>CM075338.1:84383932-85583932 GCA_037788925.1 Mytilus galloprovincialis
GAGTATACAGGTATCATTCTATAGCCTTCTTTCTGTAGAAAAAGTGCTGCATGTCTACTGATAAAGGATTTACCAACTCCTGATGGGGCCGTTAACGTTACACAACTGTTGACCTGCAAGCATTTCATAACATAATCACTGGCTCTCGTACACACAAACCTCTTATCTTTCTTTTCCCAGTCGTCTGTTTCTTTTTTTAATTAGACTGAAAAATTAAGTTGTAACTAACTCAAATTTTATTTTTATGATTTATACATTATTATTCAAAACAGACAAACATAGAATTTGTTTTATTTGTTATTGAAGGCTCGATGTGACCTGTTATTGTAACTGAAAATGGTGGATTAGACCTGGTATTATAGCTAGCTAAAAGAGGGATGAAAGATTCCAGAGGAACAGTCAAACTCATAAATGGAAAATAAACTGACAACGCCATGGCTAAAAATGAAAAAGAGGAACAGACAAACAATAGTACACATGACACAACATAGAAAACTTAAGAATAAGCAAAACTAGGGGTGATCCCAGGTGCTCCTGAAGGATAAGCAGATCCTGTTCCATATGTGGCACCAAAACCTCTCACTTGTATGACAATTGCATAAAATTCCATTACCTTGACTAAGGATGTGTGAACTATATCATTTCTTACGTATTCACAATTTGTTTTGATGTGACGTTAACAACAACACCAGATCTGTTTTTATTTCACAGGGAAATCACAGTAATTCATTGCAACTAATATTTATGGTGAAATAAAAAAAACCAGCATAGATTTAGAAAAATACTAATTATTTTATTTTGTTTTATTTTTCAGAAACGAATATATCTACAGCCTCTCTTCAACCACAAGTGCTAGAAGTTGTCTCCCCTTTAAAATGAATTACTTCCCTTTTAACTGACTTGTATTAACAGTTGTATAATGCATTTACAAATGTGAGATATATTGAATTATAGGCGAAATGATAAAAGAAGTAAATTTACTTTTTATATAAGTCTTAAGTTTATAATCTCTAAATATTCAGTGCGTTAAAACTACTTTCTTCAATTTCGATAAATTTTGTTTCTCATTATATATGTAGAATATTTAAAAATTGTATTGCGTCTTTTAAGAGATAATTTAAAAAGATTTGTTTCCATTAGATGTAAAAGTAAAAAACAGATTATTGTTAGAAACTTTGATAAAAAAGAATTGAAAGTGAAAGTAAGAAGCATAGGAGTGTTTATCCTTGTAATTACTTCCCTTTGCACTTCTTTTACCCAATAGTAACTTTGGCTGTAAGCTGTAAAAAGAACACACCTCTCCTCAATAGTAACATTATATATTCTTATTTATTATGATGCACTATAAAAAGACCAAGCAAAAACCTATATTTATTTTTGCATTATTTTATGAACAGACTCCCGTATTTTTTGTTAACTTTATGTTTATTGGTCAGAGTAGTGATATTTTATATTAAAAGAAGAATTAGATTATAAAAAATCCGTCCAGATTGAAGATATGTTTTATGATATCAAATGTTTTTTTGCTAGAATTTTATTTTAGAGAGTTATATATTTTAAGATTTTTGTTCATATATTTTAAGTGCTTTACTGAGGGTTCATTGGTACTTTTAGACTTTAGAATGTTGGTAATTTCAGATTATTTGCAATCTAATGAAAAGCATGTGAATCGACAACTTTCGAGTTCGTTGCATTTCCGTCAAAAACTTTAATTTTAGTGAACACCATTCTTACATTTAGGGTGAGTTTTCACTTCTGTTCCTAGGTTGAGCAATAGGTTGAAAAAATGATTATGCTACATTAAACAAATTATACGGCAAATTAAATTCTTATAATTAATTTTGAAAAAAAAGAATTTCTAGTATATCCTGATTAATGACCAGCGCAAAGACGCTTGATGAACTTTAATCATACATGCGATTCCCTTCATCTGGTAAATGATGTCATAAAGGCCCTCAAATTTAACGAAATTTTTCCAATGATGGAAATAACACCAAGTGGTCTATTCTTAACCATGTCATTAAATTTATTAATCATAGTGACTCTGATGGAATGTCAAATTTAAACTAAAAAAATCATAACTTCAACTTTGATAATTTTTCTGATAACATTGAAAACTGTTCTTATTGTCAAAAAAATGTAGAAAAACTTATGGAATCTTATGAAGAATTATATAGTTAAGGCCTAGATTGAGTTTACACAATGTAAAAAAACCATATTAACAATAGAGATGATTTGGATTGCACTAAAAATGAATAGAGAAAAAACATTAAAAAATTAGAACAAGAGTCTAAATAATTGCAGTAATGAGGAACCCTCCAATCAGAAATTTACCAAACTTACTATATTTTTAAAACAATGGCATTTTTGACTTACAATCACAAAGTACCAGTGGGCCTCTTGTTTTGTTTTGAGCTAAAACCTGTGATATTTTATTGAATATTTACCAATTTATTGTAAATAAAATCAGTAACATTTGTATACCTTTTGTCTTTTATGCCAATTTGACTGTGATTTAATTATACCTCCAATAATTGAAATAATTATTTTACATCTGTCTGTTGATTGTCTTGTGTCAAATATGTCAACCCTGTTGGTTCATTTAATCAATTATCATATTTTAAGTGCTTGCATCTGAGAAAAGTTGTTACAGATTAGCCTCTGTTTTATTGAATGATTTGATATTTTCCCGTCATTTTCTTGGGAACTTTGAAATGACTTTATACATTAAACTGACAGCAGTTCAATAATGCTTCAAAACAATTAAGAAGTGACAAAACAAAGAAAAAAAACTGACAACAAGCCTCAAAGTAGCAGGATTGGATGCATGTCTCCTGCTCTGTATCCGACACCCACAACAAGCCTCAAAGTAGCAGGATTGGATACATGTCTCCAGCTCTGTATCCACTACCCACAACAAGCCTCAAAGTAGCAGGATTGGATACATGTCTCCAGCTCTGTATCCACTACCCACAACAAGCCTCAAAGTAGCAGGATTGGATACATGTCTCCAGCTCTGAATCCGCTACCAACATCAAGCCTCAAAGTAGCAGGATTGGATACATGTCTCCTGCTCTGTATCCGCTACCCACAACAAGCCTCAAAGTAGCAGGATTGGATACATGTCTCCAGCTCTGTATCCACTACCCACATCAAGCCTCAAAGTAGCAGGATTGGATACATGTCTCCTGCTCTGTATCCGCTACCCACAACAAGCCTCAAAGTAGCAGGATTGGATACATGTCTCCTGCTCTGAATCCGCTACCCACAACAAGCCTCAAAGTAGCAGGATTGGATACATGTCTCCTGCTCTGAATCCGCTACCCACAACAAGCCTCAAAGTAGCAGGATTGGATACATGTCTCCTGCTCTGAATCCGCTACCCACAACAAGCCTCAAAGTAGCAGGATTGGATACATGTCTCCTGCTCTGAATCCGCTACCCACAACAAGCCTCAAAGTAGCAGGATTCGATACATGTCTCCAGCTCTGAATCCGACACCCACAACAAGCCTCAAAGTAGCAGGATTGGATACATGTCTCCAGCTCTGTATCCGCTACCCACAACAAGCCTCAAAGTAGCAGGATTGGATACATGTCTCCTGCTCTGTATCCGCTACCCACATCAAGCCTCAAAGTAGCAGGATTGGATACATGTCTCCTGCTCTGTATCCACTACCCACAACAAGCCTCAAAGTAGCAGGATTGGATACATGTCTCATGCTCTGTATCCACTACCCACATCAAGCCTCAAAGTAGCAGGATTGGATACATGTCTCCAGCTCTGTATCTGCCACCCACAACAAGCCTCAAAGTAGCAGGATTGGATACATGTCTCCTGCTCTGTATCCACTACCCACAACAAGCCTCAAAGTAACAGGATTGGATACATGTCTCCTGCTCTGTATCCACTACCCACATCAAGCCTCAAAGTAGCAGGATTGGATACATGTCTCCTGCTCTGTATCCGCTACCCACAACAAGCCTCAAAGTAGCAGGATTAGATACATGTCTCCTGCTCTGAATCCGCTACCCACAACAAGCCTCAAAGTAGCAGGATTGGATACATGTCTCCGGTTCTGTATCCCCTACCCACAACAAGCCTCAAAGTAGCAGGATTGGATACATGTCTCCTGCTCTGTATCCACTACCCACAACAAGCCTCAAAGTAGCAGGATTGGATACATGTCTCCGGTTCTGTATCCACTACCCACAACAAGCCTCAAAGTAGCAGGATTAGATACATGTCTCCGGTTCTGTATCCACTACCCACAACAAGCCTCAAAGTAACAGGATTGGATACATGTCTTTTGCTCTGTATCCCCTACCCACAACAAGCCTCAAAGTAGCAGGATTGGATACATGTCTCCTGCTCTGTATCCGCTACCCACAACAAGCCTCAAAGTAGCAGGATTGGATACATGTCTCCTGCTCTGAATCCGCTACCCACAACAAGCCTCAAAGTAGCAGGATTGGATACATGTCTCCGGTTCTGTATCCCCTACCCACAACAAGCCTCAAAGTAGCAGGATTGGATACATGTCTCTTGCTCTGTATCCACTACCCACAACAAGCCTCAAAGTAGCAGGATTGGATACATGTCTCCTGCTCTGTATCCACTACCCACAACAAGCCTCAAAGTAGCAGGATTGGATACATGTCTCCTGCTCTGTATCCACTACCCACAACAAGCCTCAAAATAGCAGGATTGGATACATGTCTCCTGCTCTGAATACGCTACCCACAACAAGCCTCAAAGTAGCAGGATTGGATATATGTCTCCGGTTCTGTATCCCCTACCCACAACAAGCCTCAAAGTAGCAGGATTGGATACATGTCTCCGGTTCTGTATCCACTACCCACAACAAGCCTCAAAGTAACAGGATTGGATACATGTCTCCTGCTCTGTATCCCCTACCCACAACAAGCCTCAAAGTAGCAGGATTGGATACATGTCTCCGGTTCTGTATCCCCTACCCACGACAAGCCTCAAAGTAGCAGGATTAGATACATGTCTCCGGTTCTGTATCCCCTACCCACAACAAGCCTCAAATTAGCAGGATTGGATACATGTCTCCTGCTCTGTATTCACTACCCACAACAAGCCTCAAAGTAGCAGGATTGGATACATGTCTCCAGCTCTGTATCCGACACCCACAACAAGCCTCAAAGTAGCAGAATTGGATACATGTATCCAGCTCTGTATCTGCCACCCACAACAAGCCTCAAAGTAGCAGGATTGGATACATGTCTCCAGCTCTGTATCCACTACCCACAACAAGCCTCAAAGTACGGGATTGGATACATATCTCCTGCTCTGTATCCACTACCCACATCAAGCCTCAAAGTAGCAGGATTGGATACATGTCTCCTGCTCTGTATCCGACACCCACAACAAGCCTCAAAGTAGCAGGATTGGATACATGTCTCCTGCTCTGTATCCACTACCCACAACAAGCCTCAAAGTAGCAGGATTGGATACATGTCTCCTGCTCTGTATCCGCTACCCACAACCAGCCCTAAGGTAGCAGGATTGGATACATGTCTCCTGCTCTGTATCCGCTACCCACAACAAGCCTCAAAGTAGCAGGATTGGATACATGTCTCCTGCTCTGTATCAGCTACCCACAACAAGCCTCAAAGTAGCAGGATTGGATACATGTCTCCTGCTCTGTATCCCCTACCCACAACAAGCCTCAAAGTAGCAGGATTGGATACATGTCTCCAGCTCTGTATCCACTACCCACATCAAGCCTCAAAGTAGCAGGATTGGATACATGTCTCCAGCTCTGTATCCGCTACCCACCATGCCAATCTACTACCATATAGAGGGTTGTTTTTGCGGATGTAAAATTTTGCAATTTTCATTGAATAAGGTATACAAAATATTTTGGCGGATTCAAAACTTTTATCAATACCTTTGCATGTGCTGTTTTAAATTGGCGAAATTTATTTTGGCGATTTTGTTCTATCTGAAATAAGCCAATATTTGTACCCTGCGAAAAATACCCTGCTTTGCGGTGCTAGCTATAAGAACTATAATACATGTATATAAAAAAGAAGATGTGGTATGATTGCCAATGAGACAATTGTCCACAAGAGACCAAAAAAACTATAGGTAATCGTACAGCCTTCAACAATGAGCAAAGCCCAGACCACATAGTCAGCTATAAAAGGCACCCAATATGAAAATGTAAAACAGTTCAAACCAGAAAACTAACTTCCTTGTTTATAAGATAAAATGAACAAAATAACAAATATGTAATGCATAAACAAACGACTACCACTGAATTACAGGTTCATGACTTGGGTTAAACATGTAAGTGGGATCCCAACCCTAACCTGGGCTATTTTCAGATCTTCTTAGTAATAGTTATGAATAAAATGATACCTGTATATGGGTTCCTGGTAACGTCTACATATCGGTCAGGTGGTGTTCATCTAACCATGACTTTACTACATGGATCAGTGAGCAAGGTTGTAGTTGTATAGTTAAGATAAGCAATAGGTCAACTCTATATGGTTCATGAAATGATGGTAAGGTGTACATGGCTGACTGACAGGTTGTATCTGACCTTGACCTCAATTTCTTGGTTAACTGAACAATGTTGTTTTTTAGTGGTTTATATTATGAGCCCCTATATTTTTTTTATTTAACGGCTGTCAGGTGTTTTTGTCTGTCTGTCCAGTTTCGTTAGGAACTTGACCTTATTTTTAGACCACCTGGCCTTAAAGGCCAAGTGAGCTTTTATCATCACTTTGTGTCTGTCGTCCGTTGTGGTCCTCTGTTGTCCTTTAACTTTTACAAAAATCTTCTCTGAAACTACTAGGCAAAATTTTACCAAACTTTGCCACAATTTTTATTTGGGTTTTAGCTTTAAAAATGTGTTTGATAACCCTCCCTGTCAACAAAAATGGCTGCCATGCTAGAATAGATCGTAGGGAAAATACAGTTTTTTGGCTTATATCTCTGAAACTATACATGAAGCATTGAGAGTAAATCTTACATACTGTAAACAATGATTATAAGGTTGAGATCTACCCGCCCTGTTATTATCAGACAAATCAGAAAACATGTTATTGGATTGCTGCCTTGAATTGGTAAGTTTAGGGAAAGGAGTAGGGGCAATAAGGCCCTTATTTGGCCCAAAAACTACTTGATACGTTAATTAGTCAATGATACGTTTTCATGGTTAATTGATCAATTATACGTTTTCATGGTTAATTGGTCAATGAAACGTTTTCATGGCTAATTATCATGGTTAATTGGTCAATGATACGTTTTCATGGTTAAATGACCAATTTAACGTTTTCATGGTTAACTAATCAATTTAACGTTTTCATGGATAAGTTGTCAATGATACATTTTCATGGTTAATTGACCAATGAAACGTTTTCATGGATAAGTTGTCAATGATACGTTTTCATGGTTAATTGGTCAATGATACGTTTTCATGGTTAATTGGTCAATGATACGTGTTCATTGTTGATTGATCAATGGTACGTTTTCATGGTTAATTGACCAATTTAACGTTTTCATGGTTAATTGACCAATTTAACGTTTTCATGGATAAGTTGTCAATGATACATTTTCATGGTTAATTGACCAATGAAAAGTTTTCATGGATAAGTTGTCAATGATACGTTTTCATGGTTAATTGGTCAATGATACGTTTTCATGGTTAATTGATCAATGATACGTTTTCATGGTTAATTAGTAAATGATACGTTTTCATGGTTAAATGGTCAATGATACGTTTTCATGGTTAATTGGTCAATGATCCATTTTCATGGTTAATTGATAAATGATACGTTTTCATGGTTAATTGACCAATGAAACGTTTTCATGGATAAGTTGTCAATGATACGTTTTCATGGTTTATTGATCAATGATCCATTTTCATGGTTAATTGGCCAATGATACGTTTTCATGGTTAATTGGTTAATGATGCGTTTTCATGGTTAATTGGCCAATGATACGTTTTCATGGTTAATTGGTCAATGATACGTTTTCATGGTTAATTGGTCAATGATACATTTTCATGGTTCATTGATCAATGCTACGTTTTCATGTTTAATTGACCAATGAAACGTTTTCATGGTTAATTGATCAATGGTACATTTTCATGGTTAAATGGTCAATGATACGTTTTCATGGTTAATTGATCAATGGTACGTTTTCATGGTTTCTCTGTTTCGTGTATGCTAAAACCATATATCGGGAATGAAATGGTACATGTAGTTCGGCATGTTAGGTGTACACAGGAAACAAAAAGATGTGTATGATTGCCAATGAGACAACTCTCCAACAGAGATCGCATGACATACAATTTAATAGGTCACTGTGCGGCTTCAACAATAAGCAAAACTCATACCGTATATTGAGCTTTAAAAGGCCACGAAAAGAAATGCAAACCAACTCAACAATAAACGAAAAACAAATATGATGTACAGAAACAAACAACAACCACTGAATTACTTGATCCTGGCTTAGGATAGGAATATATAGAATATGTTTGAGTATAAAAACGTGTTCCCTTCAATTTATTGTTATAGTTTGTTCTTATGTTCTTATGTACACGACTGTTCCAGGTTAGGGGAAGGCTTTGATACTAGTAAACATAAAATCATTCCGTCTGTGTTTTAAAATATAGACAAAAATTGAAACTGGAAATATGATTCGGTGAGCAAATTAGAACAATACAAGCATTCAAAAAAAACTGCTAAATATTGTACTGTATAAGATGGAGTTAAAGCCTACAGTTACCTTCCTCTTGCAGTACATATATTTGCCTACTTGCTATTTTGTTTTTGGCTGCAAACTGTCCGTAATAATATAATCATTTTTTTTTCCTTAAGAGTTTTTTTTTTATCATTGGGCGTTTGCTATAATTAGGAAAATGGTTGATTCATATTCACGATTTTGTTACATCATACAAAATAATAGCACTGTCTTTGCACCAATTGATTAGTCGTTCATTTTTGAATTGTATATTTTTTTTTATCAAATTCTGTGGACCAAAAAAATGGAACTCTACGACCAAAGTTCAGAAAACAGTCGAAGGCCACCGATAGGTCTTGAGAGGCGTGCTTCATCTGGCTCCTAGGCTAAATAAAAATATGAACTAGTACATTGATAAGGGACGACATACTAAACTCCAAAATATTTAAAAGAAACAAACATTAAAAATGATACAAGACTAACAAAGACTAGTGACTCCTGACATGGGACAGGCTAAAAAATACGGTGGGGGTTAAACATGTTTTGTGAAATCTCAACCCTCTGCCTACACCCCTAGCCAATGTGGAAAAAACAAACACACAGTAAAACTCAGTTTTTTACAGAAGTTCGGGTCCGATGTCAGAATAGACAACAAAAGAAATTAAACAAAATGTGTATAGTTCGTTCTGATTTGGAGGAGCAAAACGCTCTTCTAACGATAATAAGCTCTCATAATTGATTTTTATTTATCAGTTGGAAAATCGCTGAAGACATTCTGTGCGTGCCCGCGAAAGGCAGTGGCAAGGTTAAGATATTCGTCCTAATTATTGATGATAACACATTCTTCAAAACGCGATTTAAAATCTACTCATTCGCCAGACCAATCATAATTGGCCAGTTTGATTTCTCTCCTGGTATTCTTTCCAAGTGTGTGTATTGCTTCCTGGTTATTGACAACCTGTCTTGCATTCCTTTGGTTATATCTTAGACGATATCTCCTTTGAATCTCCACTACCAGTCTCCAGCGCGGCGCTAGTTGTTTTGTATTGCAATTGCTTAGAACGGACTCTCTGTTCGTGCTGACTTGCGTAGTGTTCACACGATGTTGGATCATCACCAGCTCGTTGAAGCTGTGTTTGGACTGTGCGCTCTGTGACATCGCCGAATTCGTGCGCATCGTCTGACCAATACTGGAATCTGTCAGGTTTCTATGTTGCTCTTTTTGGGAAGAGTGATGAGGTATCATAAGCTTGGAATTTTGTGTTTGTCTCTTTTGTTTTACATCATTCTCTAACGTACTTATGTGTTGTTGTAAATCGTTCATATTTAAACAAGTATTGGTAAACTTACCAATATCCTACCGTTGTCACCAACATTATGTCACGTACTCGGTGAAGTGACTTATATGTATGTACCAGAGTTTACTCCTGGATATCAAAAGATGCGCAGTCTCTTAAATATCTATCGTTAACTTGTTATATTTTGCCTCTGTCGCCAACAATGATTGTGTGGGATGTGTTGTTGTCTTTGCACAGACATTATGTGTCCAGTAGCAATCAGTGCTTACCTGTGCACTGTCCAAAACCGTGGGGTATTCTACCTATGCACTGCTATTCTTGAGCACTATTTGTCCTGTTCATCCTGTCCACTGCATAACCAGTGCTCTCTCTGATGTATGCCTGACTTGTTCACTTGTTTACCCGTGCACTATAACCGCACAGTCTCATATACACCTATTACCCGGTGAGTATGTTCCACTTATATTATCCTCCTGCAACCTTATTTAGGTTCACAGATGGATTCGTATTCAGGATCTATTTCAGTAATCTTTTATCAATGCTTTCTTGACAACTTTCGTTTTCAATATTCAACATTCGTTTTCAGTATTCAACATTCGTTTTCAACATTCAACATTTTCAACATTCAACATTCGTTTTCAACATTCGTTTTCAACATTCGTTTTCAACATTCGATTTTCAACTTTCAACATTCGTTTTTCAACATTCGATTTTCAACTTCCAATATTCAACATTCAACATTCGATTTTCAACATTCAACATTCGTTTTCAACATTCAACATTCGTTTTCAACATTCAACATTCGTTTTCAACATTCAACATTCGTTTTTAACATTCGATTTTCAACTTTCAACATTCGCTTTCAACATTCAACATTCGTTTTCAATATTCAACATTCGTTTTCAACATTCGTTTTCAACATTCGTTTTCAACATTCGTTTTCAACATTCGTTTTCAACATTCGTTTTAAACATTCGATTTTCAACTTTCAACATTCGTTTTCAACATTCAATGTTCGTTTTCAACATTCAACATTCGTTTTCAACATTCGATTTTCAACTTTCAACATTCGATTTCAGCATTCAACATTCGTTTTCAACATTCAACATTCGTTTTCAACATTCGATTTTCAACTTTCAAAATTCGTTTTCAACATTCAACATTCGTTTTCAATATTCAACATTCGTTTTCAACATTCAACATTCGTTTTCAACATTCAACATTCGTTTTCAACATTCAACATTCATTTTCAACATTCGATTTTCAACTTTCAACATTCGATTTTCAACTTTCAACATTCGATTTTCAACTTTCAACATTCGATTTCAACATTCAACATTCGATTTCAAAATTCAACATTCCACATCCAATTTTTTTTTCTCGTATTGATTTTCAACATTCAACATTCGTTTTCAACATTCGATTTTCAACTTTCAACATTCGATTTCAACATTCAAGATTTGTTTTCGACATTCAAAATTCGTTTTCAACATTCGATTTTCAACTTTCAACTTTCAACATTCAACATTCGATTTTCAACTTTCAACATTCGATTTCAAAATTCAACATTCGTTTTCAACATTCAACATTCGTTTTCAACATTCGATTTTCAACTTTCAACATTCTATTTCAACATTCAACATTTGTTTTCAACATTCAACATTCGATTTCAATATTCAACATTCGATTTCAATATTCAACATTCATTTTTTTTTTTTTTTTTTTTTTTTTTTTTTTTTTTTTTTCTCGTATCCATTTCCAACATTCAACATTTGATTTCAACATTCAACATTCGATTTCAACATTCAATATTCGATTTCAATATTCAACATTCAATATTCAAATTATTTTTTTTTTATTTTTTTTTTTTTTCTCGTACCCATTTTCAACATTCAACATTCGATTTCAATCTTCAACATTCAACATTCAAAATTTTTTTTTTTTTTTTTCGCATCCATTTTCAACATTCAACATTCGATTTCAACATTCAAATTCGATTTCAATATTCAACATTCGATTTCAACATTCAACATTCGTTTTCAACATTCAACATTCGTTTTCATCATTCAAAATTCGTTTTCAACATTCGATTTTCAACTTTCAACTTTCAACATTCAACATTCGATTTTCAACTTTCAACTTTCAACATTCGATTTTCAACTGTCAACTTTCAACATTCAACATTCGATTTTCAACTTTCAACATTCGATTTCAACATTCAACATTCGTTTTAAACATTCAACATTCGTTTTCAACATTCGATTTTCAACTTTCAACATTCGATTTCAGCATTCAACATTCGTTTTCAATATTCAACATTCGTTTTCAACATTCAACATTCGATTTCAATATTCAACATTCGATTTCAATATTCAACATTCAATTTTTTTTTTTTTTTTTTTTTTCTCGTACACATTTTCAACATTCAACATTCGATTTTAATCTTCAACATTCAACATTCAATTTTTTTTTTTTTTCGAATCCATTTTCAACATTCAACATTCGATTTCAACATTCAAATTCGATTTCAATATTCAACATTCGATTTCAACATTCAACATTCGTTTTAAACATTCAACATTCGTTTTCAACATTCGATTTTCAACTTTCAACATTCGTTTTCAACATTCAACATTCGTTTTTAACATTCAACATTCGTTTTCAACATTTGATTTTCAACTTTCAACATTCGTTTTCAACATTCGATTTTCAACTTTGAACATTCGATTTCAACATTCAACATTCGTTTTCAACATTCAACATTCGTTTTCAACATTTAACATTCGTTTTCAACATTCGATTTTCAACTTTCAACATTCGTTTTCAACATTCAACATTCGTTTTCAATATTCAACATTCGTTTTCAGCATTCAACATTCGTTTTCAACATTCAACATTCGTTTTCAACATTCAACATTCGATTTCAACATTAACGATCGATTTCAATATTCAACATTCAACATTCAATTTTTTTTTTTTCTCGTATCCATTTTCAACATTTAACATTCGATTTCAATATTCAACATTCAACATTCAAAATTTTTGGTTTTTTTTGTTTTTTTTTTTCGCATCCATTTTCAACATTTAACATTCGATTTCAACATTCAAATTCGATTTCAATATTCAACATTCGATTTCAACATTCAACATTCGTTTTAAACATTCAACATTCGTTTTCAACATTCAATTTTCAACTTTCAACATTCGTTTTCAACATTCGATTTTCAACTTTCAATATTCAACATTCAACATTCGATTTTCAACATTCAACATTCGTTTTCAACATTCAACATTCGTTTTCAACATTCAACATTCGTTTTTAACATTCGATTTTCAACTTTCAACATTCGATTTTCAACTTTCAACATTCGTTTTCAACATTCAACATTCGTTTTCAACATTCGATTTTCAACTTTCAACATTCGATTTTCAACTTTCAATATTCAACATTTAACATTCGATTTTCAACATTCAACATTTGTTTTCAACATTCAACATTCGTTTTCAACATTCAACATTCGTTTTCAACATTCGATTTTCAATTTCAACTTTCGATTTCAGCATTCAACATTCGTTTTCAACATTCAACATTCGTTTTCAACATTCGATTTTCAACTTTCAAAATTCGTTTCCAACATTCAACATTCGTTTTCAATATTCAACATTCGTTTTCAACATTCAACATTCGTTTTCAACATTAAATTTTCAACTTTCAACATCCGTTTTCAGCATTCAACATTCGTTTTCAACATTCAACGTTCGTTTTCAACATTTAACATTCGTTTTCAACATCCAACATTCGTTTTCAACATTCAACATTTTTTTTTCAACATTCGACTTCAGCATTTGATTTCAATATTCAACATTCCAACATTCAATTTCAACATTCAACATTCGTTTTCAACATTCAACATTCATTTTTAACTTTCAACATTCGATTTCAACATTCAACATTCGATTTCAATATTAAACATTCAACATCCATTTTTTTTTTCTCGTATTGATTTTCAACATTCAACATTCAACATTCGATTTCAACATTCAATTTTCAACTTTCAACATCCGTTTTCAACATTCAACATTCGTTTTTCAACATTCAACATTCGTTTTCAACATTTAACATTCGTTTTCAACATCCAACATTCGTTTTCAACATTCAACATTTTTTTTTCAACATTCGATTTCAGCAATTGATTTCAATATTCAACATTCCAACATTCGATTTCAACATTCAACATTCGTTTTCAACATTCAACATTCATTTTCAACATTCAATTTTCAACTTTCAACATTCGTTTTCAACATTCAACATTCGTTTTCAACATTTAACATTCGTTTTCAACATCCAACATTCGTTTTCAACATTCAACATCTTTTTTTCAACATTCGATTTCAGCATTTGATTTCAATATTCAACATTCCAACATTCGATTTCAACATTCAACATTCGTTTTCAACATTCAACATTCATTTTCAACATTCGATTTTCAACTTTCAACATTCGATTTTTAACATTCAACATTCGATTTTAAAATTAAACATTCAACATCCAATTTTTTTTTCTCGTATTGATTTTCAACATTCAACATTCAACATTCGATTTCAACATTCAATTTTCAACTTTCAACATCCGTTTTCAACATTTAACATTCGTTTTCAACATCCAACATTCGTTTTCAACATTCAACATTTTTTTTCAACATTCGATTTCAGCATTTGATTTGAATATTCAACATTCCAACATTCGTAATTTGTTTTCATTATTAACCATTCGTTTTCAATTGGATTTTGGACTAATTCATAAATGGAAGTTTTATACGACCTTGACTGGCTATACAGCCCTTGCACGGTTGGTAAGTTCTATTAATTCCGACCTTCAACGCTCAATTTTAATATTCAACATTTGTTTTGAACTCCGGTGATAAAGTAATCAAAGACTTTCAAATTACATTGTTTATATCTTTGATAAAGATTAAATTGTTACATTTAGATATTAAACAGATCATAAATTTAAATTGTACAATACAATAATATATAAAGATGGTACAAAAAATAGATTGATTACAACATGACACTAACAAGGGAGGTAATTACTTTTTTAAACTGACAAGAAAACTAGCCCGTTAAACTTAAAGTATAAATTCACAGGTCAGAGATTGTCAGATCAATAAACGGATCATATGCAAAAGTCTTTTTCAATCTAAACAATAAGGGTGCGTGATCTTTAGTTTAAAGTTTGGAGATGATCTAAGATGATTAGAAATAACAGTGACTATCCTCTATTATTATTAAAGCATACCTACATTTTTGACGAGGGTTACGCGGTAGAGATAAAAGACCCCAGAAGAATTGGAAAATGACGCAAAATCTTTCATTCGGAAAGTTTCTTTCGGACCCTCTCTAAATCTAAAGCGCAAGTTTTGTTTAATTTATTTTTATATACTCTGGTCTCGGAGTAAAATATATAGATACACTGTAAGACTTTTTATCAAAAGACATATGTAGGATAAAGACGTGTAATCCACATAGTCAAGTGTATGGCTATTGTTAGTTTAAACATATTAATTTGTAGACTGTAGTGGATTGAAAATTTTCTTTTGGAATTTGAATCGAACCAGGAACCTTTTGAGTTTGTGTTCCGGTGCACTAACCTTTGTGGCTACTTTTTTTTAAGAATAAGAATACCTTATTAATCCAATTGTGGACCCTTGCGGGTTTTTTCATACAATGATTTGTTATAACAATGAAATAATAAAATGAAATACACGTCAATAGAACACTGAACGGTTATTGCATGCACATGGAATAGAAAGTAATATGGGAGACAATCAACTTCTGTAAGGATTATTCCCCTTTAAACAAATATAGTGTTTTGAGCTGCACCAAAAATGAAATGCAGCCCCAACTGATTAGATATAAGGATATTTTTCTCCCATGTACACACAGCAACCAATTACTAGATATTTATGTATATAATTATATTTCTTTCACAATTGCAAGAAAATGATAAGCACCTAAGAGATTTGACTGCAGTTTATTAATGCATATAAGCATTTACATATTAATAGATGAAACATCATACACATAGATAGAGAAATGTGCACTTATATTAAATTTTTGAATTTGAAATATATATATGGATAAACTAAAAGAGATTTAGCCAGAATTTGTGGATCTCAATTGAAAACTCTGGATAAGAAAAATACTTAACTTTTATAATGGGTATAAATGGTCCGGTCCGCGTATTTATTTTCCCGAAAAAACAATTACAGGGCTACCGGTCCTTGCCGATATTGTCGCAAAATGTTCTTTGATATATTCTTCCGCATGTTTTAACATACCAAAATTCATCCCAATATCTGAAAGCGTTTAATGGTTTATTGCGGAATGACGGAATGACAGAATCACGGACAAGGACGCCGACGACACCGACGCAGACGCCGACGGAATGTATGATCGCTATGTCTCGCTTTTTCGACTTAAGTCGAAGGCTCGACAAAAATGTCCTAGAGTAAAACTATGGTTTTAGTATTACAGAATACAGAAACGAAAACCCCCACTTTTTGACCATTATACTAGTTGCCTAAAGCAACGTTATTTTGTCCTTGGTAGATTGTTATTGGTTTTTCTTTATTTATTTCTATGCCTATAAATAAGTACGTGACTTTCATAATATGCCAAAATATCGTTACTGAAGTTCTTTTGCTTCCTGGTACAAAATGTATAAAGTTTATTAATAAACTCATTATAGATATTCATTGCGTCCGAAGCATTTTTCGTGTTTTATCTTTATCATGAGGGTCAAGCGGGGTAAACAACAGTATATTTCACCTATTGGTACTTTAGCGGAACTATTCTTTCATTTTCTTGTGCGTGTTTTGTTTTCAATACACCAGGTTAGACTTTCCATTTTTAGAACCTGTTTATCCCCGCCTTTCTCGCGCAAAATATCATAATAAAACACATAATCATAGCCAATAGTTTATTCTTAACCCAGACCAGAAAACATGCCTTTAAACATCGCCACTCACAAACAAAATATATTAAAAGCAATTTTTTTTTTACACTTTTTTATTTTTATGTTGTTTTAGAATATAAATTTGACTTGAATTTATATGAGTATATCAAATATACATGTACATGTTTATACCAATCTAAGTTAGTTTATACCTTGTTTCTCGTCTTACTTTACAAAAGGCCAGTAGAACTACTTTGATAGGTTGACTGATAAGCTGTCTATATAAAGTAATGGGACAATGCATGGAATGAAGACATCACCAAGTCACCGTAAGCAATATTTAAAAAAACATCCTGAGCTTACCATATAGTCATCAACTACCAACCAACACGGTGTGAGCTCTGGTTTCCGCGTATTTATAGATTATAGATCGGTTACAAGTCCAACACGCACGTTACGTAAAGGAAAACTCTCTAGCAACAATACACCGGAATGACTTCACGGTCATCCGCTGTTAAAGGGACAAAAAAGTATAGATCCGAGAGTAATCGCAGTTACTGACCGCTAGTTCAAGGCCAATAAAAACAAATACAAAAATCATAAATCTAAGACAAAAATGTCAATCAGTGCCAATCCAAATCCAGTGGATTTAGTATAAAGACGTTATTAACAATAAGAGAAAAACACGACCTTATGCAATGCCAAAGCATAGGTAACAACAGATTGTAGTATTTTGATGTGTAAAATATTGAGAACAATATTCAAAAATATTTTTACAGTGTTTGATTGGTATTGAAAGGATTTAGAATTGGAGCGCACAAACTTGAAATAGAAAAAGGTCGTTATTTTAATATTAAACTAGAAAATAGAATATGCAAACTCTGTAATGAGGAAATAGAAGATGAGATGCATTTTCTTTTAACATGTAAAACTCTGGATAATGTTAGAAATCCCTTTCTTAGCAAAATATATAGTAAAAATAAAAATATTTCAAAACTTGATAACAAATCTCTTTTTATTTGGCTAATGGGAAATGAAGATAAAAACATTTTGATAATAATTTGTCAGTTATTAGAGGTTTTAAATATAAACAGAAATACAATATTAAATTAGATTTCTCTATATAAAATTATGTATGATCAGATATGCATTTACATAAGTTATTTCTTTTACATTTGATAAATTATTAGTATATATACTACGAGGTGTGCTGTCCAATAAAGGGACCAGAATAACAAACTATTGGTCATATTGTATTATATATGTTTATTATTTACAAATTGCCTACTTCATTTTCTTTAATATTATATCAATCAACTAAATCAAAATCAATCATATTATGTACTTTGTTTAACCTATTTTGAATTTACCTTACATTATGTTTGAAAATTATATTATAATTATTCTGCTCATTCTGGGCGCCGTGATTGGCAGATAAAATATTTGTTGTTGTTGTTGTACATTTTCTTTTGCCTTAAAATTAAATTTAAAAACAAAACAAAAAATAACTCAACCTTTTTTAATGTATGTTAATTCTTTGATATTTGAATTTGACATTGTTTTTACAACCTACCATTATAGATTTCCAGGAAATGTTCTGCATACAACCCTTTGGGAAAGCCTATTGACGTAATTTTCCAAACATTTATTGTAGCCCAATAATTTTGCAAGGTGTTGCAACATGTAGTGTAAAGAATGTTGAAAACGAATGTAAAAAACGAATGTTGAAAACGAATGTTGAAAACAAATGTTGAAAACGAATGTTGAAAACGAATGTTGAATGTTGAAAACGAATGTTGAATGTTGAAATCGAATGTTGAAAGTTGAAAATCGAATGTTGAAAACGAATGTTGAATGATGAAAACGAATGTTGAAAGTTGAAAATCAAATGTTGAAAACGAACGTTGAATGTTGAAATCGAATGTTGAATGTTGAATGTTGAAAATCGAATGTTGAAAACGAATGTTGAATGTTGAAAACGAATGTTGAATGTTGAAATCGAATGTTGAAAACGAATGTTGAAAACGAATGTTGAAAACGAATGTTGAAAACGAACGTTGAATGTTGAAATCGAATGTTGAATGTTGAATGTTGAAATCGAATGTTGAATGTTGAATGTTGAATGTTAAAAATCGAATGTTGAAAACGAATGTTGAAAGCTAAAAATCGAATGTTGAAAACGAATGTTGAAAACGAATGTTGAAAAGGAATGTTGAAAACAAATGTTGAAAACGAATGTTGAAAACGAATGTTGAATGTTGAAAACGAATGTTGAATGTTGAAATCGAATGTTGAAAGTTGAAAATCGAATGTTGAAAACGAATGTTGAATGATGAAAACGAATGTTGAAAGTTGAAAATCGAATGTTGAAAACGAATGTTGAATGTTGAAAACGAATGTTGAATGTTGAAAATCGAATGTTGAATGTTGAAAACGAATGTTGAATGTTGAAAACGAATGTTGAATGTTGAAAATCGAATGTTGAATGTTGAATATTGAAAGTTGAAAATCGAATGTTGAAAACGAATGTTGAATGTTGAAATCGGATGTTGAAAGTTGAAAATCGAATGTTGAATGATGAAAACGAATGTTGAAAGTTGAAAATCGAATGTTGAAAACGAACGTTGAATGTTGAATGTTGAAAATCGAATGTTGAAAACGAATGTTGAATGTTGAAAACAAATGCTGAAAGTTAAAAATCGAATGTTGAAAACGAATGTTGAAAACGAATGTAGAAAACGAATGTTGAAAACGAATGTTGAAAACGAATGTTGAATGTTGAAAACGAATGTTGAATGTTGAAATCGAATATTGAAAGTTGAAAATCGAATGTTGAAAACGAATGTTGAATGATGAAAACGAATGTTGAAAGTTGAAAATCAAATGTTGAAAACGAACGTTGAATGTTGAAATCGAATGTTGAATGTTGAATGTTGAAAATCGAATGTTGAAAACGAATGTTGAATGTTGAAAACGAATGTTGAATGTTGAAATCGAATGTTGAAAACGAATGTTGAATGTTGAAAACGAATGTTGAAGTTGAAAATCGAATGTTGAAAACGAATGTTGAATGTTGAAAACGAATGTTGAAGTTGAAAATCGAATGTTGAAAACGAATGTCGAATGTTAAAAACGAATGTTGAAAGTTGTAAATCGAATTTTGAAAACGAATATTGAATGTGGAAAACAAATATTGAATATTAAAAAAAGAACGTTGAAAATTGAAAACGAATGTTGAAAATTGAAAATCGAATGTTGAAAACGAATGTTGAATTTTGAAATCGAATGTTGAAAGTTGAAAATCGAATGTTGAAAACGAATGTTGAATGTTGAAAACGAATGTTGAAAGTTGAAAATCGAATGTTCAAAACAAATGTTGAATGTTGAAAACGAATGTTGAAAGTTGAAAATCGAATATCAAAAACGAACGTTGAATGTTGAAATCGAATGTTGAATGTTGAATGTTGAAAATCGAATGTTGAAAACGAATGTTGAATGTTGAAAACGAATGTTGAATGTTAAAAAAGAATGTTGAAAGTTAAAAATCGAATGTTGAAAACGAATGTTGAATGTTGAAAACGAATGTTGAAGTTAAAAAATCGAATGTTGAAAATGAATGTCGAATGTTGAAAACGAATGTTGAAAGTTGAAAATCGAATGTTGAAAACGAATGTTGAATGTTGAAAACGAATATTGAATATTGAACACGAATGTTGAATGTTGAAAACGAATGTTGAAAGTTGAAAATCGAATGTTGAAAACGAATGTTAAATTTTGAAATCGAATGTTGAAAGTTGAAAATCGAATGTTGAAAACGAATGTTGAATGTTGAAAACGAATGTTCAAAGTTGAAAATCGAATGTTCAAAACAACTGTTGAATGTTGAAACGAATGATGAATGTTGAAATCGAATGTTGAAATGTTTAAATCGAATGTTGAAAACGAATGTTGAATGTTAAAAACGAATGTTGAATGTTGAAATCGATTGAAAGTTGAAAATCGAATGTTGAATGGAGAATGTTGAAAACGAATGTTGAATGCTGCAAACGAATGTTGAAAGTTAAAAATCAAATGTTGAAAACGAATGTTGAATGTTGAAAACGAATGTTGAAGTTAAAAATCGAATGTTGAAAGTTGAAAATCGAATTTTGAAAACGAATATTGAATGTTGAAAACGAATATTGAATATTAAAAAAAGAAAGTTGAATGTTGAAAACGAATGTTGAAAGTTGAAAATCGAATGTTGAAAACCAATGTTGAATTTTGAAATCGAATGTTGAATGTTGAAAATCGAATGTTGAAAACGAATGTTGAATGTTGAAAACGAATATTGAAAGTTGAAAATCGAATATTCAAAACAAATGTTGAATGTTGAAAACGAATATTGAATATTGAAAACGAATGTTGAATGTTGAAAACGAATGTTGAAAGTTGAAAATCGAATGTTACAAACGAATGTTGAAAGTTGAAAACGAATGTTGAAAGTTGAAAACGAATGTTGAATGTTGAAATCGAATGTTGAAAGTTGAAAATCGAATGTTGAAAACGAATGTTAAAAACGAATGTTGAAAACGAATGTTGAAAACAAATGTTGAAAACGAATGTTGAAAACGAATGTCGAAAACTAATGTTGAATGTTGAAAACGAATGTTGAATGTTGAAATCGAATGTTGAAAGTTGAAATCGAATGTTGAAAGTTGAAAATCGAATGTTGAAAACGAATGTTGAAAGTTGAAAATCGAATATTAAAAACGAACGTTGAATGTTGAAATCGAATGTTGAATGTTGAATGTTGAAAATCGAATGTTGAAAACGAATGTTGAATGTTGAAAACGAATGTTGAATGTTGAAAACGAATGTTGAATGTTAAAAACGAATGTCGAAAGTTAAAAATCGAATGTTGAAAACGAATGTTGAATGTTGAAAACGAATGTTAGAGTTAAAAATCGAATGTTGAAAATGAATGTCGAATGTTGAAAACGAATGTTGAAAGTTGAAAATCGAATGTTGAAAACGAATGTTGAATGTTGAAAACGAATATTGAATATTGAAAACGAATGTTGAATGTTGAAAACGAATGTTGAAAG
Organism: Mytilus galloprovincialis; assembly: GCA_037788925.1. Lineage (NCBI taxonomy): Eukaryota > Metazoa > Mollusca > Bivalvia > Mytilida > Mytilidae > Mytilus > Mytilus galloprovincialis. Next base: position 84,405,997 of record CM075338.1, read on the forward strand.
TTGAAAATCGAATGTTGAAAACGAATGTTAAATTTTGAAATCGAATGTTGAAAGTTGAAAATCGAATGTTGAAAACGAATCTTGAATGTGGAAAACGAATGTTGAAAGTTGAAAATCGAATGTTCAAAATAAATGTTGAATGTTGAAACGAATGATGAATGTTGAAATGTGAAAATCGAATGTTGAAAACGAATGTTATATGTTAAAAACGAATGTTGAAAGTTGAAATCGATTGAAAGTTGAAAATCGAATGTTGAAATCGAATGTTGAATGTTGAATGTTGAAATCGAATGTTGAATGTTGAATGTTGAAAATCGAATGTTGAAAACGAATGTTGAATGTTGAAAACGACTGTTGAAAGTTAAAAATCGAATGTTGAAAACGAATGTTGAAAACGAATGTTGAAAACGAATGTTGAAAACGAATGTTGAAAACGAATGTTGAAAACAAATGTTGAAAACGAATGTTGAAAACCAATGTTGAATGTTGAAAACGAATGTTGAATGTTGAAATCGAATATTGAAAGTTGAAAATCGAATGTTGCAAACGAATGTTGAATGATGAAAACGAATGTTTTAAAGTTGAAAATCGAATGTTGAAAACGAACGTTGAATGTTGAAATCGAATGTTGAATGTTGAATGTTAAAAAAATCGAATGTAGAAAACGAATGTTGAATGTTGAAAACGAATGTTGAAAGTTAAAAATCGAATGTTGAAAACGAATGTTGAATGTTGAAAACGAATGTTGAAGTTGAAAATCGAATGTTGAAAACGAATGCTGAATGTTGAAAACGAATGTTGAAAGTTGAAAATCGAATGTTGAAAACGAATGTTGAATTTTGAAATCGAATGTTGAAAGTTGAAAATCGAATGTTGAAAACGAATGTTGAATGTTGAAAACTAATGTTGAAGTTGAAAATCGAATGTTGAAAACGAATATCAAATGTTAAAAACGAATGTTGAAAGTTGAAAATCGAATTTTGAAATCGAATGTTGAATGTTGAAAACGAATATTGAATATTAAAAAAAGAACGTTGAATGTTGAAAACGAATGTTGAAAGTTGAAAATCGAGTGTTGAAAACGAATGTTGAATTTTGAAATCGAATGTTGAAAGTTGAAAATCGAATGTTGAAAACGAATGTTGAATGTTGAAAACGAATGTTGAAGTTGAAAATCGAATGTTGAAAACGAATGTCGAATGTTAAAAACGAATGTTGAAAGTTGAATATCGAATTTTGAAAACGAATGTTGAATGTTGAAAACGAATATTGAATATTAAAAAAAGAACGTTGAATGTTGAAAACGAATGTTGAAAGTTGAAAATCGAATGTTGAAAACGAATGTTGAATTTTGAAATCGAATGTTGAAAGTTGAAAATCGAATGTTGAAAACGAATGTTGAAAACGAATGTTGAAAATGAAAACGAATGTTGAAAACGAATGTTAAAAAATGAAAACGAATGTTGAAAACGAATGTTAAAAACGAATGTTGAATGTTGAAAACGAAGGTTGTATGTTGAAATCGAATGTTGGAAGTTGAAAATCGAATGTTGAAAACGAATGTTGAATGTTGAAAATCGAATGTTGATTGTTGAAATCGAATGTTGAATGTTGAAAATGAATACGAGAAAAAAAAAATGTTTGAATGTTGAATGTTGAATATTGAAATCGAATGTTGAATGTTGAAATTGAATTTTGAATGTTGAAATCGAATGTTGAATGTTGAAAACGAATGTTGAAAATCGAATTTTGAAATCGAATGTTGAATGTTGAAAATCAAATGTTGAATGTTGAAATCGAATGTTGAATGTTGAAAATGGATACGAGAAAAAAAAATAATTGAATGTTGAATGTTGAATATTGAAATCGAATGTTGAATGTTGAAATCGAATGTTGAATGTTGAAAATGGATACGAGAAAAAAAAAATAATTGAATGTTGAATGTTGAATATTGAAATCGAATGTTGAATGTTGAAATTGAATTTTGAATGTTGAAATCGAATGTTGAATGTTGAAAACGAATGTTGAAAATCGAATTTTGAAATCGAATGTTGAATGTTGAAAATCAAATGTTGAATGTTGAAATCGAATGTTGAATGTTGAAAATGGATACGAGAAAAAAAAATAATTGAATGTTGAATGTTGAATATTGAAATCGAATGTTGAATGTTGAAATCAAATGTTGAATATTGATATCGAATGTTGAATGTTGAAAATGGAAATGAGAAAAAAAAAAATAAAAAAAATTGAATGTTGAATGTTGAATATTGAAATCGAATGTTGAATGTTGAATATTGAAATCGAATGTTGAATGTTGAATATTGAAATCGAATGTTGAATGTTGAAATCGAATGTTGAATGTTGAAAATTGATACGAGAAAAAAATAATTTTGAATGTTGAATGTTGAATATTGAAATCGAATGTTGAGTGTTGAAATCGAATGTTGAATGTTGAAAATGGAAATGAGAAAAAAAAAAAAATAAAAAAAATATGAATGTTGAATGTTGAATATTGAAATCGAATGTTGAATGTTGAAATCAAATGTTGAATATTGAAAATGGAAATGGAAATGAGAAAAAAAAATAAAAATTGAATGTTGAATGTTGAATATTGAAATCGAATGTTGAATGTTGAAATCGAATGTTGAATGTTGAAAATGGAAATGAGAAAAAAAAAATAAAAAAAAAATATGAATGTTGAATGTTGAATATTGAAATCGAATGTTGAATGTTGAAATCAAATGTTGAATGTTGAAAATGGAAATGGAAATGAGAAAAAAAAGAAAAAATATGAATGTTGAATGTTGAATATTGAAATCGAATGTTGAATGTTGAAATCGAATGTTGAATGTTGAAAATGGAAATGAGAAAAAAAAAAAAAAAAAAAAAATATGAATGTTGAATGTTGAATATTGAAATCGAATGTTGAATGTTGAAATCGAATGTTGAATGTTGAAAATGGATACAAGAAAAAAAAAATTTGAATGTTGAATGTTGAATTTTGAAATCGAATGTTGAATGTTGAATATTGAAATCGAATGTTGAATGTTGAAATCGAATGTTGAATGTTGAAAATGGATACAAGAAAAAAAAAATTTGAATGTTGAATGTTGAATGTTGAAATCGAATGTTGAATGTTGAAAATGAAAATGGATACGAGAAAAAAAAATAATTGAATGTTGAATGTTGAATATTGAAATCGAATGTTGAATGTTGAAATCGAATGTTGAATGTTGAAAATGGATACGAGAAAAAAAAAATTTTGAATGTTGAATGTTGAATATTGAAATCGAATGTTGAATGTTGAAATCAAATGTTGAATATTGATATCGAATGTTGAATGTTGAAAATGGAAATGAGAAAAAAAAAATAAAAAAAATTGAATGTTGAATGTTGAATATTGAAATCGAATGTTGAATGTTGAATATTGAAATCGAATGTTGAATGTTGAAATCGAATGTTGAATGTTGAAAATTGATACGAGAAAAAAATAATTTTGAATGTTGAATGTTGAATGTTGAAATCAAATGTTGAATATTGATATCGAATGTTGAATGTTGAAAATGGAAATGAGAAAAAAAAAATAAAAAAAATTGAATGTTGAATGTTGAATATTGAAATCGAATGTTGAATGTTGAATATTGAAATCGACGATGTTGAAATCGAATGTTGAATGTTGAAAATTGATACGAGAAAAAAATAATTTTGAATGTTGAATGTTGAATATTGAAATCGAATGTTGAGTGTTGAAATCGAATGTTGAATGTTGAAAATGGAAATGAGAAAAAAAAAAAAATAAAAAAAATATGAATGTTGAATGCTGAATATTGAAATCGAATGTTGAATGTTGAAATCAAATGTTGAATATTGAAAATGGAAATGGAAATGAGAAAAAAAAATAAAAATTGAATGTTGAATGTTGAATATTGAAATCGAATGTTGAATGTTGAAATCGAATGTTGAATGTTGAAAATGGAAATGAGAAAAAAAAAAATAAAAAAAAAATATGAATGTTGAATGTTGAATATTGAAATCGAATGTTGAATGTTGAAATCAAATGTTGAATGTTGAAAATGGAAATGGAAATGAGAAAAAAAAAAAAAAATATGAATGTTGAATGTTGAATATTGAAATCGAATGTTGAATGTTGAAATCGAATGTTGAATGTTGAAAATGGAAATGAGAAAAAAAAAAAAAAAAAAAAATATGAATGTTGAATGTTGAATATTGAAATCGAATGTTGAATGTTGAAAATGGATACAAGAAAAAAAAAATTTGAATGTTGAATGTTGAATTTTGAAATCGAATGTTGAATGTTGAATATTGAAATCGAATGTTGAATGTTGAAATCGAATGTTGAATGTTGAAAATGGATACAAGAAAAAAAAAATTTGAATGTTGAATGTTGAATGTTGAAATCGAATGTTGAATGTTGAAAATGGAAATGGAAATGAGAAAAAAAAAATAAAAATTGAATGTTGAATGTTGAATATTGAAATCGAATGTTGAATGTTGAAATCGAATGTTGAATGTTGAAAATGGATACGACAAAAAAAAATGAATGTTGAATATTGAAATCGAATGTTGTATGTTGAAATCGAATGTTGAATGTTGGGAAAAAAAAAAAAAAAAAAAAAAAAAAAATTTGAATGTTGAATGTTGAATATTGAAATCGAATATAGAATGTTGAATATTGAAATCAAATGTTGAATGTTGAAATCGAATGTTGAATGTTGAAAATGGAAATGGAAATGAGAAAAAAAAAAAAAAATGAATGTTGAATGTTGAATATTGAAATCGAATGTTGAATGTTGAAAATGGATACGAGAACAAAAAATGAATGTTGAATGTTGAATATTGAAATCGAATGTTGAATGTTGAAATCGAATGTTGAATGTTGAAAATGGATACAAGAAAAAAAAAATTTGAATGTTGAATGTTGAATGTTGAAATCGAATGTTGAATGTTGAAAATGGAAATGGAAATGAGAAAAAAAAAATAAAAATTGAATGTTGAATGTTGAATATTGAAATCGAATGTTGAATGTTGAAATCGAATGTTGAATGTTGAAAATGGATACGAGAAAAAAAAAATGAATGTTGAATGTTGAATATTGAAATCGAATGTTGAATGTTGAAATCGAATGTTGAATGTTGGGAAAAAAAAAAACAAAAAAAAAAATTTGAATGTTGAATGTTGAATATTGAAATCGAATATTGAATGTTGAATATTGAAATCGAATATTGAATGTTGAATATTGAAATCAAATGTTGAATGTTGAAATCGAATGTTGAATGTTGAAAATGGAAATGGAAATGAGAAAAAAAAAAATTGAATGTTGAATGTTGAATATTGAAATCGAATGTTGAATGTTGAAAATGGATACGAGAAAAAAAATGAATGTTGAATGTTGAATATTGAAATCGAATGTTGAATGTTGAAATCGAATGTTGAATGTTGGGGAAAAAAAAAAAAAAAAAAAAAAAAAAAAAATTGAATGTTGAATGTTGAATGTTAAATATTGAACCAACTTGACATCCGTAGGGTAAATGCATAAGAATGTATACCATAACACAATTAGTTACATTTTGTTTGTTTAAACCTGCACATGAATAACTTTTACTTGACAAAGCTTGATTTATGAAAATTAAAAGGTAACTGTAACGGTGTATTTTCTGGTCAAATACAACGAAAACTAATCTAGGGTTCTGTTCTTTTAATACACAATATTTAAGATCTTACAACATATAATAACAACTAATAAATATTCACATGACAAGACAGTACATATATCATATGGGCAAAGAGGAATAACTACAATTCATATTTATTCCTTTTGATATCATAATACTGAAATAACTCTTAAAAGCACACAAATCTAACTCTTTAGTTAACTTTCCAATACAATATTCATATATATCTCATAATAATTAATGATTATATACATCTCAAATCTATTAATGCGTTGTCCATTTTATAGATATATTTGTAATTCTGACCAACATAAATATATAACATAAACTACACTTCACATAATCAGACAATTACTTGAATAAAACATAGACAGTACAGACATTACAAATAGACAACATAGAACACAATGCTTACCATGTATATGGTACAAAGGTCAGAGTACTAGCTGGAATATCACAGTGCTGCGTATATTAAAATCTGAGCACTACTCATTTGACAACTTGACAAGGTATCAATCCATTTCCTGAATAAATACAAATATAAAATTCATTAGTCCAGTGGCAGGACTATTTCACCAATTAAATAAAATATACAACTACATCTAAAATATGTAGTTTCAGATTTCTGTATTATACAAATACCAAAGTTATCTGTCTTTCACTTTTATTGTGACTTTATAATATTTAAAGTACTAGAATGTTTTATATCAACATAATTAATATGACTCTGTGTTTTTGTAAAATAATTTAATCTTTTACTATTTCATACTTCAAATATTCCTCCATGCAATCCCTTCAAAAATTATTAAAATGACATGCTATTAGTTGGTTAATTAGAAATAAGGTTAATCAACTGACCTGAATATAAGAATATTGAAAAACCAAGAAGTATGATATAAATATCATGAAAGTCATAGTTGAATATATCAAGCAGGTAATTTTCGCTGCATTCCAATATATCTGCAGTCTAAATCTACCAGAAACAATGAAAACATATAGTTAGACATTTGGTCTAAAGATTGACCAATCAAAAAGGTTAGAAATTTTCCTCCGAAATAATATGAAAGAAAAGAGGTTCACCTGAATCAACTTAGTGTCATGCAGTAGAAAACAGTAAAGGATAAAAAGAGATTAGTATCTAAACTATAACGGAATATGTAGGTATCACTTTTTCAACGTACAACCAACCAATCACAGACACATACACACAATATACTTAGTTCATAACCTAATTAAATCCTTAGTTATCAAACAAAGTTTAAGTTTAAATAAAATAAAAAAAAAAAAAATAACATTAACTTTTATGTTAACAGTTAACCTATATTCAAGTCCACATGTACTGCGACACAAAGGACACTAAAGTCAAGGTCACCCAATAATATGAAAGTAGAATGATATGATACACAAAATTTATTGGCACAACACAAGGACAACACAATGTTAGACACAATTATAAACATGCAATAAAAATACAAGATACACACACAATATACTATGAAATGTGTATCTTGACTGTAAACGACAACAAAGTATGTATTAGCTTTCTATTTCACTGCCTAATACTATGTTGAATATCAAAAAGTCAAAGAACAATAAACATGCAAACAAAAAAATGTAATTATGTGAGCTTACTGTATAAGTCCAATTATCTTACTATATATTGCTCAATGAAATGTAAGTCAACCAAATATACTGGTGTAATACAGTAAACAAGCACATGCAAATGGTAAATCACGTTGGGCGCCAAATGTAACGAGGTATTTTCTGGTCAAATACAACGAAAACCAATCTAGGGTTCTGTTCTTTTAATACACAATATTTAAGACCCAACAACATATAATAACAAATTGTCACATAATAAGACAGTACATATAACATCTGGGCAAAGGGTAATAACTACAATTCATATGTATTCCTTTAGATATCTATATACTGAAATAAGTCCTAACAGCACACAAATCTAACTCTTTGGTTATCTTTCCAATACAATATTCATATGTATCTCATAATAATTAAGGATTATATACATCTCAAATATTTAACTATGTAATAGTATGAGCAAGTATATAATAGAAGCATACAGTTTTTGTTCCCCTTTTTTGTTATCTTTTTCGTTTTTGCCATGACTTTGTCTTTTTATTTTCGATCTATGAATTTAATTGCCCACTGGTATTTTTCGTGGCATGTCTTATAATTACGTCCCATATCAAGTTTGAATACACTCGAATGACTAAGTAGCCAAAAAAAGCATTAAGCAGTAATTCTTTAATCTCAAACAAAGAAGGTGAGGGCAAAATAAGTTTATTAAAGAGGTAAGACAGATACCAAACGGAAGTCAAACTCATGGCTAAAAATGAAAAGAACAAACAGACAACCAATAGTACACATGACGTATGTGTGTAATTGTATAATACTTTAACATAATGGTAAATGAATTAAGACAAATACTAAATGTAAGTATTGCATGAATATAAAAGATGAATAAATTGTAATAAAAAATGTGGTTCTTTAAAATAGAAACAGGACAATACTATGTTTAAATTCAGTGGTAAATTGAAATAATAATTAAAAAAAACTGTGATTGAATGAAGTGTCTAAATAATTTGTGTATGTATCACTTTTACAATCCTCCTATTTCTGAAAGGACGCCAAATCCAAATGCAAAATATACCTCGCCGTTTTGAACACTCTTGTGACAAAATTGCAGTTGAGGCATAAGACAATATTTGTAATTTATCGTTGAACTGTAATCCATGATTAACTACCCATTTGAACAATACGTTAACGAAAACTACATATAAAATCATCCTTTTATCCTTGGTTGTTACGAGACGCGTTAATTGTTGCCAGGGTACTCTCTTTGAGGTCCGCGCTCTTGGTAAATAAAGTCACCGATTCATTGTGTAAGTTCGCTCATTTGTTATTTGGCCGTTGATGGTTAAACATCATGAAGAAAATACCAGTACATAAAGAATTTAGAATTGAGAAGCTGTAAACCAAGTTAGAGTTGAAAGCTTGTGGTTTTGAAGCAAGCGGTTTTAAAGTCTTCGCGATTGTTGCAAGCTACCGAGTTGTTCCAACTGTAATTACCCTCGGGAATGGTCGTAGTCCCTCGAACATATAGTAACTCGAACTTGTAATAATCTGGTGACTTAGGTGCTCTGGAGATAAGGTGCTTCAAAACTAGTTGTTTCAGGAACTGGGTGCTTCAGAGACAAGTCATTTCAGGACTATGTGTTTTAGAGAATGGGTGTCTCGGAACTAGGGGTCTCAGAAACCAAGGAGTTATGAAGCTTGTTCTTAAGTTTAATATAATTGTTTGTCAAATCAGTTGGAACTTCAGAGGCAGAAAGGATCAAGGATGAAATAAGGTTATGGTTTTCAGACTTCTTGTTGATACAAAGTTATTTGTGTAAATAGTGTTATTTCTTTATTAAGTTTCAAAGTTTCAAAGTTGGTCTTGTAGTTTTTAAGAAAAGCCTCTAAGTTGAAGATTGATTTTTATGTTAATTAAAAGATTGATATTGTAGTATCTCAGATTCTGTGAAAACTGATACGAACATATAGTTCATAAGCCAAACAGGTTAAAAAATTGGTTAGCAGCGTAGGAATCTGAGAAACTTCAGCATTATATGTAAATAATCACATTGTTTTATTGTCATTATTTTCTATTTGTCCTTGCAAGAAGCAACACATTGTTAGTTTTGTAAATACATCGATTGTCAAGTGTTAAAAAAATTAAACACTTGTTTGATTTTTCTTGAGAATATTTCGTGAACATACAGAGACGATGAACTGTTTCATGACCCTAACAGTGACGACACAACAAATTTCACAAGGGAGTTGAATAAATTAAACAGGGAAATAAGGCGCTTAAGAAATACAAGTTTTGAAAATTCCCATGACTTTGCTCACTCAACTCCTAATAGTCACGTCACGTCCAACACAATCTGACTCTAGAGTTACTACTGCAAGGATCTCGAATCCTGACTTGGGTACAGGCAGCAATATACTCCAAAGTAAACATTGAGATAGGGGCTAAGTGAAAGATTATTCCACAGCCTGTTATAACTGATAAATATCTCCCAGCTTCAAAAAACTTAGCATCAGAAGAAAAATTAGGTATATATGAGGAAGACAAGTCTATACATAAAAGCAAAAATATCATAAAGCCGGCTACGTATGACGGACAAGGATCATTTATAGATTACAATTCTCATTTTGATACCCGTTCGAGTATCAATGGTTGGACAGAGACAGAAAGGGGTGGTAATAGTTTGTAAATATTTTCACTGTCAATTGTATTTTCATCACCAAGCATTTCAGTATCAATGTACACAATTGTTTTAAGACTGATTGTTTGATACAAAAAAAAGGAATTAAAATGTACGCTCCTCAGTCAGAAATGATAAAAAGATAACTCTTATACGTTTTTGTCTTGAGTTTTGATGTTAAAACAAACATATCCTACAGGGAGGATTTTTAAAAAACTATCGTAGCTTACTACTCAGTGAAATACTCTGACATACTAAATATTAAATGCTGTTTTACAGTTTTTACAGCAATATGATTCTTAAATTATTAACACTGTGAGTCTCAAGTTTTTGGGGTACATAACACAATGCAAGTTTCTGATACTTTTATCCTTCAGATACATTTAACAAGTACAAATGAAACTGTTCTTAAAATCGGTATTGTAAAGTAACCCATTTTAAAAATTGTTAAGGCTTCTATCTTTAAAAAGTTAAAAAAAAAAAAAAAAAAAAGTAGAGGATAAATAATCAAAGCATTAAGGTCATGAATATATTTTGTCGAAATCCAGATCTGGTGTACCTAAAATATATTGACACCTTGGGTCTGTTGTTCAACTTGTGATTAAACTAATCATATGATTAATGTTAATCAGTCGTTAAAAGTTAATGGGATGATTAGTTAATGCATTGACTAAATTTCGTTGTTCAACTTATTCTAATCATTGTATTTACTAATCATGCGATTAATTTTAAATCATATGATTAAGTGTGGGTAGTCAGCAAGTGTTTCCAACAATGCATTGTAAATCAGGGCCTCTATAACTTCCCTGTTTGCATTAAATCATAACATTCTTTTTTTAAACAGTTGTTTGGTACCAATAGTTATTGAATAAATATCTTATAACATGTTTGTATTTTTTATGAAATCATATTCATATTTTCGTTTTGTTTCCAGTTCTTAAAGAAATGTTCTTAAATGGAAAAATAATTTTAGTGAAAGTCAAGTAATGCCCTGAGAATATGCGGCATTGCCAATTTGCTTGGTCCCTGTTTACCCTGAAATGGTTATGGGTACATTTTGTAATAATCAAAATTTGCATTTCACTTGAAATATTTTTATCATGCAACATTTGGTTGTTCTATAAACTCAGAAAGATCCAGAAATAATGTCAGTGATCTGAAATTGTCTTCAGTCCTCAATAAGAATGCATCCGATTCATGGCCATGATTTTCATGATTTTACGCCGGTTTTCCACATATCCAGATCATAATGATTTCTTTAAAAATCCTGTCAGTTATGTTGTTGATTTAGCACACCCTTCTTCACATAAAAATTGACGAAATACCATCTCCATTGACGCGTTGATGAAGAGTGCTCTCTTTCACGTCCGCATTTCATCAAGTTCTGCATCCCAAGTTAACATTTAAGATATTTTTTTACGGATGGTGTAGATCGCACCATATTTAACAAAACTGAGATCGATTGTAGTTCCTACGGCACAAGGAGCTATACAGAGCGACAATTAGAAATACTAGTATTCAATTGTGTAAGTGTAATGGCATAATAGACAGTCCGTCAAAGTTATAATTCTATCAGTCAAGGTATCTGAGTTTTCATTTTTTTTAAATTGAAATAGCAACTTTTGTGTGACATTATTTGACAATACCCTGTCAGAACAAAAATTCAAATAGAAATAATAGTACAGATCAATGAAAGCAATCCGACAGTAGGATATATTTTGGGTATCCGATAATCATGTGGGATAGGATGACTATTAGTAAATATAAAGACAAGAAGATGTAGTATGAATGCCAACGAGATAACTCCCTGTCGGAGACAAAATGATATAGAAGTTAACGAATTATAAGTCACCGTACTTCCTCCAGGACGTCACACTTGACTCCAAATCATATTATAAAAATCCCCCCTACACACACACTCCATTATGTGGTAACTGTATTTTAACAAATTAAATATGAGACTTTATTTGAGATATTGTTGTGCTCCCGCAGATGTAAATTTACTTTTAAATCAAAACACCTTAAAAATTGTATAAGAAAAAAACATAAATTGTAATTTTCTGTCGATATGCACATCTACATAGTATGTCCTTATAATCTAAGGTTTCATGAAATTCTGGTGTTGGTGACAAACTGTTGCAGTAGTACATTGAGGCAAATAAGTTCAAAGGAGCGTAACTCCTAGAAAATAACCTGAATCATAATTTCATGTAGATATGCACATCTTCATAGCATGTCCTTATTATCTTCTATTCCACATGCACATCTTCAGTATATATGTTTAAATAGTCACAAAATTGAAGACTTTCTAGCATTCAAACTGTGGGAGGAGTTATCCATCCGGAAATGATATGCATTTTTTATTTAAGCATATATATACATATATAACAAGTTCAACTATCTCCCAAAAGACAAAATATTAATAAAAATCAAAACCATGACCACATGCACACATTGGATATATATGTGCAAATAGACAGCCAAGTTAAAACTTCCTATAATTCAAACTGTATGAGGAGTTATGTGGAATAACTATATACCATAATGGGACGGAAAGACGGACGGATGGAAAGATGAACGGACAGGGGACCCCCCACGCTATATACAACATTCAATCTTACAAAGGCCAGAGGCTCCTGACTTGAGACAGGCGCACAAATGCGTTGGGGTTAAATAAGTTTTGAGAGATCTCAACCCTCCACCTTTACCTCTGGCCAATGTAAAATAAAGAACAACATAAATTACGCAAAGTAAAACTCAGCTTAAAAGAAGTCTGAGTCCGAAGTCTAATATTAAGGTAACAAATAAAACTAAACAAAATGACAATGGTATGCCAGAGGAACCAATTCCGTGTTCAAAATATACATGAAATATTAGTCACTGTACATTGTCTGTTCTATGATTCTATCATGTTTTTTTTATCCGCTACATGTTAAAAATTCTTTGCCCAAATCGCCGATGAACCCCTATTGTACCAATTAGAAGATAAACATTTGATTCTATTAAATAAAATTAGTGTATGACCTACATGTAGACTACGTGTCGCTAAGAACAGGATCAAATGGTCAATATATAAAATTCTCCATGTAATTTTCTTTATTGGATTTTTGCCTGCCCTTTAGGCTTTGTTAAAAAAATCAAACATAATATTATGTTTTGTAATGATCCAAATTATTTGAATGACCGGCACTAGTATCTGAAATTTTTCCTCTTTCCACAGGGGGTGAGTTGCTTCTTTTGAAATATCTCTGACACTCGAAAAATCAATTGAGATTTTCCAGATTTTTGATAACAGGTGCTTGAGTTTGTATATTTCACGTCAGTCAAGAAATATGAGACATACCATTGACTCATTCTTTTTACTTACTAAATCACGAACATAAATCACTTGCGGTAGAACATTTTCTTAATAAATAATTGGAGTGGAGGTTCAGGAGGGGGTATCTGTTGTCTGAACCCCTTTTTATTTGACAATCAGAGCCTTTGAAAGGAGACATTATAGTTGGAACAACCCTTTTAACTAAGACACTGTTGAAACTCCCCCCCCCCCCCCCCACCCACCACCACCACCACCACCTTTTTCCCCAAATATCTGGATCCGTCCATGATTTGGGTCCTCGTCAAACATAAGTCTTAATAATAAATGGGAAATAAATAAGGTTTTAAAACTACCGTGTAAAGATAAAAACCGTAAGGTCCGAGCTATCTGTGGGACGAATTGACCCGTTTGAAATTATCTGCGTAAACTGTTAGGTCAGAGAATGTGCTATTATTTGAACTTCGAAAAAGGGGGAAATTAGCAAAGACTTGCTTCCAAAATCACATATGACTTGTACAATAAGGCTATGGTAACATTTATTATTTATAAAGCTGTTTTGCGTAATATTTAATTGAATGATTCCGCACAATAATGTGGCCGTTGTTGCAATCAACACCGTCAATGAGCGGTAAAATACAAACGGAAATCTGCCGAAATGTGCAGTTTCATTCTGTTATCAAATGACCAATTAATGAGTGCGTCCGATCCTTCGCCCCATCTTGTCAAATCTCTTTCTAAATAATGTGTCAACTCAACTCCTAGCAACTATATTGTGTTTCTTTTAAATATTAAGGCTCTTTCATAGCTAAAATCACTTTCCAGGAGCTATTAGCTGCTAAATACATCTTAAACATCTCATATTTCGAGGATGAGCTTATTTTTGCATTGGCACTGCAGCCATCTTGGATGCTTTAATCATATTATTAAAATTAAATACACCTCAAAGAGGTGGATTAAGTTTAACGACAGTTTTAGCCTTTTTAGCGCAGCGTTAAAATTGACCACAAGTTGAACAACACACTAACCATATGATTAAATGTAATCGAATGATTAAGAAATTCTAACGACGCGTTAGCACTAACGACAAGTTGAACAAGAGACCCCTTATGTTTGTGGCATAACATCGTGGCCACAAGTTAATTGTTTTCTGTTTACTATTAAATGTATACAGCGCCTAAAAAAATGACGGAAAAAAACAAACACTAAATGAGAACAAAATCAAAAGAGACAGAACTTAACCCTTAACTCAAAAGCATAAATAATTAACCACAATTAAAAAAAGAAAAAAAAACATACAAGACTAACAATGGTCAAATGTTCTTGACTTAAAAAAGGCGCAAAAATGCTAATACTTAAAATTGTTTTGGCACCAATTTTCATACAAATGCAGGGGTAAATAAAACCTCTTTATGATATAAAAAGATCTCCTGTTTCCAGTGCACACATTGTAAATCATACATATTTGGTTTATTTCCACTTTTGTGTAAACCCTTTGTCATTGATTCTTTTATAATTCTTAATCGAAGCGTTACCAGTGCATACATATTAAATAAAAAAAAATATACCCCACTCACTGTTCCTTTACTTTAACGTCTTTGTTCATAAACTGTGTGCAACGTACCGTTATGACTATAGAATAGAAACTCCCATATCGATTTCGATTTTTTTAAAAGAAAGTTGATTATACTGAAATACAAACATGTCGATTTGAATAGTGAATACGTGGTTACAAGATCAGGCGATCAGGTCAAATGTCTTCTATTGAAATAAGATCAATTTGAGTTCAACTGTTAAATCTTTTTAAAATGTTCAAACTTCGTTTCAATGCGTTCGTTGTGTTTTACCATTCAAATAATATCCAATAACTGGGGTTGTTATGTATAAAAACAACAATAAAAGTACTAAAGAAATTATACAGTTATCACAAATATTAATATTTCTTAAACTATACGCCAAAACACTTGAGTTCAACTGTTAAATCTTTTAAAATGTTCAAACTTCGTTTCAATGCGTTCGTTGTGTTTTTCCATTCAAATAATATCCAATAACTGGGGTTGTTATTTATAAAAACAACAATAAAAGTACTAAAGTAATTATACAGTTATCACAAATATTAATATTTCTTAAACTAAACGCCAAAACACTTGAGTTCAACTGTTAAATCTTTTAAAATGTTCAAACTTCGTTTCAATGCGTTCGTTGTGTTTTACCATTCAAATAATATCCAATAACTGGGGTTGTTATTTATAAAAACAACAATAAAAGTACTAAAGTAATTATACAGTTATCACTAATATTAATATTTCTTAAACTATACTTAAACTTATATATTTTTTTTAATTAACATTGATTAAGGCGTTAGTAGTAAACCAATGTCCAAATTCGTAAATTAGTATGCACATATGTACATCAAAGCAACAGAAACAAACGGAGGAAATCATATGTAACGTCTACGTCTTATTGTTGTTTAGGATATGTATTGATTAGTGTGAAAAATAAGGGAAAGAAAATAGAATTATAACATATGGAATACAATAAAAAATCAGTTATTTATACATGTTATAGAAATCCAACATCACTTAATCACTTGCACCAACCCATGTACTAAAGAAGGTAAATGTTTAGTAGACATGCATATTTGCTTTTTTACTTTTTTCTAGAAAGAACATCTAGACCAAACAATTGTTCACAAAATACACAATATAAAACTGAAGTATGGTGATCACGAACTACACCAATAACCGCGGATTATCATAGGTGATGCGGAAGGATTAATGTATCAACTTATTTTAACCAACAAAGTCAGTATTATTTCTCTAGTCTAATTTTTTACCAAATTCATTAATTAAATTCAAGATACATCTTCCAATTAACATCATCAATGACAGTTCATAGTTCAATTGCTACATGAACATTCGAGTATGACATCATTAATTTGATATATCAGTTTACAGTGAAAAGTGTTAAATAACGCTTGTATGGTTCCATTGTAATTGCCTTATGTTAACAGATATACGTGTTGTGCCTCCTCATAGCTTTTTGGAATGTTTTATTTATGAGCAAAAATAAATATCCAAATTTGCCTCTTGTTATAATAAACTGTATACGATTGGATTTTTTTACACCTGATGTCATATATGGATTATAGCTTTCAAATGTCGAAATGCATTGCAAAAAAATTACGGCCAGTGCATTTCCCCCTATAATCATAGTGTGTGCTCAATCAGTTTTCAACACTTCAGGTGTGGTATCCAAAGGACATTTTTACCGCAGGAATATATTTCTTAAGCTGTTTTTGGAAAAACGTTTCAATAATATTAACGGTTCCAATGTTTTCTGCACCAGATGCGCATTTCAACAATACATGTCTCTTCAGTGATGCCGTGGCCAAAATATTTAAAATCAAAGCTTATATAAAGGATGAAGAGCTATAATCCAATGTTTCCAAAAAGGTATAGCTAAATTCATGAAAGGAATCAGAGCTTTGCACGAGGGAGATAAATTATTAATTTATAAGAATTTTCAATATTTTGTAACAGCAAATTTAATAACACAAAAAATCCGTATTTTCATGACAGTACCGGAGTACTGGCTACTGGGCTGGTGATACCCTCGGGGACTTACAGTCCACCAGCACAGGCATCGACCCAGTGGAAGTAATATCATTAACGGTACCAATTTTTCTGCACAAGATGCGCATTTCGACAATACATGTCTCTTCAGTGATGCTCGATGCCAAAATATTCAAAATCCAAAGCTTATATAAAATATGAAGAGCTATAATCCAAAAGTGCCAAAAAGTATAGTTAAATTCGTGAAAGGAATCAGAGCTAAAAGTATGATTATTGTCATCAGAATTGTTGTTTGTTGCTTGATGTCCAGAAACAAATGGTGCATACATGTTTATGATTATTGTCAACTGAATTGTTGTTTGTTGCTTGATGTCCAGGAACAAATGGTGCATACATGTTTATGATTATTGTCAACTGAATTGTTGTTTGTTGCTTGATGTCCAGAAACAAATGGTGCATACATCTTTATGATTATTGTCATAAGAATTGTTGTTTGTTGCTTGATGTCCAGAAACAAATGGTGCATACATGTTTAAAAAGATGTGTATAATTATGGTCGAAAAACTTTCATCTACGTTCTGAGATGCTAATTTTTTTTTTTTTTTTTTTTTTTTTTTAAATTTATCATATTTTAATGAAATCTGTACATTTGTTAGTTTAAAACATCAAGTACCGGTACCTTATCCCGGCCTCGTTAACATTAGTAAATATCGTAATTATACAGTTGTTAGTATTTGTTAGTATTATACATTCAATTTTCAATATTTGAAAGAAAAAAAAAAAGAAAAATAAACAGAACGAAGATAACTAATGAGATTTTCAAATACAATTATTTGTATAACAAATGCACAGGTTTTGAAAAATAAATATACTGTTTTCTATATTAAATTTCTCTTTTCCTTATTTGCACATGAACATAATAGGTTACACACATTTGTATGCATAATAGTTATATACACTAAAAAATAGTTTGATACATTGCAGATAATGATTTTAAGACAGAGGCTGTTTGGATATGAAATATATACAATATATGTGAAGTCTATTTGTTTTTGTTTTTTTTGTTTTCATGATAGTAAAGGAGTCCAGGGGTTCCAGCAGTTTTCTGCCCTACTGAGTAATTTATTTTTATAGAATATATTTTTTTCTATCAATAAGTTTTCCTTCAAATAATTTTTAAGTGCTATTATATTGGTTTGTTCCATAGCTAATTTGCTTCTATAGATGTAGAATGTTGTTAACAGAAGTATTATGTTTCTTATATCATTTTTATCTGTTTTTGTTAAAATACCAAATAAAACCAAATCAATATTTAAAGTTAGTTCTATTTCTGTCTTCTCAAATATCCAGAAGTTAAGGTCTTCCCATAATTTTGATATATATGGGCACGTCCAGAATATATGTTCTATTGTTTTGACCCCTCCGCACCCAAAATTTCAAATATTTGTATATTTAATTTTTATTTTAAGGAGGAGTTCATTTGTGCCTAAGATTCTGTATTGAAACCACTGCAATTTTGATTTTTTTGTTATATGAAAGGGCAGTTCATGAATATTTTTCCAATTGAAGTTTGCATTGAGAATTAATGACCATTTTTGTTCACATTTTTGTTTAGGATTTGATTTGTTACCATTCAAAATGTTATACATATCTTTTGAACCTTTCTGGGATTTAAAAAAAACCTTTAACACTGAGGGCAAAACAGGACCGTTTTCTCTCTTTAAGTCATTTGGACATATTTGATATTCTTTTAAATACTTTTTGATTGACGAAATTAGGCCTTGATATGTGAGAAAATTAGTTTTAATATTGTATACCTTATTAAAGTGATCAAAAGTCATAAAATTTCCATCTTCCTGTAACAAGTCATTGATCAGCCAAACCCCTTTTTTTGTCCAATCTTTATATAGTACTGGATTGTTACCAATCTTTATTCTATCATTCTTCCATAAAGGGCATGTTTTAATTTGACAGTTATTTTGTACATTTTGTAGATCTTGCCAAGCGTCAAATACTTCTTTCCAAAATGGATTATTCAACTTTTTATAAGGACCAAGAAATTGCATTTCCAAGAAAATCAAATTTTCTGAAAAGAGGAATAGTTTTACTAGTTTTGAATTATTTCTATTAATTCTTCTTATCCAGGTTAATTTAAGACCTTTTATATAGTTTTCAATATTTATCATTTTTAGTCCTCCTAAACAGTGCGGTTTGGATAAGGTGTCTCTATTGACTTTATCTGGTTTGTTATCCCAAATAAAGGAAAATATTTTTTCAGTAAAATGTTTCAGCTTTGTGCTATTTGGACTAGGTATGGATAGGAATAGATGGTTTGATTTTGATATTATAAGTGTTTTTATCACTGTAATTTTTCCAATTGGTGAGAGTATTTGATTAGTCCAAGTTTTTATAATGTTTTCAATTTCTTTTAACCTTGGGTTATAGTTTAAATTTTCAATTTCACTAATATCCACTGAGAAATTTATCCCAAGAAGTGTAAATCTGCTGGAACCCCATTCCAATCCCCACTTGACACACATAGTTTCTTGGCTAAACCTTTTCTTCCCAATCCAAACAACCTTGGTCTTGTCTAAGTTTATATTGAGACCTGATAAATCTGCATATTTATCTAGAGTACGGAGAGATGCATCCAAAGATTCAGGTGATCCATCAAGTATAAGAGAGGTATCATCTGCATATTGTGATATGAGATATTCTGAGTCATCTATAGTGATTCCTTTAACCTTGTCATTATTTCGTATAAGTATACCCAGTATTTCTGCACATAGTAAAAATATATAAGGTGATAGGGGATCCCCTTGTCGGCAGCCCCTCTGAATCTCAAAAAAATCTGAGAGATGGCAATTTTGAGTTACTGCAGATTGAATCTTAGTATAAAAAGTAGTGATCCAATGTTTAATAGCAGGCCCAAAATTAAAAAAGTCTAATACACTTTCAATAAAACTCCAAGAAATTGAATCAAACGCCTTTTCAAAATCAATAAGGAGGAGAATACCAGGTATATCATGTTCTTCTGTATACAATAAAATATCATAAATTAGTCTAGTATTTTCACCAATATATCTACCAGGAATGATGAGATGCTAATTTAACATAATAAGTTTTTTTTTAAAGAAGCTTTGTCATGCAAGTGCATGTATATTTTTGTTTTGGAACATTAAAATACAATCTAAAAGATGGATGTTGGAGTTTAATAGGATTATTACGTCAAATTCCAAACAGTTACAGTGTTTGCATTTCCTTTCATGATTTTCTTGATAGAGGGTTGCTGCCCACAATGAAGCTATTAAACCCAGAGTTACAAATGGTAGAGTTGAAATCTTCCCTTCGTAAATTTTACGGACGCAATCCCGAGTTGGTTGACCGTAATGGAATAACCGTTTCACAAATGATATCGGATATGTTCCTTACGTCGTAACTACAATCCCCTTCCCTTTCACGAATGTGACCTACCGAATTATACTATTTACCGGATTTGTAATCCCATGATCAATACGACGGGTGCCACATGTGGATCAGGATATGCTTACCCTTCCGGAGCACCTGATATCACCAATAGGTTTTGGTGGGGTTCGTGTTGTTTATTCTTCAGTTTTCTATGTTTTGTCATGTGTACTATTGTTTTTCTGTTTTTTTGTTTTTTTTTTCATTTTTGGCCATGGCGTTGTCAGTAGATTTATGAGTTTGACTGTCCCTTTAGTATCTTTCCTCCCTCTTTTTAGATATGAAATGGGGAATGATAACAAATGAGACAACGCTCCAATAAAGTCAAATGACTGTATTCTAAAATTGGGTGCCTTATTAAATGTGTTTAATACATTTGTATATACACAAAAAAACGACAATTTGTTTTTAGTTGAGGGTGATATTTTTCTATTTAGGATAAACAATATCTTACTTTACTAAAAAATATTTTCTTGTCAATAACACACAGAAACAAATATTTTGAACAATCAAACTTCAAGAAGCCTTCGTACAGCGGTAAGTTGGCCTGTGACTCAGTTTTTTATTGATGACCTGGTCTGTCCTTATCCAACATACCATAATTTTTAAGTTTCAGTTCAAATTTCCCTTCATCTTCCCGATCAACTTACTTTGCAGAGCCAGTTTATTAATAGTTAATTAGTTCCGGTTCTGAATATGCATGTAATATTTGCAACATGGCGTTAAGCACCAAACAACCGATCAACGTGTACCATGACAATCGTCGATTTATGCCCGAAGAAACGATAAATGATTTACTCTAAAAACTAAAAAAAACATTTGTTAATATAATGAAATCCAATGTGATTGTCATACGAGTCAGCGGTTAAGCTAGCTATAAAACTAGATTTAATCCACCATTTTCTTTATGAAATATGCCTGCACCAAGGCAGGAATATGAAATGTGTTGATGTGTTTCAGGTTGTGATTTAGCATTTACATACGAGATTTTCCGTTTTGAATTTTCCTCGGAGTTCGGTATTTTTTCTTTTAAGAAATGTACTTGGAAGTTATCGTATGCATTCTGGACACACTAGTTAAAACACATAGTTTACTCAATTAATAAACATATTTATTTTTAGTTTCTATATTATCTGTTCTGTTTATGGATGTCTTGCTTTATTTGTGTTAATCCAATCAATGAACGAGGATACTCTAGTGTACACTCCTGGCGCATGCCTCTTGGCGCATCCATATCCCCACGAGACGACTCCCGTTATTTTGTAGACACTGTCCTTCTTACAAACAAGAGGTCCACCAGAATCTCCCTATTAATGTAGAGTTTAAAATATGTTTATACACATGTAACATCATTTTAAACTAACCTATACATTACGATTAAAAAAACTTCAAGTACCTACATGTAGCCGCTCATGTACATCGTTTTAGTGCTAATGTTTCCTCAATTTAATTTTTAAATTCTGATTTGTTTTCTGTCAATCAATTTATATCTTTTGAACAACGCTATACTAATGCTGCTGCCTTAATTTATTATGATTAACACATAACTCGTTAATCCAAAATGTAAATTAACTCGACTATACCGAAATAACTGATGTTTGTGAAATATAACATTATAACAGCAACTGATAAACATAAATATAAAGCAATCTGCTGATCGTCTTAAAGTTCGTCAAATTTTCGTTTAACCGTTTTTATTTTTTGAAATTTAAGTTACATAAAGGAAGAATTTTCAAGAAATTGACATTAAAGTGCTTATTACTCCAAAATTGATCGTCTCAAGTCTCTGAAAATTTAAAGTAGAAACATCAATTTTACCTTGTTACTGTTGATCAGTGTAGCATTGAAACTTACGTTTGATTTATCTGTCCATGCTGTATGGAAATAAGTAGATTCTATTGTATTACTATCATGATGAGCTAGTTTATTCCTGTAGCATTTAATCCTGGCTAAATCATACCCTGGTGTTGTCTTCCCTCGTAGTGGTAGAGTGTCAAATCCATTGATTGGTGGATTGATAGTTGTCAAGTTTCTGATTAAACAGACCATCAACGTCACATCGAATGTTTTGGAATCCGGAACCCCTGTGACATCAACACAAGAAAAGTATATTGATTTTAGTCGTGCAATAAGTGTGAAATGTGCTATGAATATTACAATATGTAGTATAATTATTTACAGATAACATGTGATTTTAAATGAAATGTTAAAAATTGTGTAATAAAAGCAACATTCAGTTAGGCTAAGAGTTTTTTTTTTATTTTTTTAAAATGCATATCTTCATAGAAAATATTTATATCGGTCGGTAGTTTTTTGTTATAAGACATCAGCAGATATTAAAATCCTGTGTAGGTCAGCTTTAATATGTGTGCTCTTATGTTTTTAAATATTTTTTTAAATCATGATGACAAACGTTTTTATTTATATGATTGCAACATTTTCACAATTAGGCAATAGATCTTAACTAATCAACACGTACGGTTTGTAGAGAGTAATTTTTAAGTTAAAGCCATTACAAGAACAAAAAACATAAAACTCATATTTATGAAATTAAAATTTAAATATCTACAGTATCATAAAGATGTACTATTTCTTGGAATCAAAAGATTCCATTGAGCCTGATTTATGATTCTTTTTAATTTCAAGTCCGAAAGCGTATTGTAGTTTGTATTCAGTGTTGATGGTAAATATGAAGGTGGAAATTCTCTGTCAAAATAAGTACGGACTGCTCTAGGTGTCACTCCTTTCGATAACAATGCTAGGCGGACATAGTTTTCCTCTTCATCAGAAAGAGGTGCCATGGCTTCAGAAAGTTGGCTAATGGCCAAGAGAAACCTATATAATCAGGTCAATTATTACTTAATGGGCCATGAATTCCTGAAAAAATAAACATGTCACTTTACAAAAAAAAGATATATCTCGATTTTAATTATTTAAGTTAAAACCTTCAGTAAACTTGAGTTTGTGTTAGCCTTGCCTACAATTTGACGACCATAATAATTTTCAGAATTATCAAATCCCGTAGCTGTGTTCAAAATTCCGCGAAATATAATTACGCTTTTGGTTAAATAGTTAGATCGAGGTCCAAAAGCTGGACATTGTTGACCGGTCCAAGAGTTGAACGTATGCAATTTGAAAAAAAATAGTCATCATATTTTTTTTTATTTAAACTCTCTGTACTAGGAAAAGGAAATATTTATTTGAGGACAAGTACTAACATAAAATATACCGCGGGCATTATACATGTACTTATACGCGTTGACGCTTTCTTTATGTAACGTCATATCCGAGAGAAAAAAATGGCGGGAAAATGATCGCAAGGGTAAAAAAGGAATATCCAAAATGGCAAATACCATGGTATTTGAGGCATATTCACCGGCAGTGCTGAAAAACAGTCAGATTCGATATGACTAGAAGGAAATCGCATCGAACAGTGCCGGATCTTATTGATTTGTCTATTTGCTAAATATTTCAAACAGTAATCGATGTAAAACGGTAATAATTTTCAGTATACCCTATCACGTATATATATCCTTTTAAAAATGTAACTTGTAGCTTAATTCGGGTATAAGTGTTTTACATATATGTTTTATAAGTGTGAAAACAAAACTGTCTTAAAATTATTAGTAAAGATTTGAAATATTTCGGCATTATAAGATTTTCCATTTCAATTTTGCATTTTACAATACTTGTATTTAGCACTTTGATTTATTTTAACCATATATGGCGCGATGTTTAAAAAATCTCGGAGAAACCTTTTTGTTAACCATTGTGAGCTACCATAAACAAAACTAATGAATTTAGACTTGTCATTCGACTGAATATGTACTGTTTCAGTTGATCGTTTTTTTTTCATGTACTTTCCGTTATATTAATTAGCGTTATATCCCTTTGTACATCGTACTCTTTATCTATTTGTGTTTTGTTTTTTGTATTTAATAACAAAACACATAGACAGACAATACAGCAAACTAAAACTAGAAACACATTGAAACACTAAACTTACCATGGATATGTTAGAAACGTCTATCTCCTATTTGGAAACATCACCAGATCTTTATAACATCAAGACATTCTGGACCTGTAAAAAATACAACCTACATAAGTTAAATGCACTAAATTATATCTGCAGAACATTTATAAGCAGTACGTATATTGTTTATTATACTTTTAATAATAATATTACTGTCATGACTGCACGTATAAGTGTATCATTTATATATCTATAATATATTATTTCTCTAAATTCACAAAAATACTTCTTCAACATAAAATATCTATCATTCAAATATAATCATTCTTATTTAATAAAACTATTGTTTTCCGTTGTGATCTGTCCAAAGGTTACACATTACAGGAAAGGTAATCAGAAATATGTTTTCGAGCCTCACGTAGTTTCATAAAAAGACAGAGGCATAATTTAGAAATTTAAATATTTGTAAAGCTTCTTTTTGTGAATGTAGGACCATGAAAGCACCAGGGTAAAAAACCAGAATATTATAATTCAGTTTCCTATATTTTTTTCGGATCACTGTATTTGTCAAAGTTGAATCATGATACATTTTATAAATACACATTAGTGTGTGTTTCTTTTCTCTTCGTTGTAATCATTGATTTAATTGTATTCAAAAAATTGTAATCATTTTGTAAT
Source organism: Mytilus galloprovincialis (assembly GCA_037788925.1). Classification (NCBI taxonomy): domain Eukaryota; kingdom Metazoa; phylum Mollusca; class Bivalvia; order Mytilida; family Mytilidae; genus Mytilus; species Mytilus galloprovincialis. The sequence goes on from CM075338.1 coordinate 84,430,971, forward strand.
CATTGAACCAAATTTAACTTGTGATTATTCTGCCTGTTATGGGCGTCTTTAATTGACAATTAAATATATTTGATATGATTTGATTTATATAATCCAAGCTTCCCACGTGCCTTGCAATAGAATGATAACGTATTGCATACATAAAATAAAAACTTAATCAATCGCAGACTCTAGTATATAAATATGAAATTGTGTCCCGTCCATGTTTTTTTAAGGGGAAAGAAGTTGAATACCGTATACGTACATGTACACTGGTATGGTCAGACCATATGCGTACCGTCGGACTGTATAAGTATACGCGTATGGTCCAGTACGAGCTGGTTATACATTTAATGGGATCATAATATGGGTTAAATTAAAACTAACATTTATCACAATCTTTATTTTTAGTATTACAAATTGTTATTATTACAATTAGATGGATAAAATGAACAAACAAATAATTGAAATTAATTGTTTGTTTAATTGAATATTTGAATCCTATTTTTGTAATCTCCCCAAGGTGACACAAGTTACGTTTTATTTTTTACATTATCATGTTTGAAGTTCATGTATGTTCCTCTGCATTTACGTTATGTTTACTTTGATATCTGTAATTGCAGTGAACATAAATCAATTAATGTATTACAGATCGACATGCTAAATACAAGAGATTAACAAATTACAATTGCGTGAATTTAAAAAAAACTATAAAGTTTTTATTTCAATTAAAATTGAACCATTTTATTAATTTCAGAGTTAAGGTGGCTCGTGGGTACAAAAAATTTAGCAAAAAAATAAACCTTTACTTTTTCATTACAAATTTTATTTATTACACTATTAGTTGTTACTTTATGATATGGTACAAAAAACAACCCAAAAAAATATTTGGTTTGGCCCCAGATGACTTTAAAAATTGAAAAAGCTTCAAATTATCTCCCTTTGGTGCAAAAATGCCATTTTTTGGCCTTACATTTGAAATATCTTGCTTAACTCATCGGTGACCTATATTTTTTATTATTGTTTTCAAATAAGCTGTACATAAACTAAATAATTGTAAAATTTAAGCGATTTCTTATATAAGGTTATTTTTTTATTTCGATATTTCCTCTTTTTCTCCTATTAGTTCAACAGAAAAAAAGGACATTAACAAAAATGTATGCTTCTTCCAGAGGCAGATTTCAGCTTAAATGAACGGTGACCCCATTTTTTTATTTCATTTTTCTTTTAAGTATATGATAAAGTTTATTTATGAAAAAATATAGCGAAATCCTATATTAGAAAAAAAAATCATTTATACCCAGGAGCCCCCTTAAGTTATGCTGATCTAAAATAATCTAAAGTGATCACATTTAACATTACTGCTTGACAAATCCTATTTATCTTCTTAATAATATGTCAACGCCTCTCGAGTCTTCGTTAAGAAGACACTAACCTAAACAAAGACAATTGGTTTAAAGATAATGTATCTGATCATCACAGATTGTTTATCTTAATTTATAAAGCTGCGTTTTAATGAAAGACTTTAAAAAGCTGAACTAAGTATGGTTAATTATTGATTTAACTTAAAACAATGGAAATTTAATAAATTGTAGGATTTACCTAATCCGTATTGGTACCAAAAAAGGGGAAATCACAAAAATACTGAACTCCAAGGAAATTAAAAAAAATTAAAGTCCCTAATGAAATGGCAAAATTAATAGCTCAAACACATCAAACGAATAGATAACAACTATCATATTCCTGACTTTCTTTTCATATAAAATTGTTTATTAAACCTTATTCATCAGGGTATAAGTTCAGCGGTTAATTCTCATATAATCAGTTTTGGTATTAGATAAAGCCAGATTGTTAAACATGATCGGCCAGGTATACCAAATACTTTTACAATATTTTTAAAATCTACACAAGGATACAAAGAAATGTATAGCATTTTCAAACATAACTTAATAAATTACAAATTATCAGGAAAAGTGATCATCAGTCCTTACTATACATAGTTGCATCTGGAGTATATGTATAATATAGGGGAATACAATTTGTCACATTACTAAGAAATCTAAACAATAGTGACCGAAATGCAATACTTTCTGTTTGAAACCGAAACATATATTCGAGACTTGTCTTACACGAGTTTACGTATGCTTACAATTTAATTGTCTGATCGTAATACAATTCAAAATAAAGTTAGAAACAAGCTTGCTGTCATTACACAATACATGTTTTAGTTTAATGTTCGCTAGTAGCGTAATTAAATATCTATTGTATTTTTCGTGGATGTCTTTCAATAATGTTTTTCTTATTTTTTCATAGCTTTTTTAAAACAGCAATATATGGGATTCGTCCTCTATGGATTGAGACTTGCATAGTTTACAAAGGCGTTGGTCAATTGGCACATTACGAAATCTTACCTTTTAGATTTGTAAATGTAAAGTTCTGCTTTGCATCCGGACTATCACAGATCGGTGTTGTCTTAATAATATTTGTTTTCAAATATGGCTCCATTTTGTAGTCAGTTATATGTTTTTTGTATGTACGTAGTATAGGCATATTTTCTAACGCATTTACTGTTTACACCACTGCGTCGATGCCACTGCTGGTGGACATTTCGTACCGAGAGTATCACCAGCCCAGTAGCTAGTTTTGTAATAAATATCAATGATACGGTCATTTGAATAAATGCACTGTTTGCAAAATTATGAATTGTTTGAAATGTGAAGGATTTTCTTATGCCAGGCATAAATTACCTTAGCCGTATTTAACACATCTCTTTTGGAATTTTGGGTTCTCATTGCTCTTCAAAATTTAAAAGTTTAGTTTTCTTACTTATTCGATCTAAGCGTCACTGACAAGTCTTCTATAGAAAAAAAGGGGGTCGGGCGTATCAAAGTATAAGTCTGGTACCTTTGAAAACTGTTTGCACCACTGGGTTGATGCCACAGCTGGGTGACGTTTCGTCTTCGAGGGTATCTCCAGGCCAGTAGTCAGCGCGTTGGTGTTGATATGCATATCAATTACATTTGTATATGGTCATCATTATAAATTTAGTGTTTGCAAAAGTGTCAATTTTTCGAACGCCAAGGAAGTTCTCATCCCAGGCATAGATGAGTTCCATGTTGACGAAACGCACGTCTGATGTATCAATTTATACGATTGGTACCGATTGATAACTATTTCAATCAATATTTGCTGATATGAAAACTGTACTGTATGTGCTTTGCTCATTTTTGAAGTCAATGCACATGTGACGGACAGGTTTGTAATTTGAATTGACATTACAATATTTCATTGGTCAGTCTGTTAAACTCTGTAGATGGAAATGCGTTAGCATGTTAGCTGTAATAATATGTTGACCATAAACACATCACACTGATTCTTTATATTGCCGATAACCTGAATACATCAGTCATAAATGACATCTTTAAAACTAATGGTATGTGTTTTTGTGATTTCTTTTCATCTGCCACACAGAAACATTTTTTAACTGATTCAACGGATTTGTTTTGCTTGTGTTAAAAATGTTGAAGATCATAGTTACCTATTTTTAACTAGAACGTATGTTTATGGGAGGATTCAGGGATCGAGCCGAGACAGGTTGAACTTAATAACTTCAAATGTTAGAAATATTTCTTAGAGAAATGAGTTCAGTTGTGTTGACATCTGTATTACAACACAACATTTTCAATCGACGCATTTAATCCCCATCCCTTTTGTTGTTAAGGAAATATCTGAAATTGATTGTATAACATGTTCTTCTCCCTAAATGACATAACGTGTATGTTATCTTTTTTCTGTAGGTTGTCTGTCTCTTTAGCAATCACACAACATCATCTTACTTTTATTTTGATAAAAATATAAAATAAACTTAGAGAAGTAAACACAAAATAACACTGAATAATTTTATTCTGATTATTTTTAAGATATGATTTTTATCAACACATTAATTTTTTTATTACAATATGTACAATAAGTTTATCATAACAATAAACAAAAGTAACAATGAGTATATAGATATTTACTTCAATTTATAATTACATAGCTCCTTATCACGTAAAACTTTCAGATTCCAGTGCATTTTTATTTATATTATTGAATGATTGTTTGATAAATTCTTCCAAATTTAATTATAGGTCCAAAAGTCTAAACCAATTTCGCAACTCTGTATACTAATTAGAACACATGTTACACGAATACGGGGGAAATGTATCAATGAAAAGGAATGACACTTCTTGAAAATTGTCTCAATATGTATAAGAATTACCTTACAGAAAAATCTGGGGGTATTTCTTTTGAGAAATTATAATAACTTATGAATTGCGTAATATTTTAGAGTACTACTGACTAAACGGACACAAAGTTAACGCCTGTTTACTCGGGTAGACATTAGAAATTTCCATTTCGACCGCGTTAACATAATTATAGTAAACGGGCGTTTACTTGTAAACGGGACATTTGAAGTTAACTTACGAAATATGTGCACGCAGCGTTAACTTGCGTTTACTTTATGTAATGCTTGGTCTGCACCCAACTGTAGATCCAGTTACATCAAGAAGCAAAGGTTTGAATAGAAGTCAGAACTATTTAAATGAATAAGTATTAATGTGTAAATACATATTTTGCACACCTTTTTAGATCTCTTATGTTTGTATGTGGTTGTCACATAGGTGTTTGGTTGCGTCTTAACAATGATCCACTCACTATATAATTTGAGATAAATTAAGTTAAACTAGTTTACTTTCTTACCAGCACCTTTACTGTAATATAAAGTCTGAAAAAATCATTTACATTGTATTATAAAACAAACCACGCACATTTAATAGACTGAAATCCAGCATAACAATTAACATAAACTAGTTTCTGATTCTTGTGTACAGTGTAATCGCGTCTACATACATTCAGTAAAACATGGAATAAACAGGATGAGGATCATAATAAAACAGTCATATCAAATTCAACTATATTGTAATAACTTTTGAGTAAAACTACAGATATACCAATTCAATTGTCATAAATAGGGGAACAGAAGTCAACATTGTGTTTTAATCTTAATCACTACAAAAGCAAACATACATGTCAACAAGAAAAACAGAATTGCATTTAGACAAAGCGCTTTTATAAGTTTAAGCGAAACACAAGAATATATAAAAGTATATATAACATACAAATAATAACTATATGGAAGAATCTACATGATAATCATAAAAATACAAAAGTTGTTAAATACGGAAGGTACAGTATTAATACAGAGTACAATAAAAACTGGAAAATATGGATGATACAGCATGACAATCATGATAAGACAAAAAATTAACAACATGGAAAATATATTATACAAATCATGATAAGACAAAGTTAATAAACACAACGGACGATACAGCATTAAAATAATGATAAGACAATTGAGACAATATGAGAGATACAGCATGTAAGTCATATTAAGAATCGTTCTGTTTAAAATGGAAGATACAGAATGAAAATTATAATAGACAAACACTGTTATATGGAGGATACAGCATGACAAATAAATATGACATCAACTGATCAGACTACACTAGTCTAGTAAAACTGTGACATGTGTAAAATTTATTTTGATCAAACTGCAAAGTAATGTATATGATAGAATACCATTGTTTACTTAATGTTGTCCGGTATTAATAACTTTAATAATAGGCAATACAGGCAATAACATATATAAATAAAGGCAACAGTCGTATAACGCTGTTCAAAACTAAATATACTTTGAAAAAGTATTCATGGAACAAAACTTACAGTGTACAACCAGAAATACTAAAAGTGGAACAATTAAACTCTTTGAAATCAACAGAGATTGTTTATAAACTATCTCTTCTGTTTATGGTGGAACAACCAGAAAAAAATGAAGTTAAGTAAAACTATACGGCATGTGTAACATGATTACATTGAAGTAAATAGTATATTATATTAAACGAATACAGCAGTAATCGAACGAATAGTAGTTGTTATCAAACAGAGCCAGCAGTTATGGGATGACGGATGACAACAGGTGTATATCAAAAACATACAAAAGTATTAGGATCGGTAGCATATAATCTCCTGGGTAATCACTTCATGTCTCTTCTTAACATTTGTATATAAAATTTATACTAGTCTATGTTAATTTATTTGTATATGTCTCTGTACCATTGTACTTTTGTTTACGAGACTAAAGAAACATATAAGTATATATATTGTATTTCAAACATACACAAACCTAATAGCCAGAATAACAGTAGAAACTGAACACAAACAACAGAAACGATATGCCTAGCTTTGTATATCAAATAGAGTCATTAATACTGGGACTAATTACAGTAAATATCAAGCAAAGATAGACGCAATGTGATGAATAAAATAGATATCTACCAAGGACATAAGTAATCAATCAAATAACAGTAGATATCTAACAGATATAAAAGTAACGGGATGAATAGAAGTGTTCAACAAATAGAGACCTAAGTACTGGAGTGAACTGATATCAACAAAAACACAATAAAGAAGACAGTGGTTTCCAAATCTAAAAGCCGTTATGTTCATGTTGTTAGAAATCACTTACAAAGAAGCAATATTTGTTAAAGACGTGCTTTTTCCTTTTTCATGTGTTCTGTTACAATCACAACTATACATGTATGTTTATTTTCTGTTGCAATGCCTAAAGGAGTTTTATCATCCATTCTACATATTTGTGTGTCTGCACCTTTATCTAACAATAAAAGTACAATATCCTCATGTCCTACTTCACATGCATAAAATAATGGGGTTGTTCCATCTTCTTTTTTCATGTTTATGTTAGATTTATAGTCTATTAGGCAACGGACTATATCTGTCCTACCCATAAAACAGGCTATGTGTAATGGAGAGGAACCAGCTACTACATCAAAGGCATACTCCACTGACTTCTTACTGACATATTCTGTTACACGTGATGATGTATTCTCTACAAGAGCATCAAATAAGATTTGTTTTGCATTGTTTAATTCAAAATCTGTGTCGTTATTAAATACATCTGTCATAGACTGTTTACTATGGATACAGATATTACAGTTAGCATTATTCTCTAAGAGTAACTGTGTTATCTCAATGTTTCCATCCAGTGCACTGAAATATTTATAGTATAACTAATCGCCGTATTTGAATATCAAAAATAAGACAACGCGTGACCGAACGACGCATGGATTAAACGAGTGCGCAGCACGAGTTTAATCCATAGCGGCGTTCGGTCACAAGTTGTCTTATTTTTGATATTCAAATACGGCGATTAGTTATTCTTTTTATTACATTGGCAAATGGCTTTTTTTTATGAAATTAATGTAGAAAATGTAAGGAACTATATCTTTTTCCTACGCATTGACAATTTGTTTTGATCCGACGTTATCGACGTCTTGACAACGCCTATTGTTGTATGACGTCAGAGAGTGAAATAACCACGTTTATTTCACATGTGAAATTATCGGTTTTTATCTAACTGGGAAATCAATGTAATTCATTGCAACCAATGTAATAAAAAGCATTACTTCCAACATATGTCTGGGCATTAATGTCTGGTTTATGTTTCATTAATGGTTGGACAAGACTAGGACTGTTACTGATACTGATGTTATTATAAACATATGACGTACTAAGTGATGTATTGTCACATGGAACAGGATTCCTCTCTAGTAGTAATCTAACTATATCAGTATGTCCACATATACTGGCCTGTAACAGAGGACTCCAGCCAGTCTTGTCACATAGATTAACATCAGGATTCCTCTCTAGTAGTAATCTAACTATGTCAGTATGTCCACACGCACTTGCCTGTATCAGAGGACTACAGCAATCATTGTTACAAAGATTAACATCAGGATTCCTCTCTAACAGTAACTTTACTATATCAGTATGTCCGTTTTGACTTGCCTGTAACAGAGGACTACAGCTATCCTTGTCACATAGATTAACATCAGGATTCATCTCTAACAGTAACTTTACGATATCAGTATGTCCGTTTTGACTTGCCTGTAACAGAGGACTACAGCCATCATTGCTACATAGATTAACATTAGGATTCCTCTCTAACAGTAACTTTACTATATCAGTATGTCCTTTTTGACTTGCCATGAATAGTCCACTAACCCCATCATCTCTACATTGATCTACATCCACATAATTACGTAACATCCACTGTACCATATCACTATAACCATCATAACAATTCCATACCAATGGAGTAGTCCCTGATGCACAGCTCTCCTTCAGTTCAACTGTATCCTTAGTATTGGCTAATGTGACTTGCATTGATGTGTCCAGCTGTTCTAAGTTCTCTAATAATTTTTGTCTGAATGATGATACTTTCATATTATTGTTACTAAATACAACTGAAACCTTTCCTTCTGACCAGTCCTTGATAAACCTTTCTAAATACAATTCTAAATGATTATCTGATATTTTAATAATGAAATCTATGTTACTGTTCTCGTCATCTGGTGATGTCTGCCAGATAAAACGTTCATGTACCAACTCACTATCACCATGTTCCATTAAACATTCTATGATTTCCTGACCAAAGTAAAAGGCAAGGATGTCAAACAATTTATCATGTATTGTTCTGTAAATACCATCCTGTTTAGAGACAAATGTACCAACTAGAGTGTCAAGTTCTGTCTTTAGTTTTGCCTTTGGAATGCTGTTGATACCACAAGCCTCACATACGTCTTTTATTATTTGTGTTTGCTCAATTGTAATTCTGCCCTGGAACCATTTCTCTCTCAGCTGATTGTTAAAAATAACTAATAACGCTAGACTGCTTTTTTTATATTTCCCATCATCACCTTGCCTATTTAAACTGTCTATTTCATGTTCATAGACACTATATGGATTGTCGAAAAAAATGTTGACATCTCCATGTTTTTTCTCATTATATAAAGAGCACAAAAGAGGAAAAAAATCACTATTTTCTGATATCTTATCAAGATCAACTAATCCGGTACCAATATATCTACTTGCTATACTATTTTTTTCTTTAGATGTTAGGCATAGTTTATCTGATATCAAATTACATTCACAGGATTTAAAAGGTAATAATGTATTAAACTTATCATCGTTATATACCTGTAACCTACATGATATGATAATCTTACAACATTTATCTGCAATAATTGTGTCAACTACAGGTAACAGTTGTTTCCACTTATCAATCTGTTGTTGGTTCGCAGTGAAATTTCCACAAATATCATCGACAACGAAAACTGTCTGTTCACCAGGTTGATAATAATTTTTAATATCATCTGGTTGTCTCACGGGTACTATTTTGTATCCTGCTTTCTGTAGAATTAGTGCTGTGTGTTTTACAATGAAAGATTTTCCTACACCTGATGGGGCAGTTACAGTCAAACAACTGTTTTCGGTTAAACATTTCATGACGAAATCACTGGCTCGTGTACACACGAACATCTTATCTTTAGTTTCCCAGTCTTCTATTTGTCTTTGTATCTGATCTGAAAAATATTTAGGTGTAGCTTATTAGAAAAAAAGATATGTCTTTGGATTTGAAATTTAAGTCATCATTTAAAGCAGAAATAAACAAGGATCGTCCAACCACATCTTATTCGAACTTTACAGATATGATTATTTTGAAATGTTGACAGTGACCTATATGTATTTACATGCTTCGCATTTAGTGCATATTTGTCTCATTGACTATCATTCGATATGTAAATGGAATTTCTTTAAAAACAAATTGATGATATAATATTTTATTAACTCAAAAGTATCATATACTGTATCTTTCACATCATAGACTTCGTAAAATTCGTAATATTTTTCTATTTCTTATTCGCATAATATGAAGTATAACAATGACATATTTGTCATACATGTCATTTATTTATGTCTTGTACCAATATATGCATTTACTTTTGTTTCAACACTAAAAGATCAATATTAAAGAAAAAAACAAAATACATTATTTAAAAACATACCTCTTATATGCTTGGGAATACATTCTTTGAGCTCAGCTGTTATTTTCATTAAGTTCTCTGCATTGTCTTTTTTATAATTAGAAAAATGATTTGATCAGATTTTTTATCAACACAAAAAAAATTCCTAAAAGAAATACATTACAATAGTTTTTTTGTCAGACATATGATACTGATTACCTAGAAATCATACAGTTGATACTGATCACTTAGACATCAGACATATGATACTGATCACATTGACATCTGACATCTGATACTGATCACATAGACATCTGACATATGATACTGATCACTTAGACATCTGACATATGATACTGATTACATTGACATCAGACATCTTATACTTATTACATAGACATCAGACAAATGATACTAATCACATTGACATCTGACATCTGAAACTTGGTAACATAAACATCAGACATCTGATACTGATTACATAGACACATGACATCTGATACTGATCACATTGACATCTGACATATGATACTGATCACTTAGACATCCGACAACTGATACTGATCACATTGACATATGACATCTGATACTGATCACATTGACATATGACATCTGATACTGATCACATTGACATCTGACATATGATACTGATCACTTAGACATCCGACAACTGATACTGATCACATTGACATCATACATCTGATACTGATCATATTGACATCTGACAACTGATACTGATCACATTGACATCTGACATATGATACTGTTAACATTGACATCAGACAATTGATACTGATCACAAAGACATCAGACGTCTGATACTAATCATGTTGACATCAGGCATCTGATACTGATCACTTAGACATCTGACATAATAAACTAATCATGTTGACATCAAACATCTGATACTGATTACATTGACATTAGACAGTTGATACTGATTACATTGACATCAGACAGTTGATACTGATCACTTTGACATCAAGCAACTGATACTGGTTATATTGACATCAGACAACTGATATTGATCACATTGACATCCGATAACTGATACTGTTAACATTGACATCAGACAACTGATAATGGTCACATTGACATCAGACAGTTGACACTGATCATGTTGACATCAGACATCTGATACTTATCACATTGACACCAGACATATGATACTGATCACTTTGACACCAGACATCTGAGACTGATCACATATACCTTAGATATTTGATATTATTATACCTCAGTATGTTTTTTCTATATAAAAAGTAATGAAATAGTTGTGCTATTTCATTCTACAGAACCATTTGCCAGTCAATAGTTTTTATAGACTATTGCCCCGGTGAATAGTTTCATAATCATCTTTCCCGTACTTTTTCATGTTTATTTTGCATTTGACGATAATGATACCATTGACTACTCTGCTTGGTAACGTATGCTTTGACACGTCAAACTCACTATAATATTGTAAACAGTGGAGACTGTTTGTGTTGATTGTAATTTAACTTACACGAAGCAATTAAAAAAAAGAAAAAAAATATTCAAGGGAATTTTTTAAAGATCAAAGTACCTTATTTAAAATATGGGTTCGCTCTCCGTATATTAAAAGTGAATTTGCGTTCGGTGTACTTTAGCTAGAATTTATTATAAGCACGGAAAGTTTAACACAAGTATTTCTAGTCTTAATTGAAATAAATGAAATATTTATAAATACAAAACGAATTATAAAAATAGTATAGTTCATCATGTGCATATAAATTTATATGACATTTTTTTCTTTTCTTTGAGGTGATATATATACACTTTTAGAAAATTAGTTATTTGGTATATATATATATAACATGGCTGTGTTGTTCAGTATAATAAAACACCTAATGACTGGTTGCGCGGGTAATAGCAAGTTTGTTGTCCCTTCGAATACCAAATATTGCTCTCGGCTTTGCCTCGAGCAATAGTTGGTACCCACACCCAGTCAATAGGTGTATACTGTTCTCATTGACATATGACATCTTATTCGGATCACACTGATATCAAACATATAACACCGATCATATTGATATCAACCCTATGCTATGGATCACATTCCAAAACTGTATGTCTGCCCAATGTTTTGAGAAGCCTTTTATAAGAATGATTTACTTGAGCATGTTGAGTCTCATAAGCAAAACGTATGGACTAATTATATCTGAATCATATTTTACATCAGATATCAGAAATCGATTATAATCTACATAAGAAATATAATTGTGAACAAATTGAACATCACAAAAGAATGATATGGAACTGAGTACATTTCACATCATATTCATCTGTTATTGAATATTAGCCACCTTTATTAAATATCCCATTGTGTACTGTTTTTGTCATGTTCTTTTTTTTTCTTTGTGGTCATCGTGTTGGTAGTTGCACAGTGCAGGGTTTCAAACGTGTTTTAGTTTTTGAAAAAATATTGAGGTGTGCTCATGTCAATCTTGGTGGTTGAAGGTCTGATGTGCGGGCCATTAGTTTTTGGTGATTCCTGTCAAAAATGTTTCTGTTCTTCTAGATCATTGTTACCTACCTCTTATAATCTTTTTAATATCTTTTTTCTGCTCAGTTTTTGTATCTTCTAATTTCTCCATTAACTCTAAATCATCTTCTTTTCCTGGAATGAGAACAAGTGTTGTTCGTATGATCTCATTAACAATTTAAATATATATAAGAATAGTTGGTATGAGTGCTAATGAGATATCTCGCAGTCCAAGTCATGATTGGTAAAACTAAACCATACATGGTCAAAGTACGATATTCAACACGGAGCATAGGCTTACACGGAACATCAAGCTATCAAGGGCACAAACAATGATAAGTTTATAACTACCAAAGGGGGAAACTAACCGTCTAATTTATAGCTCTGTATATTTTATTGAGCTTAGGATTTCTAATATTTTGGCCAAGCATCACTGAAGAGACATGTTTTGTCGAAATGCGCATCTGGTGCAGAAAATTGGTACCGTGAATGTTAACATATAAAAAACGAGAAACTATACATATTCATGAACCACATCTACAAACGACAACCATTGAACATCAAGTTCCCTACTAAGGCCAGGTTCAGACAAATGCAGTGAGTCTAAACGTTTCCTTAGGTACCAACCTTAACCTTTATCTGAAATAATAATGTAACATCACAACATAGAAAGACACACTATAACTTATCAGTTGAAATAGCTTGACTCATCCAAAATCAATAAAATAAGGGGTAATATAATAAACAATTTCATAAATTCAATCATATCCTTGAACAAAATGCCACTATAGACACGATAGAAAGATGTACATCTTGAACAACATGCCTCCAAATCATTATGTTAACAGGTAAAAGAAAATAACGTTCAAGAAATATTTGTTTAGTTCAAAGAACTAGTGCAGGGGCGAAAATTTATCGTCATACCAAACAATTATCACATTGGGTATAACTAAACTACAAATAGAGAGACTTTAAAACACTAACCAATAAATGACAAAACAATATTAAAAGTGTATCATCGGGTCCAATTAACACGAATATATGATTTGAGAGTACTCGCAGTTACTGAAAGCTAATAAAAAACCAAATAAATTAATAAAAAAAATCATGCATCAGAAACTAAAGTTTTTATATTATTAACATGATATACGCTGGTATAATCGATACTGTTTGATTTGACAACAAATATCAAATGATGAATATACTTTAATTTACGTCAGGTATCTAGTAACGATTATATGCTATATCTGATATCTGATAATGATCATGTTGTGCATCGGATATCCGAACCTGATCTGATTCTACTTTACTACTCTATGTCAGTTAACTGCTAGTAGTCTGTTGTTATTTATGTATTATTGTCATTTTGTTTATTTTCTTTAGTTACATCTTCTGACATCAGACTCGGACTTCTCTTGAACTGAATTTTAATGTGCGTATTGTTATGCGTTTACTTTTCTACATTGGTTAGAGGTATAGGGGAGGGTTGAGATCTCACAAACATGTTTAACCCCGCCGCATTTTTGCGCCTGTCCCAAGTCAGGAGCCTCTGGCCTTTGTTAGTCTTGTATTATTTTAATTTTAGTTTCTTGTGTACAATTTGGAAATTAGTATGGCGTTCATTATCACTGGACTAGTATATATTTGTTAAGGGGCCAGCTGAAGGACGCCTCCGGGTGCGGGAATTTCTCGCTACATTGAAGACCTGTTGGTGACCTTCTGCTTTTGTTTTTTTATTTGGTCGGGTTGTTGTCTCTTTGACACATTCCCCATTTCCATTCTCCATTTTATCATTATTTATTTTATTTTATAAGTTTAAAAAAAATGAGCTATCTGATACTGGTATTCATATTATAATAATGCGTACACTAAATATGGCTGACCTATAGCCTATAGCATCGTCGAAAAAGACATAACTGCTTAAACGTAATCTGTCTAATGAAACGTGATTATGAGGTAAAGGACAGATGATTACTACAAGACAGACATGTACACCTTAAAATCATTTCATATATCAAATATAGTTGACCTATTGCATTTAGTTCTAGAAAAAACAGACCAAAACACAATTCTTGACATTGACCAATGAACCAAGAAAATAAAAGCAAGGTCGGATGAAGCCTGCCAGAATGACATTTACATCTTTTTTTCATTCCGTACACCAAAAATAAGGAGGCAAAACAGAACGAATCATGGAATTTTAACCTTGATCACTGATCCATGAAATAAGTTCGAGGTAAAGTGAACCCTGTCTGATGAACTTGTAGAACTTGTAAGGAACCTTACACTTTATACCAAGTTAGTTACCATATAACAAAGGAGACCTTAGCCAGATTTGGCTATTTATAGGTTCCCTTTTCATGTTTTTTTGTCAAATAGCTTTTGGAATGTTTCTGTTCTTATTCAACTTTAGCCTTCAAATATTCGGCTTTGAGCTTTCCTGAGGAAGATAAACCCAGAAAGGCGATTCAGAGGCATGAGCTTTGGTTTTAATTTTTCAGTCTTAATAAGTGTGGAATTTTCAAAACGCCACTCAATCATGATAATGAGATCAAAGACAGCAGACATATTACGGAAGTTTACCACGAGCCATCTGATACTTTTACATTTACATTTACATGAGCATTATAGTGCTGTGTATATTTAATATGATACAATGATAATGTGGACAAATAAACGATATATATGGTACTAGGAATATTGCTATGAGTTGTCTATTACGAACCATATTTATGTGAGCCCTCTGATACTGATTCCATTAAACGTGAATAATCTGATTCTTATTTCATCTGAATGAACTAACTGGTACAGATAATATGTCACATGACCCTATTGATTATTAATTTGTTCGATGCTGGCCAAATGATAATAATTTCAATCAGATTTTAAAATCTGTTCTGAATATGTTTTCAAATAACAGATGAAGATACCTTAGTTAGCTTCCTAGCCATCTCGTCTATGCCTTATCAAAAACAAGATACTAGTTATATACCTTTTTGGTCAGTTTCTTTGTCCAATAAGGTAACTTCAAGATCTGCACAGTCTTCTTTTTCTTTAAAATAAACTTAAATGTTTTCATGTGATACCAAGCACTACGTTTACATTTGATATCTATTATACTTTGTATACGGCACTCAATATTCGGACTTTATTTTGCCTTTTTAATATCTTTTTATTCGAGCGTCACTAATGAGACTCTTATAGACGAAACGCAAGTTTGGCGTAAATATAAAATTTCAATCCTGGTACATTGTATCTATGATGAGTTAATTTAGTACATTTTTTGTTCATTTTCACTTTACATTTAAGATACTAATAATAAATTAGATGACTTGTTATATACTGATAGTGTTTAGATGAGTCATCTGATACGGACTTTATTTAACATGAACCATGCATATGATACAGATTTTATCTAACATGAGCCTTATGATACAGATTTTATTTAATATGAGCCTTCTGATACAGATTTTATTTAACATGAGCCTTATCATACAAATTGTTTTTAACATGAGCCTTATGATACAGATTTTATTTAACATGAGCATTATGATGCAGATTTTATTTAACATGAGCCTTATGATACAGATTTTATTTAACATGAACCATGCATATGATACAGATTTTATTTAACATGAGCCTTATGATACAGATTTTATTTAACATGAGCCTTATGATACAGATTTTATTTAACATGACCCTTATGATACACATTTTATTCAACATGAGCCTTATGATACAGATGAGCCTTATGATACAAATTTTATTTAACATGAGCCTTATGATACATAATTTATTTAACATGAACCATGCATATAATACAGATTTTATTTAACATGAGCCTTATGATACAGATTTTATTTACCATGCACCATGCATATGATACAGATTTTATTTAACATGAGCCTTATGATACGGATTTTATTTAACACGAACCTTATGATACAGATTTGATTTAACATAAGCCTTATGATACGGATTTTATTTAACATGAACCATGCATATGATACAGATTTTATTTAACATGAGCCTTATGATACGGATTTTATTTGACATGAGCCTTGTGATACAGATTTTATTTAACATGAGCCTTATGCTACTGATTTTATTGAACATGAGCCTCATGATACAGATTTTATTTAACATGAGCCTTATGATACAGATTTTATTTAACATGAGCCTTATGATACAGATTTTAATTAACATGAGCCTTATGATACAGATTTTATTTAACATGAGCCTTATGATACAGATTTTATTTAACATGAGCCTTATAGTACAGATTTTATTTAACATGAGCCTTATGATACAGATTTTATTTAACATGAGCCTTATGATACAGATTGTATTTAACATAAGCCTTATGCTACAGATTTTATTGAACATGAGCCTTATGATACAAATTTTATTTAACATGAGCCTTTTGATACTGATTTTATTTAACATGAACCATGCATATGATACAGATTTTATTTAACATGAGCCTTATGATACGGATTTTATTGAACACGAGCCTTATGATTCAGATTTGATTTAACATAAGCCTTATGATACGGATTTTATTTAACATGAACCATGCATATGATACAGATTTTATTTAACATGAGCCTTATGATACGGATTTTATTTAACACGAGCCTTATGATACAGATTTGATTTAACATAAGCCTTATGATACGGATTTTATTTAACATGAACCATGCATATGATACAGATTTTATTTAACATGAGCCTTATGATACGGATTTCATTTGACATGAGCCTTGTGATACAGATTTTATTTAACATGAGCCTTATGCTACTGATTTTATTCAACATGAGCCTCATGATACAGATTTTATTTAACATGAGCCTTATGATACAGATTTTAATTAACATGAGCCTTATGATACAGATTTTATTTAACATGAGCCTTATGATACAGATTTTATTTAACATGAGCCTTATAGTACAGATTTTATTTAACATGAGCCTTATGATACAGATTTTATTTAACATGAGCCTTATGATACAGATTGTATTTAACATAAGCCTTATGATACAGATTTTATTTAACATGAGCCTTATGATACAAATTTTATTTAACATGAGCCTTTTGATACAGATTTTATTTACCATGAACCATGCATATGATACAGATTTTATTTAACATGAGCCTTATGATACGGATTTTATTTAACATGAACCATGCATATGATACAGATTTTATTTAACATGCGCCTTATGATACGGATTTTATTTGACATGAGCCTTGTGATACAGATTTTATTTAACATGAGCCTTATGATACTGATTTTATTTAACATGAGCCTCATGATACAGATTTTATTTAACATGAGCCTTATGATACAGATTTTATTTAACATGAGCCTTATGATACAGATTTTATTTAACATGAGCCTTATGATACATAATTTATTTAATATGAGCCTTATGATACAGATTTTATTTAACATGAACCTTGCATATGATACAGATTTTATATAACATGAGCCTTATGATACAGATTTTATTTAACATGAGCCTTACGATACATATTTTATTTAACATGAGCCTTATAGTACACATTTTATTTAACCTGAGCCTTATGATACAGATTTTATTTAACATGAGCCTTATGATACAGATTTTATTTAACATGAGCCTTATGATACAGATTTTATTTAACATGAACCATGCATATGGTACAGATTTTATTTAACATGAGCCTTATGATACGGATTTAATTTAACACGAGCCTTATGATACAGATTTGATTTAACATAAGCCTTATGATACGGATTTTATTTAACATGAACCATGCATATAATACAGATTTTATTTAACATGAGCCTTATGATACGGATTTTATTTGACATGAGCCTTGTGATACAGATTTTATTTAACATGAGCCTTATGATACAGATTTTATTTAACATGAGCCTCATGATACAGATTTTATTTAACATGAGTCTTATGATACAGATTTTATTTAACATGAGCCTTATGATACAGAATTTATTTAATATGAGCCTTATGATACAGATTTTATTTAACATGAACCATGCATATGATACAGATTTTATTGAACATGAGCCTTATAGTACAAATTTTATTTAACATGAGCCTTATGATACAGATTTTATTTAACATAAGCCTTATGATACAGATTTTATTTAACATGAGCCTTATAATACAGATTTTATTTAACATGAGCCTTATGATACCGATTTTATTTAACATGAACCATGCATATGATACAGATTTTATTTAACACGAGCCTTATGATACGGATTTTATTTGACATGAGCCTTGTGATACAGATTTTATTTAACATGAGCCTTATGATACAGATTTTATTTAACATGAGCCTCATGATACAGATTTTTTTGAACATGAGCCTTATGATACAGATTTTATTAAACATGAGCCTTATGATACAGATTTTATTTAACATGAGCCTTATGATACAGATTTTATTTAACATGAGCCTTATGATACAGATTTTATTTAACATGAGCCTTATGATACAGATTTAATTTAATATGAACTATGCATATGATACAGATTTTATTTAACATGCACCATGCAAATGATACAGATTTTTTTTAACATGAGCCTTATAATACAAATTTTATTTAACATGAGCGTTATGATACAGATTTTATTTAACATGAGCCTTATGATACAGATTTTATTTAACATGAACCATGCATATGATACAAATTTTATTTAACATGAGCCTTATGATACATATTTTATTTAACATGAGCCTTATGATACTGATTTTATTTAATATGAGACTTATGATACAGATTTTATTTAACATTACCCATGCATATGATACAGATTTTATTGAACATGAACCATGCATATGATACAGATTTTATTTAACATGAAACATGCATATGATCCAGATTTTATTTAACATGAGCCTTGTGATACAGATTTTTTTTAACATGAGCCTTATGATACAGATTTTATTTAACATGAGCCTTATGATACAGATTTTATTTAACATGACCCTTATGATACACATTTTATTCAACATGAGCCTTATGATACAGATGAGCCTTATGATACAAATTTTATTTAACATGAGCCTTATGATACATAATTTATTTAACATGAACCATGCATATAATACAGATTTTATTTAACATGAGCCTTATGATACAGATTTTATTTACCATGCACCATGCATATGATACAGATTTTATTTAACATGAGCCTTATGATACAGATTTTATTTAACATAAACCATGCATATGATAAAGATTTTATTTAACATGTGCCATATGATAGAGATTTTATTTAACATGAGCCTTATGATGCAGATTTTATTTAACATGAGACTGATGATACAGATTTTATTTAACATGAGCCTTATGATACAGATTTTATTTAACATGAACCATGCATATGATACAGATTTTATTGAACATGAACCATGCATATGATAAAGATTTTATTTAACATGTGCCATATGATAGAGATTTTATTTAACATGAGCCTTATGATACAGAATTTATTTAATATGAGCCTTATGATACAGATTTTATTTAACATGAACCATGCATATGATACAGATTTTATTTAATATAAACCATGCATATGATACAGATTTTATTTAACATGAGCCTTATGATACAGATTTTAATTAACATGAGCCTTATGATACAGATTTTATTTAACATGAGCCTTATGATACAGATTTTATTTAACATGAGCCTTATAGTACAGATTTTATTTAATATGAGCATTATGATAAAGATTTAATTTAACATGAGCCTTATGATACAGATTTTATTTAACATAAGCCTTATGGTACAGATTTTATTTAACATGAGCCTTATGATACAGATTTTATTGAACATGAGCCTGATGATACAGATTTTATTTAACATGAACCATGCATATGATACAGATTTTATTTAACATGAGCCTTATGATACGGATTTTATTTAACACGAACCTTATGATACAGATTTGATTTAACATAAGCCTTATGATACGGATTTTATTTAACATGAACCATGCATATGATACAGATTTTATTTAACATGAGCCTTATGATACGGATTTTATTTGACATGAGCCTTGTGATACAGATTTTATTTAACATGAGCCTTATGCTACTGATTTTATTTAACATGAGCCTCATGATACAGATTTTATTTAACATGAGCCTTATGATACAGATTTTATTTAACATGAGCCTTATGATACAGATTTTAATTAACATGAGCCTTATGATACAGATTTTATTTAACATGAGCCTTATGATACAGATTTTATTTAACATGAGCCTTATAGTACAGATTTTATTTAACATGAGCCTTATGATACAGATTTTATTTAACATGAGCCTTATGATACAGATTGTATTTAACATAAGCCTTATGCTACAGATTTTATTGAACATGAGCCTTATGATACAAATTTTATTTAACATGAGCCTTTTGATACAGATTTTATTTAACATGAACCATGCATATGATACAGATTTTATTTAACATGAGCCTTATGATACGGATTTTATTGAACACGAGCCTTATGATTCAGATTTGATTTAACATAAGCCTTATGATACGGATTTTATTTAACATGAACCATGCATATGATACAGATTTTATTTAACATGAGCCTTATGATACGGATTTTATTTAACACGAGCCTTATGATACAGATTTGATTTAACATAAGCCTTATGATACGGATTTTTTTTAACATGAACCATGCATATGATACAGATTTTATTTAACATGAGCCTTATGATACGGATTTCATTTGACATGAGCCTTGTGATACAGATTTTATTTAACATGAGCCTTATGCTACTGATTTTATTTAACATGAGCCTCATGATACAGATTTTATTTAACATGAGCCTTATGATGCAGATTTTATTTAACATGAGCCTTATGATACAGATTTTAATTAACATGAGCCTTATGATACAGATTTTATTTAACATGAGCCTTATGATACAGATTTTATTTAACATGAGCCTTATAGTACAGATTTTATTTAACATGAGCCTTATGATACAGATTTTATTTAACATGAGCCTTATGATACAGATTGTATTTAACATAAGCCTTATGATACAGATTTTATTTAACATGAGCCTTATGATACAAATTTTATTTAACATGAGCCTTTTGATACAGATTTTATTTACCATGAACCATGCATATGATACAGATTTTATTTAACATGAGCCTTATGATACGGATTTTATTTAACATGAACCATGCATATGATACAGATTTTATTTAACATGCGCCTTATGATACGGATTTTATTTGACATGAGCCTTGTGATACAGATTTTATTTAACATGAGCCTTATGATACTGATTTTATTTAACATGAGCCTCATGATACAGATTTTATTTAACATGAGCCTTATGATACAGATTTTATTTAACATGAGCCTTATGATACAGATTTTATTTAACATGAGCCTTATGATACATAATTTATTTAATATGAGCCTTATGATACAGATTTTATTTAACATGAACCTTGCATATGATACAGATTTTATTTAACATGAGCCTTATGATACAGATTTTATTTAACATGAGCCTTACGATACATATTTTATTTAACATGAGCCTTATAGTACACATTTTATTTAACCTGAGCCTTATGATACAGATTTTATTTAACATAAGCCTTATGATAAAGATTTTATTTAACATGAGCCTTATGATACAGATTTTATTTAACATGAGCCTTATGATACAGATTTTATTTAACATGAACCATGCATATGGTACAGATTTTATTTAACATGAGCCTTATGATACGGATTTAATTTAACACGAGCCTTATGATACAGATTTGATTTAACATAAGCCTTATGATACGGATTTTATTTAACATGAACCATGCATATAATACAGATTTTATTTAACATGAGCCTTATGATACGGATTTTATTTGACATGAGCCTTGTGATACAGATTTTATTTAACATGAGCCTTATGATACAGATTTTATTTAACATGAGCCTCATGATACAGATTTTATTCAACATGAGTCTTATGATACAGATTTTATTTAACATGAGCCTTATGATACAGAATTTATTTAATATGAGCCTTATGATACAGATTTTATTTAACATGAACCATGCATATGATACAGATTTTATTGAACATGAGCCTTATAGTACAAATTTTATTTAACATGAGCCTTATGATACAGATTTTATTTAACATAAGCCTTATGATACAGATTTTATTTAACATGAGCCTTATAATACAGATTTTATTTAACATGAGCCTTATGATACAGATTTTATTTAACATGAACCATGCATATGATACAGATTTTATTTAACACGAGCCTTATGATACGGATTTTATTTGACATGAGCCTTGTGATACAGATTTTATTTAACATGAGCCTTATGATACAGATTTTATTTAACATGAGCCTCATGATACAGATTTTTTTTAACATGAGCCTTATGATACAGATTTTATTTAACATGAGCCTTATGATACAGATTTTATTTAACATGAGCCTTATGATACAGATTTTATTTAACATGAGCCTGATGATACAGATTTTATTTAACATGAGCCTTATGATACAGATTTAATTTAATATGAACTATGCATATGATACAGATTTTATTTAACATGCACCATGCAAATGATACAGATTTTTTTTAACATGAGCCTTATAATACAAATTTTATTTAACATGAGCGTTATGATACAGATTTTATTTAACATGAGCCTTATGATACAGATTTTATTTAACATGAACCATGCATATGATACAAATTTTATTTAACATGAGCCTTATGATACAGATTTTATTTAACATGAGCCTGATGATACTGATTTTATTTAATATGAGACTTATGATACAGATTTTATTTAACATTACCCATGCATATGATACAGATTTTATTGAACATGAACCATGCATATGATACAGATTTTATTTAACATGAAACATGCATATGATCCAGATTTTATTTAACATGAGCCTTGTGATACAGATTTTTTTTAACATGAGCCTTATGATACAGATTTTATTTAACATGAGCCTTATGATACAGATTTTATTTAACATGAGCCTTACTAAGCAGATTTTATTTAACATGAGCCTTATGATACAGATTTTATTTAACATGAGCTTTATGGTACATATTTTATTTAACATGAGCCTCATGATACAGATTTTATTTAACATGAGCCTTATGACACAGATTTTATTTAACATGAACCATGCATATGATACAGATTTTATTTAACATGAGAGTTATGATACAGATTTTATTTAACATGAGCTTTATGGTACAGATTTTATTTAACATGAGCCTTATGATACAGATTTTATTTAACACGAGCCTTATGACACAGATTTTATTTAACATGAACCATGCATATGATACATATTTTATTTAACATGAGAGTTATGATACAGATTTATTTAAAATGAGCCTTTTGAAACAGATTTAATTTAACATGAACCTTATGATACATATCTTATTTAACAGGAGCATTATGATACAGATTTTATTTAACATAAGCCTTATGATACAGATTTGATTTAACATGAGCCTTATGATACATATTTTATTCAACATGAACCATGCATATGATACAGATTTTATTTAACATGAGCCTTATGATACAGATTTGATTTAACATGAGCCTCATGATACAGATTTTATTAAACATGAGCCTTATGATACAGATTTTATTTAACATGAGCCTTATGATACAGATTGTATTTAACATGAGCCTTATGATACATAATTTATTTAATATGAGCCTTATGATACAGATTTTATTGAACATGAACCATGCATATGATACATATTTTATTTAACATGAGCCTTATAGTACAGATTGTATTTAACATGAGCCTTATGATACACATTTTATTTAACATGAGCCTTATGATACAGATTTTATTTAACATAAGCCTTATGATACAGATTTTATTTAACATGAGCCTTATGATACAGATTTTATTTAACATGAACCATGCATATGATACAGATTTTATTTAACATGAGCCTTATGATACGGATTTTATTTAACACGAGCCTTATGATACAGATTTGATTTAACATAAGCCTTATGATACGGATTTTATTGAACATGAACCATGCATATGATACATATTTTATTTAACATGAGCCTTATGATACGGATTTTATTTGACATGAGCCTTGTGATACAGATTTTATTTAACATGAGCCTTATGATACAGATTTTATTTAACATGAGCCTTATGATACATATTTTATTTAACATGAGCCTTATGATACATATTTTATTTAACATGAGCATTATGATACAGATTTTATTTAACATGAGCCTTATGATGCATATTTTATTTAACATGAGCCTTATGATACAGATTTCATTTAACATGAGCCTTATGATACAGATTTTATTTAACATGAGCCTCATGATACAGATTTTATTTAACATGAGCCTTATGATACATATTTTATTTAACATGAGCCTTATGATACAGATTTCATTTAACATGAGCATTATGATACAGATTTTATTTAACATGAGCCTTATGATACATATTTAATTTAACATGAACTGTGCATATGATACAGATTTTATTTAACATGAACCATGCTAATGATACAGATTTTGTTTAACATGAGCCTTATAATACAAATTTTATTTAACATGAGCCTTATGATACAGATTTAATTTAACATGAACTATGCATATGATACAGATTTTATTTAACATGCACCATGCAAATGATACAGATTTTTTTTAACATGAGCCTTATAATACAAATTTTATTTAACATGAGCGTTATGATACAGATTTTATTTAACATGAGCCTTATGATACAGATTTTATTTAACATGAACCATGCATATGATACAGATTTTATTTAACATGAGCCTTATGATACAGATTTTATTTAACATGAGCCTTATGATACTGATTTTTTTAATATGAGACTTATGATACAGATTTTATTTAACATGACCCATGCATATGATACAGATTTTATTGAACATGAACCATGCATATGATACAGATTTTATTTAACATGAAACATGCATATGATCCGGATTTTATTTAACATGAGCCTTGTGATACAGATTTTTTTTAACATGAGCCTTATGATACATATTTTATTTAACATGAGCCTTATGATAGATTTTTGTTAACATGAGCCTTATGATACAGATTTTATTTAACATGAGCCTTATGATACAGATTTTATTTAACATGAGCCTTATGATACAGATTTTATTTAACATGAGCTTTATGGTACATATTTTATTTAACATGAGCCTTATGATAGATTTTAGTTAACATGAGCCTTATGATACAGATTTTATTTAACATGAGCCTTACTATACAGATTTTATTTAACATGAGCCTTATGACACAGATTTTATTTAACATGAACCATGCATATGATACAGATTTTATTTAACATGAGAGTTATGATACAGATTTTATTTAACATGAGCTTTATGGTACAGATTTTATTTAACATGAGCCTTATGATACAGATTTTATTTAACACGAGCCTGATGACACAGATTTTATTAAACATGAACCATGCATATGATACAGATTTTATTTAACACGAGAGTTATGATACAGATTTATTTAAAATGAGCCTTTTGATACAGATTTAATTTAACATGAACCTTATGATACATATCTTATTTAACATGAGCATTATGACACAGATTTTATTTAACATAAGCCTTATGATACAGATTTGATTTAACATGAGCCTTATGATACAGATTTTATTTAACATGAACCATGCATATGATACATATTTTATTTAACATGAGCCTTATAGTACAGATTGTATTTAACATGAGCCTTATGATACACATTTTATTTAACATGAGCCTTATGATACAGATTTTATTTAACATAAGCCTTATGATACAGATTTTATTTAACATGAGCCTTATGATACAGATTTTATTTAACATGAACCATGCATATGATACAGATTTTATTTAACATGAGCCTTATGATACGGATTTTATTTAACACGAGCCTTATGATACAGATTTGATTTAACATAAGCCTTATGATACGGATTTTATTGAACATGAACCATGCATATGATACATATTTTATTTAACATGAGCCTTATGATACGGATTTTATTTGACATGAGCCTTGTGATACAGATTTTATTTAACATGAGCCTTATGATACAGATTTTATTTAACATGAGCCTTATGATACATATTTTATTTAACATGAGCCTTATGATACATATTTTATTTAACATGAGCATTATGATACAGATTTTATTTAACATGAGCCTTATGATGCA
Source organism: Mytilus galloprovincialis (assembly GCA_037788925.1). Classification (NCBI taxonomy): domain Eukaryota; kingdom Metazoa; phylum Mollusca; class Bivalvia; order Mytilida; family Mytilidae; genus Mytilus; species Mytilus galloprovincialis. The sequence continues at coordinate 84,457,694 of CM075338.1, forward strand.
TATTTTATTTAACATGAGCCTTATGATACAGATTTCATTTAACATGAGCCTTATGATACAGATTTTATTTAACATGAGCCTCATGATACAGATTTTATTTAACATGAGCCTTATGATACATATTTTATTTAACATGAGCCTTATGATACAGATTTCATTTAACATGAGCATTATGATACAGATTTTATTTAACATGAGCCTTATGATACATATTTAATTTAACATGAACTGTGCATATGATACAGATTTTATTTAACATGAACCATGCTAATGATACAGATTTTGTTTAACATGAGCCTTATAATACAAATTTTATTTAACATGAGCCTTATGATACAGATTTAATTTAACATGAACTATGCATATGATACAGATTTTATTTAACATGCACCATGCAAATGATACAGATTTTTTTTAACATGAGCCTTATAATACAAATTTTATTTAACATGAGCGTTATGATACAGATTTTATTTAACATGAGCCTTATGATACAGATTTTATTTAACATGAACCATGCATATGATACAGATTTTATTTAACATGAGCCTTATGATACAGATTTTATTTAACATGAGCCTTATGATACTGATTTTTTTAATATGAGACTTATGATACAGATTTTATTTAACATGACCCATGCATATGATACAGATTTTATTGAACATGAACCATGCATATGATACAGATTTTATTTAACATGAAACATGCATATGATCCGGATTTTATTTAACATGAGCCTTGTGATACAGATTTTTTTTAACATGAGCCTTATGATACATATTTTATTTAACATGAGCCTTATGATAGATTTTTGTTAACATGAGCCTTATGATACAGATTTTATTTAACATGAGCCTTATGATACAGATTTTATTTAACATGAGCCTTATGATACAGATTTTATTTAACATGAGCTTTATGGTACATATTTTATTTAACATGAGCCTTATGATAGATTTTAGTTAACATGAGCCTTATGATACAGATTTTATTTAACATGAGCCTTACTATACAGATTTTATTTAACATGAGCCTTATGACACAGATTTTATTTAACATGAACCATGCATATGATACAGATTTTATTTAACATGAGAGTTATGATACAGATTTTATTTAACATGAGCTTTATGGTACAGATTTTATTTAACATGAGCCTTATGATACATATTTAATTTAACATGAACTGTGCATATGATACAGATTTTATTTAACATGAACCATGCTAATGATACAGATTTTGTTTAACATGAGCCTTATAATACAAATTTTATTTAACATGAGCCTTATGATACAGATTTAATTTAACATGAACTATGCATATGATACAGATTTTATTTAACATGCACCATGCAAATGATACAGATTTTTTTTAACATGAGCCTTATAATACAAATTTTATTTAACATGAGCGTTATGATACAGATTTTATTTAACATGAGCCTTATGATACAGATTTTATTTAACATGAACCATGCATATGATACAGATTTTATTTAACATGAGCCTTATGATACAGATTTTATTTAACATGAGCCTTATGATACTGATTTTTTTAATATGAGACTTATGATACAGATTTTATTTAACATGACCCATGCATATGATACAGATTTTATTGAACATGAACCATGCATATGATACAGATTTTATTTAACATGAAACATGCATATGATCCGGATTTTATTTAACATGAGCCTTGTGATACAGATTTTTTTTAACATGAGCCTTATGATACATATTTTATTTAACATGAGCCTTATGATAGATTTTTGTTAACATGAGCCTTATGATACAGATTTTATTTAACATGAGCCTTATGATACAGATTTTATTTAACATGAGCCTTATGATACAGATTTTATTTAACATGAGCTTTATGGTACATATTTTATTTAACATGAGCCTTATGATAGATTTTAGTTAACATGAGCCTTATGATACAGATTTTATTTAACATGAGCCTTACTATACAGATTTTATTTAACATGAGCCTTATGACACAGATTTTATTTAACATGAACCATGCATATGATACAGATTTTATTTAACATGAGAGTTATGATACAGATTTTATTTAACATGAGCTTTATGGTACAGATTTTATTTAACATGAGCCTTATGATACAGATTTTATTTAACACGAGCCTGATGACACAGATTTTATTAAACATGAACCATGCATATGATACAGATTTTATTTAACACGAGAGTTATGATACAGATTTATTTAAAATGAGCCTTTTGATACAGATTTAATTTAACATGAACCTTATGATACATATCTTATTTAACATGAGCATTATGACACAGATTTTATTTAACATAAGCCTTATGATACAGATTTGATTTAACATGAGCCTTATGATACAGATTTTATTTAAAATGAACCATGCATATGATACAGATTTTATTTAACATGAGCCTGATGATACTGATTTTATTTAACATGAGCATCATGATACAGATTTTATTTAACATGAGCATTATGACACAGATTTTATTTAACATAAGCCTTATGATACAGATTTGATTTAACATGAGCCTTATGATACAGATTTTATTTAAAATGAACCATGCATATGATACAGATTTTATTGAACATGAGCCTGATGATACTGATTTTATTTAACATGAGCATCATGATACAGATTTTATTTAACATGAGCCTTATGATACAGATTTTATTTAACATGAGCCTTATGATACAGATTGTATTTAACATGAGCCTTATGATACAGAATTTATTTAATATGAGCCTTATGATACAGATTTTATTGAACATGAACCATGCATATGATACATATTTTATTTAACATGAGCCTTATAGTACAGATTGTATTTAACATGAGCCTTATAGTACAGATTTTATTTAACATGAGCCTTATGATACAGATTTTTTTTAACATGAGCCTTATGATACAGATTTTATTTAACATGAGCCTAATGATACAGATTTTATTGAACATGAATCATGCATATGATACAGATTTCATTTTAACATGAGCCTTATGATACGAATTTTATTTAACACGAGCCTTATGATACAGATTTGATTTAACATAAGCCTTATGATACGGATTTTATTTAACATGAACCATGCATATGATTCAGATTTTATTTAACATGAGCCTTATGATACGGATTTTATTTGACATGAGCCTTGTGATACAGATTTTATTTAACATGAGCCTTATGATACAGATTTTATTTAACATGAGTCTCGTGATACAGATTTTATTTAACATGAGCCTTATGATACATATTTTATTTAACATGAGCCTTATGATACATATTTTATTTAACATGAGCCTTATGATACTGATTTTTTTAACATGAGCATTATGATACAGATTTTATTTAACATGAGCCTTATGATACAGATTTAATTTAACATGAACTATGCATATGATACAGATTTTATTTAACATGAACCATGCAAATGATACAGATTTTGTTTAACATGAGCCTTATAATACAAAATTTATTTAACATGAGCCTTATGATACAGATTTTATTTAACATGAACCATGCATATGATACAGATTTTATTTAACATGAGCCTTATGATACAGATTTTATTTAACATGAGCCTTATGATACTGATTTTATTTAATATGAGACTTATGATACAGATTTTATTTAACATGACCCATGCATTTGATACAGATTTTATTGAACATGAACCATGCATATGATACAGATTTTATTTAACATGAAACATGCATATGATACAGATTTTATTCAACATGAGCCTTGTGATACAGATTTTTTTTAACATGAACCTTATGATACAGATTTTATTTAACATGAGCCTTATGATACAGATTTTATTGAACATAAACCATGCATATGATACAAATTTTATTTAACATGAGCCTTACTATACAGATTTTATTTAACATGAGCCTTATGATACAGATTTTATTTAACATGAGCTTTATGGTACAGATTGTATTTAACATGAGCCTTATGATACAGATTTTATTTAACATGAGCCTTATGACACAGATTTTATTTAACATGAACCATGCATATGATACAGATTTTATCTAACATGAGCGTTATGATACAGATTTATTTAAAATGAGCCTTTTGATACAGATTTAATTTAACATGAACCTTATGATACATATTTTATTTAACATGAGCATTATGATACAGATTTTATTTAACATAAGCCTTATGATACAGATTTGATTTAACATGAGCCTTATGATACAGATTTTATTTAACATGAACCATGCATATGATACAGATTTTATTGAACATGAGCCTTATGATACGGATTTTATTTAACATGAGCCTTATGATACAGATTTTATTTAACATGAGCCTTATGATACAGACTTTATTCAACATGAGCCTTATGATACAGATCATTTTTCACATGAGCTTATTTTTTCTCATACAGATTACATCGTCTGGTACGTAATTTATTGTATATAAGCCATCTGATACTTGTTATATTTTACATGCACTATCAGATAATTAATTGAATACAGCTTGCTTAAACATGATCTATCTTATATTTATCATATTTACAAGTGGTTTCTGCTACTGATTTTATGTCACATGAACCGTTTGATCCTAAACGTTGGAAAATACTTACTTGTCTCTGCCAAAAAATGTCAATCAAAGGAATTTGAAAACCTGTTCAGAAAGTTGTTTTATACAGGTATTAAGATAGTTTACCTTTTTGCTCACTTTTTGCGTCCAACAAGTTTACTTCAATATCAGAATTGTCGGGTTTTCCTTAAAAGAAAATTAAATAAATTGACATGAACCCATGCAATGATTTTACATTTTTTTTTAAATATAACTGATACTAAATACTAGTACCTTTAACTTGAGTCATTCAAACTGATTATATTTACATGAGCTATCAGATACTGATTATAATTCAAACGAGCCATTTAATATTGATTTAATATACATAATCAAACTGATATTAATTATATGTAAATAAGCCATCTTATACTGATGATATCTACATGAATCTTCTTATACAGACTATATTTTAAATTTGTCATCTGATACTGATTAGAATTACCTGAGTCAGTTAATACTGATTCTTTAACATTTGCCGTCTGATTCTGACTTTCTTTACATGAGCAAGCTAACACCGATTCTATTGAAATTTGTCATCTGATACTGATTATGTTTCCATGATTTAACGGATAGATCACATTGATCATTCTTCAAGTTAACATTTAGATTTTGGCAGAGGTTATTACTCTAAAAAATATAGTATACTTTAAACACATATTGTGTGACATAACAAAGATGTAAATGTGTTACCTTTATTTTTGTGTCTTTCGATTCGTCGTCGACAAAAATAGTAAATGAAAACTGTCCCTGACCCTAATACTAATACAATAACTCCAATTATCAAAGCAGATCTGAAATCAATAAAAAAAAAAATAGGTTGGTCATTTCACGAAAATAATATAAAAAATATGCATTGATCATCTCGTATTGTTGTTAAAGCGGGTGCACCTGGATTTAATGATATGAAAAATTCGTATACAGATAAGGCTTAATAGTACGGTGACCAGACACAATATTTTTTAGATTTAATCTTCAAACATACGATATAACAGTATTGTATATCATTGGATTCGGAAAAATTAGTACTTTTGAAATATCGATGTCATCAAAATGAAATGTGGTAACAGTTTTGCATAAAATAAGGTCAAAGATCAAATTCTGTTATTATTTTTTTCTTCCATATTTTCTAAAATTTGATGATATATACAACAATTTTAGGTAAAATTTCAGATACAGAATTTTTTTCAAATTAATTAGCAATGAATTATCTCCAAAATATAAAAAAAAATGAATTAGGAAATCGATTTATTCTGAAAATTGGGGTTTTTCAAACATTTGTTCTATTATACAAGATCAACACATATTCTGAAAATTTACAGAAATTACCTTGCCGGCTGACATTCAACCTCAGCAATAAATGATCAATATTATTTTCACCTGAAGCCTACTATCATGAAGGCGTGTTTTGCATAAGCTCTTTTGTGTAATTCATTTAAACTAAAAACCACTCAATACCTCGAAAACAGTTACAATTAAAAAAAATCAATCAAAGATATACACACAACAGAATTAGGCCAGGAGTATCTTCTTGTTCATCTGTCAAGGAACATGATTGGAAATTTTTACTAATACTTTCCCTTTTCAGGAGAAAATCTCCGAACATGTGAGGTTTTGTTGTGAACAAACACATGACTTTTTACATGGAGACATGAAAACACAAGATACTGCAAGAATTCTGCCATTTAAAATACAAGAGTTGTAATGAATCATTTAACTCTCGACAACTGTACTGTAAAATTGACGGAATAGGGAGGTTAGCAATCATTGTGTAATGCGCTCCGCATTTTAGTTTGAAACGAAGCACGTAAAACATGCTGTTTCAATGCCGCTTCACAAGGAGGTAACCTGTTTAAGATTACATCTCTACTGATGACACGCTTGACACGCATTGTATGAATATCATGGTGGACTGATTTAAAGAGATTTTTCTGATCATAAAGCTTTAAATTAACTTTCATGTCCAAACAAGGGCTTCATCTTTGTCAATTCTACCGAAGCACTGCGAACCACTGAAACTGTCGTGCGTGTCCTTCAAAGTAATATAGGCAGTTTGTTTACCTACTCCAAACAGAGAAGAAGTTGTGTCGCATCCAGTAAGTGCATTAACATGCAGGCAATATTTGACTAATTGTTGGGGAAAGACAAGCACATAGTTGGTGAATGGGTTACAATCTTCGCCCAATCTTTATACGTCTAATGTTTCCCATCTGCACCCACAACTCCCTTGTATGTGTCATATGTTTAGAGTAGTGAACACACAGAACAATCATATTCGTATTAGAGGTCCGTATGATTGTTCTTCCACTTTCCCATTTTTCTAAATTGTGTGTCCAAGTTTAAGGCATTGCGTATCATACAGGTATTGGCCTTCTCTTTTGAGTGTTAAACACGTTACGACAGTCATTAATAGTGTTGGTATACATAACTTTGACAATTTCGGGATTTACAAACGTTACGGCTAAGTTAATCACACATCAGATGGAATCATAGGGGATTTGTCAACGTTTTGAAGAAGAAAACTACCAAAGAAATAAAGACGAGCCTGTTTGTTTTCTATAAGAGAAAAACATTCTCCCAGTCAGGAATACGTTTCCCCTCAATAATCTGATACACTTTGGGGGAAGCTATAGTATTTGTGCGGTGTTCCCTTTCAACAAACTTAATAGAGTTGTTCATGTCGAAGAAGTCATAAACATCTGCTACTGTGTGCGCTATAGAAATTCATGGGCACACATTTTTCCAATAGTCAGCTGCAAGGTCACTGAATGTTTTACTTCTCTTAACATTAATACATTGAACCAATGCCATACCATCTTTGATGCAACTAAGTTGTGAGGGATTCTAATTGCTTCATCAAATCAGACTTACCTGATTGTCTCATGGTGCCGTCAACGTTAAAAAGCGAAATTGGAATGGGACCTACAGGGTGCGACAGCACATTTTCTATTGTAACATCATGTTCTATAAATGTCTATATCTAACTGTTTTTTTTTTGTTTTTTTTTAATTTGGATAGTTGGCCCAATTGAAAAAAATGGTTCACATATAGGTTCGAAATGTCCAAAATTAATCTTGGTTTCAATTCCTCAAAAATTGAATAATTGGGGTTCTGATATGCCAAATCTTAATGTGTATTTGGAATTTTAATTAAAGGCCTGTTTTCAATTGGTCTACACTATGGTCCAATAGGTCCAAAATGAAACTGTGTTTGATTTAAAAAAAATATATATACTGTCACGGGTTTGGGTAGCGTGTACGTGACACATTTAACTCTACTAATAAAAATAAGGACGTGGTTCATGGGATTGGGAAAATTACGTTAATCAAATCGAGAAATAATGTAATACATGTATACAATATATGATTTATTTGACTTCTAATGCTATTTTTATGACAGGATTTCAAACGTTACAATAAAGTTAATTTGTTCTTTAGTTGTCTTTTTCTTTACTTTGACTTCATGAGCTAATCGTTTTAAACGGGTTAGTCTGCCTTGTACCAAATATTCGAGCCTTGTACCAAATATTCGAGCCTTATATCAAATCAATATATCGAGATTAACCCCGTATATGAATAAATATATGTACGCAAATGTTCTCTTTTCGGAATTATGTCCGACTAGAACTCGCTTCAGTCACTTTAATGTTGAAGTATAAATTTATATTTTCGTCCTGAATAGCTTGTTTCTTCTTGAAATTTGTAATAAATTGTGAGAATCACCTCAGTAAAGTAATTTTAAAGCTTAAATAAGCTATAAAATATATATGTTTTTATATTAAAATCATTAAATAAAATAAATTTTCTCTGTACCTTTTCTTTTTGTGAATTCTGTAATTTTTCCCGTATGTCCTATCCTCTTTGATTGTCGAATCCCAGAACCTCGAATAAGCCAAACGCTCTTGTTTTTATATTACGATGCTATGTAGCTATAGCAATTGCTAAAATTTAGCTGTCCCCATGGTGTCCCCATAGTTACAGCTAAGAGTGGCGCGAAATTCGCCATCTCTTAGGTAACGACTAGAATCTCGTATTTTCATCCCAACACCGTGTTACTTCTTTTAACTACCAATATAATACAGCTTTCGTTAAATAAACCTCAAATAAACTTTATTTCATTGAAAACTATTACCAAATATAGAATCGGGATGAATTTACCCATATGGAGCCTCTGAAAGTTTCCTTCTATTTTCATCCAAGTACGCACATGCGCAAAGTTAACTTTCGAATACACATCCTCTATGGAATTTTGTACATCAGGAGTTTGTAAACATTGACCGATAAGACAACAATTTGAAACAAAAATGAAATGTTGGCATGCTTAAAAGTAAGACAAGAAGAAGTCCAACCGACGTATAACCTCTGAAACAGCTGCCATGTGCTTAAACGAAAGAAATCCTTTAAAACCAGAAAACCAGATGTCCCACTTCGTACACAAACTGTATCATGTAGGTTGACTCCTCCACATGTGCTTACATTTACCAATCTCATATACCAAATATTTATGTAAATGAAATATACCATTAACTGTAACATATGTTACGTTGGTATAAGTAATGTGCAAAGTTAATAACTTACACAACCTCTTGTAATAAAAGGGGGGGGGTCAGTTTGTAGATCATTACAATACCCTCTGTTTTAAGTGAGGTCCTCCGAACTTCAAATTTAAATAAAGACATAAAACATTAAAACTGTTGACTTCATTTATATATATATATATGATGCGGAAAATGTCACTGTCATAAAACAACTTGTCACAATTGAAGTCAAATCTCTGACTACTGTTTGAGCATCTATCTATCTATATGGATGATTTATTCTGTCTCTATAATCTCGGTATTCTCTGCTGTCTCTATGATTGTCCCTATTATCCATATTATCCCTATTTTCTCTAATTTCTCTGTTGTCTTTATCTGCAGTTTTTTCCATTATTGTCCCTTAACCACTGGTTCAGCCCTTTTAGTTCATTAGCCATCTGAAAAACATAAGAAGTTTACATTAAGTAAAATTCCTGTTTCTAATACACTTACAACTTTTAAAATATATACAAAAGTGCCATATTAGACCTTGGTATGATTAATACCTTATACTGCTACCTACAACTGGGAACCAGATAAAAACTTTTTGAAACTACGACTGATCTCTGAATTTGGGTCTGATCTCTGAATGACAAAAGTTCCTCATTTTCATTCACCCCTATCATTTGGGTACTATTAAAGCTCAGGCAAATGGGAATTAACATCCAAGTCCTTTGCAATATTCAAATTATTATTACCGGTAACCAAATTCTCAAAATATTCACAGTAAGAATATCTCTTCTTACTTTTTAACACTCATATAAAACATAATTATCTCTAAACATCTCAACATATGGTTTTTGTTTGGGCAAGTGGGAAATAACATCCAGGTCCCTTACAGCAACCACAAAACATAATCACAAAACAAAATCCTATAATCCTCCGTCCATAACTCATAAACGCATCTTCAACACATGGTTTTGTTTGGGCAAGTGGGAATTAACATCCAGGTCCCTCACAGTAACCAAAAATAAAATAACTTGAGCTTCTATAAAACTCCGTCTATGACTCATAAAAAACATGTTCGACGCCTGGTTTTGTTTGGGCAAGTGGGAATTAACATCCAGGTCCCTCACAGCAACCAAAAATTCACTACTTGAGCTTCTATAAAACTCCGTCTATAACTCACATAAAACATCTTCAACGCATGGTCTTGTTTGGGCAAGTGGGAATTAACATCCAGGTCCTTCACAGCAACCAAAACAAAAATAATTAATAGCCCCTCTGAACTATTTTCACTCATCAATTACCAGTAACTAAATTTCACTTTAGTCATTCAGAAATCAGCACTCAATTTATCTTGAATAATTTTCCTATTATTTATACTCAAAACTATTAACGGTAGCATATCTTTATGGTCACCATTCAAAAGGGACCAGTTATTTTACTGTCTTCTTGAACATCCATGTCTATCATTTTTAACATCAGTAAAAACAACATATGTCGAACCTTTATTTCTTCAACTTCTAATAAAACAAACATATAACTTTTGCAAAAGTATAAACTTTTACAATTTAATGAATAGAACAATAATCATTACATAATAACATGCACAACTATTTCAAACACATTTAATCCAAATATAAACTGTTTAACTGTATAATTCAGGAATATGTAAACACATGAACTTCTGTATTAATACTAGTACATGTATTTAATACTTTTGGTCAATCTCTTCATTGCTTGAAGAACTAAGACAATTTTGTTTCTGATTGTGTGCTCCCTTTAGCCTATATGCTGTATCACATGTTTCTTCTTCCCCTCCTTCAATCTCTTTTTCACTATCACTACACTCATAAAGTGAACTTGCTCTCCTTACATTTTCCCGACTTCTCCTCTCATTTGGCTCTTTAAATTTATTGGATCTTCTCTCACACAAGCATTCAACTACTAAATATACAGCTTCGTCTATGTCGTCTGGTTTCTTTACATAATTCACAAAAAATCTAACTTCTTCATCTAATATACCCCTCATGAACCTCTCAAGCAGGTCTTCTTTTCTTTGTTGTCTGTCTCTGTTGGGATAAGCTTTGTGGTGCAATCTCTTCAATTCAGCAGCATACTCCTCAGCCTTTTCTCTTGGTTTCTGGTTTCTGCTAGAAAATCTAACTTTAAATGATTTTGTATTTTCAATGACTCTATATCTGTAGCTTAGTTCTCTTACTAGATCAGTGTATCTATCTAACACTCCTACTGGTAGTTGGGTGAATACTAAGTCTCCTGCTTCTCCTTGAATTCTAGGCAGTAGCTCATCAAGCTTCTCTTCATCTGTCCAGCTCCCCCTTCTTGCTATTGCCTCAAATCTGTTTATCCAAACTTTCCAGTCGTCCTTTCCATTAAATGCAGGTAACTTCGGATTTGAATTATTTACTGTCCTGTCACTTCTTGTGTGTGTCTGTCTATCTGTCACCAAAGATGGCTGTTGTGATAAAGGTCTGTACTCAGTAGGTCTGTACTCAGTAGGTCTTGGTATGTAGTAGTCTTGAAAACCTGTAATTCCATTATGTCTTACTTCTTGCCTTTGTGCAGCATACACGTCCTCTTGTCTGTGTTGGTTTGCTGTCCTGAATTCTGGACTTCTTTGTCTGTTTGTTTCCCTGTTGGAAACACGATCTCCTTGGCCTGAGCAATCTTGAAAATCTTGAAATCTTGTGTTCTGGTAATGCATGTTTTCTATATATCTTTCTGGTCTCTTAAAAATGTCCTTCTCGGGTCCGTTATGTTCGCTTGTTCTTTGTCTGTCATTTCCTTCCATGTGACTGTGTGCATTCATTAATGGTCTAGCCCGGATATCTTCATTACATCTACTTACAAATCTCTCATGTAATAATTGTTGACCCTCTGCTTCTAAAGGTGTTCTTGTCTTGAGCCTCTCAGTACTGTGTTGGTCCATACATCCAGATTCTTCCTCGATAGTTTGGAGACCTCCTGACGCTCTTGAACTGTTGTCTAATTCCTCTAGTGTTGTCATGACAGTTCCGTTTATAGGTGTTGATATTTCACGTCTAAAAATAGCGTTGTCCGAACCGTTTGCTGTGAAGATTTTTAAGTTGCCGGTTTTCACTCTATCGGCATTTTCTTCGTGACCCTCATTACTTCTTTTCGGGATCGTATGTTGATTGATTTCTTCATCATCATAATCCTCATCTTGTGGTTCACACATCTCCATTTCTGAAATGTAATCTTTATCTTTTTGTGACCTTGCTGCCTTTCGTCTTCCCATGTTTTCGTAATTTATGCACGTTTAACAATAGAATGTCTTTATATCTTTTTTCAAACCCGAGTCGTTTTTTCCAAATTAACTTGAAAAAATCACGTACACGTAAACTAACGATTTTACTTCCAAAAGTTTTGAATCTAAAACGTTAAAAATTTCAAAATCGCTTGAAAATTTATTACAGTACTGTAACAGTTCACTAAATTTTATTAATCAGGCTGTATAGTTCGATCTCACGAAATAACTCGCAAGTTTAATAAACGAAGCTATATCGCACCGCCAGCCACCACTTTATATGTCACGGGTTTGGGTAGCGTGTACGTGACACATTTAACTCTACTAATAAAAATAAGGACGTGGTTCATGGGATTGGGAAAATTACGTTAATCAAATCGAGAAATAATGTAATACATGTATACAATATATGATTTATTTGACTTCTAATGCTATTTTTATGACAGGATTTCAAACGTTACAATAAAGTTAATTTGTTCTTTAGTTGTCTTTTTCTTTACTTTGACTTCATGAGCTAATCGTTTTAAACGGGTTAGTCTGCCTTGTACCAAATATTCGAGCCTTGTACCAAATATTCGAGCCTTATATCAAATCAATATATCGAGATTAACCCCGTATATGAATAAATATATGTACGCAAATGTTCTCTTTTCGGAATTATGTCCGACTAGAACTCGCTTCAGTCACTTTAATGTTGAAGTATAAATTTATATTTTCGTCCTGAATAGCTTGTTTCTTCTTGAAATTTGTAATAAATTGTGAGAATCACCTCAGTAAAGTAATTTTAAAGCTTAAATAAGCTATAAAATATATATGTTTTTATATTAAAATCATTAAATAAAATAAATTTTCTCTGTACCTTTTCTTTTTGTGAATTCTGTAATTTTTCCCGTATGTCCTATCCTCTTTGATTGTCGAATCCCAGAACCTCGAATAAGCCAAACGCTCTTGTTTTTATATTACGATGCTATGTAGCTATAGCAATTGCTAAAATTTAGCTGTCCCCATGGTGTCCCCATAGTTACAGCTAAGAGTGGCGCGAAATTCGCCATCTCTTAGGTAACGACTAGAATCTCGTATTTTCATCCCAACACCGTGTTACTTCTTTTAACTACCAATATAATACAGCTTTCGTTAAATAAACCTCAAATAAACTTTATTTCATTGAAAACTATTACCAAATATAGAATCGGGATGAATTTACCCATATGGAGCCTCTGAAAGTTTCCTTCTATTTTCATCCAAGTACGCACATGCGCAAAGTTAACTTTCGAATACACATCCTCTATGGAATTTTGTACATCAGGAGTTTGTAAACATTGACCGATAAGACAACAATTTGAAACAAAAATGAAATGTTGGCATGCTTAAAAGTAAGACAAGAAGAAGTCCAACCGACGTATAACCTCTGAAACAGCTGCCATGTGCTTAAACGAAAGAAATCCTTTAAAACCAGAAAACCAGATGTCCCACTTCGTACACAAACTGTATCATGTAGGTTGACTCCTCCACATGTGCTTACATTTACCAATCTCATATACCAAATATTTATGTAAATGAAATATACCATTAACTGTAACATATGTTACGTTGGTATAAGTAATGTGCAAAGTTAATAACTTACACAACCTCTTGTAATAAAAGGGGGGGGGGTCAGTTTGTAGATCATTACAATACTTTAGGTTTTTTGTTATGTGCTGATTTGAGTGTATTTACACTTTGGATTTTGAGCCCAATTATCAAGTTGGTCACATTTGTGTCATGAAAAGAGTTCAATCTTGCAAAACATCTTTGCAGATGTTCAAAAATTAAATAAATTAGAACAAAACATTATTGGATTTTAGGTTTGTAAAAAATATGTCATTTTGTAAAAGTTTGATTTATAAAATGACCGAGTTTACCTGATCAGTTCTTCTCATTATTTAAGGCTATACAGTTTCCTATATTTGCTCATATCAACATCATTTGGACTAAGTTAAATAGTCTCAATTGCAATCATACCTCATCCCCTTTATCTTATATATTTATATAAATTGCAGCTCTCACCAGGGGCGGATCTATTTTTTTTCAAAAGGGAGAAGACGTTGCTTACCCATGATAAAGGGAGGGGGTTCCAACCATATGTCCCCATTCAAATGCATTGATTGTCCCCCTTCCCCCCTTGGATCCGCCACTGCAAACTGATTAAAGAAGTTCTATTCAACTCATTGTGCAAATATCACATGGCTGTTTAATAAGGTTCCTATGTGTTTCACTCTAGGACATAATGTATACTTAGTTTATACATTTACAGAAGGGTTGCAGTCTAACTGACAACCACTTTATTTTATACTTAGATTTAATACAGAAATGTCCTGTCATATTGATAACACTTGAATCTTGGACAGTAATGAGAATGCCATATTTGTTAAGGGATTCTTTTTTTTATGATGACACCTTCTTTAATTTGGAGGCACTGGACTATTATATGACGGGAGATTTCAAGTGAAAAAAAATCACTTCTGAGTACAAAAGGGCACATATTTGGATTATTTGGAAACCTTTCTCAAGAAACTGTATGTTTTCATGTAAATTAGTTTAGCGAACAGATGTACATCCAATATCATTCCATTTTCTTTTTAAAATTCTTAGAAATGTATTTGTCAAAATTTTATGACAAAGAAGTTGAAGTAATATTTTTTTTTGTTCTGAAAATAGAGAAACATCTCATTCAATTAAAAATGAAACTAATCGTAAAATCAACAAAAATATATATTAAACTTTTTAATAACACCAACCTATACTTTTTTTAAGAAAATCGTTTTATATTGGTACCCTTCAACTTTAGTGAAATTTTGAAAAGTTGTTAAACTGTGGTTTTTTTTCATACTAGCCCAAAATGAGTAAATATTGAGAAATCATTGAAAATGGGATACTTTTAAATGACAGTAGCAAAAGAAGAAGTGCACCACCATATAATTTTTTCTTCATCAATTACTTTCTCGCAGTCCTCATACCCATACGTACCACATCATAAAGCATATAACATATAGAAAATTGGAGTAAACCACAAATCTGGAAACCCTTATCCTTGGACATGTTTGATAATATTTAAGAATCTTTCACAAGTTAAATTACAGTATTATAATTGATTTTGTTGGTTTCAATGAGATAAATTTGCTAAACAACTTAGTCGAAGTTCTAGTTTTATTGAAAGCAAAAATAATTGTCATAAACGTCTGCTTTCGATGGCATTTGCAGGCGTCAGATTTCGTACAGAAATGTAAACATGTAAAAAAAAAAATAAAGTTAAGAGTAAATGATTATTCAAGATATTTTTGGGTCATCAGAGGTGTACATATTTAGGAAAATCGTTTTCGATGTAAACATCCCCCACTCTGGACTTCTAAGTTAAAAATACAAATTTGGAAAATTTGTTTCTTTTCTACCACGACACAGGTAAATATGTCTATGATTGAGGGACAGTCATTCATTTGATAAGGGATATCCCTAACTGCAATATGTTTAAATAGTTGTTTCTCAGGTGGCTATGTTAATGTTAAATATAGGGTCAATTTAACTGAACTAATGCTACAATGGATAAACAATATCTAGGTTCATAGATCTTCATAATGTTGTGTGAGGAATGGAAAGGTGTTCAGAATGTGGAACATTATGCGTTATCTATTGACAACCGGAAAATCAAGCTTCAATCATTTGTTCCTGGTCAAGTAAATGTGAAAAAAAATTCATCATAGATACAAATGTACCAGGATTAAAATTTTATATTTACGCCAGAAAAGATTCACCAATGACACTCAAATAAAAAAATGGTTAAAAAGGCCAAAAACGTACGAAGTTGAAAAGCATTGAGGACCAAAAATTCCTAAATGTTTTGCCAAATACAGCTAGGGTAATCATTTCCTGAGGTAGAAAAGTCTCAGTATTTCAAAAATTCAAATTTTGTTAATAGTTATCAAAGGTACCAGGATTATAATTTTGTACGCCAGACACGCGTTTCGTCTACGTAAGACTCATCAGTGACGCTCATATCAAAATATTTTTAAAGCCAAACAAGTACACAGTTTACAGTTAATTTATAAAAATGAACATATCAAATGATAACTCAAGTCAACAAAGAAGTGCTGACTTCTGAGTTGCAGAGTCTCGGCTTGTTTTTTTCCTTTGGATTACGCTTATCATATATTTTATCTTCCTATACTTGATTAATTCCATTTGACTGGGCGGAGTTTAACCAGTTCGGTCATCAAAGACCAGTCCATCTATAGACAGGTGTTTTCGGATAAACTCATTGAACTGGTTAGAATATGTAAACACTATACGTGTATTCGCAAAATAAAAAGAAACAGCCATTGATTTTCTTGCAAGGCAAACTTTTGATATTAAAAATACGTGAAATTTATCAAATTTTGAAATTTGTGGAAATGAAGCCAAACTATAACTACATCAGTTGCTCAATATGCATATGTCTTTTTTCAATAACGTTTTGAAATACTTGTTCGCTTACTTATATTCCAAATGTGTTTATTTTGTGTGTATGCGGAGGTTAGTGGCTGGTTGCGGGGATGGAAGGGGATTAGTTGCAAAGATAATTGATAATATAAATGAAAGAAATAAAAAGGGTCTAAATATTCAATATGTTATGTATTTTGTTTTACATAAATTACGTTTAAAATAAATATCACAATCAGAACAGTTTCAGACAGAATAAAGCAATAGCCTATGCCTTAATATACTTTAATTTGCACTTATAAAGGCTATGAATCTATGACTATTTTATTCGTCTCATATTGACACTCAGTTCTTTTGTATTTGTGTTTGATGACAATGATAGGTGACAAGAAATCAGCAGTTATGATTATAACGGAAATCATTGCAAATATCAGGGTTATTTTCCCATCCATGTTTACTTTCGTAAGGGTTGGGGAAGAAAACGTCGATAATAATGCACACACAAACACAAGTACTTTCGTTCTGGGTAAATGTAACGCACATTCTTTTTATATGTAGGAAAAGTTATATAAATTTTGAATGGAAGTTTTTCGAGACGGTTACGAGTATTTCTGCGGAAATGTATTTGCCTAGATATTCGTTTTTTTTTCACGAATTTTGAAAGCTGGTGACAGTGATTGATGGAGTACAGGAAAATAGTTCCGGAACGGAAACGATTACTGTGCGGATTTTTTTGGCAACCAACCATGAGAACAAATTGTTGTCGAGATGAGGTATGGAAGATAAAAAGCTGTGAGGTAAAGCAAGGGACATTGTAGCACACCTGAAAAATAAACGATTCAACGAGTTTAGAAACATCTAGCAAAAAAGGATAGCAGATGACTTAAAAGTCTTCCTCAGCCAAAGTCCTGTAATAATGGTTGCTTGCAAACCATCACCAATTATTCTACAACGCTCGTAGTGATAAAAGCAATTGACAAAGAAAGTTGATCCCTACAAAGTGATAGGCAGGCTGATTCACACACGCTCTCTAACTTTGTTTCTGAGGTTTAAAAATTATAGATACTGATGTTTGTCATATGTTTGCCTTATGACATCTGAATTATAATATTTGAAAGATATACAATATTGAATTCCCTTCTCTTAATGTTAAATTAAAAAAAATTACAGGATATTGCACCTCTCTAATTTCTATGAAAGGATACGGTCATTAATTATAAGAAGGTAACCTGAGACATACAGAGTTCTTACTTACATTTTACTATGAGACAATTGACCGTTCGGATCATTAGGTTCTGCAGGACTTATTGCTGAAATTAAATAATGCATATCAACAAAACATTTAGTATATTTTACATAAAATTCCAACATTAATAATGTGTAAAAAATGCTTATCATTTGGTCAGCCTTAAAAGACTATCAAATGAACAGAATCGCTCCAAATCATTTATCCTTCACATTAAGTTTAAGCTGTTCATGTGGCTAGATATTTCCACATCCTGTGTTGCCTTCCTGCAGTTAAAAACTTCTGGTTTAGTAAGTTTTTGCAATGTTTTCGTGGTCTTGGCAACATAAAAGATATTTTTGTGATTAATTGTTTTGTCTCAGTGATCTTAAAACTCCTTGTTTTATATACGGGAAAAAGCTGACAAAAAATCTTTGGACTCTTTTTTTAATTCAGTAATGAAGATAGTTGATATACGTATTCAACATTTTAAAGAACATTTTACTATTAACAATAACCAAAATAAACCTATTTCTCGTATCAAACATAAACTAAAAGAATTAGCCAAGGAATTTGTTTTTGTCCCGGCCGATAAAGCTGCTAATAATATTATTATTGTTTGACGTAAATTTTACATTGAGGTTCTGAAAAAGGAAATCATCAATTCACCAACATTCCAACTGACTCCATTTTCAGAAAACGAAATCTGTAACAAACATAAACTTTTAGCCACCGCTTTACAAGCAGAGCCAAATCCAATGAAAGTCCCAACAATGTATTGGCTTCCGAAGCTTCACAAAACCCCTTACAAATATAGATTTATTTCGTCTTCAAGCCATTGTTCAACTACTAAATTGTCTATTCTTCTTACCAGCACACTTGGTACAATTAAAAACCTTATAATAAATTGTTCAAATAAGGCCTTCGAAAATAGTGGAATAAATTACTTTTGGAGTGTCAAGAACTCGTTGGAAGTACTTGATAAATTGCATGCTTATATTGGTGATTTTGAATCTATTCAAAGTTTTGATTTTTCTACCCTGTATACCACATTGCCTCACATTCTCATTAAGAAAAAATTCACACACCCAATTAAATGGGCATTCAAAAAATCAGAATGTGAATATATATGTTCAAACTCTTTTAGGTCATTTTTTAGTAGCAATAAACAAAAAAACTATGTTAATTGAACATGCTTTGATACTATATATGCCCTTGAATTTTTACTAGATAACATTTTTGTTCGCTTTGGGGATTCCGTATATCGTCAGATTATCGGAATTCCAATGGGGACTAACTGTGCACCACTTATTGCGGACCTCTTTTTGTATTGTTATGAGTTACAATTTATGACAAAAATAAGCAAAGACCCATCAAAACACCATCTGATAAACAAATTTAATAATACTTTTAGATATTTGGATGATATTTTGGCTCTCAATAATGACGACTTCAGTATGTATATTAATGAAATTTATCCTGCTGAACTTACTTTAAATAAAGCTAATACTAACAATGACCACTGCCCTTTCCTCGATCTTGATATCTATATCTCTAACGGAAAGCTGAATACTAAAATTTATGATAAAAGGGATGATTTTTCATTTCCTATCGTTAATTATCCGTTTTTAGATGGTGACGTTCCCTTGTCACCATCTTACGGTGTTTATATATCTCAACTTGTACGATTCGCTCGTGTATGTAACAATGTTTTAGATTTTAACGAGAGAAATTTATGTATTACTGAAAAATTATTACACCAGGGTTTTCGATATCACAAACTAGTCAAAACATTTACTAAATTTTATCATCGGTATAAAGACATCATTCGTAAATATAGCTCAACATGCAGACTTCTTATACGTTCAGGTATTTCACATCCAATTTTTTATGGAAATATTCTTTATAAAGCACAAAGGTGTCAGTATTCACCTCAGAAACTTAAAAACCCTTTGAATAAACTTATTAAGAAGGGATATAATTACGATACTGTTGTCAAGTCATTAAAGATTGCATATTTTGGCGTTAATATTGAGTCACTGATAAGGTCTTTGCGTCGGAACTAAAAACATTTATTCTAAAAACAGTTGTTGGCATGACACGGGTTATGTTCTTCTCATATATGTTATGATGGTATGATACTAAACCCCTAACGGGAAGGATTGTGCCTGATGTACATAATTATGATGAAATCATAATCTTTCAGTCAGTTTAATTGAAGTCTGGAGCTGGCATGTCAGGTAACTGCTAGTAGTCTGTTGTTATTTATGTATTATTGTCATTTTGTTTATTTTCTTTGGTTACATCTTTTGACATCAGACTCGGACTTCTCGTGAACTGAATTTTAATGTGCGTATTGTTATGCGTTTACTTTTCTACATTGGTTAGAGGTATAGGGGGAGGGTTGAGATCTCACAAACATGTTTAACCCCGCCGCATTTTTGCGCCTGTCCCAAGTCAGGAGCCTCTGGCCTTTGTTAGTCTTGTAGTATTTTAATTTTAGTTTCTTGTGTACAATTTGGAAATTAGTATGGCGTTCATTATCACTGAACTAGTATATATATTTGTTTAGGGCCAGCTGAAGGACGCCTCCGGGTGCGGGAATTTCTCGCTACATTGAAGACCTGTTGGTGACCTTCTGCTGTTGTTTTTTATTTGGTCGGGTTGTTGTCTCTTTGACACATTCCCCATTTCCATTCTCAATTTTATAGCATAATATTTTCATTATAATTGTCGATATTCAATATTATATTGAGTGTTTGCACTTACATTTGAAAACGTCCTCTTCAAGTAGAAATTTTCGTTCCCCTAAAGTTACACCATACAAACAGGAATATGAGACATTAAGATCACTTTTTGTCAGATTTTGGATAATCAAGGTGTATCCATCTTTCATAACCTTTCCATCATACTTTTTATTTGGTCGTCCTGTCTTTACATCTATAAACAGGGTCTGTTGTACAGGAGTCCATCTATCCCATCCTGATTCTTCAGGACAACAGTGCTCAACATTGCAAAATAATGTCACATTTTGTCCATAATCCGTAACCTTCCCAACAACCGTCCATTCTAAAATACCTGAAATGTTTTTTTAATTTATTTCATGTTCCATTTCAATTGTCTTCCTAATAACTTCACATTACATTAATAGGGATACACACAATTTTAAACATTGATAAATAATAATAAATGTTTTACTGTCAAATATTCATAATACCGACAATTGTTTTCTAAATTTTACTGCTATAATACAAAGTACAGATGGTAGAAATAGAGACAGAACAATGAAAACAAAGTCAAATTAAAAGACGAATCTTCATCATACAAAAAATTTTCACAAGTTTACGTAAATAATATGAACAATTATTTTGGCACTGCTGTTAACCAAAATCGCCACAATATGATGGATCCTAGCATTTAGTTCGTGTTGTTTATACTTTAGTTTTCCATGTTGTGTCATGTGTACTATTGTTTTTAGCCATGGCGTTGTCAGCTTTTTTTCGATTTATGAGTTTGACTGTCCCTTGTGTATCTTTCGTCCCTCTTTTAGACCAAATCTTGATTGAAATTAACATACATTTAAGTCAACATGATTTTTAATAGACAATACATTTTTGATTACCTTGTACATCAAGAAAGTCAATCAGAATCAGCAATGGCAGTACACACTTCATATCTAACAGATGTCTGCACTACAAAACAAATATATTATTAATAGTGGACAACAATTTTACACTTCATGGTTGAATAGAAGGGCATATTATCATACAAGAGTATTCGTTTTATTTATTTTACAATGGCCATATAAAAACTTTAACTAAATATCATAAACATGATAAACATATGTATGACTATACCAAAACCGTCTGTTAAAATTTGAAAATTTGAACTTTTTTTATTTTCAGTTATTCAAGTTAATGATTAAGTAGTTTTGTCAATGTTAAGACATGATAAAGAAATTGCTGTATTTAAAAGAATTTCACATTTTGCTTTCATGAATCGTACTTCATTTTACTCATGCAACTGGTATTAGGTTGCCTGCATTTATCGGTAATTGGTTATATTATTTTTATCGGTGGTCAATCGATGGTCAATAGTTTTAAAATGAACATAGCTTTTTTCAAATTGTTGTTAACACGAACATCGCTAAAACCTCGTTTTCTCATTGAGATGAAAGTTACGGTCATGTATTTTAACCTGATACAATAATTCACTTGCGAGATTACAGGGAAATACAATGAAAGTTGATAAGGTAATAAAAACTCATAAAAGACACGTGACAAGATCATTTACAAGTTTACTACTATCATGTTAAATAATGATTTAAATGTGGATTTTATTGTTCCCTTTATCTTTTTATCCTTTTAAGGTTATTGTTAACAGTGAACACACGTAAACAACGATGACTGGCAAACCTGTCAGACAAGTTTTTAAAATTAGATTTTAGTTAAAGAATGACTATGATATTACCTCACAAAAAAATATTATACAGGTTTCCGCTTTTCTAAATTATTTGATTACAAAAATTGCGTGATGAGTTGCTATATGGCAAATTATCAGTGACAGTAGTCTACAATATTACTGATTCGTTATTTTTTTTTATATCAAAGGAAAAAGGTGAGGAGAACAGGAAATATGCCTTATTTAACAATGATGGATCTAGATCTAGATCTTTCAAAAGAGTTAAATAAAAAGGTTACCCACAGTCGTTTGTTAATGCACTAAAAAAATAATGGTCAGGTCTATGTGTGACTTTAGGGTCCGCCAGTATTAACCAGCATATACGATTCTCCTCATATCTGTCATACTATTTAACACATTCAAATATAGAGTAGATTATATCTTAATTAAAATTCTGAATTAATACAAGTAGTAGTCAATGTAACGAGTTTAGATTAATATATATTCATATTGTTGGTCGACTGATGTCAAGCCGAGGTATTTCAACATACGGGTATTTGATTTGTTCAAGTGAAATTGAACCAATTCAGAGGTCTTCAAGTGCATGATTATAAATAACGACAGCATATAGATAAGATATTATATTTTTACATACTTCATATATTAGTAATATAACAATGTTTTATTTAAAAACTGATGGATGGCCGTACGGTGACCTATAGTTGTTAATGTCTGTGTGATTTTAGTCTCTTGTGGACAGTTGTCTCATTGACAAGCATACTACATCTTTTTATTTATAAATAAGGTATTTTGATTTAAACAGTTATGTAGCCAAGAATTTCAAAAAAGAGTAAATAGGACAATTATAGCGTATATTGAGATCATAGGTGAATACACGTTTTTTCAACTTTTAGATACAACAAAAATGTTAAAACAAATACATTTTTTTTACATATGGCGCGAATGGTGATCCCCTATTCGGATTTTTAATTTGTGTGTAATTGACGCTATCTGTAATGCAGTTGCTGTGTGTTTACGATATCGATATTCATAATATCTTTTGGAAAGTTTGTCGTTACTTCGTTTTTGTCGAACCCTCTTGCATTACATCATATGACTTGTATAATTTACTGCATTTATACAAAGAAACATATTGGGAAAAAAAAAGAAATGGAATATCTGTTTGAACCTATTGCAGCTATATTTTTGGTTCATTAATATTTCTTTTACCTGAAAATAAGTTGATACAGTTTTAAAAATTAAACCCATATTTTTTCTTAAACAACTCTGTTGATTTCAGTACTACGAGTCAGTTGATTATATCCTTATATGAAACATGTTAACAAAGATGACGGACACATGTCAGACAATTTTCTGAAGTAAGATAATATTAAAATACCAAAGCCACTGTGGTTTATGTATGTGAGTAAAAGTCTCTTTTTTTCTGTCCATTTATTTGTTCCTTAATGTATCAGTTGATGGTGTCTTTTTGTCCTTTTGTCTATCTGTTTTTCTTTTAAAGAGTGAATATGATATTATCTTACACAAAAATATAGTACGAGTTTACCCTTTTTTATTTACAATCCGTTAGATACATTATATCACTAACTAAAACAATGGCGTGAAGAACTGCTTTGTATGGCAAATAAGCGGTGACTGTAGTCTCCAATCGTACATGTTCATCAACTTTTATATCAAAGGAAAAAAGATGTGAAGAATCGGAAGTACAACCAATGGTGAATCTAGATTAGATCTTTTAAAGGGGAAAAAAGGCTACCGAAAGTGTTTTCTATTTTATTAAAGACATAATCATTTCCTCCAAAAGTTGAAAGCATCTTCTTTATTGAAAACAAAAACTACTTATATTTTTGACCGACTGATGAAAAGTCGAGGCATTTAAACATACAAGTATTTCATGTGTGCAAGTGTGCAAGTGTAATTGAATCCATTAAGTGGTCTTCAAGTGCATGATAATAAAAAAAATGACTGCATGTAGATACGTTATTATATTCTAAAATACATCATATATAAGTTATATTACAATGCTTTCTTGTAAAAGAGAAGGATATAACGTGTTTTAGACAATTAAAATCAAAACCAAGGAGTAAACAACGACTCAAAAAACCAAAGGACATTTACATCAACAGTTATAAATAATAATTAAGAAACAACACGAACTCCACTAAAAACCTGGAGTGAAATCAAGTGTTTTGAGTGATGACCTTAATTTGATTGATTCATAGTCCTGTCTTAGCAACTTTTGACAAAGCAGTATTCCTCGTTCAATAAAATCAACGTACTTTGAGCTAGCTCTAGAGTAACGTATCAATTTTTCCCTTGAAAATAAATTGATAAATGTTTGTCTTAAAAATTAAACACGTATAAATCTAAAAATAGTCTCGAGTAGACCGGGCTGAAGTACGTTCACTATTCACTTTTCACTTTTCACTATTCAAACTTCATGAATAGTGAATTGTGTTTTTGTGCACTATTCACTATAATAATTCAAGTTTATTCTTAATCAATAACTTTAATATCTTCTTGTATGTCCTGGATATATCAAAAGAAGATGTTGTATGATTGCCAATGAGACAAAACTTCACAAGAGACTAAATTACACAGCAATTAACAGCTACAGGTTATTGTACAGCCTTCAACTATGAGAAAAGCTCATACACCATAGTTAGTCACCGAATAATAACGGCCTAATTAATGTACAAAAAATGAACGAAAAACAATAAAGTATTCAACACAGCAAAAAACGACAACCACTTGATTACACACTCCTTACTTGGGAAAATGTGGCGGAGGTTAAACATATTAGGGTGAAACCTAACCTAGGACGGTGGTGAAACAGTGCAACATAAGAACGACCTTATAAAAATGATTTGTGTAAGGCTAAACTAAAATCATCGAATGAATACAAATAGAAATACATGTAACAAAAAACATAGAGTAATCGTGGACAGAAGTATTACATCTCAACAACAAAAAGACACTAAGTACAGTTCTGAGAGTACTCGCAGCTACCGATACATGTATAATACATTCTATGCATATCTACAAGCTTACGGTACAACTGTCGCACTCAAGTTGTACCATATATTTCGTAAAGAGGGAAATGGGGGGGGGTCCACTTTTATTCATCAAGCATTAATCTTATTATTCGTTTCCCCCATCATAACTCTATCGGGTTGTTCCCACCAAATGAAACCCACCGGTTGAACGGTACACCTTGCCTTGTGTAAGGTGAGGGCAAACTAATTATAATGTCTCAAAGTGCCAATAATTTTTTTCTTAATCTCATTATCCAATTTAATATAAATACCCTAATCTCATTTTTTCACATTTATGCATAAAACATGGAAAAATATAAAAACTGTAAATATATATATACAGGTAACAAAAGTTTCGTATAAAAAACAAGGAGTATTTTCTCAGAGAAAAATCTAATAGTTGCACTAAAAAAAAGGAGATCTACCGAATACCGTAAACCCTTGAATCATAAAACAAGAAAAAATACTTCCAAAGGACGTTACGATCGAGTTTTGAACCCTCGAATCCCCTAATTACATGTATATTCTATATGCCATAAGAAAGCTTATATAATAAGGAACACAAGCTTTATAGTGAATATAGTGCGCAGATTCGGTTTAAGGGGTATTGAGGCGCCCGAAAATAAAAAAAAAAAACAGCCAAAATCAAGAAAAAATACTCCCAATTGAAAAAACGTTACGATCTAGTTTTGAACCCTCGAATCCCCTAATTACAGGTACATCCTTTATACAATAAGAAAGCTTATAAAATAAGGAACACAGGCTATATAGTGAATATAGTGCACAGATTCGGATTAAGGAGTATTGGGGCGCCCGAAAATAAAAAACGGTCAAAATCAAGGAAAAATACTTCCAAAGAACGTTGCGATCGATTTTTGGACCCTCGAATCCCCTAATTACAGGTATAACCTATACACTATAAGAAAGCTTATAAAATGAGGATCTCAAGCTATATAGTGAATATAGTTCACATATTCCGTTTAAGGGGTATTGAAGAGCCCAAAAATAAGAAAAACAGTCAAAATCAACAAAAATTACTTCTAAAGGACTTTACGATCGAGTTTTGAACCCTCGAATCCTCTAATTACAGGTATATCCTATATGCCATGAGAAATCTTATAAAATGAGGAACACAATCTATTTTGTGAATATATTGCACAGATTCGGTTTAAGGGGTATTACGGCGCCCAAAAACGGCCAAAATCAAGAAAAAATACTTCCAAAGGACGTTACGATCGAGTTTTAAACCCTCGAATCCCCTAATTGCAGGTACATCCTATATATCATAAGAAAGCTTATATAATAAGGAACACAAGCATTATAGTGAATATAGTGCACAGATTCGGTTAAAGGGGTATCGAGGCGCCCGAAAATAAAAAACGGCCAAAATTAAGAAAAATTACTTCCAAAGGACGTTACGATCGAGGTTTGAACCCTCGAATCCTCTAATAACAGGTATATTCTATATACTATAAGAAAGCTTATATAATGAGGAACACAAGCTATATTTTGAATATAGTGCACAAATTCGGTTTAAGGGGTATTACGGCGCCCAAAAATAAAAAAAACGGCCAAAATCAAGAAAAAATACTTCCAAAGGACGTTACGAGCGAGTTTTGAACCCTCGAATCCCCTAATTGCAGGTATATCCTGTATACCAAAAGAAAGCTTATATAATACGAAACACAAGCTATATAGTGAATATAGTGCACAGATGAGGATTAAGGAGTATTGGGGCGCCCGAAAAGAAAAAACGGTCAAAATCAAGGAAAAATACTTCCAAATGACGTTGCGATCGAGTTTTGAACCCTCGAATCCCCTAATTACAGGTATATCCTATATGCCACGAGAAAGCTTATAAAATGAGGAACACACTCTATTTTGTGAATATAGTGCACAGATTCGGTTTAAGGGGTATTACGGCGCCCAAAAATAAAAGACGACCAAAATCAAGAAAAAATACTTCCAAAGGACGTTACGAGGGAGTTTTAAACCCTAGAATCCCCTAATTGCAGGTATATCCTATATACCATAAGAAAGCTTATATAATAAGTAACACAAGCTTTATAGTGAATATAGTGCACAGATTCGGATTAAGGAGTATTGGGGCGCCCGAAAAAAAAACCGGTCAATATAAAAAAAAATACTTCCAAAGGACGTTAGTTTAAACAAATTTATTTATAGTGGATTGGTTTTGCAACTTATATTAATCCCTTTCCACTTTGCGGGTGCGAGTGCTGTCAAGGGTGTCTTTAACGTGCAAGAGATTTGACTCTATCTTAACACGGGACTATCATCGTTTCCTCAAGATCATATTCGCCAATGGTGTCAAGGGCGAGCCGAAAATCAATCCCTGAAATTTTCATCCCGGAACGGGAATCGAACAAGGAACCTTAGTATTAGAATTCCGATGCACTAACCACTACACCACGGCTCTCGATAAGGACGTTGCGATCGAGTTTTGAACCCTCGAATCCCCTAATTACAGGTATATCCTATATATCCTAAGAAAGGTAATACAAGGGGGAACAAAACTTATATAGTGAATATAGTGCACAGATCCGATTTAAGGGGTATTGGAGCGCCCGAATGTTAAAAACGGCCGATTTGAAGAAAAAATGCTTCCCCTATGACGTTACGATCGAGTTTTGAACCCTTGAATCCCCTTATTACAGGTATAACCTATACACTATAAAAAAAAGCTTATAAAATGAGGAACACAAGCTATATTGAGAATATAGTGCACAGATTCGGTTTAAGGGGTATTACGGCGCCCAAAAATACATAAAAAATAATCCCAAAGGACGTTACGATCGAGTTTTGAACCCTCGAATCCCCTAATTACAGGTATAACCTATACACTATAATAAAGCTTATAAAATGAGGGACACAAACTCTATAGTAAATATACTACACAGACTCGGTTTAAGGGTGTAAGGACCGCACGAAAATAAAAAACGGCCGTTTTTAACATTCGGGCGCTCCAATACCCCTTAAATCGGATCTGTGCACTATATTCACTATATAGGTTTTGTTCCCCCTTCTATTACCTTTCTTAGGATATATAGGATATACCTGTAATTAGGGGATTCAAAATTTCAAATCGGCCGTAACGTGCTTGTTGAAGTCTTTTTTATTAGGTTCGGCCGTTTTTGGTATTCGGGCGCTCCATAATACAGATTTTCTATTAGTTAGTGCTTTTATCAGAATTTATCGAGGAAACACCGCTAGTTTTTTATACAAAGCGTTCAGTCCTTGAGTATATTACCTCCTTTAGTCCTAACAGATTTTTCATATTTTACTTAAAGTCTTTATATATAAATGTTTAAGTATGTGAGAAATTTTAATATTGGAAAATGAGATTTGAAATTATTGGCACTTTGAGACATGATTACTCTTTTGCCCTCCCCTGACACATGGAGTACCATTTAAACGGTTGATTTCATTTGAAGTGGACATCCAATGCCGGAAACGAATGTGCATTTTAATGCTTGATTAATAAAAGTGGACCCCACACACCCATTGAAATATATGTAATAATTGTGACAATATGTGCGACAATTATACCATAAGCTCCTAGATATACATAAGTGGATTTGAGATGCATGATCAAGTTTAATTTTACGTAAAAAATAAATAATTCTAGATAAAAGGGATAGGCATAAAAAATATCCTATCTGTTTATACCTTAATACTATATATTACACATACCTCGTATTCTAATCGAATTCCTATTTACATTACACTTAACTAATCAACTTAACGATCTTTGAAATAAACTTATTCTAAAAGGTTACGAATTCAACCCTGTCATTTATTCTTTGAACATTGTTTATATTGGGATCAATATTGTTTTTAATAGTAAAATAAATTCCATTGATCTACACTCTGATGGTTCCTGTATCTTGGCATTGCACAATGTCATGTTTTTCCCCCTCTCTGTTCTTAACTATGTTCATATGCAATGATTGATAATTTAGTCTGAGATCCATTTTTTATTAGTTGTTATTTGTTTTTAACTAGCTGTCAGTAATTAAAAACACACTCAGATCTGCACTGAGTGTATTTTTTGTTGTTGGGATGTACAAGTACCCGGCCACGTTTACCCAGTGTGTTTGTTGTATGTATTTATCGTCATATCTATCTGTTGAGTGCAGCCTTTTACAGCTTATTTTTACATCGCGATAACCATGAGGACATTCCGATGCATTGCTACAGCAGGAATTCTACTTACGTAACTTTTGTTTTTTAACTGGTAACCGATCTATAAGTTCGGGGACATTATCGAGTGAAACATAACATTCCTTATCGTCTGTGCAGAGTATACTGATTTGTATCACTACAATCAGAGAAATATATATAAAAGATATTAAGAAGTCTCTGCTACAATATAATAGTTATTACGGTTCGGTTATTTATTCATCATTCACGAACGAACTTATCGTAAAAAAATAAATATTTCTTTGTACGTTAACCTTACTTTCATGCGTAGAGATGTAAGACAGGTGCTTGTGACCGATCTTCAGCAATTCAGTACTTTTATTACAGTTGGTTCTTATGGTGTACTGTAATACCACTATCCTAGGTTAGGGGAGGGTTTGGATCCGCTATCATGTTTTACTCCGCCACATTACATGTGTATGTGCCTGTCCCAAGTGAATGTCGTTTCTTGGTGTGTTACATACTTGTGTCTTGTTCATTCTTTTGATAAAATAATAATGCCGTTAGTTTTCTCGTTTGAATTGTATAACATTGTCATTTCGGGGCCTTTCAAAGGTGACTGTGCGGTAGGGGCTTAGTGCATTGTTGAAGGCCGTACGGTGAGTAGCTGTTTTAAATGTCTGTGCCGGTCATTTGGTCTCTTGTAGAGAGTTGTCTCATTGGCAAGCATACCATATCTGGTTTTTTTTCTCATTTTTACATATACAAGTTGATACTAAATTTATTCAATTTCATAAACTTGAATAGTGAATAGTGCAAAAAAACACAGTTCACTATTCATGAATTTTGAATAGTGAAAAGTGAATAGTGAATAGTGAACGTACTTCAGGCCGGTCTCGAGTAGTTCCATTCAGTCGATTTGAGTATCACAAATCCGTTGAGATAACTAGTTATGATCTGATTGATTTGAGTCGTATTAGTTGTCGTGTTTTGGTGGATTTGATCCAATGGGTCAAGTGATCTGATTAGAGAGAGTCAGTTTATCTGAGAAGTGTAAAAAAGCATAACAAAAGTTATAAACTCCAAGTTAAAATCAAATAGGAGAAGGCAAATTGGCAACATTAAACAACATCAATCAACGATTATGTAAATAACAACTGCCATACTGGTTAAATATAATTGTCACCACTACATCGAGTGTGATACGATATTTAGCCACTAGAGGCTAGTTAAATTTTGAAATTAAAGACGCGAGGCTATTTAAAATTGAACTGTCGAGAGTGAATAAATTTCGTATTGCACGGTAATTGGTGATGGAATCTGTTACTCCAAAGATTTTAGACAATATACAGACAATCTACATCCTTCTTTTGGAATGACTTCCAAAAGATGAATTATTTCTACTTAATCGGCATGGCAGCCTTTTGTCATGACGTCACAACAGACATTTCAGGGAAACGTAAGAAAATTTGACGTCATTGTTGAAGTTTGACCAATGAAGAACTAAAATCCAGTGTACCACACGTTGACAAAATAAAAAATAATCAACAGGTCAGAAAATGGTTACATCGGGTAAGAATGAGAAAACCCTTGTTAAAAAATGTACTTAACCTCCCATGTGTATTACATTTGCTTATAGTTCTACATTTGCTATTGGGGTAAGTAGAAGTTCATATGGAAAACTTATTAAAATCTCATAGACGTACTAGAGGGAAACACAAATTTAGGCAAAAAGCAACCAATAAAGACTTCTACAAATGTTCTTTTTCCCTGGAATCCTTCAAACGTTGAATATTCACTTTTACATCTGATGAACATACAAGCACTTGTTAAACTACCAAAGTCACTGTTTTTATGTGAGCAAATTTTTTTTCTTCTGCTCATTGTTCTGCTCATTCACGTTAAAATTGATTTTGACTATCATGGTGTCTTTTGATGCCTTTGTCTTTTTGATTTTCTTCTAAATTGAGTTCAGTTTAACCAACTATCTTTCCCATCTTTCATTTATTTAAAGTTTGGGTCTTCAATATTAACTCCAAATATGCAAAACTGCTTGTTATGGGAAAATTCATGTCAGGAGCTCGAAAAAATGAAGTTTTTTTTTAAATTTTTACAGTAAAATAAAATACTTAGTATTACCTGAAATCAGTATTAAACAAATTATTTTTTGAAATATAGTTATCTCCCAATAAAAAAAACAAAGGTATGGACAAGAAACATTCGAATTTTTTAAATAATAAGAACATTCATCATTCAGCTTTTGACAAACAATAATTATCGGAACTTAAACTTAAACAATTTATTATAAAACATATTTAGATGCAAATGATTCACAAGGAACTGAAATTATCTTAAGTTCAAGAATTTAATATTTCAAAACTGTCGCACTTCTGAAAATATTTTCTAAAATATAAAACAGAACTATATAATGGCCTATGAATGAAATAAGCGTAAGTCTTTAAACTTAAAAAATACACTCCTGACACTTACAAAATGTATAGGGAGGCCTTATAAACTTTACTCTCGCCTATTAGTTTTGTTCTTCTGTGAATTTGTAAAAGGGTTAATTTTGAAATGGAGAAGTAATTTTTGTCAACTAAACGATAACTTATTCGATCAGCTTTTAATGAAACCTGATAACAACAATAGCCAAAAGCATAACAAAAATGGTAACCAAGTAGGAGATTAATAAGCAATGCATAAAAGATGTGGTGCACACTTTGAATTAACCAGCTGAGCGAGTTTTTTAGTGTGTAGCATATATTTGATGTTATTTCTTCATAGAAAAAAAATGTTACAATCATTCCTTAAATACAAATTAAATTTTCAGAATTGTTTTATTTCTTTATTTTTTTTTTCATCCAATGGATTTATTAAAACAAATGTAGATACATCATGATTAAGCAAAAGAAAATATACTCAAAGACTGTTGAAATGTTGTCTACTTTTCAAAATTTGGACAATTTATTTTGACTTTGCCTATATATGATACTGTAAACTATTTTTTTCTTTATTATAATAAATTTTAATTATATATGTTCATAGCGCACACAAGAAGAAAAGAAGAAGAAAAACATCTGTCTAGTTTGGTTCCGTTGGTCTAAATAGTTTGATAACGTTGCCCTTGGTAGTTTGATTCCGTTTCTCTAAGTAGTTTGGTTCCTTTATTATTTGTAGAATGGTTGCATTGCTCTTAGTAGTATAGTTCCATTGATTCAAATAACATTGGATCGATACACACGAAATAGGAATACGCAGTTGATCTTAATTGGTTCCATTTATTTGAGTAGTATGGGTCCAGTGATCTTTGAAGTACGGTTCCATTGATCTGAGTAGTATGGATCCATTGATCTGAGTAGTATGGATCCATTGATCTGAGTAGTATGGATCCATTGATCTGAGTAGTATGGATCCATTGATCTGAGTAGTATGGGTCCATTGATCTGAGTAGTATGGGTCCATTGATCTGAGTAGTATGGGTCCAGTGATCTGAGTAGTGTTTGTCCATTGATTTGTGAAGTACGGGTGCATTGATTTGTGAAGTATTGGTCCATTGATCTGAGTAGTATGGGTCCATTGATCTGAGTAGTATGGGTCCAGTGATCTTTGAAGTACGGTTCCATTGATCTGAGTAGTATGGGTCCAGTGATCTTTAAAGTACGGTTCCATTGATCTGAGTAGTATGGGTCCAGTGATCTTTGAAGTACGGTTCCATTGATCTGAGTAATATGGGTCCAGTGATCTTTAAAGTACGGTTCCATTGATCTGAGTAGTATGGGTCCAGTGATCTTTGAAGTACGGTTCCATTGATCTGAGTAGTATGGGTCCAGTGATCTTTAAAGTACGGTTCCATTGATCTGAGTAGTATGGGTCCAGTGATCTTTGAAGTACGGTTCCATTGATCTGAGTAGTATGGGTCCAGTGATCTTTGAAGTACGGTTCCATTGATCTGA
Organism: Mytilus galloprovincialis; assembly: GCA_037788925.1. NCBI lineage: Eukaryota > Metazoa > Mollusca > Bivalvia > Mytilida > Mytilidae > Mytilus > Mytilus galloprovincialis. Next base: position 84,491,361 of record CM075338.1, read on the forward strand.
GTAGTATGGGTCCAGTGATCTTTGAAGTACGGTTCCATTTATTTGAGTAGTATGGGTCCAGTGATCTTTGAAGTACGGTTCCATTGATTTGAGTAGTATGGGTCCAGTGATCTTTGAAGTACGGTTCCATTGATCTGAGTAGTATGGGTCCAGTGATCTTTAAAGTACGGTTCCATTGATCTGAGTAGTATGGGTCCAGTGATCTTTAAAGTACGGTTCCATTGATCTGAGTAGTATGGGTCCAGTGATCTTTGAAGTACGGTTCCATTGATCTGAGTAGTATGGGTCCAGTGATCTTTGAAGTACGGTTCCATTGATCTGAGTAGTATGGGTCCAGTGATCTTTGAAGTACGGTTCCATTGATTTGAGTAGTATGGGTCCAGTGATCTTTGAAGTACGGTTCCATTGATCTGAGTAGTATGGGACCATTTATCTGGGTAGTTGCTGAGTAGTTTATAACCATAATCTGAGAAGTATTTGTCCAATTTTATGAGTAGTCTGTGTACCATGACAGAAGATACGACCCGAAGTATGGATTCGCTGAGTTATGTAGTATTGGTCCAATGATCTGGATTTCTTTTTAGTTGTACTAGACTGTTGATCTGAGTTAAAAGGGTCTGATAAACTAAGTTGTACGGGTCCGCTGATTTGGATTAATCGAGAAATAAAATTTACGATGAGCTTTGAAGACCATACTTTGACATATGATGTAAACAAAGGAAGATGTTATATGATTGGCAGTGAGACATTTATCCACAAGAGACCAAATGACATATTAATTAACAAATTAAGATCACCGTTTGACGTTAAACAATGAGCAAATCCCATACTGATAATGGTTTACTTTTATAAATTGTGAGTTAGATGGAGAGTTGTGTCATTGATACCCATACCGTGTCCTCTTATATATATGTAGAAATCCTCATTGAGGCACAATACACGTAATTGTATGAAGCAAGTTACTGCTCGATAAAGCTGTATGAAATTTTCAAGTAATTTGAAAGTAATATCAAATACAAACGTATTTGATGAAAGGCATGCCATGTTGTTTTTATTCTCAGAAATTTTTTATCGCGGAAAATCAGAGTTCTTTTATTACAGAAAACAAAATCATTTTTTATCAAATGAGAATCATAATAAAAGAGAAGAAATTGAGAACAGGCACTATGCGAGTATGATTTCGAGATACATGTACATCTATATATACATATTAACACGAATAATAAATATCCACACATGCATGTGAAAGAATGATTTCTAATACAGTACCCTATACACAAATATGTTCATTATGTTTTAAAAGTATTCCGATAAGTTGTGCATTAATAGATGCATCTGATATTTCAATGTCCCTTTTTGGTAGCAATGAATTAAGAAACCTTCACATTATTTGTTTCGAAAATTGAACCGTCCGTCATTGAAGAGTTTTGGTATTTCGGTCTAAAAAACGGAGAAATGCCTTAAACCTATCCAAAAATAATGTCAAGAAAGTAAACCATCGATTGGCAAAAATGCGCGAAAAATATGGGACGCAGATAAATAATACGTTTTGTTAGGCGTCATGCTCAAAAATCAAACTCCTTAAGGTTTTAATTGTAATTAATAACGGATTTTAAACGAATTTGTGAATAATAATTAGAATGATGATGTTAAATGTGAAAGCATAAAAACTTACAGTCATACGGGTTAGAAAGCTTGAACATAAAATGACAAGATTGATATAATGTGTTTATCTAATCACATGTGCACTTGATGTCAGTAGGGTATTTTTGATAGTATTGAATTTTAACACAACAACCGTTTCAATCAAATTTAATCAAATAAATAATTGTTTTCATAACATAATCAAGGGGATAAAAGGGAAATTATTCTTTGCTAACAAAGGGCAGTAATTGGAAACTACTCCCTTTGTAGCACCCCACAGCAGTAAAGTCAATTTAATTATCGCTTTATTTGTTTTGAGTATTTAAATAGTGTTAATCAAAGATACCATTATTTAGTCTGAAGGGGTGACCAAAGAGGGAAATTCAATTCATTTGTTTCAATTCTGTCACTAATAATAGTTTTTAAGTTAATAAATTAAACTTTTCACTATTGTTTTAAACAAAATAAAAAGGAAAAGTCTACTATCGTATGATGCTATTTTCATTTATTCTATATCCAGTTAGTCTAATTAATTTCACCCACAGACAAAAGACGTCCTTATAAGTCAAATAGTATATTCATCAGTATATCTACGTTAAACTGATATGAGATTTGTTAATGTATTAATATAATGATTCACGTACTTTAGGACATTTTTAGTTTTAACACAGATACAGTTTGATTTATAATCTTTTTTTTATACTTTGTAAGACGGTAAATTGGAACTTGTTTAATAGCAGGCATTGTAATAGATATGGATGTGAGAGCCCATGCTGCAGATAGTGAAAACTTATCTAAGCTTCAGTCTGTTGGTGTTTGTTTGTTGTTGTCTCCCTCCCAAACAATACTGACTTTATTTCAAAGAAAACTGTCAAACCTCATAAAAGTGTACTATACATAACTGACAATTTCGATTATTGATATCTGATGCATATTTTTATATTTGATTTTCGGAGGAGTTTAGTGAAGATAACATGGGCAGTATATTATTCTCATTATTAGAAAACAAACTGACAACGCCATGACTAAAAAATAAAAAGGACAAACAGACAAACAATAGAATACATGACACAACATAGAAAACTAAGTAATACGCAACATGAACCCCACCAAAACTAGGGGTGATATCAGGTGCTCCGGAACGGTAAGCAGATATAATATGTGATATTTTACTTGCTCTATTTTCTCGTATCTTGTCAAAAGTCCATACTTGAAAATAAATTTGAACAAGTCATTGGTTTCAGAACGAACTTCTGTGGATAGCAGTTTTCCCTGGTATAAACTATGTTAAGACTACAATCGCTATTATTTGAAAAATATATCTGATATATATATATATAATCGGTCGGCATTTTCGAATTTCTATCACATTTTTAAAGCATTCGGAGAACTGCACTTAAAGAGTTACTTGTTTGTATTTAAAATTTCTATGAATGCATTCATAAAGCTATTGATACAAATGCTCTATCTAGTACGAATAACTATAGTCTCGATAATGGAGTGTATACCATTTCTTTCAATATTCAGATGCACACAGATATTCCAATGATGTGTACTTGTGAACTTAAAGCAGGTTGCATCTGATTGTGAATTGAAACATAGATTCAAAAATCGAGTATAACTAATAAAGAACAACTTCACAATGCCTCAACCGCCAATCTTATTAATTTATGTGTGGTTTCCTCACGAGTTGACATGCTCCTTGAAAGCTTTAATCAGAGGCGTGAGATGATTCTGTATCAATAAATACATGCTCCGAGAAAGCTTTAATTAGAGATTTGTGCTGATTCTGAAGCATTTCACCCCCTCTGGTGAAAGCCTTCAAGACGCATCTGTGACCTACGTACTTAGAACTGTCATATCCAAGATATTTTAAAGACTGCTTTAATCTGCTAAGAAACACATTATACAGGAGCATATCTATATTGATACAGAATCAGCAGACCCCTCTCATTTAATCTTTCTAGGAGCATGTCTCTATATTGTTCATAATCAGCTCGAGCCTCTGATTTAAGCTTTTCAGGAGCATGTCTATATTGATACAGAATTATCTCACTCCTCTGATTGATATAGAAATGCTAACGCTCAGAATACATTTCGAATATCATGGCCAAGACCAAGTTAAAATTTTCAACAAATAAATGGCTATTACCATGAACTATTTCTTAATCAACACATGGATTACACTAAACGAAACCATTCGTTTAATAAATAAAACAATCAACAAAAGATAACCCTCTCGGATATGTTTTTGTTCTTTGTTTTCTTCTTTAATACTGGCACCTTTTTCAACTTATTCAATACATTTGGTTTTGCTCATTGTTGAAGGTTACATTTACGTATAGTTTTAGACATACATTGTATTTAAGGGAGAAATTCAGGAATCGAGAAGAAATATGTTGAACAAATTAACTTCAAATGTAATAAGTATTGCTTAGCGAAGGATGTACATTTGTGTTGACGACTGCATGCGAAAAACAACATTTCCCTATCGAAGCACGAAAGCACCCTCCTTCTTATTTTTTCAGGAAAGATCTAAAATTGATGTGATAACAGTATCTTCTTTCTCAATCATGTCAATGAGTGTAAATGTATGTCATTAGGATTGTGTAGGTTATTTGTCTCTTTAAGGCGAGGTTTGGCTAGCCACAAAACCAGGTCCAACCCATCATTTTGTTCTATAAATGTACTGTACCAAGTCAGGAAATATGGTTGTTGTTATCTTCGTATTCGTTTCTAGGTGTTTCGGTTCTTCTTTTTGTAGCACTTCAGTGTTTCTGTTATTTCTCTGTTTTTTAGTTAGTAACCCGGATTTGTTTTATCTCAATAAATGTATTACTTCCGAACAGCGGTATATATACTGTTGCCTTTATTTGCAATCAAATCGACATTGATTTTTTTTAGTACTAAAAACATGAATAAATTAGAGAAGTTAACAAAAAAAAATATTCTGATTATATTGGTAATATAAATTGTTATCACAAAACTCTTCTTTGAATTACAATATATACAACATTTCATTCAAACCATTACAAAATAGTAACAATCAGTATATAGATATTTACTTTGATTTATAATAAACAATCTCTTTATTACATAAAACTTTCAAACGCCATTGCATTTCTAGTGATAACAATATTAAAAACAAATATTGTTTAATAAATTTCTATCAAATTAAATTATAATTCATAAAGTTTAAACAATGTCGTGCAAATATCCATATACTCCTCTCAAATATAATAAATTCTTTATTTTATGATATAAAATGAGGTAAAAATTCATGCTTCTATTGAAATTTAAAATAACTCAATAAAGTAATTTTATTATCTTTAAAAACAAAAATTACTTTTATAAGTAACTTTAAAAAATTGCTTGTTTAGGTAACGACCCTGACTGATTACTGTGGATTCATTTATTTTTGTGGAAAAACGAATAATAATGATTCCACAGTAGGACAATTGTAAACCGAATGAAGGGGAAATTATATCAATGAAAAGGAATAACGCTTCATGGAAATGGTATAAATATTTAGAAAAATAACTTGACAGAAGAAGAATTTGAGGGTATTTCTTTTTCAATGTTATGATCACAAAGGAATTGAGTATTAATTGAAAGTACACACTCATGACATTGAAATCGAGTTATATAAAAAAAAAAGCTTGGGTGTAAATAAAATTTTAAAAAACACGTTGAATGAACATGTCAATGTATAGGTATCCACCTTGTTCATGTCTTCTTAGAACTCCGATATTTTTATGTTTGAGTCTCAATTGTGTTTGATTGCTGTCTAATATTGAGGTACGTCTATCTAATTGCAAGTCTTTAGTGTAGTATAAAGTCTAGAATCTTAATGTTTAGGCGTATTATGTTACAAAAACCTATAAATCAGAAAAGAAAAAAAACACAAAACACCTACACAACACATGAAATAGCATACCAATCATAAAAATATAGTAGCTGATAATTATATACAGTGTTATTTTGGTAAAAAGGAATTTAATGGATGGAAACCATCAAAAACACAGAAACAGTCCTCTCATTTGTATACCAGTCACAAATAGGTTCACACTATTTATAAAACCATGTGAGTAAAAATAGCAGATATAAAAACACAAAATGTCAAAATAAGGGGTCAACTTTGTGTTTTGATATAAATCACTTTGAAAACAAACACACACGTCAATATAGAAAAAAACAAAAGCCATAAAGACAAAGCACATAAGCAAACACGAAAGACAAGATTACAAAAATGAACATATTAAAAAAATCAAACAATATGGAAGATACTACATAAAATTAGAGACATGGAAGATGCATTATCAATATAAGAGTAAAACCAAATCTGTAAACTATGGAAAATACAGCATGCACATTTCAATAAGACAAAAACTTGTGACATGAAAATTCAAAATAAAACAAAAACTGTAAAAAATGATAAAAAAAACATATGCATGCACATCATATTAAGTTGAACACTGCAAAATATTCAAAAATAGCATAGAAAAAGAACAACTATAATACAGAATAAACATTATACGTAGACAAAATGTGTGAACATTGGAATACAGTATGAAAATCATAATCATCTGCAATTATGTAAATTGTTCACAACTGGAAAGACAATATGACAGCCTGAAAATAAGAATATGTAACAAAAACTGTGAAATATAAAAAATAACGCATTAAACAGCTGTCAAAGTCATAATGAGTCCAAAATGTAAAATAATAAAAAGATACAGCATAAAAATCATATTTAGTCAAAAATGTAAACTATGAAAGATACAGCACTATAATCATAATGAAATAAAAACTGTAATTAAGGAAGATACAAAATAAAAGTTATAATATAATGGGATGAATATCAGAAGTTTTCAAACAGAGTCAGAAGTAAAGGGATGCATAGCAGTAGATATAAAACAAAGACAGAAGTAATGGGGTTAATAGTAGTAGATATCAAATAGAGGCAGAAGTAATAGGATGAATAGCAGTAGATATCATCAGACAGAAGTAATGTGAAGAATAGCAGTAGATATCAAACAGAGACAGAAGTAATGGGATGAACAGCAGAAGATATCAAACAAGGACACAACTAATGGGATGAAAAGTAGAAGATATTAAACAAAGACATAAGTAATGTGTTGAATATCATTAGACATCTAACAAAGACAGTTATAATGGGATAAATAGGAGGAAATATCAAACACTGACAGAATAAAATTAGTTTTTGCCTGCTGCATGTTGTTTGTTTTAAAGGTCACAACCACTCAAGACAACATAATTAGAAATAAAGATAAATTAAAATTTCATACATACTTATTTATTTACGGTTGAAAATGAAATATTTATAACATAGATTAGATAAATTGTCATGTTTTATTGTTAAACAGAGAGAAATCCTGGATTTCTTGTTAAAATAAAGATACCCTTCACTAGAATGTTGGACTAGTGAAGTAAATTGTTAACAGCAAGCAATATATTGTTGAATAAAAAAAAAAGAAATAAAGAGTACATTGCTTCCTCTTTTTTATGTTATTCGTTTAAAATCATTTCTATAGATGTATGTCCATTTTCTGTTGCAATGTCTAAAGGGAATTTCTTATCTCTTCTACATATCTGTGTGTCTGCTCCGTTATCTAATAATAAATGTACAATATCTTCATATCCTACTTCACATGCATAAAACAATGGTGTGGTCCCGTCTTCTTTTGTCATGTTGATGTTTCCCTTGTGGTCTATCAGACAGCGGACTACATTTATCCTACCCATAAAACAAGCAATGTGTAATGAAGAGGAACCAGCTATTACATCAAAGGCATAATCTACTGACTTCTTACTGACGTATTCTGTTACACGTGATGATGTATTCTTAACAAGGCTATCAAATAAGTTGTGTTTTGCTTTGTTTAATGTTATATCTGGGTGGTTATTATATATATTTGTCATAGACTGTTTACTATGGATACAGATACTAGAGTCAGCATTATTCTCTAAGAGTAACTGTGTTATCTCAATGTGTCCATCTAGTGCACTGTAATATAAAGCATTACCTCCATCATATGTTTGGGCATTAATGTCTGGTTTATGTTTCAGTAATGGCTGGACAAGACTCGGACTGTTACTGATTCTGGTGTTATTATTACATGGATCAGGATTCCTCTCTAACAGTAATCTTACTATATCAGTATGTCCTTTATCACTTGCTATAATTAGAGGACTGCAACCATTCTTGTTACATATATTAACATCAGGATGCCTCTCTAACAGTAACTTTACGATATCAGTATGTCCGTTTTGACTTGCCTGTAACAGAGGATTTAAGCCATCCTTGTCACATAGATTAACATCAGGATTCCTCTCTAACAGTAACTTTACGATATCAGTATGTCCGTTTTGACTTGCCTGTAACAGAGGATTTAAGCCATCCTTGTCACATAGATTAACATCAGGATTCCTCTCTAACAGTAACTTTACGATATCAGTATGTCCGTTTTGACTTGCCTGTAACAGAGGATTCGAGCCATTCTTGTTACATAGATCTACATCAGGATTCCTCTCTAACAGTAACTTTACTATATCAGTATGTCCGTTTTGACTTGCCTTTAACAAAGGACTCAAGCCATCCTTTTTACATAGATTAACATCAGGATTCCTCTCTAACAGTAACTTTACGATATCAGTATGTCCGTTTTGACTTGCCTGTAACAGAGGATTTAAGCCATCCTTGTTACATAGATTAACATCAGGATTCCTTTCTAGTAGTAATCTTACTATATCAGTATGTCCATTCTGACTTGCTATAATTAGAGGACTCAAGCCATCATTGTCACATAGATTAAGATCAGGTTTCCTCTCTAACACTAACTTTACTATATCAGTATATCCTTTATCACTAGCCTTTAACAGAGGACTGCAGCCATTCTTGTTACATAGATTAACATCAGGATTCCTCTCTAACAGTAACTTCACTATATCAGTATGCCCTTCCTGACTTGCCATGAACAGTCCACTTACCCTATCATCTCTACATTGATCCACATTCACATCATTACTTAACACCCACTGTACCATATCAGTATAACCATAATAACAAGTAGGTATCAGTGGAGTATTACCTGATCCACAGTCTGTCTTTGGTATCACTGTATCCTTGGTATTGACCAATGATACCTTTTTTGGTTTCTTCAGTTGTTCTAATTTATCTAATAATTTTTGTCTAAATGATGCCACTTTCAAATTAGTGTTATTGAACACAACTGTCACTTTTCCTTCTGACCAGTCCTTTGTTAACCGTTGTAAATATGATTCTAAATGATCATCAGGTATTTCAATAACGAAATCTATGTTACATTTCTTGTCATTTGTTGATTTCTGCCAAATAAAACGTTCATGTACTAAATCACTATCGCCATGTTCTATCAAACCCCCTATCATTTTCTGACCATAGTAATGAGCGAGGAAGTCAAACACTTTATCATGTACAGTTTTATAAATACCATTCTGCTTACATATAAATGTACCGTCTAAAGTATCAAGTTCGTTCTTTAATTTTGCCTTTGATGTACTTCTGTTGATTTTACAAACATTACATGTGTCTTCTATGATTTGTCGTTGTTCATCTGTTACTTTACCCTCAAACCATTTTTCTTCTAGCTGATTATTAAAGACAACACATAAGGCAAGACTGCATATCTTATAGTTCCCTTCATCACCATGCTCACACAATCTGTCCAGCTCACTTTTATAGACATGAAACGGTCTTTTGAAATATTCTTTGACGTCTACGTCTTTTTGTGTATTATATAAAGAACACAAGAGTGGAAAGAAATCACAGTTATGTGATAAATCATCAATATCTTTTATGCTTTTACCAATATAGGTATTTGTTATTATTGATTTCTCCACAGACGTAAGACCTAATTTTTCTGATACTAAATTACATTCACAGGATTTAAAAGGTGATAATATATTAAACTTTTCATCTTTATAGACCTGTAACCTACATGATACAATAATCTTACTACATTTGTCTGCAATTATTATGTCAATCACAGGTAACAGATGTTTCCAGTTATCAATATGTTGTTGGTTCGCAGTAAAATTTCCACAAATATCATCGACAATGAAGACTGTCTGTTTACTAGGTTCATAATAATTTCTGATATCACCTGGTTGTATCACGGGTACTATTTTGTATCCTGTTTTCTGTAGAATTAGTGCTGTGTGTCTTGCAATAAATGATTTCCCAGCTCCTGATGGGGCAGTTAATGTCACACAGCTGTTGTCCTGTAAACATTCCATGACATAATCACTGGCTCTCGTAGGCACAAACATTTTATCCTTCTTTTTCCAGCCTTCTATTTGTTTTTTAAATTGATCTGAAAAATTAATTTGTAACTTATTCAAATGTTAGAATTTGACTATTTATATCATTTATAAATTTTAATTCATAACAGACAGAAATGAAGATGACATGTGTGACATTGTATCATCTCAGGATATATTCTACCTTATCATATACTTAGCATTGATATGATAGCTTTTGCATGTGTGTGATGAGCGGAAGTATACAAGCAATATTTTTCCACCCGGGCTGATAACACATATTAGGTGCATCTCGTGCACAAAACTTCTTATAGTGCATCTCGTGCAAGCTACTTCCGGTGTTTCCGGTATCGGTTGTCTACTTTTCCATTGTGACGTCAGAATTTTTATGACGACGTCGAAATTTACGGGAACTTTTGTGGGTATAGTTTAGTACTTATTTACAAAATGCTATTGACAAGTATGAATCATTTTCTAGTACAACAGACATGGAATAATAATGATCATAAAACTCTTTCAAATTTCCAATGTTTCAAAATGCCTCTATAGGAAATGTTACCATAAATATATATGGAGGTAGCGGAGATGCTGTTGTTGGACAATTATAGTATATTTGATTCATAATTTAACTTCTTTGTCTGTTTTAGTTATTGCATTTTTAAATTTGCCTTACATAAAACGATTGTCGGAAGTATATGATAAAGCGAGTAATACATGGCCTTTTCAATATCAGCCTGGGTATCATCCTTCGACCCATATCAGCACCTGGACTCCGTCTCGGGATGATATGGGGGTCTCGAGATGATACACAGGCTGATATGGAAAAGGCCATGTATTAAACTCTATTTATTTTACATCATCCGTTTTACACATTACTCAAGGTTGATGGCGTCCTGTTTATGTAATTGTTCCTTGCTGGATAATTGTATAATGGCCACTATACCACATCTTTAAGGCAGAATGGAAACGAGGAGTGTGTCAGAGAGACAACAACCCGACCATAGAACAGAAAATAGCAGAAGGTCATCGATAGGTCTTCAATGCAGCGAGAAATTCTTGGACACGGTGGCGCCCTTCGGCTGGCCCCTAAACAAATAAATATACTAGTTATGTGGACAGCAAAACCACGCACTTTTATGGCAATGTTTAATATGACAATAAAATTACACCATTAAATGATAGGAATACATTATAAATGGTCATTTCGTTAAACGCCAAATGTACTCTATTTTAGCTGCAATGTAGATAGATGTACAAAAAGGATCATCAATTAAAGTGAAATAGAGAAATTATCATTTGATTTCAGTAGCGAGTTTGATTCATTTTGGTCAAAATACTAAGTACCATGGCGTTGTCAGTTTGTTTTCGATCTATAAGTCTGGATTCCCTCTGGTATTTTACACCCACTTTCACAACAAAAATCACTAAAGAATAATCCCCTTTATTCGACCTCCCTGAATCCACATTCAGTTTCTCAATTCAAAGGATCACTAGTTAAATAAAAATCGGAAAAAACATTGTTGCAGCTATAAGGGTCGGAAAGTTTAATTCTGATAATCCCATTTACAATGTCGATAATTCCAAGATAATATTTGTAAATTCAAAGATAATATTTAAAAAATTAAAGATTAAAGTTGGAAATTCCAAAAAAAAGTAGGAAATTCAAAGATTAAGGTTGATAATTTCAAGATTAAAGTCGACGATTTAAAAAACAAAATGATAAAAAGGATGGTCCTAATACGTTTTCGTAATTTTCATTTATGAAAGGTAACTTTCTTTTATTCATAGGAATACATTCGACTCCCTGGTGTTGGTTAGTCTTAATTATTTTATTATCATTTTCAACAAATAGGGAAACAGATGCTGAAAAAAGTTCAGTTACAATAACAAAGTTCAAAGAAAAAACTCATTTTAAGCAGTCTTATCTCTACATTTCCCACTTCGGCACGGACTGTTTCAGTCATAAGATAGATTTGAAAAAATGTTTTCCACAGATCAACGTAGGATAAAGCATTGAAAATTTTAAGAGAAATTGGAAAATAAAAAAAAATCTATTTCAACTGACAGTGTATCAATAATCAATATAAATACCTCTGATGTTTGGTGGTATTGGGTTTTTAAAACTTTTTCTGATTAGTACTTGTTCAGCCCGTAAAAACCTGAAGGAATTCTTTAATGTACTGTTGGAAGTCTTTAATATACTGTGGGAAGTCTTTAATGTACCATGCAAAGATTGTAATTTTCTGAGCTTTTCTGTTACTTTTGACTGTTTCTTCCTCAAATTGTATGTTGTTAGTTTCAGTTCTTTCATCTCTTCAAGTGATTTTTTTACTTCCAATATAATTTCCTGATTAGACTGGTCTAAGATTTTCACCTTTAACTCTTGACACTCTTGGAACATGGTTTGACCTCCCAATCGACCTACAGCCTGGAAATAAAATCATTTATGGAATACATCAATGTATGATATTACGAATTATTTATCAATAAACATTTGTTGTTCTATCATACCTACGAACGTTTATCACGATAACCATTTCTAATACCTCAAATTAAGTCGTGCTTGTAAATCAAAATGGCTAGTCATCTACATTGTGTAAAACTATCACAATAATTCTGAACGAAGAGGAAAATTCAAAACAGAAAGTCACTAATCAAATGGCAAAATCAAAAGCTCAAACACGAATGGATAACAAGTGTCACAATCCTGACTTGATTCAGACATTTTCTAATGTAGATAATGGTGTAGTTAACATGATGTCATAGGCTAGCTAAACCTCTCAATTGTATGACAGTCGCATCACATTTGAAAGAGTAATAACATTGTGTTTACAAGATAAGGCAAAATGTAAAGTAAGGGAACTGAGTTACACCACAAAGTGTTCACCTGTTTGAACCTTTGTTTATGGTGCTGTAATGCAATATGCCAATCAATGAATATTATACCTCTTCATGATGTATGCTCCTTTCCTAATACTCATATTGAATTACGAACTACATGTGTATATATTATTTGTTTTAAAGTTTATCAATTAAGTTCATACATAATGTTGCTTTATTTTACATTAATTGTCATGTTGCCGTTGTCAAAACATTTAAATAGAATAACATTTATCTTTGAAAGTCCTTCTATAGGATTTAACAACACTAAATAATCAATCTCATCAATAAAACAATGTCACCCGTTCTAGACATGTATCCGCTATTCCTTCTGAATTAAATTATAAACGGTATTGTCATCTGTTCAGCTATTACGTCAAACGTCAAACAACGGATTTTTAATGTTACGGTTAGCAAAGAACTTGCTAATTAGTTGACGGTTTGGAAGTAGCAAGTTTTGGACATCTCATGCAATATCATTGAAATATCTCGCGTTATAGTCATTGTTTAACAAATGCATAATTTCAGCCTTCAATCATCTTGGCTTTCATGCAGCCTTTAATCCACTTGAATGTGAATAGTTAAAGTGGCAGTAAAAGTGTTAATATTATTAATTATTTGAAACATCATTAGCTCCATCCTAGTCGTCATTTCAGGATATTGTTAGGCCTAGTTTTAAGTTGTGATGTTAGTGGAAATGAACATTCAAGTTATAAATTGCATATTTAATGCTGATAATTCCAAAGTTAAAGTTGATAATTCCAAGAATAAAATTACCAATTTCAAAATCTAAGTTGAAATTTCCAACATTAAATTTAGATATTTCTAAAATTAAAATTAATCCTTCCAAAATAAAAGTTCATATTTCTAAGATAAAAGTTGGAATTTCCAAAATAGAAATCGGAATTTCCAAGAATAATGTTAATGTTAAAGAAAAACATCAGTATTTAAAAATGTATAAAAGTAATAAATCGATATAGATTAAACAAATCGGTAACAAACAATAATCGGAGGAAACACATCAACTATAAGAGTAAATCAAAGGAACAACAAAAACACTAAAGTGCAACAAAAACAAACGCCAATATACCTAACTTTGTACAGGACATTTGAAGAAAAAAAACTTGAACCTGATTATATGACTACTCAAAGTTTACATTGATATGACAATGTTAAAAATGTTAAAAACTACCATTGCCTTTATTATTTTTATTAACAAAATACTTATTAATTGAAAATGTGAATGAACTCGACAATAGCAAAATATATGACGTATGTGAAATATTCCGATTCTACAGCAAAAAATAAACACAGATAAACCTTGATATGCTGATCATGTTGAAGTACGTCAGATTTGTTTTAATATTTTTTAGTTTTTTAAGTACGAGTTAAAAAGTAGTAGACTTATTTTAGAAATTCACAGGTAAGAGCTGAAAACTCCAAAATTGATTGTCTCCTGAAAATCTAAAGTAAGAAAATCAAATTTACCTTGTCAGTTTTGATCATTGTAGCATTAAAACTTACATTTGATATATTTGTCCATGCTGTATGGAAATAAGTAGAGTCTATTGTATTACTATCATGATGGGCTAGTTTATTCCTATAATATTTTATTCTGGCTAAATCAGACACTGGTGTTGTCTCCCCTGGAAGTGGTAGACAGTCAAATCCATTGGTTGGTGGTTTTATAGTTGTCAAGTGTCTGATTAAACAGATCATCAACGTTACATCGAATGTTTTGGAATCCGGAATCCCTGTGACATCAAGAGAAATATATTCCTTATAGTCGTTCAGTCAGTGTAAAATTTGTTATGAATATTACAATATGTAGTATAAATATCGAGAGATAAAATGTTATTCTAAAAGATACCAAAAAAAAGTGTATTAAAAGCTAGATTATAAAACTGTGTATTAAAAGCTACATTCACTTAAGGTAAGGGTTGTTTAAATCATGATGACAAAGAATTTTCCCGGCTATTTTAAATGTGCAATGCATGTCATCTGCATGTTAAATCAAAGGTTTGGGGCTTTTACAAGCGTCATTTCCCAATCAGGTAAATAACAAATACAAATGCTATGTGTTCCTTTTAAAATGTCATGATACAAAATGATACAGTTTCAGCAGAAATGCATGGTAAGAGGACCAGAAAAAAATAGATTTTAACCTTTTTGCCAATAAACCAACAATTTGTCAAAATAGACAAAACGATTGCACAAACTATGACATGAAAACAATATTTCAAATAGACATAATGCGTGTTAAGAATATTCGATTGGCACTGATTTTTTAATTTCTCCTAAGTATCATCAAGGCAACTGAACAGTAGTATACCGCTGTTCAAACTCATAAATCCATGGCCAAAAAAACAAAATCGGGGTAACGAACCAAAACCGAAGGAAACGCATTTAATATAAGAGGAGAACAACGACACAACGTTATAATGTAACACACACAGATGCGGACCAAGCATCAGACAAAATCCCATGAGAATAACACATATAACATCAAAATCAAATACATGAATTTGGAATAGGCAAGTACCGTGACACGTTTTATCGCAATGTGAATTTACACTCAAAAATAGGAGAAAACAAACGACGCAACGTTATAATGTAACACACACAGAAACGAACAATAATATAACAATGGCCATATTCCTAACTTGGTACAGGACATTTTTTTAAAAAGGAAAAAATTGTGGGTTGAACCTGGTTTTGTGGCGTGCCAAATCTCGCACTTTAATGGCTATGTTAAACATAACATTGAAATGACAACATAATATTACAGGACTACAATACAAATAAATAGGAGAACGTATTAGACAAAGAAACACATGATTAATAGATAACAAAAAGCATCAGGTTTAAAATTTAATACGCCAAAAAACGCGCCTTGTCCACACAAGAATCACCAGTGACGCCCAGATATAAAAGATCGAAAGTGAAAAAATGTACAAAGTTGTACAGCACTGAAGATCAAAAGTTGAAAAAGGTTGTGTCAAATACGGCTATGTTTTTAATGGGATAAGAGCATCCTTATTATTTAGAACAAATAATGCTATTGCAAACGGAAAATTAATTAAACGAATATAAAAGATATACCTAATGAAACTAAAGTATAAACTAATTACAGAAAAAAAAACCCGAATACATAATGTAAAGACCAACACAGAATTGACACACCCGATTCAGTCCAGGCCTCAACGCAATAAATATAAAAATGACGTCACATACGAAGTTGCGAAAAGGCACAAAAAATACGTCACATTTGAATTGATGAAATTTCTGAAACAGCTTAAAAATCTCAAAAGTAAGATAGAATTATGATTGATTTAAGATTATAATAGAACTGAATACTGATATTATATTTAAACACAATGCATATTGCAATACTTATTAATAGCAATTAACTATAATATATATATGTCCAGTTTGTTATGAATCAAACGGAAATTATCGTACAGATTACGTTGAAAAAAATCAAATGTAATAAATGAAGGTAGTGATTATTTTTTCTTTCCATAACACATAAATATAATTAAAAAGACGTCAACACATTGGACAAAATCCGATGAGAATTACAAATATAACATTAAACATTTAAACTAAAAACATGAATTTGGGATAGACAAGTACCATACTACGTCTTATAGTAATGCGAATTCACACTCAGCAAAACAGTCACAATCGGGAATAAGTCACGTTTTGGTAACTAAAAAGATTAGACGACATAATGACAAACCAAATGAAACATTGCAAATAATGTTTTCTACATATGAAGACAATATTATTGGAGGCTTTATCTGCTGGGACAACGACATATTTGTCATGAAAAGAGGATAAAGCATCCACAACCTCCGGATTCTTGAAAGGGTAAGAAACTCTAGTACTCATATTACATCGTAGTTTTTGTATGCGCCTCTGAATGCATGATCGAATAGCTTTGATCCATTCAGACAAAGTGTCCAGTTCTGGTTCGTCTGGTTCGGGCTTTATCCATTTTTCTTGCATAGTCCTCAACTGCATCCATCAGTAACTGGAAATTCTTTTTCCAGTTGATGGGCTGCGGGATTCTATATTTTGGTCCCTTGGCTAACAACTCTCTTAGTTGTTCATTGGTAACGATGCCAAGTTCACCAGTAATATTAATTGTATTGTGACGGAGGCTTGGATTTTGTATCTTTGGGGTTAAAAGCCTCTAAAACTCTCTTGTGGTTAAAAATCTTGGATGCAATAGACTTAGTGTAAGTATAAGAAATAACAGGTGTAGCTTTATTTTTAAAGTAATCAGGTATAGTTTTTTGTACAGATTTTTGATGGAAAATATTGCTAATATTTACAGCATCCAAACCTTTATTGGCGAATTCTACCTTAAAAAAATAACGTTTTTCCTCACTATTGGATGTAGTCGATACCGGTTTGAATAGTCTATGGTTAGAAATGTCCATGAAAATTGCAACTAATCTATACAAAACAGAACGAGAATCAATAACGGAAGTATTTTGGGCATCTTGAAATAGTAAAGAAAGTTTTGACAATGGAATTGAGTATAATTTAGTTCTAATATGATGAATTCCTAAAGGTTTTTGAACAGACGTTAATAGACTATCAATTGTCCCGGTGTGTACAGCCGGTGAAATATATTTTCTGTGACCATGACTTCTATTTCGTCGAGCAGAAGTATCAAATAATTGTAATGTATTGACGGTACTACACCTGGGACTAGACAAAATACCTACACCATCAATTTTGTCAATGCATCCATAGGGAATGGCTGTTACCAACTCTCTTATCCAAAAGTCTTCTCTTTGTAAACGATGTGGTTTACTCAATATGGGGTCATTTTTTGGATGATATATTTTCTCTATAATCTGGACTTTCATTGAAACAATAGAATGGTCAGGCTGATTAAATATACGATAAAAAAGTACCTCAGGGAAAGACATGAGAACGGACACACAAAACGAATTCACGGAGAGACGTCCCTTTAAAAAGTTACTTTAAGTAAAACCCCTGACGGTATTCTGTCCCATTTATATGATTGCAACATATAAACAAAATGTTTCCTTTGATATCTAGGCGATAGAGGAGTGATCATGATTAATCATCACATACCGTTTGTAAAAAAGGAATTTGTAATGAAAGAGTTGTTGAAGTCAAGCATTAACATGATTATTCAGAAATGTATTTATTTTAGCCCTAACAAGAACAACACAAATTTTGAATCTCATGTTTATGAAATCTTAATCTAAATGTATACTGTAACATAAAGACGTACCATTTCTTGGAATCAAAAGATTCCATTGAGCCTGATTAATGATTCTTTTTAATTTCAAGTCCCAAAGAGTGTTGTAGTTTGTATTCAGCGTTGATGGTAGATATGTAGGTGGAAATTCTCTGTCAAAATAGGTACGGACTGCTCTAGGTGTCACTCCTTTCAATAACAAAGCTAGGCGGACATAATTTTCTTCTTCATCAGAAAGAGGTGCCATGGCTTCAGAAAAGGTTTGCTAATGGCCAAGAAAAACCTATATCACCATGACCGTTATTACTGAATGTATACCTGAAAAAATAAAGATGTCACTGTACAAACAAAAGATATATATCCAGAGTTTAATTATTTTAGTAAACACCTTCAATAAACTTGAGATTTTGTTATACGTTTCTACGATTTGACGATCAAAATACTAAACACATGTTTAAATTGTAAATGGAGAATGTCTATAAAAAAGTCAATCAAGTTGAAAAATAACACATCAGCTTCTTACTTACAGACTAGTGTTACCGCATTGGCTTTGTTGACATTATTTCAAAAATAAAAATCAGAGAGAGGTAAAACCAATGGGTGGGAAGTATATTTAGATGATAATGTTCTTATACATATGCATAGGTAGGCGTAGCATTATTACCAATGGAATAGACGTTAAAAGCACGTGTACAAAAAAAAACAGTTAAATACCGCTTACCATGTTATTTTTGTCTGACAAATTTACATCTCGACAAATGGTTTCTGTGATGCAGAGTAAGCTAGAAAAATACTCATTAAAAATATAACGTGCTTTTAAATTTATTACTCCAGATACCTGTTTGTCTACACTCGCATAACATCAATTGAAAACATTTTTGATAACGAGTTGAAGAATAGGAAAAACAACCAATCTAAAAATAGTTTTATCAAACTTTTGAATAAATCACACACTTCTGGTTTCATAGATATTATATTACAACATGGAAGTAAAAAACGAAAGTTTCTCTACGACAAATAGTGTGTTGTCCCCGCAGATAAAGCACCAACACAACATTGTTTTTTGTATGTAAATCTCATCACATAAACTGTTTGATAAATGAATTAGGTATTGACACTTCACTTGGAAACTCAACACATTCCCATACGACACTTACCGAAGAAGAAATCCTGGATTATCATATGTTCAATGTTATTTGGAATTTCTACCAAAGATGACGAACTGGATCTTCCATCTCTGTATTTGATACCTAAATTATTTAAGTGTACTACCATACTAAAAGACAAATTGAAAGAGTTTGTATTGCTTTGTTTCGTCAAAAAGAATAGCAAACGTAGTAACAAGCATCTTGTCGTGGGGAAAGAAACATCCAACTTTGTAAAGAATCACTCTTATTCAAACAAAAACAAATCTCTGAAACTGACATTATCAAGATGATTGATTTCTTGATTGACAACATATTTGTTATGTTTGGATTACGTGCTTTCTAAAAAAAACTGTGGGATTTCCAATTCTGCCCGTCCTCGAGCCGACTTGATTCTTTGTCATTATAAGGCTGACTCCATACAGGAACTTTGCGTTCCGCTATCAAGATAATGTTCTCTCACTAAATAATACTACATTTGGTCACTATGTTGTACGAATCTAACCCATCGAACAAGAGATACAGGATAATACAGATACAATTAAGCCTGTCTCATATATTGACTTACATCTAGAAATTGACAATGAGGGTCGGTTGAAAACAAAGCTTTACGACAATATTTATCATCAGTGACGCTCATATCAAAATATTTATAAAGCCAAACAAGTACAAAGTCGAATAGCATTGAGAATAGAAAATTCCAAATGGTTGTGCCAAATACGTCTAAGGTAATCTATGCCTGGGATAAGAAAATCCTTAGTTTTTAGAAAATTTCAAAGTTTTGTAAACAGGAAATTTATAAAAATGACCGCATTATTGATATTCATGTCAACACCGAAGTCTGACTACTGGGCTGGTGATAACCTCGGGGACGAAACGTCCACCAGCAGTGGCATTGACCCAGTGGTGTAAATAGTTATCAAAGGTTCCAGGATTATAATTTAGTCTACATAAGATTCAGTAGTGACGCTCATATCAAAATATTTATAAAGCCAAACAAGGAAAAAGTTGAAGAGACACAAAAGATTATTTCAGCTTGCCAATTGTGAGCTTTTCATTTCTATGTAGCAACATTGTAGCAATGCCTGCATACGGAGTATATATATCCGAATTGGTAAGATATTCCCGGGCTTGTATTTTCTATCATAATTTTCTTGATAGAGGGTTGGTGCTCAAAAGGAAGCTTTTAAACCAAGAGTTCCAAATGGTGAAGTTAAAATCATCCCTTTAAAAATTGTACGAACGCCATCACACGTTGGTTGACGGTTTTTGAATAACCGTTTTACAGATGATATAAGATATGTTCCTCATGTCGTAACTACAATACCCTTCCCTTTTCACAAATGTGATCCACCGAATTATACCATTTACCGGAGTTGTAATAACATAAGTAACACGACGGGTGCCACATGGGCAGCAGGATTTGCTTACCCTCCCGGAGCACTTGAAATCACCCCCGGTTTTTGGAAGGGTTCGTGTTGCTTAGTCTTAAGTTTTCTCTGTTATGGCTTGTGGACTATTGTTTTTCTGTTTGTCTTTATATTTTTTTGCAATGACGTTGCCAGGTTATTTTCCATCTTTGAGTTTGACTGTTCCTTTATTATCTTTATTATCTTTTGTTCCTTTTTTCTAATAAGGTTTGTACGATGTGAGTCGATTAATGTAGACGTAGAAGTTCTTACTGAAAGCGAAGTAATACGATCTACATGTCGGTGCTGATTTGTGTCTACTTTTACTGTTCCACCTATGACATGGAACCCCTAAACATGTTTACTTTTAGACTACGAGAAGACTGCGGAGCATGCCAAGTCATTCCACTTTCTATGAGGTGTTTTCACTCTTGTTTATTTATTGAAAAAGGTTCAGTCCTCTTATTGTAGTCTTGTCAATTCACCAAACTTATGAAAAAGTGAAATACATTCAGGTCCAGAACCTACCAAAATTATAAAAATCAGTGAATTGTTCAACGAGAAACGAAAGCATTTAAATTGTTTTAATCAAAATAAATAGGCACATTTATTAAATGAATATAATATGACTCTGTCAACACATACGGACACTTCTTTGATCACATTGTCAATCCGAAACGTTTTTTTTTATAGACAAATTTTCTTAATCCTTCTGTTCAGCAAGAGGCACGGTTCAGTTTTATTCTAAAATTCCTTTTAAAGCATACAATGCAAAAGTAGTAGTCTATTGAGGAACGATGATTTTCAAATCGCTAAATACACGTTCATTGTTTATATACCTTGATTTTTTCAACTCGGTGAACATGATACGGAAGTCAATACTCTGTATTTTGAGCAAATACATTACTTCAGGTAGTTGCAATAAGGAATAAAAGAAAGGTAATAAGTTTATATGAAATAATATACGACACGTGACTCGATCATGTCAAAGTCTACTTCTTTGTTACATGGACCTTTAAATATGGATTGTATCGTTCTCTGCTACCTTTTGAGGTTATTATAAGACATGTTATATTATAAAAAACGCGTACGACTGAAAACCTGTCAGACTACTGTCTAAAATTAGAATACTTTAAAGGAATACATATGATATATGAAAAAAAGAATGTACTTTTGGTTTTTACCTCTCTTTTTTTAATATAAATTTGGTAATATTAAAGTGAAAAAATAACTTGAAAAGTCTCCTATTGAAAAGACTCGGGTTTTTTTATAACAAAGATAAGAATATGAAGAACAGGAAGTACACTCTTACGAGCAATGACGTATATAGATCTGTAAAAGGGGGAATACAAAGGTTAAAGTATTGTTTATGCACTTTCAAATATTTTGGCCACGAGCATCACTGAAGAGACATGTATTGTCGAAATGCATATCTGGTGCAGGAAAATTGGTACCGTTTATGTTATATAAATCTGCATCCGATGTGTGGCTCATATGTTCCGCAGTGTTTATGAGTATATTTGATTCTCTTCATAAAGTCAAATAATTGTAAGACACAAATATAAGGTAGATTATGTCTCAAATTAATGTCTGCATAAGGTATTATATGTACTTATATTAAATAGTTCTAATCAAACTTACCTTCACTAGTTGAAAACGTTTTCTTGTTTAAAAAGAACTTTTACTTTCGTTTCATATTTATTTTCCTGACTGACAACAAGTCGAGACATTTTTAAATACGGGTATATTCCTTAGATGATGTCATCTAGTTATTCTGTTAAAACAATCTATTTTTAGAAACTTGTCTGACAGGTTTATCGGTCGTCTATAATTAATCGTCTGGCATTAAATGTCATGGCTAAAAATAACTTGTATGAGAAGTAGATAAAAAGAAATTTCATATTTGAAGGTCCATCAATCAAAAAAATTCAGCCTTAACTGATCAATCGATCGATCTTATCGTTAATATTGACTTTAATGCATGAGCACACAAAACAGATCTAGACATAATATGATAATCTAAATATAATTGAGATTCAACAACCAAAACGATGTACACATACATCACGGACATACATGCGTTCGTTGATTTCAGTTGTATGAGTTGGTATATTTGATTAGTAAGATAAGATAAGATAACTTTATTAGCACTAACACATTGACAATAAATGGTTATGGCAACAAATTAAAGACTAACTACAATAACATATATACAATGAAGGAGTGACAGTGGATAATTATGAGAGAAATATATAAAAAATAAATGAAAAGCATATACATTATTACAAAAATCAAGTACCTTTTAATAATGAGTTTCTCACCAACAAGTATGAATTAATATTATTAATTCGTATATTTTAACAAATTTGATTCGTTTAGGGATAGTCACATGTTAAACTATATTTTCGAAGGTAGAGAGAAAACGGCGGATAGCAAAAAGCATATTGACCGGCAAAAAGCATATTGCACGCTTATTTTCAGAATATCTAAAAACCGATATACTTTGTGACGTCATGTAATGGATTTCAGGATATTGTTTAACGTTTTGAAACAAATGATATCTGTGATCGGTTATTTGACGAAAAAAAATCTTCAACTACATAAGATGTCCCGAAAAAAGTAAATGAAATAACAACTAATATGTTGTTATTGTCAAGGAGACAATGTAATATCTATAAAGTTCCAACAAACCTAAATGACGATTTTGATACAAACATGGTCGGAAATTAACAATATAACAAATATATTATTAGAAACAACTATATTATTAGAAACAAAGTTGTTTCTTTGTTCTGGGTAAATAGAGGAATAGAAAATTAAGATGAGTTTCAATTTGATAGTATCAAAAATACAAATGAGATTACGTACATGTATGTCATAATACAATACAAATATAATATATGATAATGGTAATGGCTATATTTGTATAATAATAATTTTTGAACAGATTTACAGCAGGCCAGATGATAAATACAAACTACAATCAAACATTTTTACAGACGGGTATATTCGTTATATGATGTCATCTAGTTATTCTGTAAAATATAATCTATTTTTAGAAACTAGTCAGGTTTATCAGGTGTCTATAATTACACATTTCGAATAAGATTGAATTGCTAAAAATACTTTTATGAAAAGTAGATATTTGAAGGTCCATCAAACAAAAAGTTTCAATCTTAACTGATCAATCGATCGATCGTATCGTTAATATTGACTTTAATGCATGAGCACACAAAACAGATCTAGACATAATATGATAATCCAAATATATATAAGATTCAGCCAAAACGGTGTAAACATACATCCCGGACATACATGGGTTCGTTGATTTCAGTTGTATGCGTTGGTCTGTATATTTGTTCAGATATCAGTTGTATGCGTTGGTCTGTATATTTGCCGTGATTAGTATGAATATAATGATCTGTGAAGTTTAGCTGCGTTGTTCTAAGAATGATCCGTTGATCTAAGTATCATGGGTCCATTAAAACCAAAGGAGACTGAGCATACATTTAAACAGTTGGTCTTAGTAGTATGGGTCCGTTGGTCGGATAGTATTTGTTTGTTGATCTGAATAGTATGTGTCCGTTGATCTGAATAGTATGGGTCCGTTGATCTAATAGTATGGGTTCGTTGATATGATAGTTTGAGTGCGTTAATATGATAGTAGGAATCCGTTGATATCATAGTATGGGTTCGTTGATCTAAGTTGTATTGAACAATTGATATGAGTAGTACTAATGGCCTGTTGATCTGACTAGACAGGTCCTTTATTCTGCGAAGTGTTGGTCCATTGATCTGAAAAAATTATGTTCTGAGTGAAATGGGTTCCATCATATGATTTTTTGTATAAGTAGCATGGGACCGTTGATATGAGCTGTATGGTTTCGTTGTACTGGATAAATAGAGAATAAATAGAGGAATAAAACATTAAAATGAGTTTCAATTTGACAGTATCAAAAGTACAAATGAGATAACGTACATGCATGTCATTATACAATACAAATATAATATATAATAATGGTTTCTTTATGCCCAAATAGATAATGCAATATCGTTTCAATGTAACAATAGTTAATTTAACCAGTAATTTCGGTAATTTGTTGAAATCGGTAGTTATCGATAGATATTGACATTGATTTACAATTTTCGCTGCAGCTGCGGTTACATAATCTTTTAACAGAATAACAACAGGCCAGATGATGATTGCAGATTTCCTTCGTGGTATGCGTTCGAATATCGGAATTTATAAATATGCACAGGGCTTAGTTACTGAGACTTTAATAACACAAAGAAACAAATATACATGAGAATTATCGATGATAATTTAACAATAAACATCCACCAAGCAAAGAAATGCAATGTGTAAATGACTCACATATGTTGTAGTTAAATGTCAATCAGACAATAATCGAGAACCAAAAAGCACTTAAAATAACGTTTGATTCAATACGGTTTTTAGAGGTACTGATTGTTTATCAATATTTTTTAAAAGTACATGCAATAAAAACAACGTCTGCTTCAGCACTTAATTCTCAAAATAGTGCTCTTAAAGCTATTAAATTCAACAATAAGTTATAAAGTTTCAGACTTGAACAAGCATATTACAATATACCTTGCAGGTTTACCACTACTGGTTTTAACTCTTTTTTTTTTAGATCTGAATCATCCTCAATTAACACTAGGACACAATGAATAAACACCTTCAATACTATATTTGTTCGTAAATAACGTAGATTTATTGAATTCAGTATTGATATCATATCAGTAAATAAATAAACTAAATTATCTTGGTTTCTTTATAATTTTATAAACGGACAGCTACTTAAAGGTCTATTATATATCAAGTCAATACCCAAGCTGATGATGCCACCGAGGACAAACTAATTGTTAACAAGCAGAGGTATCGATCAAGTATGAATGTTACAATAAACATACTTTTGTAGTTGTCGTGATCTGATTTGTTTAAAAGGTCGTCTTGATTCTTGGTTCCACATGTGGAGCAGGATCTGCTTACCCTTCCTGAGATCACCCCTATTTTTTAGTGGGGTTCGTGTTATTTATTCTTTGGTTTTTATGTTGTTGCATGTGTACTATTGTTTGTCTGTTTGTCCTTTTCAATTTTTAGCCATGGCGTTGTCAGTTTATTTTCGATTTATGAGTTTGGCTGTCCCTCTGGTATCTTTCGTGTCCCTCTTTTAAAAGGATTATAATGTGTTTTTTTTTTTATATACATGTCAATTGATACGATACATCTTTCAATCTGCTGCTCGATTGAATTGAATTTAAAAATAAGATCATGTTTTGCTGTTCATTTTATACCTTCTTGGTCATATAACTCTTAACGCTTGGATTTTCGTTCATACATTTCTAGCTTTCAAATGATTATTTTTGAACGTTATTGATGAAGGAACCGCTTGCTTTTCTCTTCTTGAACTTCTTTTATTAATTAAACTCAGGTTGTCTTTCCGTTGGGTACTTATTATCTTAATGTGCAGAACGTTGCACTTTTTTTTCGACTTTTTTCTTTATTCATATGCGGCTGGATTCATACAGGAATTTCTTATGAAGAAAACATATATAGTTGATGTTCTTGAGCTGTCTACTTATCACGAGTGTGAACTACCAACTAAGACATATTACTTCCTGTCTAGTACTTATCACGAGTGTGAACTACCAACTAAGACATATTACTTCCTATCTACTTATCATGAGTGTGAACTACCAACTAAGACATATTACTTCCTATCTAGTACTTATCACGAGTGTGAACTACCAACTAAGACATATTACTTCCTATCTAGTACAAATGTCTACTGGCTAATCTTATCACGAGTGTGAACTACCAACTAAGACATATTACTTCCTATCTAGTACAAATGTCTACTGGCTAATCTTATCACGAGTGTGAACTACCAACTAAGACATATTACTTCCTATCACGAGTGTGAACTACCAAATAAGACATATTACTTCCTGTCTAGTACAAATGTCTTCTTATCACGAGTGTGAACTTCCAACTAAGACATATTACTTCCTATCACGAGTGTGAACTACCAAATAAGACATATTTCTTTCTATCACGAGTGTGAACTACCAACTAAGACATATTACTTCTTATCACGAGTGTGAACTACCAACTAAGACATATTACTTCCTATCTAGTACAAATGTCTACCTGAACTGTCTTCTTATCACGAGTGTGAACTACCAACTAAGACATATAACTTCCTATCTAGTACAAATGTCTCATTATCACGAGTGTGAACTACCAACTAAGACATATTACTTCCTATATAGTACAAATGTCTACTGGCTAATCTTATCACGAGTGTGAACTACCAACTAAGACATATTACTTCCTATCACGAGTGTGAACTACCAAATAAGACATATTACTTCCTGTCTAGTACAAATGTCTTCTTATCACGAGTGTGAACTTCCAACTAAGACATATTACTTCCTATCACGAGTGTGAACTACCAAATAAGACATATTTCTTCCTATCACGAGTGTGAACTACCAACTAAGACATATTACTTCTTATCACGAGTGTGAACTACCAACTAAGACATATTACTTCCTATCTAGTACAAATGTCTACCTGAACTGTCTTCTTATCACGAGTGTGAACTACCAACTAAGACATATAACTTCCTATCTAGTACAAATGTCTCCTTATCACGAGTGTGAACTACCAACTAAGACATATTACTTCCTATCTAGTACAAATGTCTCCTTATCACGAGTGTGAACTACCAACTAAGACATATTACTTCCTATCTAGTACAAATGTCTACTGGCTAATCTTATCACGAGTGTGAACTACCAACTAAGACATATTACTTCCTATCTAGTACAAATGTCTAGTGGCTAATCTTATCACGAATGTGAACTACCAACTAAGACATATTACTTCCTATCACGAGTGTGAACTACCAAATAAGACATATTACTTCCTGTCTAGTACAAATGTCTTCTTATCACGAGTGTGAACTTCCAACTAAGACATATTACTTCTTATCACGAGTGTTAACTACCAAATAAGACATATTTCTTCCTATCACGAGTGTGAACTACCAACTAAGACATATTACTTCTTATCACGAGTGTGAACTACCAACTAAGACATATTACTTCCTATCTAGTACAAATGTCTACCTGAACTGTCTTCTTATCACGAGTGTGAACGACCAACTAAGACATATAACTTCCTATCTAGTACAAAAAGAGGGACGAAAGATACCAAAGGGACAGTCAAACTCATAAATCTAAAACAAACTGACAACGCCATGGCTAAAAATAAAAAAGACAAACAGAAAAACAATAGTACACACGACACAACATAGAAAACTAAAGAATAAACAATACGAACCCCACCAAAAACTAGGGGTGATCTCAGGTGCTCCGGAAGGGTAAGCAGATCCAGCTCCACATGTGGCACCCGTCGTGTTGCTTAAGTGATTACAAATCCGGTAAATAGTCTAATTCGGTAGGTCATATTCATGAAAGGGAAGGGGATTGTAGTTACGACGTAAGGAACATATCCGATATCATTTGTGAAACGGTTATTCCATAACGGTCAACCAACTCGTGATGGCGTCCGTAAAATTTACGAAGGGATGATTTCAACTTCACCATTTGGAACTCTTGGTTTAATAGCTTCCTTGTGAGCAGCAAACCTCTATCAAGAAAATCATGATAGGAAATGCAAGCACGGGAATATCGTCTCCTTATCACGAGTGTGAACTACCAACTAAGACATATTACTTCCTATCTAGTACAAATGTCCCCTTATCACGAGTGTGAACTACCAACTAAGACATATTACTTCCTGTCTAGTACAAATGTCTACTGGCTAATCTTATCACGAGTGTGAACTACCAACTAAGACAGATTACTTCCTATCTAGTACAAATGTATACTGGCTAATCGTCACAGAATGAGGATATTACTGTTCTGTGTACAAACAAAATACAGCACTTAAGCAAGGATCAGGACAGAAATGTTGACTGATAAGTCATGCATATGCAGGAAGCTAATTTGTCAAATAACAGGCATGCAGTGATAGCAAAAGAATGGTTCATTTAAATGAAAGTGAAAACAATACTTACACTTCTTTTGTGACCCCTAACAACAGTAAAAAAAACAATCCTGGTCGGAAATGTTGAAGCAAAAACAACTCCCGGTTGCAAGTGATTTTTTCAAAACATCCAGCTTGCCTTATTGAAAAATGTAGAACACTGTTTGTACCAACATTATCAATATTTTCAACATAACGATTGCCACATGACTAGAAGAATCTGCATATTATTCCTGATTACTTAGTACCTGATATCACCCCTGAAGGGTTTTGTATTACTCAATCTTTTTTCTTTTTGTATTATTGTTAGTCTGTTTATCATTGCTTTTTTCTGTGTTGTTGTAAATGCGTATGAAATAGATGCTATTTGGCGTCAAGCATTTATGATTAATCAGTAAAACTTAGGATGTTGACTGTATAACCATACTTTATTAATTTTATCAATCAATTGTAATTTGCAAATATACAAATGAATGTTTACAAAATCAGAATTTTGTGTCTTTCAAGTCAGGAATATGACAGTTCTTGTCCATTCGTTTTTTATGTGTTTTGTCATTTGATTTTGCCGTGTGATTATGGACGTTCCGATTAGACTTTCCTCTGAGTTCAGTATTTTTGTGATTTTACTTTTTAACATATTTTCTAGAACACTGTCTTAAGAACGCATCATTTTCTTCGAATAATTCAGGTTCCAAGTCAGAAATATGACAATTGTATAACAGTAGATTTATATATTTTAGGATTCGGTGTTATCTTTTTTATGAACTTTCTATTGTTTTCATTTACCTGATATTGTTTGTGGTTAAAGTGTTTAAAGTTTGTTTAGTACAAAGATATTGTATTGTTAAAAACAATTGTATCAAAATCAAGTTATTTTTGTTAAACGGTATGTATATACATAACATTAACAACCCCTGAATATACATGACATTAACAACCCATGTATAACTAAACATGCTTCTAAAAAGTAAAATCACAAAAACTGAACTTGCAGGAAAATCAAATCGGAAAGTCCATAATCACATGGCAAAATCAAATGACAAAATACATCAAAAACGAATGGACAACAAGACAATAACAATCAAAACCAAGGAGTAAACAAAGACTTACAAAACCAAAAGACATTTACATCAACAGTTATAAATAATAAATAAGAAACAACACGAACTCCACTAAAAACAGGGAGTACAATTATGTGCTCTGGAAGTATACGCATTTCCTGCACCGTATACGGCAACCGTCGTGTTATTTCTTCGTTCAGTTCGGTAATGATGGAGGGTTATTATGACTGAGGAAGAATATCAGATATCATTTCTGACACACTTTTGTCATAATGGCCAATCAGCTCATGATAGCGACCGTAAAATTTATTTAGTGATGACCTTAATTTGATTGATTCATAGTCCTGTCTTAGCAACTTTTTAGAAAGCAGTTTTACTCGTTAAACAACATCAGCGTACTTTGAGATAGCTCTATTGTAACGCATCAATTGAGACACATATGCTCCGTATGCTGGTGCCGCTGCGATGTTGCTACACATAAATGGGAATTTGACTATAGGAAAATTAAAATCATCGCGTTTGTCATAAATTTTGGTATTTAATCTACCATCAGTAGTCATTTCGAGAAAAAAAGGTATAAATATGAAGCAGATTTATCTGTGCAGGTAGTATCTTTAATTTCAAGTTCACTTGGATATATATTAAATATAAGTGATCACTGAATCTATTAGTATTAAAAGACAGTACATCATCAATATACCGAAAGGTGAAATTAAAAGACTTGGCTAATTTATTTCTCCTTTCTGTACAAGCCCTTGGATAAATTCTGCTTCATAGGAATATAAAAACAAATCTGCAAATAGAGGAGAGCTATTGGTACCCATTGGGATTCCAATAGTCTGTTGGAAGACCAAACCTCCAATTTCAAAAAATATGTTGTCAATTAAAAAGTCCAGCATGGCAGTGATATCCTCTTCGGTGTATTTTTTGCTTGACTCGGTATGACTTTTCACAAAGTAAGCTGAATTCCTACCAAAAACTAGACATTTAAAACGTCTAGTGCCATTCTGTTAAAGAAACATAAGCTGACGAGTTCTTTCAGTGGCGCTTTAGTTTAGTATGTGGAATAGTGATATACAGAGTTGAAAAATCAAAGGTTTTAATGTTGGTACAATGTTTAAATGATTTAGCATATAAATTCGCCACTAACTCCTTTATATTTTTAAGTATCAACATCTGACAACTGTCGTATTCCTGACTTGATACAGACATTTTCAAATGTAGAAAATGATGGATTAAACCTGGTTTTATAGCGCTAAACCTCTCACTTTGTCCGAAGGTTTCATCAAATTCCGTTATATTTACATTAATATATTGATGCGTGAACTAACACGTACATAATAAATAAAAATGGTCAAGCAGTCATCCTCGTGTTACAATTTTAAAACAATTAAACAGAACATGTTTAAAGTGATTTGATAACGTCCAAAGTCACTGTACTGTTATCTGATCCTATAATATTACGTACAGTACATGTATAATTCCCATGATCAGTATATGCCACACGTTGTATCAGAAGTCCATCTTCTCTGACTAGAAATTTGTCATAGTAAATGTAATGTTTAGTAGTCAATCATTTCAACATACAGGATTATATATCACAGTCTGACTCTGAATCAAGTCCACATCTTACTTTATGCCTATTTTTCAATTAAAGTTCACAATTTCTGCCTCAAATGGTCAGTTAAGTACTATGGTCACATCAGTATCATTTCTAACTATATATATATATATAACATAAGTTTTGTGATTTTACTTTTTTTTAGCTATCTTGTGAACTAGAAGTGTAAAAACAAACCCATATTTGCAATAGTTGTAAGTATGCAGATACCAGTCTGATGTATCAATTAACTTAAAGTTAATAGAAATGACTGCTAGCATCTGATTTTTGCATATCATGCATAATTCAATGGTAGAATTATTGTTATCTATTTAACAAAACCACTTCAAAATCATAAAAAAACAGCATATTCAGGTTAAATTATTTCGTTAATGACCCAGAGGGTTTGCATTTTTCTCTGTTTTTTGCCCCTGATGCCTCTATTTCTGAAGTTATTCTGCTGTTTCTAGCATTATTGAATATTTAGTGGATTTTAAGAAAAGAACACACAAATCAAAGTTTATTTGGGATATTTTTGCATTCCTAGCTTGTATTTGTTTGATATTGCGGTGAAAAAAAGTGCACATGTGGGTGTCATCATACTAGTATTTAAGGCCCAGAATTTTCTAAATATTCATAAAGTATTTATAAAACTTCAGTTTTGAGTAAAATTGCATTAACACCAGTGAGATAAACCAGATTTAGTTAAATTCTTACTTTTTTTCACCCAATATAGGTTGCATTTCTGTAAATATCCACAATGCAGTTTCGTAAAGGAACTCTTTTTACGACTAAAACTGTACCACTTTTAAAGTGAAGTTTTGAAAATAATTATATCCTAGAATGGAAAGCTCATATGCATTTCAATTTTTTTTTCAAAGGTCAAAATATAGGGTTGTTGTGATTATTGTCAACGTGTATATGCCCGAACCTTTAACAGTTTAAACTAGCACTTAATTTCGTAACCTTAACCACCCCTACATTTAATTTAGGATTACCACAGATTACAATATGATCAATATGCATCAACATTGGTTAGAGGTATAGGAGGAGGGTTGAGATCTCACAAACATGTTTAACCCCGCCGCATTTTTGCGCCTGTCCCAAGTCAGGAGCCTCTGGCCTTTGTTAGTCTTGTATTATTTTAATTTTAGTTTCTTGTGTACAATTTGGAAATTAGTATGGCGTTCATTATCACTGGACTAGTATATATTTGTTTAGGGGCCAGCTGAAGGACGCCTCCGGGTGCGGGAATTTCTCGCTACATTGAAGACCTGTTGGTGACCCTCGGCTGTTGTTTTTTATTTGGTCGGGTTGTTGTCTCTTTGACGCATTCCCCATTGCCATTCTCAATTTTATTATATATATATATTTTCTCTGACCTATTTTCGTATGCAACCGGATGCGGCGCACCATGATTTGGTGGTATTCCACCTCTACGAAAACTGTGACCGGAGTATTTAGAACTGTCATATCCAAGAAATTTTAAAGACTGTTTTAATCTGGTAAGAAACCCATTATACAGGAACATATCTCTATTGATACATAATCAGCACACCCCTCTCATTTAATCTTTCCAGGAGCAGATCTAAAAATTGATTCAGAATCAGCTCAAGCCTCTGATTAAAGCTTTCCAGGAGCATGTTTATATTTATACAGAATTATCTCACTCCTCTGATTGATATAGAAATGCTAACGCTCAGAATAAATTTCGAATATCACGGCCAAGACCATGTGAAAATTTCCAACAAATATATGGCCTCTATGAACTATTTCTTTATAAACTCATGGATTACACTAAACGAAACCATTCTTTTAATAAAGAAAGAAATCAACAAAAGATAACACTCTCGGAAATGTTTTTGTTCTTCGTTTTCTTCTATAATACTGGCACCTTTTACAACGTATTCAATATATTTGGTTTTGATCATTGTTGAAGGATACATTTACCCATAGTTTTAGACATACATTGTATTTAATGGGGAAATTCAGGAATCGAGAAGAAACAGGTTGAACAAATTCACTCCAAATGTTATAAATATTGCTTAGTGAAGGATGTACATCTGTGTTGACGACTGCATGCGAAAAACAACATTTCCCTATCGAAGCACGGAAGAACCCTCCTCTGTTTTTTCAGGAAAGATCTGAAATGGATGGGATAACAGTATCTTCCTTCGCAATGGGTGTACATTTATTTCATTAGGATTATGTAAGTTATTTGTCTCTTTAAGGCGAGGTTTGGCTAGCCGCAAAACCAGGTTCAACCCACCATTTTGTTCTATAAATGTCCTGTACCAAGTCAGAAAAATGGTTGTTGCTATCTTCTTATTCGTTTCTATGTGTGTCGGTTCTTTTTTTTTGTAGCACTTTAGTGTTTCTGTTGTTTCTTTGTTTTTCCTGTTTTTTAGTTAGTAACCCGGATTTCTTTTATCTCAATCAATGTATCACTTTCGAACAGGGGTATATATACTGTTGCCTTTATTTGCAATCACTCGACATTGTCTTTTTTATAGTAATAAAAACATAAATAAATTAGAGAAGTTAACAAAAAATAACACCAGATAATTTTTATTCTGATTAAATTGCTGATATTAATTGTTATCACAAAACTATTCTTTGAAGTACAATATCTACAACATTTTATTGATACCATTACAAAACAATCAGTATGTAGATAGTTACTTCCATTGATAATTAATCTATCTTAATTACACAAAACTTTCAAACTCCATTTCATTTCTATTGATCGCAATACTAAAAAAACATGCTGTTTGATAAATTTCTATCAAATTTAATTATAAATCATAAAGTGTAAATCAATGTCGCTCAAATGTCAACTCTAAATACTAATTATATCAAAAGTTAACCGATTACCGGGGGAACATGCATTAATGAAAAGGGAAGACGCTTCATGGAAATGGTCTCAATATTATGCAATATGTAGAAAAATTTCCTTACAGGAGAATCTGAGGGTATTTCGTTTATATTGATGATATATAAATTGTTATCACAAACCTATTCTTTGAATTACAATATATACAACATTTCATTCAAACCATTGCAAAATAAGTAGCATACAGTATATATAGATAATAACTTCAATTGATAACTACATATCTCTTTATCATATAAAACTTTCAGACGCCATTGAATTTTTATTGAGCACATTATTGATAAATGTACAACTAGTTTAATTTGAAACTTTAAAGTTTACATCAATTTTGATCACATGACAATTCTAAATACTAATTACTGTGGATTCATTTATTTTCGTGGACAACAATTTTCGTGGATGAAGGAAAAATTGGATGTTCGCGGACATTTAATTTCGTGGTTCTGCCGAAGTTATTCTTCAAGCCCTTGGAAAATTTGTCATTAGTTGAATATTTAATTTCGTGGTTCATCAGGATATTTCTTTTTTTTTCAATAATGTTATAATCACAAAGGAATTGAGTAATACTTGAAAGTACACATTAATGAAATTGAGCTATATAAAAAAATCTTGGATGTAAATAAAATTTAAAAAAAAATGTGAATGAACATGTCAATGTAAAGGTATACACCTTTTTTCATGTGTTGGTATTTCTATGTTTTTTGTCATACTTGGGTTTGATTGCTGCCTAACATTGAGATACCTCTATGTAATTTTCAGTCTATAGAACTATAGAGTCGAGAATCTTTCGTCAGATGAACCTGAAATTTGAGGCCAAAATCCGTCCTTACCGGACCTACTCCTTTTGGGTTTTGATAGGAATCACTATTAAAAAACAAAGCAAATAACAAGCATATAGACAAAGCACATAAGCAAATGTGAAAGACAAGAATACAAAAAGGAACATACAATGAAACTATTCAAATAATATGAAAGTATTGCATTAAATTTATATAAAAAGTGATAAACATGAAAGATGCATTTTCAATATAAAGGTAAAACAAAAAACTGTAAACTATGGAAAAAACAGCATGAAAATTACAATCAGTCAAAAACTACAATATTGACGATGTTACATGAATATTTATATAAAACTGAAACTCTTAAACATGATAAGAAACAACCCAACATATGTAATCAAATACTACTGCTAAATATGGTAAAATAGCATAAAAAAACGAACAATAAATATACAAAATAACCATCATACGTAGACAAAATATTTAAAATATTGGAGTATGAAAATCATAATTATGATAATTTGTAATTATGTAAATTTTTCATAACTGACAAGACAATTTGATAGCCTGAAAATAAGAATTAAGCAAAAACTGTAATTATAACAGATAAAGTACCAAACCAATAATGAGTCAAAAATGTAAAATGAAAAAGAAACACCATGAAAATCATCGTAAGTCACAAATGTAAACTATGAAAGATACAGCACTATAATAAGAATAACAAAATCTATAAAAAAAAAGGAAGATACAGAATAAACGCTTTAATAGTAAAAGAAGAACTGATCAGACTACAATGGTCTGGTAGAAACATATTGTTTATTTAGAAAACACTGACATAATTAAAAGTTATGGTAGAAATAAAAAACAATGTTTACCTACTATTGTACAGTCATTATAATAATAAGTTTTAGTTGTTCGCAAAACATTTCACAGAATATTTACATTTAACAAAACACCAATATAAGTTTCATGCACATAATATTTAGAGTGGTACTGTTGTATGTATTGGTATCAGCACACTGGTTTTCTCTTTTTCATGTGTTCCATTACAATCATTACTATAGATGTATGTCCATTATATGTTACAATGTCTAATGAGAGTTTCCTATCTATTCTACACGTCTGTGAGTCCGCTCCTTTTTATAACAATAAATGTACAATATCTGCATGTCCTACTTCACATGCATACAAAAATGGGGTTGTTCCATCTTCTTTTTTAATGTTGATGTTAGCATTGTGGTTCAGAAGACAACGGAATACATCTTTCCTACCCTTACAAACCTGCTCGTGCATTTTTCATTGTTATTCAACGTAAATTTATTTTCTAAGATACCTGGGACGATCTTATTTCACAAAGGATTTCTATTGTCTACTTATTGTAGCTCGAACTTATTTACCCGATGTAGGTCTTTAAGTTGAAGTTCAATTCAATAAAAGTTAATCGGGCATGACTAATTAGATACGCCCTCTTAAAATCAGGGGGCTCGAAATAGGATTGGGAAAAACACCCAGCAAAATACCTTAATTTACTATTTCAAGAATTTGTTTGATTCAAAGTGCTTTTGGTTGCTTAAATATCTTCGATCAATAATTAGGCGGTATTTTGTGGAAATAAATAACCTGTCCCAAACCGGGAGATGTTGGCTGCAATAGGAATTAATTTATAAAAAAGTCCATATCTCATTTACTTATAGTGGCCGTTATTGTTTGTAAATTCATGACGATTTGTATATGACATTCGTCTATCGTGGAGAAAAAAAAAGGAAGAGGGGGGGGGGGCTTTATAACTTACGAGTTCGATCATTATTGTTCAAATCTATTCTATTACGGCATACGTTTTACCTCTAGCGAACGCTCTGCCTTATTGTAAAAAGTGCCACTCTAAATTTGTGAACATTTGCTTCAAATTGATCCACTTTGAATCTAGTCGTGAATATGCATGACATATTTGCCACTGGACACAAAGGAGCAATAAATTAATCAGCTTCATTTAGTGATTTATAATAATTTGTCCTCAGTTGATTATAGTCTCAAACAGTTTTCCAATTTTTATATATTTCATTTTTATTATGCCCCACCTACGATAGTAGAGGGGCATTATGTTTTCTGGTCTGTGCATCCGTTCGTCCGTCCGTCCGTCCGTCCGTCCGTCCGTCCGTCCGTCCGTCTGTCCTGCTCCAGGTTAATGTTTTTGGTCAAGGTAGTTTTTGATGAGGTTGAAGTCCAATCGACTTCAAACTTTGTACACATGTTCCCTATGATATGATCTTTCTAATTTTAATGCCAAATTAGAGTTTTTACCCCAATTTCACGGTCCACTGAACATGAAAAATGATAGTGCGAGTGGGGCATTCGTGTACTGAGGACACATTCTTGTTTACATTTTTTTTATGCGTAAATCTTAGCATTTCTTCCAACATTTTTCTCTTTGCATTTAATCTTTTTTTTTTTTAATATTAAAAAAACGTTGTCGTAGTACACATCAGGGGTTACATTGTATAATTTCCAGCAAAACTAACAGGGGAGGGACTACATCAGAAAAACAATCTTCATTGAGTGGCAATAACTCATATATTGAAGCATACAATGACGGCTCCCTCGTCTAGGTGACAACATTTGCTGTTTGAAGTTTATTTATATCTCTGACTGGTATAATAGTTGTCATAAAAGGGGAAAAAATGATAAAAAAAAAAGGTTAACGACAATTTATAAAAAAGATTCAATTTATTTTGAGCGTTCCATTTTTTTAATATTGTCTTGCTAATCGGTTTTGTTAATTTTTTTTCATCTACTATTGTTCTAGCAAAAGTCACAAAAATGTTGTTAAAATCAGCCATGCGACTTATAATTATTTAAAAAGATTAAGCTTTCTTGTTGTTTACACATTTCAATCATTCAACTCGTGTGTAGATCATCTTTTCCTCTAATGTTTTTTTAAGGTTAAGATAGCTTGGAATTCTCACTGCACCAGGCATCTGATATACATTCCTATTATATTTTGATCGGACAAAGCTGCGTATTTATATAACCAATAAGCCAAAAGAACGCACCCATTTAGCAAGGGTATACTGTGGAACGGGAGAGGTCTAGAGATGTAAATATTTCTATACCCAAGCAAATATTGGTTTTGAATAAAAGGAGATAAAGGTATACATTAATGCGACAGCAACCCAAAAACACAGATAAATAAAAATATTTAGAGTCAACATTCGGTCTTTTTTTATAGAACATTCCGTGTACAGAATAATAAGCTCAAAACCGACCCATGACTAAATAATAGTTATACGGAGTTAATTCAATATTTTCCGTCAAATATTATATATCCGAAAAGGCACATTTGATTTATTATAATTATTTACCGTGAAAGATAATAATCCCAACACTTCACTGTATAATAAAACGGTAAAATGAATAATGATAATGGATGACGACCAGCGGCGAATAAAATTAATATTCAGGACGATTACGCGAAATATAATAAGAGCATTAACCCCGTTTTTTACTAGACTGACAAGCTGAGTCTTTTTTTTATCGTGTAAGTTCACAAGACATTAGTTCGCAGGAAGAAAAGTCACCCGACCAGGACACATTTCCGACGCTGAGCCGGCCAGTCTGTGCTCTTACTTTATGATGCCACGTGTTAAGCGTTGAAATAGAATACCAATTTAATTAACGTCTTTGTTTGACCCGTTCGGGATTCGAACAAATTCAATGACCTCCCGCTCTCGAGGCGAACGCCCCCACACGAGACCAACCAGAAGAGCAGTAGTGATCGGTAGTACAGAATATCATACCAAAAACTAAAGTACAATACACAATACAGTTTCACAGAATTCTCACAGTTACTAAAGCGAGCTAAAAGTATCTAACCTAAATTGGATGCGTGAAATGATATTGTAAACTACACGTAATCATGGATGATCGACTTCAGGGTAGATTTTATGAATTTTCAAATTAAAAACTCTTGCACCTATTGTACGACCTACCTATTGTATTTAAAATTTATGTGTTATAGTCATTAACAGGCATGAAATATTTGCTACTGGACTTAAAGCAAACAACAATCAATCAATTTGATTAATATCTCTGTTACAGTACTAGTACTTGGCACACAAAGACAAGATCTTGTAAAATGCTATAATTTACAATTTACATTTAAATTTTTATGTTGTTTTCTTTTCTTTTCTTTTTTTTTTGGGGGGGGTCTCTTCAGTTTGTCACATAAATGACTGCTTATTCAAAAATTAGAGATATTATTTTACTATTGTTCTTATCTAATGTAAAATACGATTTATAACATAGTATTTTATTGTCAGGCAAGGATAAAACTAAGAAAGATAAAAGTTTTTTTCAGGTGTTTTTGCTTCATTTAGACACGAAAATGGAATAACGGACGACTAAATTAAAGTGGTTTTTTTTCATATAATATATTGAACTTGCGAATATATCTCACCCAACACGTTTTGATCGGGACAGTGAAACCTAGTTCAATACGGTTTTATTCATTGAAGTTTGCATGCATAGTTCTTATTTAAAAAAAAACACACAAATAAAGCAAGATCTATTAATTGATTGGACTGAACAGACAACACTAATTATGTTGCATTCGCATGTATCTTAATGTAGGAAAATTACCAAATCAGAAACAAAAGGAACATTTGCCGGATGAATATTGTGAAGGACCTTATGCATCTAGGACTGTTCGATTAAAAGTTCTTAAACAAGCTGTTTAAAAAGCTAATTGTTGGAAGAGTTTACTTACTGTTTTCTAAGGTCTGATCTTTACGATTCTATTTCATGATTACTGACAGATCAAAAACATCAAGTATATATAGCATGAAGTTGTTGGGCATAATATTCATTGGTCAGTTATAAATGAGGTCTGTACGGGGGTTTTGATTGCTGATTTATTAAATAAGAAATCGTTATTTTGAAAAGTTGACTAAAAAATATAAATTTACCCCCTAATTTTGTAAAACTATCATTTGGTGTTATTTAGATGCTAACTTTTTTTTATCATAAATAAATAATTATATGATGTAATGCCATTAAATTGGTCCGTTTTCATTTCAATTTGGTAACTGTTGATTGTGTATACCAGTCTGAGTACTGTTTAACTATCATTTAAGTTAAACATATTTAGACTCGTCCAGTTCAGGGGAATTAGGTTTCTGCAAGTGCTTTTTATGTACTTTTCATATATTTTTGACGGTTTGTAAGTCAGTAAAAGTTCAATGATTAAGTTAATATTGACATTAAAAGACCTCCTCACAAAAAGGGCTGTTCAAATCCCCTCGCCCTTCGGGCTCGGGGATCTGAACACCCCTTTTTGTTCGGAGGCCTTTTAATATCAATATTAACTTATCATTGAACTTTTACTATTACATAAAGCAGGCGATGTTAAACAAAGACATAAGTAATGTGATGAAAAGCAGTAGATATCTAACAAAGACAGTTATAATGGAATGAATAGGAGGAAATATCAAACACTGACAAAATAAAATTAGCTTTTGCCTGTTGCACGTTGTTTGTTTTAAAGATCACAACCACTCAAGCCAACATAATTCTACAGTATTTTCTATCTCATATTCAAAAATTTTTAAGGTGTCTACTACTTTGGTTTTTTTATTGGAAACATAATGTGATTTATAGACTGAAAAGAACATTAAGCTAAGCAAATGATTTAGCGCATAGTATACATTGTCATGAATTTTGTATCCTATAACCAACGAATGAAGACTTATCACATGTTCGCCTATGAAGACTTTATTAAGTAAAACTTTCATTGATTTCCAGAATGCTTTATGATATGAACATGTAATGAAAAAATGATTATAATTATCTATTTCATTGCAATATGAACACAGATTGTTTTGTGAAATTTTCCACTGAAAAAGCAACACCTCATTTGGCAAAATAAAGTGCATTAATTTCCACCTAAACATTTTTATTTTATTATCTTTAAGATATTCAAAATTAAATTTAATAGAGTCTTTAAATTCATTTATTAGTCTCCCTTTGCTTAAGACTCTTTCCCATTTCAAAAATCCTACTGGTATTTCTGTTTTTGACACACTTAATACTAGGTTGTATATGTTTTTAGCATTAATAGTTAGAACATCATTACAATCTCTAAGTTTAGTTTTTGTTCGGTTGATATGGACTTTTGTTTTGAATGATTCTTCTGATTTTAATTTGTCTGTCCATTGTTTTGGTATGGATTTTTTTAGTTTTGAGAATTCAGAAATCCAATTCCTTTTATTTCTTAATTTTGAAGTAATCATTGCTTCTGATATGTTTCCTCTTTTATCTATTATGTCATTTATATATAGTATGTTTCTATCAATCCAGTTATCAAAGAACAGACATTTTCCTTGAAATTTTATGAATTTGTTTCCCCATATAACTTGTTTTCTGATTTCTAAATAATTATTTATTTGATCATGATGATTGTTTTCACAATTATTTACATTTATCCATGTTTTTATCATCTCTTGATAGAAGGTTGGTGTACTGTTCCATATGTTTTTATCAAGCAATTTTGTGTTATTCACATTCATCTTAAAGATAAGAAGGTTTTTTCCAAATTTATTAAGGTATAGTTTTGATAATACAGACCAATTTGCACTTTCTGATTCTAATATTTTTATAATCCATTTTAAATGTATAGATTTTATATAGGATTCTATATCAATCATTTTTAACCCCCCTTCTGCGAAGTTTTTTGTTATTATTGACCTTTTTATTTTATCTTTTCCTCCGTTCCAAATGAATTTATATAGGATTTTATTTATATTTTGTAGATTTTCTTTAGTAATGATACTGTTAGTCGCAATGTAGGTTATATTTGGTAGAAGAAGAGCTTTTACTACTAATATTTTTCAAAGTATTGTTAAGTTTCTTTTTGCCCATCTTTCTACAAGTTTCGTTAATTTGTCCAACACTTTTTCAATATTTAATGTTTGACACTCTTTTTTGTTATACCCAAAATATATTCCAAGGCTTTTGATTGGTTTGTCGGTCCAATTTATATTTTCATATTTATCTTTTGAACTTTTTAGTCGTCCTAACCATATTCCTTCAGTTTTATTTCTATTTAGCTTAAGCCCTGAAAAACTTCCAAATGTTTCAATTATACTGAGCGCTAAACTTATTTCTTTCCTTGACTGAAGAAAAAGTGTTGTATCATCAGCTAATTGACAAATTTTTAAATTACAAGATTTTCCATCTAATGTAATTTTTATACCTTTAAAATCTTTATTACTTCTATACGGAAGCCGATAAGGGCCATTCAAAAAAAAAAAAATTTATATCGTAATTACGACATAGCATGTCGTAATTTCGACATAACATGTCGTTATTACGACATCGCTATGTCGTAATTTCGACATAACATGTCGTTATAACGACATCGCTATGTCGTAATTTCGACATATCATGTCGTTATAACGACATCGCTATGTCGTAATTTCGACATATCATGTCGTAATAACGACATCGCTATATATAAAAAAATATGTATTATGATTGCCAAGAGACTAAATGACACAGAAACTAACAACTATAGGTCATCATAATGCCCCCAATAATTAGAAAAGCCCCACATAGTCATCTATA
Organism: Mytilus galloprovincialis; assembly: GCA_037788925.1. Taxonomy (NCBI): domain Eukaryota; kingdom Metazoa; phylum Mollusca; class Bivalvia; order Mytilida; family Mytilidae; genus Mytilus; species Mytilus galloprovincialis. The sequence goes on from CM075338.1 coordinate 84,534,036, forward strand.
AAAGAGGGAGGAAAGATACCAGAGGGAGAGCCCCCGAAATGCTGTGTGGCAGACAGTGTTATTAATTAATTATTAGCTCCCTTGGTAAAATCCAAATTTCATATTTAATGTATTTCATTGTTAAATAATTTACATGAAGCTTAATAAGTACATATTTGTTAATTGCATAGATTTTGCTATTTGAATTCATTGGTTAAAGATATTTATTTATATTGTAAAGTTTAATATTTGCATCGTCGCAAAATCTTTGGTTACCTTCTTTGAATAGATTCAGTGAGAAACTTATATATTTTATAGATCCCATGCAATTACATCGACCGTGTATGTTAGAACATTCATTCCTACCAAGGCAAGTCAAGCTATCCATCTCCCTACAAATAAGTGCAAACTTCAAGGCTCTTTGTAATAAGATTGAATTGAAGTATTGATTGCTCTATTTCTACTTTCAAACGTTGGGCACGATGATCCTACAACGCCTAGGATTTAAAACAGAATCTTCGAAATTTCATCCGCAAAACAAAATAAAAATAAAAATGTTAGAAAACACGAAACAATATTGTAACAAATTCAGTATATGTTTTAAATTATGTTTTTACATGATCATATACTTAGTAATATCTAGTTTATTTGAGGATTAAAATAAGAAAGCTATGTGAAAAAAAACGGATGTCCAACGTTACATTTATGAAAAACTGTTTTAACTCTTATGTATAGTGATCCTATTTCTTATTCTCTGATCTTCTTGATTCTTGGCAGGAACAACGACATGTGTTGGTTCTCTGTGCCGTTAAAGCCGTTATTTTGCCAAATTTCATTTGACTCGGTGGCTGCATATTAAGGGCATACGATACAGTTTTGAACCTGTATTTACAAGTTGATGAAAATTTGCATGTAGGCTATTTTTTACCTGATTAAATCAAATATATAATAAAAAATATACCTTCATGTGCTACTTTTTGAGTAAAATGAGGTCGAAATTTTGTATATTTGCTGAAAATTCAGATTTGTGGCCGTATTTTCTTTTTCAAAAGAAAGACGTAACTTTTTTGTTTTAAAAGATAAACACAAATTGTTTTTTGTTAAATAATTTGTAACTTCTGTATTTTATAAGTATCCTAAAATATTATGCATTTTTTATTCAGAAATAACTCATATTAATCAAATGGTCATGAATTGAGAAAAAAAAACGTCATTTTTTGCTGTATATTTATCAATATTAAAAAAAATGCACTATTTACAGTTTTATAAAATTTGGTCCACATAATCTCCCTGCAAAATGAAACAAAATGTCGTTTTAAAAAATAGGGGTCCATGCACTCGTTTTCAAATGAAATCAGTTTGAATGATAAAAATCAGTCGAAAAATGCATCTTTTCCCGATATGTCACAGTTTGACGTCGCGAAAATAACATTTGACGTTAGCAACGTCATTACCTCCCCTGTAACTGTATCGTATGCCCTTAAGCTGCAATAAGAAAAATGTCCAACGACGTTTTTCATTAACTCAACGACTGAAAGTGAATTTTATAAGTAGATATAGCAGAAAATGAATAAAAAGAGTAAGACAATAATAATATCTAACAAAAGTACAAATATTTGCCTCGTGTGAGTTCAAATATTGCTGTTTCAATAAAATCTTCTCTACACAGTCGTTTTTCAAACGGTAGCCATTTTGTCCAAGTTGATATTTCATTTTTCAAAGCAGTTAACGCCTATTTTTTATAATTGATAAAAACAAAAGTTAGATACACGAAGAGTAAAAAATGCCAAGATTCTTTTCTTATTACCTACATATTTGGGTCTTAAAGGAATAAAATGCTTCCACACATTACAAAACGGTAGCCAATTTGTCCAAACGTCTGAAAACGTCTAAAATCCTAAAGACGCTAATTTCCGACGTTACATGTGCTAAAGTTTCAATTAATGTTCATGATAATTAAAACATATCGTGTTATGAAATTTGGAAAAAGAGGTTGATGATTGCTGCCGAAAAAAAAAGAATAGTGCATGTTGCTATAGACTCCGCCCGGGGACATAGGTTCGACACAGGTTAAATTTTGCAATTTTTATTAATCGTTTATAGCTTTTAACGATTTATTTAAAAGAATTGGGAAATGGGGAAAACATCCCATTACATGAACTTCGTCCAACTTTTGCAAAGACAAATTGGAGACACCAAGACAGTCCTCTAAATGTAAAATGCGATTTGAAATTTATGTTACGGAAGTACTCCGAAATAGATCATTTAAAGTCGTCACTTCAGTAAGGTGCAATCACCAATATTAAAAGACTTAATACCAGTTCACGGAATGTTTTACTTCGCGATTTGTCCTGCTATTCATGTTATAACGGTCGTGATGAAAATAATTCCTGTACTAGCGAAGCCGGAACTTTTCGTCAATATAAACTTGTGCATGAAATGGAGGTAATTGAAAGACGAATCCCAAACGGCAACGAAAACCGTTTCATCGAATTAATAAAAACCCGGGATTATATTTGCCGTTTTCGCGGACGATCCAGGAGTAGATTACTATATTTTAGAATGTATATCAGAAGTTAAACGCTATAGATGACTTGGGAAATAATTCTCAAGCCAAGGTTCAAGTAATTGAAGGGGTGTATTTCGACAACTTATGTGCTAGGGAAAATACAATTCTATTCAAATTTAACCAAGGATAAAAATGTTCGATTTACTTGCAGAGTGTCAGATATATTTGTATTGGTTGAATTAAGATATAGAAATTTTACAATGACAGATGATATGCACCTTGAAAGTTAAACATCCTATGATAAAACAAAAATATGGAAAACCGTATACATGTACTTCCGTCCCATCTTTCCTTCCTACATTACTTGCGACAGTACTGCATTTTTAGTTGAAATAACTTAAAGGGTAAACATTATTAAATCGATTTCCACAACTCGAGGTAATTTTTGATAAAATGACATCACAAAACGAACAGAACCAGAATCAACCAACAATATAAAAAACCGAATAAAACTTGCAAAAATTAAACGAAATCAAAAACCCTCTTAGACGCCGCATGTTAAAGTGTAACGTCGTGTTGTAGGAATGTCGTGCCCAACGTTTGAAAGTAGAAATAGAGCTATCAATACTTCAATTCAATCTTATTACAAGAAGCCATGTAGTTTGCGCTTATATAGGGAGATGGAATGCTTGGCATGCAATGTCAGTCCTCATATATTTCCACGTCGTATTTCTTTATTACAAACTTGTCTGGCTGTACAGCCTTTCCACGGCAGGTAATTTAAAATTCTGAGACTGGATTTTAAAAATATATAAGTTTCTCACTGAAGGTATCCAAAGAAGGTAACCAAAGATTTTGCGACGATGCAAATATTAAACTTTACAATATAAATAAAAATTCTTTAACCAATGAATTCAAATAGCAAAAGCTATGCAATTAACAAATATATACTTATTAAGCTTCATGTAAATTATTTAACAATGAAATACATTAAATATGAAATTTGGAGTTTTACCAAGGGAGCTAATAATTAATTAATAACACTGTCTGCTACACAGCATTTCGGGGACTCTCCTTTTGGTATCTTTCCTCCCTCTTTTATAGCTGACTAATCGGGGGGCTTTTCTAATTATTGGGGCATTAGGATGAGTGGATCGTAACCCTTGGCTAGCGAAAATGGGATGACCTATAGTTGTTAATTTCTGTGTCATTTAGTCTCTTGGCAATCATAATACATATTCTTTTATATATAGCGATGTCGTTATTACGATATAGTGATGTCGTTATTACGACATGATATGTCGAAATTACGACATAGCGATGTCGTTATAACGACATGATATGTCGAAATTACGACATAGCGATGTCGTTATAACGACATGTTATGTCGAAATTACGACATAGCGATGTCGTAATAACGACATGTTATGTCGAAATTACGACATGCTATGTCGTAATTACGACATAACATTTTTTTTTTGAATGGCCCTTATCGGCTTCCGTACTTCTAAGTCTTATTGCCATTAGTTCTACTGTAATAACAAAAAGTAATGCTGAAATCGGACACCCTTGTCGTATCCCTCGAAATATTCTAAACGGACTTGAGACCCACCCATTATTTAAGATACATCCCTTAATGTCGTTATACATAGTTTCTACCCATCTGATAAAGCTACTTTTAAATCCAAACCGTTTCAGTGTTTCCGTCATGAAAGTCCATTCTAGTGAGTCAAAAGCTTTACTAAAATCTAAGAAAAGGATTGCTCCTTCTATATTAAATTTTTCAGAATAATCTATTATATCTTGAATTTGTCTGATGTTAAAACCAATATATCTATTTTTAACATATCCTGTTTGATCTAGACTAATAATAGATGGTAGGACTTTTTTAAGTCTCTGAGCTAATACATAAGCTAATAGTTTAGTATCAATGTTTAATAAAGTTATGGGACGATAATTATCTAATGAAAGAGGATCATTTTTTTTTAAAATTAGTGAAATTGCACCTTTCTTTTGGGAGTTTGTAAGTTCTTTTTTTTCATAATTATTATTAAATACTTTGACAACAATATGTTTTAGGCTTGTCCAAAATTGCCTATAAAATTCCACTGTCAGTCCATCAAGACCAGGGGATTTATTAAGCTTCATTTTAAAAATTGCATCAGTGCATTCAATTTCTGTTACTTTCCCTTCACATTGATTACTATCGGAATCTTTAAGCGTTTTTGTTAATTTTGTTTCATTAATATATGTTTTAACTTCATTTTCACAAGGATTAGTAGACTCATAAAGTTTTTTGTAATATTTCACTTGTAGATTTAGAATTTTATCTTGATCAGTTGTTGGGATCCCATTTTCATCATATAGTTCAGTTATAATCTTTTTTGTTTGACGACTTTTTTCTAGTCCCAAAAAGTATGCACTATTTTTTTCCCCTTCTTCGAACCATTTTACCCTTGATCTTATTTTTTGTCCTTTAATTTTGTCTTTATATAAACAATCTAGATCATTTTCCAAATTCTCAATTTCTTTTTGTAATTTATGATTTACATCTGTACAATTATTTGCTTTATTATTGAGATCATTTAGTTGTTTTTCTAGGATATTTATTTTATCTTTTTTAAATTTGGCTTTTCTTTTACAATAGTCTAAACTTGCATCTCTTACCTCTATTTTCAAATTGTCCCATAGTATCCCTAAATCATCACAGTTAATTGATTCGTTTTCATATCTGTTTATTAATTTGTTTATTTCATTTACATAGTCATCATTATTTAAAACACTGGAGTTTAATTTCCAGTAGCCACGCCCCTTATTTCCTCTTTCAGTATTAATTTTTAATGATACTGCATTATGGTCAGTTATTTTCTGTACTAAAGGTCTGATATCGCAGCTTTTACAATTTTTTTCAGTTATTTTCTGTACTAAAGGTCTGATATCGCAGCTTTTACAATTTTTTTGTACTTCTTTTGAAATCAGAAAGTAATCAATTCTGGTGGCTTCTGATCTATCTTTTCTACACCACGTGAATTGCCGTAGATTTTTATTTCTACTTCTCCAAATGTCTATCAATTTACATGATTTTATAAGCCCTTTTAAACCAGTTACTGGTTTATCAAATTTTTTAGAGGATTTAGTTTTATTTTTTGTATCAATTAATGACCAAATGTCGTTAAAATCTCCCCCAAGAATTGTTTGTCCTAATCCATATTTATTTATATATGATTTAACTGTTTTGAAAAAACTATTTCTTTCTCTTGATCTATTTGGAGCATAGATATTTACTAGCGTGTAAATGTTTTCATTTATTTCAATATTAATCAAAATAAATCTACCATCAGAATCTTTGTGCTCATCAATAGCCTTAAAATTAATTCTATCTTTTATCCATATTGCTACTCCACGTGAATTACTAGTACCATCACTTCTGAAAATATTTTTACCAAGTTTTTTAGACAAAGTATCTTGCATTTGTTTAGTAAAATGAGTTTCCTGTATAAAAGTTATGTCACATTTTTGTTTATTTGCCCAACTTACTATTTTATTTATTTTTTCAGGTTGCTGTAGGCCATTAGCATTGACCGTACAGATGTGCAAATAGTTTTTCATGGTGGTTTATAGTTGGATATTTTAAATTTCATACAATAGCATGGTGAGTTATCTTTCTTACCATTAATAATGAGGCATTTAGTATTGATTTTATTTATTATTATTTTGTTATTTCTTTTGACTGTCTTAAAACTAAATTCTTTTAGTCTTGTTTCTTTCCAAAAAGACTTATTTATAGGACAGTTTACATACTGATATAACATTTGTTTTACCTGAGAAATACCTTTATACGCCTCACTGATTGCGATTGGTTTTTCAGATCGTGGGTATTTAAACGATGAATTTAGGTCTGTGTTTGTTTTTTTCTCAAATAATACCGGTTTGTTTACTATCTCTATGTTTATAGTCGGTGTATTCCTGAACGATATTTTTATCAGTTTATTTTCCCGTACCGTAAAATGTATTATGTTATCGATCTTTTCCATAATTAGCATTGATAACCTATTCTCGTGAAGATTATATTCGTCAAGCATTTGATGTTTGTTTTGTAATAGATTAAGACTTTCGCTGTCCAGGTGCTCTCTACTTTTAGTTGTGTACGTTCTATATTTTGACCTCAGCGTTAAAGTATTTATAGAATTTATGGTCAAGGTTATTTCATCCGTTTTTGATGGAGACGTTTCAAGATTAATTAATATGTTTTCTGGATCAGGATATTTAGTAGCAGATGGTAAATACTTTAGTTTAATATTATAGTAACATGACATAAATATTATTATCGACATATCTAGATTCTCTAGTACACAATAAAAACAATTAGCCACTTTATTAAATACACATACAATAATGTACTTTTTATTTTTATTTGTCTTTTTCTTTTTCAGGATAAAACTTTCATGAAGAACAGACCATTTATAATCTTCATTATTGGAATTGATTAGACTATCTGTTCGAATATTTTAGTTGGTCGTTCATAGTTAAAAATTCAAAAAAGTGACAAAAATCGTCGTAGTTTTCATTGAATCATCGACATTTTTTACCGAACTGCGGACCGGAGATGAATTCCAATATTTACTGGATCCGACGACGAAAACGTATTCATGCTACGCTATAATAATAGCAAGTTTCTTTAGAACATATTTGAGACAGGAAAACAGGATATTCCTGTATTCATTATTCTTGAATTTAAAGTGACATTTTAGCAGACCGTCGAAATTTGACACAAAATTAGACGGAACTGTGACATACTTCAGAGAAATTCTGGGAACGTAATTGTGAATGAATATAATATAACTGGTTCATACTCAAACAGTGCATTTACATATTTTGTTTCATAATTGACGAAATCGTCGCCCTGGAATGTTTTAATCTCCGTTGACACTTTTGTGAAAAAGTGCTTTCTTTCACGTCCGCATTTCTACCAAGTATGGCATGCCAAGTTAACATTTTAGACAATTATTTAATATAAATACATGTGACGAAAAGAAACTACAGAACTGTGATCAATAACATACATTGTAATTCATATGACATAAGAAGACCATGTGACAATTTTAATTAGTTAATTGTGTAAGTGTAACAATAATCAAGATTAAACAAAACTATCCAACACTTTTATGATCTAAATTATGTATCTTGTTATTTTTTGGTCATGGTGTTGAATTTATTGGATTTATTATTTGTAATTGTCACCCGCCTTCCCGTTGTTCTATCTTGACGACAACGCGTGCTACTTCGTATTTCTTGTTTGCAAATCATTCTCTACATATCTTTCCGTTAAACTGTGCATGCATAAAGTATTTGTCACTGGACGGTGAGAAAACAACATTCAATCAATCATATATCTTCTAAAATAACAGCACTACATGTATAATGAATTTAAACATATTCAAACGAATAAAAGCTTCTTTTATTTTTTAATCAGATATTTACACGTCAAAGAAAAAAAAATAAGTACCAAATATGAAAGGAATAAAACGCATCATAATCAGACATCTTGCTTGTAAGACGTGTGTTTCGTATACAAAAGACTCATCAGTGACGGTCGAATAAAAAATGTCAATAGGCCATAAAGGCTCAAAATTCCGATTTTTTTTTTTGGCGAAATACAGCTAATAAAGGTTCCTGAATATATTATCCGTAGTTTTTGCAAACACTATAAAGTTTTGTTAACAGTTAATTCATAAAATTGACTATTTCAATACTAATTCACGTTTATATTTACACAAAGTGCTAACTTTTGGACATCGTGTTGGTCATGTTGCTGCATGGGTTGTTTGTTTCATTAATTTTTATTGTGCTATCTAAAAAGATTACAGTCCGCAGGAAGACATTTTACCCAACTAGTCTTTGTTCTTATCCCTTAATGCCAATTGATTAACGGAAATCAGCAAATACCAAATTTTTAAGTCTTAGGTTTGACCAGGCCGGTGTCAGAACCCACGACATCAGGCGGTTTAACTCATTTATTATATATATATTTAATTGTACAATGAATTGATAAAAGGGTGCATACTGTAAGAATCCATCTTATATGAATCCGCGCTTTTACATACACATCCACCCAAAAGAAATAACTTTTGCAACACGTATAGAAATAAGAAGATGTGGTATGAGTGCCAATAATACTACTATCCTTCCAGGACACAACATGTAAAAACTAAACAATTAGTGGTGAAAGTACGACCTTTAACACAGAGCTTTGGCTTACACCGACCAGCAAGCTATCAGGGACACACAAGTGACTAATGTAGCAATTCAAACAGGAAAACCAACGATTTGATCTTTATATAAAAAAACTAGAAACGAGGAACACGTATGAACCAGAAAAACCACTGAACAGGTTCCTTAATAGTTGCAAAAAAACGCAGCATGTGTAAACGTTTAAACAGGCAAAAGACAACCTTCACCCTAACCCGAACTTATATGCTCTAATTAGTAACTTGCATGTCCAATTATAACTGTAGTTCATTTTGATAAACAAATTACAAAAACGCAAAAACAAAACGAAAAAATACAAAATCCAAATTAATCACATACGTGCATTTTACATGATATTTCACAAATCATGTGACACTGACAGGAAAGTGAAACCATTTTTCGCCATTGCCAGTATCCACATCATAATTACAGATAACAAAAATGTTCCATAGATATAGGAAGATGTGATGTGAGTGTCAATGATACAACTCTCCATCCAAATAACAATTTATAAAAGTAAACCATTATAGGCCAATATAAGAAAAAAGATGTGGTATGATTGCAAATGAGACAACTATCCACAAAAGATCAAAATGACACAATTATTAACAACTATAGGTCACTGTACGGCCTTCAACAATGAGCAAAGCCCATACCGCATAGTCAGCTATAAAAGGCCCCGATAAGACAATGTAATACAATTCAAACGAGAAAACTAACGGCCTTATTTATGTAAAAAAAAAAGGAACGAAAAACAATTATGTAACACATAAACAAACGACAACCACTGAATTTACAGGCTCCTGACTTGGGACAGGCACATACATAGATAATGTGGCGGGGTTAAACATGTTAGCGGGATCCCAACCCTCCCCCTAACTTGAGACAGTGGTATAACAGTACAACATAAGAACGAGCTATAAAAATCAGTTGAAAAAGGGTTAACTCGTCAGATAGACAAACAATACAAGTGGACGTGGCCGGGTACTTATACATCCCGACACAAAAAGACACAATGAACAGATCTGAGAGTACTCGCAGTTATCTGACAGCTAGTTCAAAGCCACTAACAACTAATAAAAAAAATCATGCCTCTAATTAGATATAGGAAGATGTGGTGTGAGTGCCAATGAGACAACTCTCCATACAAATAACTCTAAGACTAAAAACAATGTACGGCCTTTAACACGGGGCTTGTCTCACACCAAACAACATGCTGTAAAGGGCCCCAAAATTACTACTGTTAAACCATTCAAACCATAGTCCATTTCATTGTGAATGAAACATCAGTTTTTTTTTCTGTACTCAGTTCTCACTTGTCTTTGTCAATTTTCCCTGGCTTCCAAGATGAAATGAATGGATACATTATGTTAAACATAACTATTCTTCTTCTTTTTGGAATTTTATTCTCATACACATTTGTCCGGGTCTACACTTATTTGGTTTTTATACATTGACTAATGATATTTGGCATACAGTGTATAGCCATGACTCAGATATCATAACAGTCTCATATTATTATGACATTTACCGTTGATCTCAAGGTCCAAAAAATTGATCTTTAACTTTCATGGTTAAATGATTGTCTAACCCTTAAACCATATATATGTTCTTACAGGCTATGCCATTTTCTTTACTGCACAATAGGATTAATTTCTTAGGTCAATTAATGCCTAGTTAATAACTCCAACAAGAGTGCACACACTCAAACGTCTCGCCTTCTTTATTAATCATTGATATTATGTTGATAGTCCTAAATATAAATTTAATATTAACCAAGATAACTAAACATTGACCAATGAACCATGAAAATCAAATCAAGGTCAGATGAACCATGCCAGACAGACATGTACAGCTAACAATTCTTCCATACAACACATATAGTTGACCTATTGCTTATAGTTTAAGAAAAAAGAACCAAAACACAAAAAGTCAACACTGAGCAATGAACCATGAAAATGAGGTCTAGGTCAAATAAAACCTGCTCTAAAAATATTTCCATACACCAAATATAGTTGATTTATGGCATATAGTATTGGATAAAAACACCAAATCTCAAAAACTTTACTTTGACCACTGAACCAGGAAAATGAGGTCAAAGTCAGATGACATCTGCTCGCTAGACATGTACACCTTACAATCATTTCATACAACAATTATAGTAGACCTATTATATAAGGTATGAGAAAAACAGACCAAAACACAAAAATCTAACTATAACCACTGAACCATGAAAATGAGGTCAAGGTCAGATGACACCTGTCATTTGGACATGTACACCTTACAGTCCTTCCATACACCAAATATACTGGACCTATTGCTTACAGTATCTCAGATATGGACTTGACCACAAAATCTTAACCTTGTTCACTGATCCATGAAATGAGGTCGAGGTCAAGTGACAGGCATGAGGACCTTGCAAGGTACGCACATACCAAATATAGTTATCCTATTACTTATAATAAGAGAGAATTTAACATTACAAAAAATCTGAACTTTTTTTTCAAGTGGTCACTGAACCATGAAAATGAGGTCAAGGACATTGGACATGTGACTGACGGAAACTTCGTAACATGAGGCATCTATATACAAAGTATGAAGCATCCAGGTCTTCCACCTTCTAAAATATAAAGCTTTATAGAAGTTAGCTAACGCCGCCGCCGCCGCCGGATCACTATCCCTATGTCGAGCTTTCTGTAACAAAATTTACAGGCTCGACAAAAATGATTTATATCCCCCTCTTTTTGCCTTGATAAATCGTTGCTAATTCACCATAGGTTTTTGTAATCATACAGAGGACACATTCACATTCCAACCCCAATATCAAATTAGTTCGTAATTGCCTGGATTAGACATTTTATTCCACACAATGTCTGTATTTGGTACAAGTCACGTCTCTTTCATTCCATTAACTTTTACGTATCTTTAAAAACTGTTCAAACTCATCTCAAATTATTAAATCCTATATATTTTTGTTTTCATGAAAAGACCTTCACATCGAAACAAAGGTGTTGTAGTGGTCTACAATTTAAAAAAAATGTTTGCTGTTGCTTAGCAAGATGTGGGATTCTATACTAGATATAGAATTCGTCCAAAAAATCATGATAATCTAGATGTTTATATTATAGTGTAACACCGTATTAGGAAGTATATTCCTAAAACATAACTAAGTTCATACTTCAATAAATATATGGAACCTATTATTGCATGGTTGATATGCACTTGTTATGTAGCTTAGTTGTTGATCAGCGTGTAGTGACCTACAATTGAACTAAGTTTTTATTTCTAATTAAACATATAAAAAGAAGATGTGGTATGATTGCCAATGAGACAACTATCCATAAAAGACCACAGACTTTAACAACTATAGGTCACCGTACGGTCTTCAACAATGAACAAAGCCCATATCGCATAGTCAGCTATAAAAGGCCCCGATAAGACAATGTCAAACAATTCAAACGAGAAAACTAACGGCCTTATTTATGTACAAAATGAACGAAAAACAAATATGTAACACATACACAAATGACAACCACTGAATTTACAGGCTCCTGACTTGGGACAGGCACATACATAAATAATGTGGCGGGGTTAAACATGTAAGCGGGATCCCAACTCTCCCCTAACCTGGGACAGTGGTATAACAGTACAACATAAAAACGAACTATAAAAATCAGTTGAAAAAGGCTTAATTTATCAGATGGACAAACATTCAAGTGGACGTGGCCGGGTACTTATACATCCCGACACAAAAAGACACAATGAACAGATCTGAGAGTACTCGTAGTTATCTGACAGCTAGTTCAAAGTCACTAACAACCAATGAAAAAAATCAGGCATCTAAGACTATGTTCACAAACAGATAATCTGCATTGCATTCAATTTAATTTGTTCAATAAAATGACTATTTGATTTGTAGTTGGCTTTAATTCAAACATGTTTTGCTGTTGCTATGCTCAATACGGATTTTGAAAAGAATAAAAAAAAAAGATGTATATAAAACAATATTGGAATGAAGCACCAAATGGAAAGAAAAATCTTCAAACAACTGCTTAATTTATACTTTAGAGGGGCAAGCACCAATTAGTTAACCGTTGCTCGGCAACATTTCTTTTGCCAAAGTTGTTTTAAGCATATAGTAAACAAAATCAAAGGGTATTTTCATTTGTGACTTCAAGTTCTTCTTGGGCAAACAATAGTATTGGCAAATATTTAAATTTGTACTGATAAAGCAATTAGTATGTGATATTTTTCATTCTTAATAAAAACCGTTGCTAGTCAACCTGTCTTTCACCGAAACACAATAAAATCATTATTTTTTCAAGTGTCTACACTAACATCATTGATATCAATACAAACTTGTTTGCAGAGGGGGCCAAAAATAGCCCTTATCATACCTTGTCCTTTGGTAATACTAAAGTGAAATAATAACTTGAAAAGTTATTGGCAAACTATTAGTGAGTGTAGTCTCCTATTGAAAAGACTCGGGTTTTTTATAACAAAGATAAGAATATTAAGAACAGGAAGTAAACTCTTACGATCAATAACATATATTCTTTAAAAGGGGGAAATCAAAGGTTAAAGTATTGTTTATGCACTTTCAAATATTTTGGCCACGAGCATCACTGAAGAGACATGTATTGTCGAAATGCATATCTGGTGCAGGAAAATTGGTACCGTTTATGTTATATAAATTTGCATCCGATGTGTGGCTCATATGTTCCGCAGTGTTTATGAGTATATTTGATTCTCTTCATAAAGTCAAATAATTGTATGACACAAATATAAGGTAGATTATGTCTCAAATTAATGTCTGCATAAGGTATTATATGTACTTATATTAAATAGTTCTAATCAAACTTACCTTCACTAGTTGAAAACGTCTCCTTGTTTAAAAAGAACTTTTACTTTCGTTTCATATTTATTTTCCTGACTGACAACAAGTCGAGACATTTTTACATACGGGTATATTCCTTAGATGATGTCATCTAGTTATTCTGTTAAAACAATCTGTTTTTAGAAACTTGTCTGACAGGTTTATCGGTCGTCTATAATTAATCGTCTGGCATTAAATGTCATGGCTAAAAATAACTTGTATGAGAAGTAGATAAAAAGAAATTTCATATTTGAAGGTCCATCAATTAAAAAAATTCAGCCTTAACTGATCAATCGATCGATCTTATCGTTAATATTGACTTTAATGCATGAGCACACAAAACAGATCTAGACATAATATGATAATCTAAATATAATTGAGATTCAACAACCAAAACGATGTAAACATACATCACGGACATACATGGGTTCGTTGATTTCAGTTGTATGAGTTGGTATATTTGATTAGTAAGATAAGATAAGATAACTTTATTAGCACTAACACATTGACAATAAATGGTTTATATGGCAACAAATTAAAGACTAACTACAATAACATATATACAATGAAGGAGTGACAGTGGATAATTATGAGAGAAATATATAAAAAATAAATGAGAAGCATATACATTATTACAAAAATCAAGTACCTTTTAATAATGAGTTTCTCACCAACAAGTATGAATTAATATTATTAATTCGTATATTTTAACAAATTTGATTCGTTTAGGGATAGTCACATGTTAAACTATATTTTCGAAGGTAGAGAGAAAACGGCGGATAGCAAAAAGCATATTGACCGGCAAAAAGCATATTGCACGCTTATTTTCAGAATATCTAAAAATCGATATACTTTGTGACGTCATGTAATGAATTTCAGGATATTGTTTAACGTTTTGAAAAAAATGATATCTGTGATCGGTTATTTGACGAAAAAAAATCTTCAAATACATAAGATGTTCCGAAAAAAGTAAATGAAATAACAACTAATATGTTGTTATTGTCAAGGAGACAATGTAATATCTATAAAGTTCCAACAAACCTAAATGACGATTTTGATACAAACATGGTCGGAAATTAACAATTTAACAAATATATTATTAGAAACAACTATATTATTAGAAACAAAGTTGTTTCTTTGTTCTGGATAAATAGAGGAATAGAAAATTAAGATGAGTTTCAATTTGATAGTATCAAAAATACAAATGAGATAACGTACATGTATGTCATAATACAATACAAATATAATATATAATAATGGTAATGGCTATATTTGTATAATAATAATTTTTGAACAGATTTACAGCAGGCCAGATGATAAATACAAACTTCAATCAAACATTTTTAAAGACGGGTATATTCGTTAGATGATGTCATCTAGTTATTCTGTAAAATATAATCTATGTTTAGACACTAGTCAGGTTTATCAGGTGTCTATAATTACACATTTCGAATAAGATTGTATTGCTAAAAATACTTTTATGAAAAGTAGATATTTGAAGGTCCATCAAACAAAAAGTTTCAATCTTAACTGATCAATCGATCGATCGTATCGTTAATATTGACTTTAATGCATGAGCACACAAAACAGATCTAGACATAATATGATAATCCAAATATAAATAAGATTCAGCCAAAACGGTGTAAACATACATCCCGGACATACATGGGTTCGTTGATTTCAGTTGTATGCGTTGGTCTGTATATTTGTTCAGATATCAGTTGTATGCGATGGTCTGTATATTTGCCGTGATTAGTATGAATATAATGATCTGTGAAGTTTAGCTGCGTTGTTCTAAGAATGATCCGTTGATCTAAGTATCATGGGTCCATTAAAACCAAAGGAGACTGAGCATACATTTAAACAGTTGGTCTTAGTAGTATGGGTCCGTTGGTCGGATAGTATTTGTTTGTTGATCTGAATAGTATGTGTCCGTTGATCTGAATAGTATGGGTCCGTTGATCTAATAGTATGGGTTCGTTGATATGATAGTTTGAGTCCGTTAATATGATAGTAGGAATCCGTTGATATCATAGTATGGGTTCGTTGATCTAAGTTGTATTGAACAATTGATATGAGTAGTACTAATGGCCTGTTGATCTGAGTAGACAGGTCCTTTATTCTGCGAAGTGTTGGTCCATTGATCTGAAAAAAATATGTTCTGAGTGAAATGGGTTCCATCATATGATTTTTGGTCAGTTGATATATGTAGCATGGGACCGTTGATATGAGCTGTATTGTTTCGTTGTACTGGATAAATAAATAGAGGAATAAAAAATTAAGATGAGTTTCAATTTGATAGTATCAAAAGTACAAATGAGATAACGTACATGTATGTCATTATACAATACAAATATAATATATAATAATGGTTTCTTTATGCCAAAATAGACAATGCAATATCGTTTCAATGTAACAATTGTTAATTTAACCAGTAATTTCGGTAATTTGTTGAAATCGGTAGTTATCGATAGTCATTGACATTGATTTACAATTTTCGCTGCAGCTGCGGTTACATAATCTTTGAACAGAATAACAACAGGCCAGATGATGATTGCAGATTTCCTTTGTGGTATGCGTTCGAATATCGAAATATGCACAGGGCTTACTTACTGAGACTTTAATAACACAAAGAAAAAAATATACATGAGAATTATCGATGATAATTTAACAATAAACATCCACCAGGCAAAAAAAAATGCAATGTGTAAATGACTCACATATGTTGTAGTTAAATGTCAATCAGACAATAATCGAGAACCAAAAAGCACTTAAAATAACGTTTGATTCCATACGGTTTTTAGAGGTACTGATTGTTTATCAATATTTTTTTAAAAGTACATGCAACAAAAACAACGTCTGCTTCCGCACTTAATTCTCAAAATAGTGCTCTTAAAGATATTAAATACAACAATAAGTTATAAAGTTTCAGACTTGAACAAGCATATTACAATATACCTTGCAGGTTTACCACTACTGGTTTTAACTCTTTTTTTAGATCTGAATCATCCTCATTTAACACTAGGACACAATGAATAAACACCTGCAATACTATATTTGTTCGTAGATAACGTAGATTTATTGAATTCAGTATTGATATCATATCAGTAAATAAATAAACTAAATTATCTTGGTTTCTTTATAATTTTATAAACGGACAGCTACTTAAAGGTCTATTATATATCAAGTCAATACCCAAGCTGATGATGCCACCGAGGACAAACTAATTGTTAACAAGCAGAGGTATCGATCAAGTATGAATGTTACAATAAACATACTTTTGTAGTTATCGTGATCTGATTTGTTTAAAAGGTCGTCTTGAGTCTTGGTTCCACATGTGGAGCAGGATCTGCTTACCCTTCCTGAGATCACCCCTATTTTTTGGTGGGGTTCGTGTTGTTCATTCTTTGGTTTTTTATGTTGTTTCATGTGTACTATTGTTTGTCTGTTTGTCCGTTTCAATTTTTAGCCATGGCGTTGTCAGTTTATTTTCGATTTATGAGTTTGGCTGTCCCACTGGTATCTTTCGTGTCCCTCTTTTAAAAGGATTATATGTTGGGTTTTTTATATACATGTCAACTGATATGATACATCTTTCAATCTGCTGCTCGATTGAATTGAATCTAAAAATAAGATCATGTTTTGCTGTTCAATTAACACCTTCTTGGTCATATAACTCTTAACGCTTGGATTTTCGTTCATACATTTCTAGCTTTCAAATGATTATTTTTAAACGTTATTGATGAAGGATAATCAAAGAAACCGCTTGCTTTTCTCTTCTTGAACTTCTTTTATTAATTAAACTCAGGTTGTCTTTCCGTTGGATACTTATTATCTTAATGTGCAGAACGTTGCACTTTTTTGTCGACTTTTTTCTTTATTCATATGCGGCTGGATTCATACAGGA
Source organism: Mytilus galloprovincialis (assembly GCA_037788925.1). Lineage (NCBI taxonomy): Eukaryota > Metazoa > Mollusca > Bivalvia > Mytilida > Mytilidae > Mytilus > Mytilus galloprovincialis. Next base: position 84,551,556 of record CM075338.1, read on the forward strand.
ATTTCTTATGAAGAAAACATATATAGATGATGTTCTTGAACTGTCTTCTTATCACGAGTGTCAATTACCAACTAAGACATATCACGAGTGTGAACTACCAACTAAGACATATTACTTCCTATCTACTTATCACGAGTGAACTACCAACTAAGACATATTACTTCCTATCTACTTATCACGAGAGTGAACTACCAACTAAGACATATTACTTCCTATCTACTTATCACGAGTGTGAACTACCATCTAAGACATATTACTTCCTATCTACTTATCACGAGTGAACTACCAACTAAGACATATTACTTCCTATCTACTTATCACGAGTGAACTACCAACTAAGACATATTACTTCCTATCTACTTATCACGAGTGAACTACCAACTAAGACATATTACTTCCTATCTACTTATCACGAGTGTGAACTACCAACTAAGACATATTATTTCCTATCTACTTATCACGAGTGAACTACCAACTAAGACATATTACTTCCTATGTACTTATCACGAGAGTGAACTACCAACTAAGACATATTACTTCCTATCTACTTATCACGAGTGAACTACCAACTAAGACATATTACTTCCTATCTACTTATCACGAGTGAACTACCAACTAAGACATATTACTTCCTATCTACTTATCACGAGTGAACTACCAACTAAGACATATTACTTCTATCTACTTATCACGAGAGTGAACTACCAACTAAGACATATTATTTCCTATCTACTTATCACGAGTGAACTACCAACTAAGACATATTACTTCCTATCTACTTATCACGAGAGTGAACTACCAACTAAGACATATTACTTCTATCTACTTATCACGAGAGTGAACTACCAACTAAGACATATTACTTCCTATCTACTTATCACGAGTGAACTACCATCTAAGACATATTACTTCCTATCTACTTATCACGAGAGTGAACTACCAACTAAGACATATTACTTCCTATCTACTTATCACGAGTGTGAACTACCAACTAAGACATGTTACTTCCTATCTACTTATCACGAGAGTGAACTACCAACTAAGACATATTACTTCTATCTACTTATCACGAGAGTGAACTACCAACTAAGACATATTACTTCCTATCTACTTATCACGAGAGTGAACTACCAACTAAGACATATTACTTCTATCTACTTATCACGAGAGTGAACTACCAACTAAAACATATTACTTCCTATCTACTTATCACGAGAGTGAACTACCAACTAAGACATATTACTTCCTATCTACTTATCACGAGTGAACTACCAACTAAGACATATTACTTCCTATCTACTTATCACGAGTGAACTACCAACTAAGACATATTACTTCCTATCTACTTATCACGAGTGAACTACCAACTAACACATATTACTTTCTATCTACTTATCACGAGTGTGAACTACCAACTAAGACATATTACTTCCTATCTACTTATCACGAGAGTGAACTACCATCTAAGACATATTACTTCCTATCTACTTATCACGAGTGTGAACTACCAACTAAGACATATTACTTCCTATCTACTTATCACGAGTGTGAACTACCAACTAAGACATATTACTTCCTATCTACTTATCACGAGTGTGAACTACCAACTAAGACATATTACTTCCTATCTACTTATCACGAGGGTGAACTACCAACTAAGACATATTACTTCCTATCTACTTATCACGAGAGTGAACTACCAACTAAGACATATTACTTCCTATCTACTTATCACGAGTGAACTACCAACTAAGACATATTACTTCCTATCTACTTATCACAAGTGAACTACCAACTAAGACATATTACTTCCTATCTACTTATCACGAGAGTGAACTACCAACTAAGACATATTACTTCCTATCTACTTATCACGAGTGAACTACCAACTAAGACATATTACTTCCTATCTACTTATCACGAGAGTGAACTACCAACTAAGACATATTACTTCTATCTACTTATCACGAGAGTGAACTACCAACTAAGACATATTACTTCCTATCTACTTATCACGAGTGTGAACTACCAACTAAGACATAGTACTTCATATCTACTTATCACGAGTGTGAACTACCAACTAAGACATATTACTTCCTATCTACTTATCACGAGAGTGAACTACCAACTAAGACATATTACTTCCTATCTACTTATCACGAGTGTGAACTACCAACTAAGACATATTACTTCATATCTACTTATCACGAGTGAACTACTTACTAAGACATATTACTTCTTATCTACTTATCACGAGTGAACTACCAACTAAGACATATTACTTCCTATGTACTTATCACGAGAGTGAACTACCAACTAAGACATATTATTTCCTATCTACTTATCACGAGAGTGAACTACCAACTAAGACATATTACTTCCTATCTACTTATCACGAGTGAACTACCAACTAAGACATATTACTTCCTATCTACTTATCACGAGTGAACTACTAACTAAGACATATTACTTCCTATCTACTTATCACGAGTGTGAACTACCATCTAAGACATATTACTTCCTATCTACTTATCACGAGTGAACTACCAACTAAGACATATTACTTCTATCTACTTATCACGAGAGTGAACTACCATCTAAGACATATTACTTCCTATCTACTTATCACGAGAGTGAACTACCAACTAAGACATATTACTTCCTATCTACTTATCACGAGTGAACTACCAACTAAGACATATTACTTCCTATCTACTTATCACGAGTGAACTACTAACTAAGACATATTACTTCCTATCTACTTATCACGAGTGTGAACTACCATCTAAGACATATTACTTCCTATCTACTTATCACGAGTGAACTACCAACTAAGACATATTACTTCCTATCTACTTATCACGAGTGTGAACTACCAACTAAGACATATTACTTCCTATCTACTTATCACGAGTGAACTACCAACTAAGACATATTCCTTCCTATCTACTTATCACGAGAGTGAACTACCAACTAAGACATATTACTTCCTATCTACTTATCACGAGAGTGAACTACCAACTAAGACATATTACTTCCTATCTACTTATCACAAGTGAACTACCAACTAAGACATATCACTTCCTATCTACTTATCACGAGAGTGAACTACCAACTAAGACATATTACTTCTATCTACTTATCACGAGAGTGAACTACCAACTAAGACATATTACTTCCTATCTACTTATCACGAGTGTGAACTACCAACTAAGACATAGTACTTCCTATCTACTTATCACGAGTGTGAACTACCAACTAAGACATATTACTTCCTATCTACTTATCATGAGAGTGAACTACCAACTAAGACATATTTCTTCATATCTACTTATCACGAGTGTGAACTACCAACTAAGACATATTACTTCCTATCTACTTATCACGGGTGAACTACTAACTAAGACATATTACTTCTTATCTACTTATCACGAGTGTACAAATGTCTACCTGAACTGTCTACTTATCACGAGTGTGAACTACCAACTAAGACATATTACTTCCTGTCTAGTACAAATGTCTGCCTGAACTGTCTACTTATCAGGAGTGAGAACTACCAACTAAGACATATTACTTCCTGTCTAGTACAAATGTCTTATTATCACGAGTGTGAACTACCAACTAAGACATATTACTTCCTGTCTAGTACAAATGTCTACTGGCTAATCGTCACAGAATGAGGATATTACTGTTCTGTGTACAAACAAAATACAGCACTTAAGCGAGGATCAGGACAGAAATGTTGATTGATAAGTCATGCATATACAGGAATCAAATTTATTTGTCAAAACAAAGGCATGCAGTGATAACAGAAGAACAGCTCATTCTTATAAAAGTGAATACAATACTAACCTTCTTTTGTGACCCCTAACAACAGTAGAAAAACAATCCCGGTCGGAAATGTTAAATGAATATTGTGTTGGTCTTCGTAATGTATCCGGGTTTTGTTTTCTGTAATTAGTTAATACTTCAGTTTTATCATGTATATCTTTTATATTCATTTGATAAAATTTACTGTTTGTAATAGCATAAATTGTTTTAAATAATAAGGATGTTCTTATCCCAAGTAAAAAACCCTAGCCGTATTTGAGACAACCTTTTTGAACTTTTGATCCTCAGTGCTGTACCACTTTTTTTACTTTCGAACTTTTATATCTGGGCGTCACTGGTGAGTCTTGTGTGGACGAGGCGCGTTTCTGGCGTATTGCATTTTAAACCTCATGTCTTTTGTTAGCTATTATTCATGTGTTTCTTTGTCAAATATGTTCTCCTATTTATTTGTATTTAAAAAATGTCCTGTACCAAGTCAGGAATATGGTCATTGTTATATTATAGTTCGTTTTTGTGTTTCTTTTGTGTCGTTTGTTTTCTCTTATATTTGAGAGTGAATTACTATAAGACGTGTCGCGGTACTCTTCTATCCCAAATTCATGTATATGGTTTTGATGTTATATTTGATATTCTCATCGGATTTTGTCTAATGCTTAGTCCGTTTCTGTGTGTGTTACATTTTAATCTTGTGTCGTTGGTCTCCTCTTATATTTAATGCGTTTCCCTCAGTTATAGTTTGCTACCCCGATTTTGCTTTTTGTCCATAGATTTACGAACAGCGATATACTACTATTGCCTTTATTTAAAACAAAACAACTCTTGGTTGCAAGTGATTTTTTCAAAACACCCATCTTACCTTAGTGAAAAATGTAGAACACTGTTTGTACTAACATTATCATCATTTTCAACACATGTCTAGAAGAATCTCTATACTATTCCTGATACTACCCCTATTTTGAAGGGTTTCGCGTTACTCAATCTTTTGTGTTTTGTGTATTATTGTTAGTCTGTTTTCCATTGCTTTTTTTCTGTGTTGTTGTAAATGCGTATGAAATAGATGCTATTTGACGTCGAGCATTTATGATTAATCAGTAAAAATTAAGATGTTCACTGTATAACCATACTTTATTAATTTTATCAATCAATTTTAATTTGCAAATATACAAACGAATGGTTACAAAATCAGAACTTTGTGTCTTTCAAGTCAGGAATGTGACAGTTCTTGTGCATTCGTTTTTATGTGTTTTGTCATTTGATTTTGCCATGTGATTATGGACGTTCCGATTAGATTTTCCTCTGAGTTCAGTATTTTTGTGATTTTACTTTTTAACATATTTTCTAGAACACTGTCCTAAGAACGCATCATTTTCTTCGGATAATTCAGGTTCCAAGTCAGGAATATGACAATTGTATAACAGTAGATTTATATATCTTAGGATTCGGTGTTATCTTTTTTATGAACTTTCTATTGTTTTCATTTACCTGAAATTGTTTGTGGTTAAAGTGTTTAAAGTTTGTTTAGTATAAAGATACTGTATTGTTAGAAAGCAATTGTATCAACATCAAGTTATTTTTGTTAAACGGTATGTATATATATAACATTAACAACCCCTGAATATACATGAAATTAACAACCCATGTATAACTAAACATGCTTCTAAAAAGTAAAATCACAAAAACTTAACTTGGAGGAAAATCAAATCGGAAAGTCCATAATCACATGGCAAAATCAAATGACAAAATACATCAAAAAAATGGACAACAAGACAATAACAATCAAAACCAAGGAGTAAACAAAGACACAAAAACCAAAAGACATTTACATCAACAGTCATAAATAATAAATAAGAAACAACACGAACACCACTAAAACAGGGAGTGAAATTATGTGCTCCGGAAGTGTAAGCATTTCTTGCACCGTATACGGCAACCGTCATGTTATTTCTTCGTTCAGTTCGGTAATGATGGAGGGTTATTATGACTGAGGAAGAATATCAGATATGATTTCTGACACACTTTTGTCATAATGGCCAATCAGCTCATGATATCGACCGTAAAATTTAATTAGTGATTACCTTAATTTGATTGATTCATAGCCCTGTCTTAGCAAAATCAGCGTACTTTGAGATAGCGCTATCGTAACGCATCAATTGAGACACATATACTCCGTATGCTGGTGCCGCTGCGATGTTGCTACACAGAAATGGAAATTTGACTATAGGAAAATTAAAATCATCGCATTTGTCATAAATTTTGGTAATTAATCTACCATCAGTAGTCATTTCGAGAAAAAAAGGTCTAAATATGAAGCAGATTTATCTGTGCAGGTAGTATCTTTAATTTCAAGTTCACTTGGATATATATTAAATATACGTGATCACTAAATCTATTAGTATTAAAAGACAGTACATCATCAATATACCGATAGGTGAAATTAAAAGACTTGGCTAATTTATTTCTCCTTTCTGTACAAGCCCTTGGATAAATTCTGCTTCATAGGAATACAAAAACAAATCTGCAAATAGAGGAGAGCAATTGGTACCCATTGGGATTCCAATAGTCTGTTGGAAGACCAAACCTCCAATTTCAACTAATATGTTGTCAATTAAAAAGTCCAGCATGGCAGTGATATCCCCTTCGATGTATGTTTTGCTTGACTCGGTATGACTTTTCACAAAGTAAGCTGATTTCCTTCCAAAAACTAGACATTTAAAACGTCTAGTGCCATTCTGTTAAAGAAACATAAGCTGACGAGTTCTTTCAGTGGCGCTTAAGTTTAGTGTGTGGAATAGTGATATACAGAGTTGAAAAATCAAAGGTTTTAATGTTGGTACAATGTTTAAATGATTGAGCATCTAAATTCGCCACTAACTCTTTTGAATTTTTAAGTATCAACATCTGACAACTGTCATATTCCTGACTTGATACAGACATTTTCAGATGTAGACAATGATGGATTAAACCTGGTTTTATAGCGCTAAACCTCTCACTTTGTACGAATGTCTCATCAAACTCCGTTATATTTACATTAATATATTGATGCGTGAACTAAAACATACATAATAAATAAAATGGTCAAGCAGTCATACTCGTGTAACAATTTTAAAACAATTCAACAGAACATGTTTAAAGTGATTTGATAACGTCCAAAGTCACTGTAATGTTATCTGATCCTATAATATTACGTACAGTACATGTATAATTCCCATGATCAGTATATGCCACACGTTGTATCAGAAGTCCATCTTCTCTGACTAGAAATTTGTCATTGTTCGATATTCTACTTCCGTTTACTGTCCACGTGACATAAGGCAGTGGATATCCGGTAACGTGACATGGTATGAGTACGGTTGTTTTATGTGTTGCATACATGTGATTGGTTGAATTATTGATCAAAGGCTCCTCTGAAAAAAATATCAGATTTAAATTGGACTTTAACATGTTTAAATGGCATTTATTTCTTCAAAAGTAAAAAAAAGTGATAAAATACGATGAATAACTTAAATTAACTTTAGACGATTAAGGATAAATTTGTTCATCGGTAATAGTAAATGAAATAAGATGTATTGTTTTAAGTGTCAGATTTTTAAATCATTGTTTTGGTTTGTATAAATATGTTACACTCAAGCACTAAAGTCTTTTGAATACTATTTTATTGTAAATAGTTATCAAAGGTACCAGGATTATAATTTAGTTCGCCAGACGCGCGTTTCGTCTACATAAGACACCTCAGTGACGCTCATATCAAAATATTTATTAAGCAAAAAAAAAAGTACAAAGTTGAAGTGCAACAATTCCAAAAAGTTGTGGCAAATACGGCTAAGGTAATCTATGCCTGGGATAAGAAAATCCTTAGTTTTTTTTTAAAATTCAAACCTTTGTAAACAGGAAATTTATAAAAATGACCACATTATTGATATTCATGTCAACACCGAAGTACTGACCACTGGGCTGTAATTATACGTTCTTATTTTCTTATATCATATGCAGGAATCTATATGCACTAATGAGGAAATGACAAGGTGATATAACTGGCAATGGATATCAAACAGTAACGTCTAGTGGGATTACGACGCTTACGATATCGGGGCGGGGATGTTTTCTGTTCATAAAAAGTGCACACAAATATTTGTGTGGTCGTTTGAGCTAATATAAATCCTACACAAATATGTTATTATGTCGTTATAATTTATATACAAAAGCAGCTACTTTACATTTAAACGTTACAATTTCAAACTATGTGCTTCGTTGGTGTTTTTAAAAAAACAGTTTACTTACCAATGCATTTGCAATCACGTGATTCATGGTCTGAACAAATGTGGGTACTATTACGACAGTGTTCCAACAGAATTTGACTCTAAGATATGCGAATGTAAAATAGAAAGTAACTATCATCAAAAATAAAAATTTGAAATTTTTTTTACACGGGTTTCATCTTACTTGGATTAAAAGATTATTGAAGTCAAAATCTAAATGAATACAATTAGTGACCGCCATATAACATATAAATTGTACAGAGTTTGACTTATTTTGTAATCATTTGAAAATAAAAAATAAACATATTTTGGGATGATCATTTTAATTCCTGAATTAGTATGACAAACATCAGACGTCCTTTCATTTTTAGGAACTAATTTCGTTATCTCCATGTCATATTAAAATTGATGATGTCAGCCTTTAGTATAAAAAAAAATGCAGATATGGGGGTATGTACTGTAATTTACCTGTTAGATGAACAATGAAATATATCAACATATGAACATTTCCAAATAATGTATAATTTCATACCCATGATTCAGATTATTAGAGATTGCATAATATTATAGATGTGTTTGGAAAGTTGTCTCATTGGCACTCACACCACATCTTCCTATATCTATATATCTCAGGAAGAGAGAGTCTAAGTATTTTCTACCTCAGGAATAGGAATTCTTTGGTTCTCAAAGCTCTTCAGCTTCGTACTTTATTTGGCCTTTTTAACATTATTTTTTCTAGCCTGATTGTTTTATTTTTGTGTCTACAAAACTCGCGTCTGGCGTAAATATAAAATTTCAATCCTGATGTCTATGATGAGTTTATATACCTGTACTTTTATCAGTTGTTCGACCAAAGCGTTGGATCTTTTCACGATTCTGTTTTCATGTATATCACAATCGACCTACAAATAGAAATAAGCTTGAAAATATTTATAAAACAAACTATAGAAAATTAGTCATAGAGTTTAATACCTCCACAATACCTACACAACAAAACAAAAAGAAATTGAAATCTGAAGGAAAAGCAAAATAATGACACAGCAAAAAAAAGTTGTTACAATTAATTCCAAAATTAAAGAAATAGTTTTTGTTAAAAAATACAAAAAAAAAAGAATGGAAAATATTGATGAGACAGAACTAATGTTATACACTTACTCCATTTTGTGTTGTCTCTAAGACTGCTTCTAGTTTGAAAACCGTCAGTGCCAGATAAACCGTTATACACTAATGTACTACAGAAAAACAACTGATCCCTACCACGAATATCCTGTCTGTTCTGTTAATACCGTGTTGGTCAGTGTGGAATAACATTTTGACTTTAATAAAATGAATAATCTGTCTTATCTATGTACATAGTGTGAACACAAAGGAATAATATAGCCTATATATAATTGACCTAATAATCAATAATAAATATTTTGGAAAGAAACTCATATTCATTTGTATTCATGTGAAGAAAAAGGGTAAGATAAACAAAAAATACAAACTTCCTAGGATACTCTAAAACGGAAGTCCGTAATCAAATGGCAAATTCAACATTAAACCACACTAGACGAATTAACAAATGCCGTATTCGTGACCTGGTAGAGGCATTTTCGAATGTAGAAAATTGTCGATAACACCTAGTTTTTATAATAAGCTAAACCTCTCACTTGTATGATAGCCAATTACAATTCCATTATATTGAAGTCGATGTGTAAAAAGTAAAATCACAAAAATACTGAACTCAGAGGAAAATCAATTCGGAAAGTCCATAATCACATTGCAAAATCAAATTACAAAACACATCAAAAACAAATGGACGAGAACTGTCATATTCCTGACATGGTACAGGCCTTTTCAAATGTAGAAAATGGTGGATTAAACCTGGTTTTATAGCGCTAATCTTTTCACTTTGGTGAACAAAACAAACAAACACAATAGGGAAAATAATAGAATATGGGTGCAGCAGTCAACATTGTGTTAAATCTAAGCCACTTTATAAACAAACAAATATGTAACAAAGAAGCACACCTAAGGCATATAGAAAAAAAAACCTTAGCAAAAACGAACAACAAGAATAAAAAATCACTCTAGCACAACAGCACGATAACGGGATGTATAAGTAGAGAGCTAAGTCAAAGGGATATCCCCAAATGTAGACTAAACAGTTGAAGTAATATTCATAAAGACAAATAAAAGAATACTTTAACACTTTATTAGGATGATAATAGTCCATTTGCCAATTACCGTTTTAATTCTGTTATACCACTTTTGAAACAAAATACTTTCCTTTGGCAATCGTAGACTGGTTCCATACCGGACAAAATTGACACTTGCCAATGCAAAGCATGATGAATTGAAAGTGATGTATCGGCGGTTTAACTATTGTTTAATGAAAAATAATTTCTGATGTCAAAAGCATTTATCTTAACAAAAAATTAATGTAATTAAAAGATTTGAAAACCTTACAGATTACTCACATTACGCACTGGTAAATTTGCTCTTTCTGCTAGCTCTCCATCATGAATAAACATTATTGTTCCTCATAAGGCAGACAACTAAAAAAAATATCTCTAACTACAGAGTCAAGTACGGGAATTGGCAAATACCCTATTTCCATAGCAAAATAAAACAATAACGGGATGTATAAATACAGAGCAAGTCAAATGAGCATTACCAAAAAATACTAAATAGCACACTTAAACTCATAAGAACAAATAAAAGAAAACTTTAATAAATTGTTATTTGGATGAAGAGTTATCTTATTGGCACTCACACCACATCTTCCTATATCTGTAACACGTTATTAAGAATATAAGCAATGACAATACCCAGAATCTATATTAAAAGTCCATCGTATATCATTTGTGAGAAACACGACGGTGCCACATGTGGAGCAGGATCTGCTTTACCCGTCTTGAACACCTGATACCATCCCAGACCAAATGACACAGAAATTAACAGCTATAGACCACCATACGGCCTTTAACAATGAGCAAAGTCCATACCACATATCGCACAGAATTGGCAAAGTCAAATGAGAAAACTAAAGGCATAATCTATGAACAAAACATGAACGAAAAACAATATGTAACACATCAACAAAAGACAACCACTGACTTTAACTTCACTTTCAGTGACTTATTTTTTGGAAGTAACTAGAATCTGAAAGTTGCAGTACTGTGGTCATTTAACCATGCACAGGTTGTCGTTAAACACTAAAAAAGAAAAATTACGCTGACCTCAAAAGTGTTGCTATCATATCATACAGCAATGTAATTTAAAGGCAAATTATAGCATATTAATCTATTGCAATAAAAAATCATAATATCTAATAAAATTTGCAGATTTAGCTAACAAAGTCCTTATATTTGTATAAAGTAACATTCGTTTATAGTGGAAAATTGTTTTAACGTTGAATAAGCTACAATTAAAAATTGCTTGGTGGTCCCTCTCTGTGATTACCATTATATTACGCTGGTTCATTTCCCAATTAATCTCTCACCAAGGGAAGATAAATAAATCGATTTTCGTTCGTTTCAAAAATGATGAACGGTTCTTTATATTGGTATGTAATCATTTTAAACGTTTCAAATTTATGAAATTATATTCGTACATCAATGTTTTTGATACACCAATAACAAATACTGAAATATATAGAATTGATACATTTTGTAATTATTCAAAATTATATTAGAAACCTAAACTTAATTATAAAATAATGAACCTGTTAAGGGGAGAGAATACTCGCATAACTTTTTCGAATTGGCACATAATACAACGAAATGTCACTCTTGCATACAAATGGTACATTAATATAATTAATTATCTACGAAATCGTCCCCCACCTTCAATGATGAATCTAAGTTATAAATATAACCAAATGTTGTTAATCTATAGATAGTTAAGACTAATGAAAGCTAACCCAATGTAAAAATATTTCTTTGCTTCCTCAGAAAAATACTCCAGCCACTTGACTTTCATAGCTCAAAATTAACGTTTTTACACAATATTTGAATAAAGTAGTTGAAGATTATTCGCTTCTCAAAGTGTAAGACGCAATAAAAATCGTATGCTTGCACCATCCTACCGAAATACGGATTTAATTAGGTCCTGAACATTTCGACATTTCTTCGTATATTTTGAACAAATCCGGTTTTAACCAAATCACAAGTACGTGTTAAGATCCGACTAAATACCAATTTTCCTATATGGTCAGGTAAAGTTGCTACAAATTATTGTACTTATTTCTGTTGAGTTATGTTAATGGTCATGTAATGAATTTTGAAATAATTAGGCTTTTCTTCATCAGAAGTAGATTATCTTAGCTGTATACGGCAAAACTGCAAAAAAATGCTCTTCAACTTCAAACTTTCTTTTGCTTTTTCAACTTCTTTTTATTCTGATGAATCTTTTGTAGACGAAACTCGCGTCTGCCGAAAATACAAATTTCATTTCTGGTGTCTATGAAGAGGTCTTTAGCAATCAGAAATATGTTATCTGTTATTTTTAAGCTAATTCATTAAAGTTAAACAAAAGAAATTATCTCCAAAGTACAGTTTTGAGTCTCCAGCATATCTTGAAAATTCTGCACTAGGAGGTGGCCCTTAAAAAATGTGTACTACTTCCTTCAAATACCGAAACATATAAATGACCCGAAAGTCCAGAGGCTCCTGACTTGGGATGGCCCAAAACCGCGGTGTGGATAAACATGTGTTGTGAGATCTGAACCCTCTCCTAAATAGCATTGAATATTGAAACACCTATAAAAACAATTCAAACGAGAAACTAAAGGCCAGATTTATGTACAAAACAATGAACGAAAAACGATTATGATATACAGCAACAAACGATAAATAGTTATCAAAACTAGCAAGGTTATAATTTAATACGCCAGACCCGCGTTTCGTCTACATAATACTCATCAGTGACGTTCAGATCAAAATAGTGGTACAGCCAAAAAAGTACAAAGTTGAAGAGCATTGAGGACCCGAAATTCTAAACAAATTGTGCCAAATATGGCTATGGTTATGCCGGTAATAAGAAAAGCCTTTGTTTTTCGAAAAATACAAAGTTTTATAAACAGAAAATTTATTAAACTGACCACATAATTGATATTCATGTCAACACCGAATTGCTGACTACTGGGATAGTGATACCCTCGGGGAAGACTGAATAACAGACTCCTTAATTCGGTCAAGCACACACTGTTTGTGACCAGGTTAAACAAGTTTCTTGGCAACATTGTGTATGTTTCAAGACATAATTTTAAAAAATTGACTTATGGAAAAAATGTTAATCTGCCAGCACGATCATTTTCACATTTTTTAGTTGAGGGGTGATCTTTTTCTCAAGATAAGCAATATTTCACTTTTCTAAAAAATATTTTGTTGTCAATAACATACAGAAACAAGATATTTTTAAAAATCAAACATCAAGAAGCCTCCGTTCAGCGGTAAGTTGGCCTGTGACTTAGCTTTTATTGCTGTCCTTAGCAACGGTCGATGATTAATTTTAAAAACTGAAGAAACACTAGTCAATATAATGAAATTCAATGCGATTGTCATACAAGTGAAACGTTAAGCTAGCTTTAAAACTAGGTTGAATCCACTATTTTCTACATGAAAATATGGCTGCACCAAGTCAAGAATATGAAATGTGTAATTTCTTCGTTTGATGTGTTTGAACTTTTGATTTAGCATTTACGTTAGAGATTTTCCGCTTTGAATTTCCCTCGAAGTTCGTTATTTTTTATTTTGCTTTCATTTAAGAATGTACTTTGAATCTATCGTGTTCATTCTGGACAAACTAGTTATAACAAAAATTTTACTCCAGTAATAAAAATATTTATTTTCGGTTTCTATATTATCTGTTCTGTTCATGGATGTCTAGCTTTATTTGTGTTGATCCAATCAATGAACGAGGATACTCTAGTATACACTCCTGGTGCATGTCTTTTGGCGCATCCATATCCCCACGAGACTACTCCTGTTATTTTGTAGACACTGTCCTTCTTACAAACAAGAGGTCCACCAGAATCTCCCTGTATAGAGTTTAAAATATAATTATACACATGTAACATAGTTTTAGACTAACCTATACATAACGATTTGATAACTTCAAGCACCTACATGTAGCGAGATTACAACTTCAACTATTTGTAACGAGATTATAAAATCACCTACACATTTTACCTTCAACTTTCACGTTGTTACTTCAACAACACATTTAGCAGATACATGTAGCTGTATTGTATTTTAAGCTCCGACGGCATCAATACGTGATTTGATGGTCGCAAATATCCGTTTTTTTTCTCCTCTAAAGAGTCGTCAGTAAACTTAATTTGCGACCATCAAATCACCAATTGATACCATCGAGGCTTTAAATACAATACAGTTATCTCCTAATTATCTCATTGACAATTATATTAGCGTTACTTCATTTAATATGATAGGTAATCAATTTTCTTAAGGCCCAGTGGCCAATTTTCAATTGATATTGAGCACTATTGTTTTCTCCTTCAAATGAAACTGATAGAAAACAAGTTGATCGTTAAAACATAAATTTACAATCTGTCATACATCGTCTGCGCTTGCGCGTAAGTTCCGACATCAATTGGAAATCGATGCCATGCACATAAGTGACGTTGTCCAATTAAAATAGACGTTACAAACGATGTTGCATTAGCATAGTAAACATATTACCTGACAAGCGTCTCTGCCACCTTGGTTATATCCAGCACAAATGTTACTTCCGTAAATAACGTTGCCAAGGTAATATTTGCATCTGTTACTATCCATGATTGGGACATCAACTTCATTTAATAACCTAGTTCCTGGACCATCTGATGAATATAAATCATAACGTATATATTTAAAAACTTTTCATTTAATAAACAACAATTTATTATTACAAATGCATTTGTGTTCTAAGGTATAACGAACAAGTACTGTTAAATATGCGATTCTCCGTTTGAGAATCTAATGCATTCTGGCTTATATTTTTAAAAGCGAACACTCAAGCGTTGTGATTGGTTAAAAGATATCTCAATGATATACGAACAATGAAATAGCCATAGTCCTTTAAATTTCAAAGAGATGAAATTAAAAAAAAAAAAAGATTTGGTTTGATTTAAGATGATACATATTATGTTTATGTCGTCCAAACATTCGTAACACGTATTTCATTTCCAGGCATAAATATATCAGTATAAAATCTAACGGCATTTTACGTAATCAAATATTACATTAGAATAAATAGTTATATAACTTATAATTGTGCAAGGTAATGAAGTAACCAATCAATGAACAACATGTATGCTGGTCATTAGTTAAGAAACCCTTAAATAATTTATAGTTACCTGTGTGAAACCCTTAAATAACCTATAGTCACCTTTGTGAAACCCTTAAATAACCTATAGTTACCTGTGTAAAACCTTTAAATAACTTATAGTTACCTGTGTGAAGACCTTAATAACCTATAGTTACCTGTGTGAAGACCTTAAATAACCTATAGTTACCTGTGTGAAGCCCTTAAATAACATATAGTTACCTGTATGAAGCCCTTATATAACGTATAGTTACCTGTGTGAAGACTTGAATAACCTATAGTTACCTGTGTGAAGACTTAAATAACCTATAGTTACCTGTGTGAAACCCTTATTTAACCTATAGTCACCTGTGTGAAGCCCTTAAATAACCTATAGTTTCCTTTGTGAAGACCTTAAATAACCTATATTCACCCTTAAATAACATATAGTTACCTGTGTGAAGACCTTACATAACATATAGTTACCTGTGTGAAACCCTTAAATAACCTATAGTCACCTGTGTGAAATCCTTAAATAATCAATAGTTACCTGTGTGAAGAGCTCCCCATCCGGTTACTGTACATACCAGTCCGTCAAAATCTTCATATTTGTTAGGGAGACAAGCGGCCTTAGTTGTAGAATCAGTAAGGTCAAGAGGTTTATCTAACTTGATGAGTGCAATATCGTTATGGTTACTTCGTGAGCTGTAGCCTGTGTGAACGATCACATTTCTTACGTTGTGTACCTGGCTTCGGTAGATATGACCTCTATCGTGGATACCAGTTGCTACGGTCCAGTAAGAGTGGGTGGTGCTGAGAATAAAGCAGGAAATATTCAACTTTTGATATTTTATATTCACAGTACAACTCATGAGTACTAAGTTACGTGATTTACAACGCAGGGTGTTGGGAATATTAGGTACATTAGTCATACATTTAAGTTGCCGTTTGCTAGAATAGTTTTTACATCTTAAAGTCAATATGAAACATTGCTGATGATAAAAATCTAAATTACCGTTCAAAAAAACATTTACCAAAAACAAAACATTTACATTTTGTGTTGTTATAAGTTTTTATATCCCGATAAATCCTAATTCTAAGCGCAAGATGATAAAATGTTAAATTGTTGAGTCCTTGCGTGGCATTAAACATATTAGAAAATGCTTTTCATAGCGCTACAAATATCAAAGAAGCTTTGGGCCGCACTACGAATGTCATTTAATCGGTGCATGGTTCTTAGGGTATTAAAGTAGCTGTGCGCAGCCCAACAAAAAGTATAAAATTGCGACTGGCACTAAAAATATTTTAAAAGAAGCTGTGGGCGGCACTGCGGTTAGCATAGAAGATGTGGGTGGCACCGATAAAATTGAAAACGGCATGGGTAATACTGTGATTATTTTAAATTCTGTATTTGGCACAAAGAACAGTTTATAATCTAAATGCTGTGTTCGGCAATGCAAATATAACGCGTCGCAAAGTAAACTTAGTTTGCGACTATCAAAGCACTAATTGATGCCGTCGGGCTTAAAATAAAAATCAGTTATCTCTTAATTTTAAGCTGATCGCAGAAATACAAATATTATAGGCACTTAGAATGCGTTTATTGTTCTACATTGGCTAGAGTTAAGGGGAGGGGAAGATCTCATAAACATGTTTAACCCCGCCGCATTTTTGCACCTGTCCCAAGTCAGAAGCTTCTGGCCTGGTCTTGTATTATTTTTAATTCTAGTTTCTTGTGTACAATTTGGAGTTTAGTATGGCCGTTCAGTATCACTGAACTAATATATATATTTGGTTAAGGGCCAGCTGAAGGACGCCTCCGGGTGCGGGTGCGTGTGCAATAATACCTTATTTATAGAACCTGTGCTTGGCATGCATTACACATATTATAGAAGCCTGCGGCCTAACAAATATCGTAGAATCTGATGAGTACGGCACTGCGTATATTATAGAGTATGTACGTGGCAAAACGAATGTAAAAGAAGAAGTTTGCGGCAGTAAACTGTAGCCGTTTTGAGCATTTAATTAACAGGTTAATAAGTCCATGCAATTTTGTTTGATTATTTGCTGGGGTTTTTTTTTTTTGGTATTTTATTTTGCTTGGTTTTCTTTCAACTTTTGTTCCAAAAAATGAAACAAATATAAGTTACAAATATCCACTGCTTACGACATAAGAATCAAATAATTATAGCCTATTAATTTTTGTGCTCTTTGTTCCACAACATATTTGGAAGTTTTATATTCATGAAGGGACTTAATACAAAGTGAAAAGTGATGCTACCAAAATTTAAACTTGGTTTGTGGTTTTAAGTATTGTGTGAAAGTCCAGCTAGAGAACAAGGACCAATTTCGGGACGTACGTACGATTGGATGTACACGGGTAAACAAATGCCCCCATCGCCTAGCGGAAGGTCCAAAATGAAATATATTTACTCTTCGAAACAATGAGCCGCTGTAAGAATCCATTGACTGTCGATAATAGTTCCTCCACACATGTGATGACTCCCGTATCGTAGTGATACCTGAAATAGTTATTTCCCCTGGTTAACATCTGGGTCACCAAGGTACATTTTTTGTAACTAAGGATGACCGAAATATTTCTATACAAAACACATGTCAAAATAAAAATTCAAAAAATAAAGTAACGCGTCAAATTTAAATTAAGTTACCTCTAAGTGTTGTCTTTATCTTCATATAAATTAAAAGTAATAATATTTATTGAAACCTTACCTGCCATGGGTAAGCATGCGCAGTTGCGACAGTTCCGCCAACAATTCGATGACTTGTTACATCAGGTATTCCACATTGAGCTTTGAAATAAATGTAAAAAATATATATATTAATGAACAGAAAATCTGTTTCCTTTCACAGCTTTGGCATATTTCTCGATCTATTCTTTAAAATTTTGATATATGTTAGAACATTATTATTTCCTATATTTGTCTATTCTTTGTTTCTTTGTCCTTCATTCTGAACTCTTTTTTTTTCCATTTTTCTATAATTTGTAAACATCATATATGCCCTCTTATTCAGTTAAAGTTTTAATTGGGAGTCACATTGGCGAATAAAGGGGTTGGAGCTGGGGGGCCGGGCATAAAAATTTGTTTTATTATATAGGAAACCACTGAAGCATGACTAGAGGGCCCCATTATGTCAGTCAGCCCCCCTTTTTTCTGGAAAGTTTTTGATCCGGCACTGAGTCCTTCTCGATAGGGTGTCTCTAATTTTGAAAATAATACACTGACGTGAAAATTCACTGTTTTATTTTCACTAAGTTATTCCCCAACGGAATTAAACACTAGTTTGACCTCGCCTGATTTCATACCCCTACATCTAAACCATAGGCATTTGTCTCAGAATGTTTTCTACTATATACCTGAACATCATCAACAACAACGTTAACAATCAAATGTCAACACAATATACAAATGTCTTTATCATTAGAAGTCACACTGAAGGGCTGGGGAGGGAGGGGTCTCTTGTTTTTTTTTTTTCTGTTTTTTTTTTAGTCCATGTCTCTCTTTTATGCATTCATTTTTTCAATCATTCTCTTGTTTATTTGTTTTTGTTTTACACTTTGTTCTAAAATTTTTACCCATTTTGTTTGTAAACAGGGACTATCCAATTACTAGATGTGACAGTTATGAGTGTTTTACTTTGTGGATGATCATTTTGTATAAGAGGGGGGGGGGGGGGTTGTTAAAAACGGAATTTTTTTCTCACTTTTTACAAGACCGATGTATTGATTTCGCGTGGTACACAACTATAATAATTGCAACCAGATTGAGGGCAAACTATTCCTCTTGTTTCATTATCTCTCAGTCCAAACTGCGTACCAGACAAGGCTTTGCTTAGTCCGCATATCCCTCTAACTATCTCTGATATTAAGTGTACCTTTACTTTATTCCTGCTTATCATTTTACTTAAATTTTAACAATTTCGTATCCATTCCTTGAGTGAAAAATATTATGTTATAACAAAACTAAAACTTTCCACGTTTAGTTAAAAAAAATATACTCAGTCTATATCAATCAACGAATAGACTGAAAAACAACTATCATATTCCTGGTGTGCTACAATTTACAATTTATAACTAGTTAAATCTCCAAGATGTTTAAATAAAAAACATTTATACACTAGACGCACGTTTCGTCCACTAAAGGCTTATTGGTGACGATTGGGTAAAAAAGTTTAAAAGGCCGAATAGATTACGAGGCTAATGAGTATTGAGCATTGTGCAACCCACAATTTCTAAAAATTATTGACAAATTCATCTAATGTAATCTGAAACAGTATTTACCTCCGCTACTCGTTTGGTGACTTCCGGTTCCGGTTCCGGTATGACTTCCTGTACCAGTTCCAGTTCCGGTCCCAGTACTTGTAGAATGTTGTGGATAACAACAAAGTTCTAAGAAACCACAGTGACTATAACTTTGTACGTAGCCACTCGGACATGTACTGAAAATGTCAATACATGCTCCTTTATAGGAGGTGGCACATACTGTAAAGACAATAGCAGTTAGACATTAATGATATAAATTATCGATGCAGGCTCCTTTATAGGAGATGGCACACACTGTAAAGACAATAACAAATAATATATAGAAAGCATCAATAAAAGATGTTGGAAATGAGTTTTTTAAACAATATCAATTAGACATTTATGACAATAACTATTGAAACAGGCTTTGTAATATCCTTACAGTGTTTGGTGTTGTTGTTGGGTTGGTGTTGTCGTTGGGTTCGTGTTGTTGTTTGGTTGGTGTTGTTGTGTGGTTGGTGTTGTTGTTGGGTTGGTGTTGTTGTTAGGTTGGTGTTGTTATTAGGTTGGTGTTGTTGTTAGGTTCGTGTTGTTGTTGGGTTGGTGTTGTTGTTAGGTTTGTGTTGTTGTTAGGTTCGTGTTGTTGTTAGGTTCGTGTTGCACAGTCTGTAGTTGTCTTTGTTGTGTTTTTAGTACTGTTTTCTTTTTCTTTTTTTTTTCTTTTCGTCATTTTTCATTTTATTGTCATGGCATTTTCATTTTGTTTTTGACTTGTGAGATTGAACTTTCTGTTAATATCTGTTGATATCTGTCGCCTCTCTTATGCAGGTCCCATGAAAGGATATGGGACCAACTATCACAACAATAAATCATTAGGAGGGAATATTGCAACAGTCTTCATTATAGGATGTTAAAAACTAAAAATACAGTTGCGTCTAAACAAAAGATGAAAGACAGACAGACATATAAAAAAAGAAGATGTGGTATGATTGCTAATGAGACAACTCTCCACAAGAGACCAAAATGACAGAGAAATTAATAACCATAGGTCATTGAACGGCCTTCAACAATAAGCAAAGCCCATACTGCATAGTCAGTTATAGAAGGCCCCGATGTTTACCTTACATAGATTGTATAGACAAATTAAATTTATTATCTAAAAAGGTCAAAGCATTAAAGGTCAACACAGGCCACTAATGCAGACGGACGGAAAGACACAGATCAAAAAAAGTTCACTTACAAATTAAAAAATAGATATAATCATGAAACTTAAACGTGATTAGGAAATCACAAGGAAAAAATTTAAGTCGAGAAAAACGTGACTTAGACATTAAAGAATTTAGCATAAAAAAAAAATTACGGAATTTTCCGACAATTTTGTAAGAAGAAATAACGGTATGTTCCGACGTTCATTCAAACTTTAAAACTATTGTAAACCTTGATGGTGGTTGATACGAAAGAGTATATGATATTCGTTTTGTACTGTTAAATTTTTGTTTTAATTCCAACGTCATAAATTACAGCGGATACCAAAGAATGAAGAAAACCGCGAAAAGGGAGATAACCTATTCAATTGTTATAGAATTGTTTCTATAAAACTTTACCTGAGCCCTCGGCTATTGCCACTAGACCAGCTAGAAATACTCCTAGACACAAAAACATGGCGTCCAGCGCAGTAATGTGAAATCTAAGTGAATGCCTTATCTCTTGGTTCTCTTATCTTCGTGACGGAAGAACTTACTTAACATGAATTAGATATGAATATGTACATATACACGATACAAAGAGTTCACTTGAACCAAATGTTGAACCGACACACTAAGTGACCTATTTTTACATTAGTAGAGGTTATATACCCATATATGGAATACAGGAACTGCTTCAGAAAAGAGACACCAAGGAGTTCAGTGGCGGATCCAGAACTTTAAAAAGGGGTGGTCCGCTAACTGACCTAAGAGGAGCCCGTTGACTGACCTAAGGGGAGAGCGCTCCAGTCATGCCGCAGTGATAACCAATATAATCAACCAAAATTTTCCAACGAAAGAGGGGCCCTGCGCCCCCAGGGCCCCCACCCCCTGAATCTGCCTATTACTGGAACATTGTAGTTGTAGGGGTAATCATGTTGTCTAGCATTTTAATTAAAACCATAATAATTATGTATACCGATCATAGAAACTCCTGAAAACACAGATCAATTTGTGTTTCCTCAACGTCCAGTTGCAAATATTAGATATGACAACTGTAAGAATATGTGGAAAGCCGGTTTGATAAACATAATACATACTAATGTATATTGAGATATCCATTCGTAGTACTAATCTATCGTAGGACAGGGAGAAAGTTTGTCCGTTCGGAACAAATCTCAACTTTAGTCAGTTTTCCGGAACCGACGTTGTTTGTAACAAGCCTTTCCGTTCCTACAAATTAATAGAAACTATCCCTCATTTGTGATCATTTTGCTATTTGTCCGGGACCATCTGTGTAAGATCTCACTAGCGACTTCTTCCTGGTCTTATATCATCAGATACCGTATTAGTCGTTTGAACTGTTACCTTAATGATTGTGTCCTATGTTAGATTGTCACGTTTTGATTCACATGGCGGGTAATACATGTATATAAGCAGGAGACATATACACTGTGTACTTACTACTGTTGCCTCGAATTACGTACTGAACAAATAGAAAATGATCACTTTTGTTAATCTCATGGTGGTGTTATTTTTGTGCAATAGTTGACCTATGAACTTAAGACTTAAAATTGAACTTGATTGCTCTTTGATATATGTTGTGTCTTTTTAAGTTTGTTTTGTAAACAGAATATGTAAGCTAAAGCGTGCTACTATTACATACATGTATAATCAAAACAGGCTTTAGTCTTCTATAACTATTTTACGTATTATATTTATCAGTCATTTCCCGGATTCCAATTTAATTAATTTATTTGGAGACCTCCTTTAAAGTTCGGAAATAATACTATATAATCTATTTAAAAAAATCTTACTGACTGCACGAGCTTTAGAATTACTAGAAGTACGACGAAAAAGTAAAGACAGCTGATCACTACTCGTGTAAAACTTTGATTTTCGTGTATCGATGGACACAATTCGCAAAATATATTTATAATAAAAACACCGGCGATTTTCATAAAAATTTCAAACATGAAAATATAAAAGGAAATATCTTTGTCAACAATTTTTTTTTAAATAAAATATAGGAATCGAAATATGATCACGGCGTTATAAATATGTCAAAATAGAAAGCACGAGTGATCTGTCTGACCAAAATGTTTTACTTGCGAGAAATGATTGACAGGTGTGAATAGACGTAGAGGCTCCGACGGGGAAAGTTGTATCAAAATTATTCACAATGCCTGTACATATTTTATAAATACGATATGTTGGCCTTATACTTAAAATTGTGTTTCTAAAAATAACATAAAGGAACAGGACGTTAAAAGGGGAAATATTATAACCATCAACGAAAACTCGTAAAATTTACGGGATTGATGTCTCAACAATTTGATTTAAAAAACGATTGAAAACAGTCCTGGTTGTTATAATTTTGAATTAGATGAAATATTTACGTTTTACAAATAAAAATACAAAATAGTTTATTGGCACAAACATGACAAAACTATTACAATAATTGGCAACACAATATATTGTTAAAAATCGTCTTTATTTCATTTTCAAGTTATAAAAAAAATTAAATCCCATATTCATGATATTTAATTTTAATTTTTATTATAATTCTTTCTCTTTGAATACAAAACAATATTTTACATTTATCTATCCTCCATAAATACCAATATATCTGTACAGGTAACATTTAATTCTAATCAAGCTGGTACACCAGTCTGACATCTAGACGGATTAAGACATCCATAAAAATAAGTCTCTACCCGTACTGTACTTTACAGTTGATGGACTGACGAAATGATGTAGACGACTTGCAGTGGCGGATCCAGGGGAGGGTTCCGGGGTTTGGAACCCCCTTTTTTGTGGACGATCAATGCATTTGAATGGGGACATATAGTTGGAACCCCCACCCTTTTGTTCTGGGTTGGGAACCCACCCCCTTTTTAAAATAGCTGGATCCGCCCCTGACTTGATACAGTTAAGTGCAATATGTTACAGTGATCATAAGACACATTGAACTTTGCACTGAGAAATATAACTTGTCAGTAAGGCATATCAAGTTTGTAATTACTACTGGGACCGGTTGTTCAACTTGTCATATTCAACTTGGTTTAACGACGTCGTTATTTAACGATGACGTTAAATATTTTAACCACTTGTTAAATATTTAACTAAAGTTTAGAGATTATTTTTGTTGTTAATATTCATTTCAACATGGCCGACATGATTTCTGCTAAAAAAAACAAAGCGACAGAAAACCTTACTTTACTCAAGAAGAAGTAAATGTAATACAAGATCAAGTGCAAAATAAATACAAAGTGATAAATGAAAAGTTTGGGGATGGTCTTTTATAGGTATTACATATATTGGTTATTCAGATCAAGGTATAGCTGAGGGATTTATATTTCAATTTTATTTTATTATGGACCGGCACTAAGTGAACTCTCTCGTTTTTTATTTGATACATGAATTCAAGCATTATATGAGATACACACAATATAAGATTCCACATATCATTTCTATATATGGAACAAATAAGGAAGAGGTAGAAAAAAAGTAAATTACGATGCCAACACCATAAATGATTGGTTGTTGGAACAATAGGATGGTTATAAATCCTTTAAAAACTACTTCTATGTTGATTGGAACAAATAAGAAACGGACTTTGTTAAGAAATGATATGAATATATCGTTACAAGATACATGTAGCCCAATCACACCCGTTGAAATACAGAAACTTTTGGGTGTACATATTGATAAATATTTGGACTGGAAATTTCAAATTGACTATGTATGTAAAAACATAAGTCCTCGTATTGCACTGCTATCTAGAATTAAGAATTGTTTTGATATTAGCTGTTTCATAATGCTTATATTCTGCCCATATTTGATTTTTGTTGCTCAATATGGGGAAATTGCTATGAAGATGGATAAAAAAAAATCTCAAAATGCAGAAAAGAGCTGCAAGGATTATACTATATGCACCAATTCTAACACCTATAATAATGTGTCGCTTATTGGGTGCATTCCTATAACTATCCATATTCTTGACTGACTTTAAATTCCTGTGTTTAGATTTATTATATACATGCAAGGAACAATTGTCGTCGAGCTGAAGTAGGTGCCTGTACATAACCAATAATGTGAGAATTGGTTATATAGCAATGAAGCTCAAATGTTGCGAGTGTAATATACACATAATTAAAATATGTCATTGTAGAAAAGTTTCAAAACAGCAACATAATTGTTCGAAACCTTGAACAAGAACGTTTTTGTACATGATATTATATGTAACTAATGCAAACAGCAATTTATCGCCAATTCACCAACTGTGTAGATACTGGTACTGACATTTTTACCATCGTCCCTGGACCAGTATCTAAGTCATCAGAAAATAAAACAACACCATAGAACAAATCAATAACCTTACAAATCGTGCCTGTATGTAAAACATCAAGAAGCTGTTGCATCTGTATCACAACAAAGGCCCCATTTGTTAAAATGCCAGAAAAGGTCATATTACATGTATTTGTAACACAAGGTGTTCTATGACCAACTGGTGTAGGATGTTTTCCGGTTAAAATATATCTTATCTTATCGTATCTACATAATATGTTCAAAATTGTAAGCTTTGTAATATTTGTACTGTTTGTTCTTAGTGAGGGCTTCAAGGTAGATTAGCAAAAACTAACTGAGTCACCCTCTTTAAATAAAGTCATTACTTACTTACTTACTTACTTACTTACTACAAATACATAGACGTCATTTGTTATAAACAGAAAAAAAGTTCAAACTATTAAACATGTAAAATGATTCATCAATAGGCACCTATCAACAATACTATATCTTTGTCAACACTTAGTTATTTCATGAGTCTATTTATAACTGGACCCTTTATAACAGTGTGTCTAAAACTAATCGTCCGGTATTTTATAAATCATTGAGGTTTATAAATCATTAAATCGTGAAACATTAAGCTGATCTGTATTTTTGGTTTGTTTGCTATTTTTACCATTTGCATGTTATATGTTTTTGTCAAAGAATTTTTTTTTCACAATTGACATTTTGAAACTATTAACGTATTCTGATCAGCTTATGGAATGATGATCAGGTGAACGATTCACGTTGTTCAACAACTTTTAATTAGCAGATATTTTGACGCTGTAACTTCAGACCACGATATTCCTGTACATCATGTTAGGCAATATTTTTGTCAGTATATTGGCAATGTGCGTTATTCTATATGTAAATGGTGATAGATACGGAGACATTGAACAAACTATAAGTGCTGCTTTGGAAATAGTTAATATTCGACGATTCGGTAAGTACATGTACAGAATGTCAAAGCATTTTTTTCAATAATGAGTCTCTAATCAATATGTATATATAACGTCTGTTTTAATTCATTTTTTCAATAAGCTAGTAACTTAAACAAATAGAAGTAGCAACAAATTGCCTTAAATCTTTTCGATTGTACCATATTTTCTAGGTATTGGTCAGTGGCGGATCCAGAGGGGGGGTTCCGGGGGTCCGCACCCCCCCTTTATTTTGGCCGATCAATGCATTTGAATCGGGACATATGTTTGCACCCCCCCCCTGCACCCCCCTTTGCCCTGGGCTAGCACCCCCCCTTTCGAAAATTCCTGCATCCGCCACTGTTGGTCGATATAAGTACTGTTAGTTTAACTGGTTTTCGATTTTTTTTCTCCCTTTAAACCCGTAAAAGAGCAGCTATTTTGTGAATTTGGGTATAATTTCAAAGCGCTCAGAATTTTTTTTTCGAATTAGCTCTCGTCGCGATA
Source organism: Mytilus galloprovincialis (assembly GCA_037788925.1). Lineage (NCBI taxonomy): Eukaryota > Metazoa > Mollusca > Bivalvia > Mytilida > Mytilidae > Mytilus > Mytilus galloprovincialis. The sequence goes on from CM075338.1 coordinate 84,578,134, forward strand.
TAGCCTTTTGTGCCAATGTGGCACAAAGCAAACAACAATCAATCAATCTAAGCGATCAAAGAGTGTTTTTTTTATTAATTAATCCTTGTCCGTTAAGATAACAGTTGAATGCACCTGCTCAATGCGGGATTCGAACTCAGAACCTCAAAGACAGAAAAAAAATTGAAAAAAAATACGTTATGAATTTCATGCTTCCAAAGTTTTGACATTTCTAACTGAAACAAATCAATACTTTACTTTAAGTTCACGAACACATTTGTGTACTGTCTAATTTCATTCCAATACTTGCTATTAGAGGTGTTGCAGAACTGAAGTATTTAGATACATATACGTATCAAAGTATTCATATACGTGCCATACGGTTAAAATCAGTATCTTTTTTTCTGACCCGGTGACTATCAATGTATTGATTAAATAAAAAAAAGGGAATTCTGTCATGTTTTTCTTGTTTTTTTTTCTGTATGCCTTATTAATGTACAGAACATTAAAGTACCGAAGAATGATTTTTAAAGACATTAATCAAAACAAAATATAACTTCGAGATTCGAGTGTAAAGTCAGGCATAGCTAGATTTCTATATATCGACATTCACATTTTCATCTTTAAAGACAGCAATTGGTAAGGGTCAAGTGAAATACCTTTGTAATGAGTCATCATAGGAAGATAGGCGTGTTTGATTATAGAAATAACCTTTGGCTGAGTTCTTGAACATCTCACTCGTAATGAATTTAATTTATTTGACCAATTATTTAATAAAACGTTTGACATACTATCATCTTATTCATGAATATTAGCTTTAAAATAAAAGTCGGATGTTCATTCCTTCTTCCCTTTTTATGTCGATAGTTTATTTCTTTTAAACTACTAGTATATACTAATAGGGGGGCTATGATGAACTTTGAAGAAACAAGTCAGTAAGAGACAATTTTTGCCAAAAAAAAAAACAACAACACAAAGACAGGATAAACATTTATGTCAAAGAAGTCAGGATATACTTATAAAAAAGGCAGGACCGATTAGAGTGAAAAATAGAAAATGCAGGACAGAGATTACAACTAAAAAAAATGCAGGGTCGACAAAATCTTTTATCCCCCTCTTTTTGAGGGAAAAAAATGGTTGATTATATAGGGGATTCACTGAAGCATGACAGGAACGGCCCCTCTTATGAATTGATTTGTGTCCGCCACTGCACAGAGTAGAGGTGGCTAGGTACTTAAAAAAAGAAACAAAGTGCAGATCTGAGAGTCTCTACTGTTGTTCCATATACTAGTATTTTACAAATGTAGATGAAATACGTAAGCCACCATTACAATGTAACATACATTTCCAATTACATTTTTGCGTGTATTTTACATGGCAAAACCGAATATTGCCAATCGTTTTATTACACGGCGTCAACTGCTTTTATTTTGGGCTCTACAATTCAAAAGAAAACAATATCATATCCCATCTCCCTACCTTTCAAGATCTACCTATTGTATTGTTTTTTTTTTTTTTATGTACATGTATATTTAAATAAACTCATCATAGATACCAGGACTAAATTTTGTGTATAGGCCAGACGCGCGTTTCGTCTACAAAAGACTCATCAGTGACACTCGAATAAAAAAAAGTGAAATAGACCAAATAAAGTACGAAGTTAAAGAGCATTGAAAACCCAAATTCCTAAACGTTTTGCCAAATACATCTAAGATAATCTATCGCCCTCCTATCAAAGCGGTTCATGGTAAATTAAACAGCTCCCCTTCTACAAAAACTTCGTAGATTTTATTACACGTCAAAAAGGTTCTGCAGTATTTTCATTTACTTAACGTGCTAATTGCAAAATTTGATTTGTTGAGCTTAAAAATAAACCTTTTTGATACATTGGATACGTTGAGGGAACATTCCATTCGTGATGCTGTTATTTCATTGGCTGTTCGATACGTACAGAAGATTCACAAGAAGGTTCCTTTTGATTTGTCATGCTAATCAAGCGGACATTGATCGGCTTCGGTGTACTCTTTATCTGATTCATATGTGTAAATAATTAATCCTAGGATATATAACTTTGGCAACTTATAAAAGCCCCCCAATAAAAGTAATTAGATATTGTTAAAAGAAGTGAAAGTCAAAAGATGCAATTCCCCATGCCATAATTCAATCCCCTGCCCAAACGAATGATGAAGAACAATTTTGTATTTTGTAAATCAGATGCACTGTATGGTCATTTATAATAACAATGGTGTGTATCAATGCTTTTTTCACCAAAATGCATATTATGAATTATGTACAAGTTATAAGTGAATTTTCATCAAATATTGTACAATTTGTACAAAGTAAAAATACAATTTATAATTTGTAAAAAAAATTTGTACAAATTATAGTACAAAATTACGGAAGCCGATAAGGGCCATTCAAAAAAAATAATTTATGTCGTAATTTCTACATAGCATGTCGTAATTTCGACATACCATGTCGTTATTACGACATCGCTATGTCGTAATTTAGACATAACATGGAAGTATTATATTGCTATATATATAAAAGAATATGTATAATGATTGCCAAGAGACTAAATGACACAGAAATTAACAACTATAGATCATCATAAAGCCCCCAATAATTAGAAATTTTATACATGATATAAGTTTATTATGTATGATCGTCAGTACAAGCCAATCAATGCCGATAATAAATGCTACTTGTTAATGATGAAAAAAAAAATAAATGCTACTTGTTGGAAGAATGATATGTAGATTTATATTCCAGTCAATCTAGCATAAATTTGACCCCATTACAAAAGTAATTGGCAGAGAAGATTTTTAAGTTTTAATCTTTAGCTTTATACTCCAAATATACACAGAAAAAAGTCCCATATAATATAACTTGAGGAAGACTTAAAAAATCACAATTTAAAATTCCTATGGAGATTTGCATTGAAAAGGGAGATAACTCTTGCAAAAAAGGCAGAAATATCAATAAAAATTGATACAAATTTACAACTTAACCACTTCTATTCATCTGAATGTATTGATTCTTGATTTTTTAGCGGTCTTTAGAGTATAACAAACAACTCTAAAGGTGTTTTCATATATTTTATCAAGCTATAATTTAGAATTCGTAATTCATTAGTTGACCATTTATTGAATTGTTCCATATGTTAAGGTAAAGAATCTCAAATTCAATAAAAATAATTAAGCATTTATTCTTCTTTTTGTGGTTTAAAGTTTCTTTAGATAAGTAAGTTGCTGAAAAAATATAATATACAGATATAAACAATACCAAATTTTCACATTATTTTTTTTAAAAGTGGTTAAAAATGCTGATTTTGAGTTTTCCTCAAGTTAGATTTTATGGGACTTTTTTTCTGTGTATATTAAGGGCATAATGCTATAGATTAGAACTAAAACATTTTCTGTTGCAATTAGTTTGAGGTTAAATCTTAGTTTGATGAATCTTTTTTAGACGAAACGTGCGTCCTGGCGTATTTACAAAATTTAGTCCTGGTATCTATGATGAGTTTATCTATAACATGAGGACTGCCATTCAGTCCTACCGAGGCAGGCCAAGCAATACACTTCCCTTTAAAAAACGCAAACTACATGCCTTCTTGTAATAAGGGTGAATTGAAACATTGATTGCTCTATTTCTACTTTCAAACGTTTGGCACGATGTTTCTACAACACGACGTTACACTTAAAATGCGGTGTCGAAGAGGGTTTTTGACTTCGATTATTTTTATAAGATTTATTCGTTTTTTTATATGTTGGTTGATTCTGGTTCTGTTAGTTTTGTGATGTCATTTTATCATCAAATACCTCGAGTTGTGGAAATCGATTTAAGTTATTTCAACAAAAAATGCAGTACTGTCGCAAGTAATGTAGGAAGGAAAGATTGGACGGAAGTACTGGCATGTATACGGTTTTCCATAAAAAAACAATACAAATATATCTGACACTTTGCAAATAAATCGAACATTTTTACCCTTGGTTAAATTTGAATAGAATTGTATTTTCCCTGGCACATAAGTTGTCGAAATACACCCCTTCAATTACTTGAACCTTGGCTTGAGAATTATTTCCCAAGTCATTTATAGTGTTTAACTTCTGATATACATTTTAAAATATAGTAATCTACTCCTGGATCGTCCGAGAAAACGTCTAATATAATCCCGTTTTTTTTATTAATTCGAAGAAACGGTTTTCGTCGCTTTTTGGATTCGTCTTTCAATTACCTCCATTTCATGCACAAGTTTATATTGACGAAAAGTTCCGGCTCGCTAGTACAGGAATTACTTTCGTCACGACAGTTATAACATGAATAGCAGGACAAATCGCGAAGTAAAACATTCCGTGAACTGGTGTTAAGTCTTTTAATATTGGTGATTGCGCCTTACTGAAGTGACGACTTTACACCCAATTTACAATAACCTTGACAAATCTCACTACTAGTCTTGTTTGTAGTCTGCTCAACTGTCTTCTCTACTACTTGATTGTCTATTATTGTCCTTTGTACCCCAATGAATTCTTTAGAAATTTATTTAGTTACGCTTCGAATACCGGGAAATTAGTTTGTTTGGTGTATACAGCTCATCAATTACATTGTATGTGATTGTATTTTGTATTTTTTGTAATTTACCTCTTGTTTCACATGTCAATGTGAGGGAGTGTTTTTGAAATAAAAGCATATTGTATTGTATTGTATTGATTACTCTTTGTTGCTTAATCTTGTTTACTAATGGATCGCATGTAACTCTGAAGGCAAGTTTGTTTCGAGAATGAGTTGTATTTTTCGTTTGAATTGTTTCACATTTTGTCATGTCGGGTCTTTTCTGACTAACTTCAGGGTATCTGGTTTGCTAATAATTGTATAGGCCGTATGATTACTTAATTGTAGTTGCTATAACCACCTTTATTTTGACTCTGTATGTTGGGGATGATCACTTGATATTCCGAGGAGAGGTGCAGAATTGTGAAAATTAATAGGCTGACCTGTTGAAGACTAAAAATAAATAACCTCGCCCAAACGCACGCACGTGAATTGACTGAGATGGCTATATGCAAAGGTCTAGAACAAGTTACAGCGTCGAAGTCTATTTCTATATTTAGTGGATATGGTTATTTGTAAATAGACTTAGTGTATACTAGTATTATACATAAAAAATATCCTTAAAATTAATCAAATTAAATTTGTACATGTGATTCTTTTACGAATAGAGATGCTTTTAATTAAAGTGTATTTTTTCTTAATTTTGTTCTTTCCCTTCCTCGTTCATTTCTTTTTTTTAAGGATGGAAATGAAAAGAAAGGAGAAATAAATTTTTGGATGTTGAATATTAACTGATTTTGATATGGAAAGAGTAATTAGGCCATGTGCAAAAGGGTCATAGTTACAGTTTTCGGAACATCTCTCGACTTGTCCATAAGGGTGTGGATGTGTATTGGTTCAATTCGTAAGACGGATTGGTTCAATCTTTCTGAATTTTGGATATATTTTTTTACTAGTACTGTTCTTAACACACACAAAATATTTGACAAGAAGACTTGGTGCATTTTTTAATGAGACACAACGTTATAAAGAACTAACAGAGGAATTTAATTGTGGTCTATGGTCAGAGATCTATCGAAATTATAATAGGGAACTTCGTATGATTCCTTATTATGATATTTAAATATGACATAAGGTGAATACTACTATGCCCATACCAGTAATATAAAATAAAATTTAGTCCGAGGCTATTTATAATATATGTAATAATTACTTATCAACCCTTTGACGAGTTTATACGGTCACGTTTACTAATTATCTGGTATTCAGAGCGTTACTAAATAAATTTCTGAAGAACTCATTGGGATACAAAGAACACTAATAGACAATCAAATAGTAGAGAATACAGTCGAGCAGACTACAAACAAGACTAGTAGTGAGATTCGTCAAGGTTATTGTAAATTGGGTGTAAATGATCTTTTTGGAGTACTTCCGCAACATAAATTTCAATTCGAATTTTAAATTTAGAGGACTGTCTTGGTGTATCCAATTTGTCTTTGCAAAAGTTGGGCGAAGTTCATGTAATGAGATTTTTTTCCCCATTTCCCCATTCTTTTAAATAAATCGTTAAACGATTAATAAAAATTGCAAAATTTAACCTGTGTCGAACCTATGTCCCCGGGCGGAGTCTATAGCAACATGCACTATTCTTTTTTTTCGGCAGCAATCATCTTTCGGATTTTAAACGTTGTCAGACGTTTGGACAAATTGGCTACCGGTTTGTAATGTGTGGAAGCATTTTATTCCTTTAAGACCCAAATATGTAGTTAATAAGAAAAGAATCTTGGCATTTTTTACTCTTCGTGTATCTAACTTTTGTTTTGATCAATTATAAAAAATGCGCGTTAACTGCTTTGAAAAATGAAATATCAACTTGGACAAAACGGCTTCTGTTTGAAAAACGACTGTGTAGAGAAAATTTTTTGAATCAGCAATATTTGAACTCACGAACAATGAGGCAAATATTTGTACTTTTGGTAGATATTATTATTGTCTTACTCTTTTTATTCATTTTCTGCTATATCTACTTATAAAATTCACTTTCAGTCGTTGAGTTAACGAAAAACGTCGTTGGACATATTTCTTATTCCAGCTTAATATGCATCCACCGAGTCAAATGAAAGGAGTAGGTTCAGTAAGACCCCTTTTTGACCCCAAAATAAAGCAGTTCTACAAAATTGTGAAAATGTAATCTTTAAGCTATTTAGTGAAAAGTAGAATTATGCTTCTGCTACATAAATATGGGTTGTTTTTGACAATACAATGCACATATATCGGGTACTAGCATCATTAAGTCATGCTAAATTACTGAAATCTTCAAAATTTTAGCATTTTAGTTAAATTTTAGACGGTTTCCGTCTAAAATGAAAGTGGCCGCGTTCGTGTTCATTCATAATATTGAAATGCAAGTTGTATTTGGTGATGATACATAATATATATAAAGGTTGAGGATGAACACGGATGCGGCCACTTTCATTTTTGACAAAAACCATCTGAAAAGTGACGTTTTTTTGCATATTTGATAGATTTTTCATATTAAAGCTTGAATCGGAGCGTTTTTAATGACTAAATCAGTTAAAATCTTTCACATAAACCAATCGAATCAATTAAAATAGACACTTAAGTGTTTAAAAAGTGTCTAAAATCTTTCGTAAGATGAACTTGAAATTTGGGAAAATAACGGCTTTAACGCCACAAGGAACCGACACATGTCGTTGTTCCTGCCAAGAATCAAGAAGATCAGAGAATGAGAAATAGGATCACTATACATAAGAGTTTTAAAAAACAGTTTTTCATAAATGTAACGTAGGACATCCGTTTTTTCAACATAGCTTTGTTATTCTAATCCTCAAATATACTAGATTTTACTTAGTATATGATCAAGAGCTGTAAAAACATAATTTAAAACATTTATTGAGTTGTTTTAATATTTGTTCGTGTTTTCTAACATTTTTATTTTGTTTTGCGGATGAAAGATTCTGTTTTTAATCCTAGGGGTTGTAGGAACATCTTGCCCAACGTTTGAAAGTAGAAATAAAGCAATCAATATTTCAATTCACCCTTATACAAGAAGGCATGTAGTTAGCGCTTATTTCAATGGAGGTGGAAAGCTTGGCTTAATGTCAGTCCTCATATAACTCCACATAGCATTCTTCCAACAATTAGCATTTTGTATCGGCCTTACTTGGCTATTCAGCCCTTCTACGGACGGTCTCATGATAAATACAACAAATGGAAGTTTTTAACGACCTTGACTGGTTATACAGCCCTTGCACGGTCGGCCATGATAAATATATATGATCTATAAAATATATAAGTTTCTCACAGAAGGTAACGAAAGGAGGTAACCAAAGATTTTGCGACTATGCAAATATTAAACTTTACAATATAAATTAATATCTTTAACCAATGAATTCAAATAGAAAAAGCTATGCAATTAACAAATATATACTTATTAAGCTTCATGTAAATTATCTAACAATGAAATATATTAAATATGAAATTTGGAGTTTTACCAAGGGAGCTAATAATTAATTAACACACTGTCTGCCACACAGCATTTCGGGGACTCTCCCTCTTGTATCTTTCGTCCCTCTTTTAAAGCTGACTATGCGGGTGCTTTTCTTATTATTGGGGGCATTATGATGACCTATAGTTGTCAACTTCTGTGTCATTTAGTTTCTTGGCATTCATTATACATATTCTTTTGTGTATATAGCGATGTCGTTATTACGACATAGCTATGTCGTTATAACGACATAGTCACTGTGCTTAAACGGCTGTGGGTAACTTAAGTTACCCACAGCCCAAGATGGCGGACTCTAAACTCGTTGATATTTAATTCATACAAAATGTACCTTTTGCGACGTTTTTCATGCAGAATGTAAATATTTATAGGATTATTGAATAAAGAAATGACTAACAATTACCATAAATTTGTTAATATAGAGTTCACTAAAGCGCAAGGTCAACTTTAAAAAATACATAAGATGTCCGTAACTTTTTGATCGAAACTAAGCAGACTGTCCGTAACTTTATTTTTAGATGTGGGTAACTTTTGATTTAAAATTTTAAGAATTATAATTTCAACAATTAGAAGACAATTAACATCATATTTGTAACCTTCGCGGCCGTTTATACTACTCATTCACCACCAAATGTGATTTTATTAACGCATCATACTTACACCACAGAAGTTTTATGTGGGGTTTGTGGTACTCTATCCTGGTTATGGTTTGCATGAACTTTTATTTACTGATGTGCGTCTTATCGACGTTTTTCGCTTGTCAGACCAAGGCTTTTCCATACTCTTTAAAGTTTTGAGTTTAATTATATGTTTGCGGTTTACCTTCACCTCTGTTTCTTTCTATGTGTATTTTGATGAATACTCTTTGACGCGGCTCGGTATTTATACATCCCACCAGTTAGTTATAGTGTTATGATTTTTTGAATATGTTTCCTAGTATGTTTTTTTTTTTCTCTCTTTGTATGTTATCAAGGGTTGTTGGACTATTAAATTACCCTGTTGTCCTACGTAGTTAATTATATTTTTATATACTACATGTATGTCGAATTGTTACACTATGTTGACTGCTCTTTTTCTTTTATTGTCACTGACTTTTACCTATTATGTCTTTTAGTTTTATTCAGTTTAATGAGATTTAATGAAACTTCACTTGCATACAAATGAAATATGCAGCTAGCTGTAAAACTTAAGGTTTATTCATTTATACAAAATGTCCTTTTTTTAAGTTTTCCCATTTACTGTAAATCTTGGCCAGGGTGCCGCAATATCACCGTGCGCAACGTCCCAGTGTGTCCAGATTGACACCCCTTTTATTTTACTGTCAATGCTGATGGGATTTGTTTTTGTGGGGATGAGAGAAAAGTGTTTTTGGCTTTTTCAAAAAGACGGAAAAAGTTTGTGCACTTAAGTCTCGTATAGTCTATCCACTGCATGCCTGTGCAATTTGGGTTCCCCTCCAAAATCCCGGATTCACGCTACCCTTGTCGTTGCTGGCAGAAAATCAGTAAGTGTATACATGCTACATGTATGTGTAAAAAATATTTGTGAAGTCTACTTGTTCAAAAATAAAAATGAACAATGATGTTTCAACAGTTTATCTGCTATGATCGGAAACAACCCTCCGAACTAGGCGATTCGGGTACCCCGACGTTATACAAAATGAGACCCTAGTTTTGCGGATTTATCGTGATTTTTTTCATATTTTTCCCAATTTTGTCTTCCATCGACACAATGAATTATATCATACTAGACATCTACTTCGTTTTGTGAATATGTATTCGATGCAATCTCTATCATCAGTTTAAACATTACATCCGCGTATGTCGATTCTTTGAAAGTTACGGACATCTCTATTGGTATGATGAAAAAAGTTACGGACAAGTTGTTTTGAAGTTACGGACAGCCTAAGTGTTTTTTAAAATCGTGCTTTGATTGTTTATTTTGTAGAATTTAATCACCTTTCCAGTTTAGGGGTTTCCCTAAACGATTAATACAACTTTTAAATTCAGTTGTTTAATTGATGCATTCGTGGTATTGTTATTCTGTAGAAGAAAAGTATCTAACCGACGCAAGGCGGCTCCATCTTGGGCTGTGGGTAACTTAAGTTACCCACAGCCGTTTAAGCACAGTGATAGTGATGTCGTTATTACAACATGTTATGTCGAAATTACGACATAGCGATGTCGTTATAACGACATGTTATGTCGAAATTATGACATGCTATGTCGTAATTACGACATACATTTTTTTTAATGGCCCTTATCGGCTTCCGTACAAAATGATAACTTGTACACAACATATATATATATATATATATATATATATATATATATATATATATATATATATATATATATATATATATATGAGTCTAAAAGATTGTGTAACAACTTTTCCTGTTTGTGTAGTATTGTCAATTTTGATGATCCAATACCTATTAAGTTTACTGGTTGGTAGATTCTTATAGACTCTATATATATATATATATATATATATATACAAGTCTAAATTGAAAACTACGTTCAAACCTAAAATTGCGTTGGATATAAACCGCAATTTTTATACGTGTGCATGTAAAACAAATTTCGTTGTAGAAGGGTCTTAATACAGCACAAACAACATTTTCCAAAAGACCAAAAAAGTGAAAAAGTATATTTTAACAAAACGCATTTGACTAACAGGTCGAACAAATGATGTTCTTAAACCCTGCTGACTGCCATTGGCGATTGCCAAATAAATTGATCACAAGATGTAACAAAATGGATCTTAATATGAATTTTATACTAAACAGAAAAACATTAAATTTGCAGCAAAGATGTTTATGAGGAGGACAGATTGAAATTGACACTCCGTAAATTTTATGGACACCATCACGATTATATACTAAATTTAGTCTTGGTATCTATAAATTGACATTTCGAAACTATTAATGTATTCTGATCAGCTTATGGACTAATGAGATTAGGTGAACGACTGACGATGTTCAACAGCTTTTAATGAGCAGACATTTTGGCGCTGTATCTTCAGACCACGATATTCAACAGCTTCTAATCAGCAGAAATTTTTGCGCTGTAACTTCAGACCACGATATTCAACAGCTTTTAATCAGCAGACATTTTGACGCTGTATCTTCAGACCACGATATTCAACAGCTTTTAATCAGCAGACATTTTGACGCTGTAATTTCAGACCACGATATTCAACAGCTTCTAATCAGCAGACATTTTGCCGCTGTAACTCTGGCGTATATACTAAATTTAGTCCTGGTATCTATGATGAGTTTATTTACAACCACTGGGTCGATGCCACTGCTGGTGGAGATTTATTTCCCCGAGGGTATCACAACTTATAAATTTACTGTTTACAAATGTTTGAATTATTTGAAATACTAAGGCTTTTCTACCTCAGGCATAGATTACCTTAGCTGTATTTGGCAAAACTTTTAGGAATTTTGGTCCTCAATGCTCTTCAACTTCGTACTTTATTTGGACTTTTTAACTAGTCCTGGTATCTATGATGAGTTTACTTTAACTACTGTTATCTGCTTGTCTTTGTTTGTCATATAGTGTATATATTTTCGTTTGCCATAGCATGTATATGCTTCTTGCAAATACAAGTATTCATTCATTCATTCATTCATTCATTCATTCATTCATAAGACAAATTGATTTGTATCTAAATGTAGGTCTGATAATGTATTTATGTAAAAGTTTATCTGGTGAAGAACCAGAAACTATATCTTTATCATTTTATTTCATAAATAACATATAACATTTACCCTTCCGGAGCATCTGAGATCACCCCCAGTTTTTGGTGGGGTTCGTGTTTCTTAGTCTTTAGTTTTCTATGTTGTGTCTTTTGTAATATTATTTGTCTGTTTGTCTTTATTCTTTATCCATGGCGTTGTCAATTTATTTTCGATTTATGAGTTTGACTGTCCCTCTGGTACCTTTTCGTCTCTCTTTTACATCTGGTCGAATACGCTGAGAATCATCTTTGTTTTGCATTCCGCTAAAAATGAAGGTTATGTTCCTTTCATTTGTCTTTTGTTGTTATTTGTTTTAGACAACGTTCAGTTTTAAGACAGAAGAGATTGGTTGACCTAGAGTTATTTGTAAACAAGAATGTGTCCTTAGTACACGGATGCCACATCTGCACTATCATTTTCTATGTTGAGTGGACCATGAAAATGGGGTAAAAACTCTAATTTGGCAATAAAATTAGAAAGATGATATTATAGGAAACATGTGTACTAAATGTCAAGTTGACTGGACTTCAACTTCATTAACAATTACATCGAACAAAAACTTAAACCTGAAGCGGGACAGACGGATGAATGAACCAACGAACGGACGAACGGACAAATGAACGGACGCACAGACCAGAAAACATAATGCCCATGAATGGGACATACAAAATAAGACATTGTGATATGATATATTTCATGTGTGATGTCAAGTTGCCCTGGTAAACGCTTTAGTTGTGAATCGTGTATTTTCTTCTATGAAACTATTCAACAACTGAGTGTCTGCTCTTTGCACTAATACTGGGTGTACGTACAATCATTCCCGTTTTATTCAACTACTGACTGTCTGTACTTTGCACTAATACTGGGTGTACGTACAATCATTCCCATTTTATTCAACTACTGACTGTCTGTACGTTGCACTAATACTGGGTGTAGGTACAATCATTCCCGTTTTATTCAACTACTGACTGTCTGTATTTTGCACTAATACTGGGTGTACATACAATCATTCCCGTTTTATACAACTACTGACTGTCTGTACTTTGCACTAATACTGTGTGTGCGTACAATCTTTCCAGTTTTATTTAACATCTGATTACGAGTTATCTCCCCAAACTAAGTAACCGACCAAATAAAGCGATATTTAAGTGAACAGTTAACACTAATGTCTGCTGATTAGAAGCTGTTGAATAACGTGGTCTGAAGTTACAGCGTCAAAATGTCTGCTGATTAGAAGATGCACAATATTTTCTAGGTATTGGTCGATATAAGTACTGTTAGTTTAACTGTTTTTCGATTTTATCTCCCTTTAAACCCGTAAAAGAGCAGCTATTTTGTGAATTTGAGTATAATTTCTAAGCGCTCAGAAAAAATATTCGAATTAGCTCTCGCCTCGATATAGCCTTTTTGTGCCAATGTGGCGCAAAGCAAACAACAATCAATCAGTCTAAGCGCTCAAAGAGTTTTGTTTTATTTATCCTTGTCCGTTAAGATAACAGTTAAATGCACCTGCTCAATGCGGGATTCGAACTCAGAACCTCAAAGACAGAACAAAACTGAGAAAAAAACGTTATAAATTTCATGTTCATTTCTTACTGAAACAAATCAATACTTTACTTTAAATTCACGAACACATTTTTGTACTGTCTAATTTCATTCCAATACTTGCTATTTGAGACACAAAGTATGTAAAAATTAAGTGCTAAGGTGTATGACAAATATTTGCAAGTAATATAATTCTGTAAAAACAACGAATAGCAACGGGTAATTATTGAGTCATCGGGCCAAATGACTAATCACCCTTCTTATATAGATATAGGAAGATGTGGTGTGAGTGCCAATGAAACAACTCTCCATCCAATAGATATAGGAAGATGTGATGTGAGTGCCAATGAGACAACTCTCCATCGAAATAACAATTATAAAAGTAAACCATTATAGCACAATGTACGGCCTTCAACACGGAGCCTTGTCTCACACCGAACAAAAAGCTATAAAGGGCCCCAAAATTCCTAGTGTAAAACCATTCAAAAGGGAAAACCAACGTACTAATCTATATAAAAAAAAACGAAAAACGAGAAACACGTATAAATTACATAAACAAACGACAACTACTGTATATCAGATTCCTGACTTAGGACATGTGCAAACAATTGCTGCGGGATTAGACGTTTTAATTTTCTTAGTATATTTAATGTTTTAGTTTCTATCCCCCGGCCTGTCATAAAGGATCCTTCTAATCCTGTGTCGCAAAGGGGAGCGTTGGCAAGGCGACGTGAAAATGCGGAAACTGTATCAAAATTTGGATTTGCAGCTGATTTGGTTGAAACTGCTACAGTTCTGTATGCAGAAAGGTAAGCTTAGCTTTTTGTTTTATGAACTTATTATGATAAAGGTCGATCGCCTTTCCTCGTGTGACTGCATTTCTGCCAGATATTCGGATTCAAATTGATTTATCCATGCAGTGCCATTATAACATTTGGTCCACCGAACCCTACTTTTCTTTTCATATTATTACCATATGTAGTTTTTAAAACCATTTTCAAAAATCTATTGAAAACTTTATATTGTTTTCATAGTGTTTGAAAGAAAAAAGGTGTCAATGATAAATGTAAGGATAAATCAAGAATGAATCAGTAGCGAGCATCCGTATTTTATTTTTGAAAGGGGCAAATGGAGCAGACACAATTTTTTATTCAATTTATTAACGTCTTCTCAAAAACATGTGTGAATGTAAACATGCGTGAACATTTCATTTATATTACTTTAGCTATTTTCATTTTCCTTAAGCATGAACACATACATTACAAATACATTTAAAGAATTGAATCAGTGGATCGTTATCCCGTTAAACTAATGAAGTGTGTTAGATTGTAGAAAAAGTAAAAACAAAAACACTTCGAGCTATGTAATATAAAAAATACATATGCTTCTGTACAAAACAAGTCGTGTGATTGTATTACTTTGAATAATCTCGTCATTGTATGGTATGATACATATTAAGCTCTTTATTCACACCATATAGGCGGTTTCCGCCAAGAAATGTGCCTTTGGGTTCTCTTTGAACTATCACCATATAAAACACCAAAATTTCAACAGTACATTCAGTTTGGTATGTTTATTTTGTCGTCTCAGTTGATGTACTTTCTAATAACATAATGTATATTACAGAATGAATAGTGTATACTTTTCATGTAATTTTACATAAAAATGATAATTCAATGTACAAGTATATTGATGCATTGTCTGAATGTTCAATAGCGTATCCAAGATTCCTATTTTAGCTAAAAGTATAAAATATTGTTATAACAAATGCAAAACTATAAGATGCATCCTTCCTCTTCAAAATCATTATTTGTTCATATAAAACTACTGGCATGATTCTTATCATTCCTATATGCTGTTGTGATCCGAGCATATAATTAATAATACAAGAACAATATATAATATGAAACTCACCATGGTTTATTCAGGTGATACAGCAATTAATACACGAAATATAGTTATAATATAAACAATAAATGTCAATATACGATCAATGCATGTGGTTATAGGTGAAGAGTTCGAATCCTGCGTTCTGTGTACTACGTCACGGATTGATGTTATGGTACATATAAAACATGAACTGGTTCAGTACTATATATTGGTGTTCAGCACCACAATGCTTTACATGAAATGAATATACATAGTCAGTAATGTTTGAAAGTGTACTGTGACTGCGCATTCATAATCTGTAAGACGGTACTTTGCAGTCACTGGTTTGTGTGTTATGACTTGCAGTTTGTGCTTCGTTCATACATATTTGTTTTGTTTTTTATTGATTAAGATTATAACACTATATTGACTGCTGTACCCCTATTTTTGACATTTTTACCCATCAATTATATTTGTTTTGTTCACGCATCGTTGTCAATATAATGGAATTTGATGCAACTGTCATACAAGTGTGAGGTTAAGCTAGCTATAAAACCAGGTTCAATCCACCATGTTCCACATAAGAAAAATGATTTTACCAAGTAAGGAATATAACAGTTGATATCCATTTGTTTGATGTGTTTGAGGTTTTGATTTTGCCATCTGATTATGACTTACATCTAGAAATTGACAATGGTTAAAAACAAAACTTGCCGACAAAATAGATGATTTCAGCTTCCCAATTGTGACCTTTTCATTTTTCGAAATAGTGAAGTTAAAATCATCACTTCGTAAACGTTAGGGACGCCATTATGATTTGGTTGTTCGTAATGGAATATCCGGTTCACAGATTATATCGTATATGTTCATACGACAATTCCGTTCCCTTTTCATTAATGTGACCTACTGAATTAGACTATTTACCGGCTTTGTAATGAGAAACATGACCGGTGTCAGACGTTGGGCAGGATTCGCTTACCCATCCGGAGTACCCAAGAACAATCCTATTTTTTGTTTGGGATGGTGTTGCTGTTGTACCCCTATTTGTGACATTTTTACCTATTGTGTCTGTTTGTTTTGTTCACACATAGATATGTGAACAAAACAAACAGACACAAGAGGTAACAATATAATGAAATTTAATTCGACTGTCATTCAAGTGAGAGGATTAGCTAGCTTTAAACCAGGTTTAATCCACCATTTCCTATATAAGAAAATGTCTGTACCAAGCGAGGGATATGACAGTTCGTTTCATGTGTTTGAACTTTTGATTTTGCCATTTGATATAGGACTTTCCTTTTTGAATTTTCCTTGAAGTTAAGTATTTTTGTGATTTAACTTTGTACGACCTTGGCTATAGTATTTTTATTTATCATTGCATGATATAATTTGTGTCTATTAACCTTAGCAATATATCCTTACCCCGCCAAATTTGAGGAAACTATGTACAGCTATTAGTCGATATATATCCTTGTCTCCTTGTCTAACAGGTTGTGTTCTTCTCATATAGTTTATGATTGTATGATACTAAACCCCTAACGGGAAGGAATGTGTTTGATATTCATGTGATAAAGACATGATCTTTTAAGCAGTTTAATTGATTTTTAATTTGTGTTTCTTTTATATATTTCGGAGTTGATTATGACGTTCATTATCATTGAACTAGTAAATATTTGTGTTTAGGAGCCAGCTAAAGAGCGCCTCCTTGTGCGGAATTTTCTTGCTGTATTGAAGACCCATTAGTGGCCTTCGGCTGTTCTTCGCTTTTTTGTCGGGTTGTTGTCTTTTTGACACATTTTCCATTCCAATTCTCAATTTTATTTTACTTTGTCTGTACTTTGACAGTCGACTATTCCTGTAAATTGTTAGTCATTCTCCTACAAAATATCACCAAAGCCTGATGAGCACAAATGGTTTTATTGGGATTGCTTTGTTTAGTATCTCCTTTTAAATATTTTTTGCTTCTTCCAGGGGTCGAATTTAAGCTTTTTTGTGTACTGGCCAGCCGGACCAGTGGACAGAAAATCTACTGGTCCGGCTCGAAATCTACTGGTCCTGCACAAATGAAATTCATTTGACAAACACTAATATAAATGAGAGATGTTTACGTTTATTTTCATGATTTTCCCTTACTTTGTTTCCTCTCCTCATTCTCGTAGTTTTTTAGTGCTGTTCTGATTGTTCATTAGCAAGTACAGAATCTAACTTAAAATTTGAAGATCTCGTTACAAAAATACATTTCTTATCTAGGTCTGTCACTGCAAATTGTTCACATGATATACATAATACATCTTCGTTACATTTGTTGTTTTTATAGTGATTAAGATGATAATATAATGTAGACTGCTGTACCCCTATTTTTGACATTTTTACCTATTGTGTCTGTTTGTTTTGTTCACGCATCGTTGACAATATAATGGAATTTGATGCGACTGTCATACAAGTATGAGGTTTAGCTAGCTTTAAAACCAGGTCAGGAATATGACAGTTGTTATCCATTCGTTTGATGTGTTTGAACTTTTGATTTTGCTATTTGATTTGGGACTTTCCTTTTTGAAGTTCCGTCGGAGTTCAGTATTTTTGTGATTTTACTTTTTACTACTTATCGAGTTTTTGTATTAGGGTGTAGAGTAAAATTGAAAACGTAAAGTTCCTAATCGAAAGGCAAATGTAAAGCTAAAACATATCAAACGAAGGGATACAACTGTCCTATACTAACTTGGTACTGACATTTTTTTATGGATAAAATGATGTTTTTAACCTGGTTTTATAGCTAGCTAAACCTCTCATATGATTGACGGTCGAATACAATTCGATTATATAGAAAACAAATAGACATGTCATTAATAGAGGTACAGCAGTCAATATTGGGTTATAGTCTTAATCACCATTAAAACAAAGAAGTATATAAACAACGGAAAACAAAATGGCATATAGACAAAGCACACAAGGAAGAGCGAAAGGCAAGAATACAGAAATTACCATAGCACAATAACACAATAACATATTGACATGTTGTATAAGTAACGACCCACTTTAAATGATCATTTACCAAAAATAACTGTAAAAGTAATAATTTACAAAGACAACGCTACAACACGTTTTTAAGGTGATAAACAACGTCAGTAACTAGAATCTATACTTGAAAGTCATAACATCGTGTATTATCTATGAAGTTCATACGAAATATGAGGCTCCCGCAGAGTCAAAAACGTCCTGCGACCTCTGGGCTTTTAAGAGGCGACTTCCGACCTGAGGGCCTTCTAAAAAAAGACCTGCGACCTGTAAAATTTGGGAAAAAAACGACCTCCGACCGACTTCCGTCCTTTGTGTTGGGAAAAACGACCTGCGACCTGTACATTTCCCTTGGAAACGACCTCTCGACGAATTTAAAAGCGACTTTGCGACCTGAGGTGGGGTACCCTGTGGGTTGCCTCAAATATTTATCAACAAGGTTTTGGTCCTTGATGATCTTATTTTAGAAACAAGTTAGCAAGGTAACAGCTCGGACAAATAATACTAGTATTTGAAAATTATTATATTGAGTTTTTATAAGTAAATGGTAATATTTTTTCTTATTTTAGGCATGGTGGAATGTTACCAAATGCAGAGGCATTCAGGGCGGCTATTGCACCATATTGTCCGACGAAAATAGTGATGTGTGAAAACAATTGTAGATATCGGTCAGCAGATGGGTCATGTAACAATCGAAAACACCCAAAATGGGGAAGCTCACTATCACCACAAACTAGGTTTCTGCCACCTGATTATGGAGATCGTATGTTATGATACCTTTTTACCATGCTCTTTGGTCGGATTGTTGTCTCTTTGACATATTCCCCATTTCCATTCTGAATTGTATATTACTAATTGTGAATTGATTTCATGGCGATTGTGTGACGATTGATTTATTGCTGTTTAACTCCACTTTCAGTCCTACTGACTATTTTGTGGCGGTTAGTATTTATATGTGGAGGAAGCCAGAGTCCCTCGAGAGAATCTCCGATCTTTGGGAGGAAAACTAACAATCCTAATCATTGAACAGTTAAAAAGTAAACAAACTATAAAAATACTGAACTCAGAGGAAAATTAAAAAAAAGTTCCTAAGGGTAAAATCAAAAGCTCAAACACATCAAACGAATGGAAATGATATTAAGGTGGAATCCTCAAATGGTCAGGATTTAACAGAAACGTGATATTTGGGAGGAGTTACATTAGAATTATGATTTCCACCTTATGACATATATTGTATAACAGATACCAGAGCCATTCTATAGTATGCATTGCTCTTCTTTTACAGAATTTAATATTGGTATAACACCACGTTGTAAAAGTGTAACGGGTCACAAACTGCCTAGTCCGAGAGAGATAAGTAATAGTGTACACGACGATGGGATGACAGCTCCTAGGGATCATATTTATAATATTAACTTGATACATTTTGGTTTACTAGTCGCTTTTGATGTCATATCAACACCATTACTTCAAGGTAGGACCAGGTCATTTAGACATCACAAAAGAAGGTGCCTGTGAATTCGCCAATAAAAAAAATATCATAATAGATATAAGAAAATGTGGTATGAGTGCCAATGAGACAACTATCTATCCAAGTTACAGTTTGTAAAGTAAACCATTATAGGGCAACACAGAGCCTAGACTTACAACGAACAGCAAGCTATAAAGAGCCCCAAAAATTACTAGAGTAAAACAATTCAAACGTGAAAACCGACGATTTAATCTATTAGAAAAAGAGAAACGGGAAACACTTATGACCACATAAAAACATACTGCACATCAGATTCCTAACTTATATATCTACCAAATCATTTCCTGTAGATGTTAGGACATCGGTTTGAATAATTTGAATGTTGTCTGATATGTTATCATTAGAAATTAAGCGCAAACAGCAAAACTGCCAAAATAGTAACATTTCTTGCCATTTTCATTTGGAAATAAGCAATATCATTGCATAAAAATGTAAATGTTATATTTATTTACGCGAAAGACATGTGAAAGATACCGTGGGTTTATTCAAAAACAGGTTCCTCAGAAAGGTTAGCAGATCATGATCCTTATTTGACAAACTTTAAATAACTATCGTCTCCACTAGATACTTAGATACCCAAACACGGGTGAAGCCAGCATAGCAGAAGACACGTTTGTGGTTTACCTTTACGAGTATCTTTGAATTGGACATAGGTAAACGACTGATAATTTAACACGCAAATTGTTTGAAGTCTTTTCTTCAAATTTAAGAAGATATATATATAAAAAAAAACATATGGACAAAACAACAAAACCATAGTTTTGCATGATTTTTTCATTTTACTTTTATTTTTATTTTTCATTCTGATCAGACGGTAATGAAAATATTGTATGCTGTATTGGGGACAAGCCAGTCAAAAGGTATGAATGAAAATAATAAACCAATATGAAATTGAACATGTGTACTACTTATCAAATCAAGAAATACCAATGAAATTGTTAATCCAATCAAAATATCTAAAACCTCTAATTTCTTATCCGCTATTTTTGCTAGATTGTGTTGAGTACATAAAATGGATGGTTCAGTTAAAGACATAAATTGTTTAACGGAATAAAAACAAAAAATCCCATAGAAAAGGAATGCTCACACGGATTTGGTAGCTGGATTCCAATCGTTAAATGAATGTCAATAATGTGGTCATTTTTATAAATTTCCTGTTTACAAAACTTTGAATTTTTTCATAGATAACCTTAACCGTATTTGGCACAACGTTTTGGAATTTTGGATCCTCAATGCTCTTCAACTTTGTAATTTGTTTGGATTTATGAATATTTTGATATGAGCGTCACTGATGAGTCTTATGTAGACGAAACGCGCGTCTGGCGTACTATATTATAACCCTGGTACCTTTGATAACTATTCAAATCGTTAACCTATTATGTAAATCAGGGTGGCTTGTCCAACTTGTCAATTTAACGTCAGTATTACAAAATCTCCAAACAAATGGAAGCTAAAGTTATATGTAGTTATAAAACAAGGTTTAATCCACCATTTTTCTCGGAAAATATGTGTACCACTTCAGGAATATAGCAGCTATTTTTCACTTGTTCTGTTGTATGAAGGTGTTTTATTTTGTCTGTTAATCCTGAAACAAGTCAGAAAACATTGCAGTTGTTATCTTATAGTGCGTTTCTTTGTCCGTTTATTTTCAATCTATGAGATTTTTTTTTTTAATTGGTCAGTGTTTTACATATTACTTTCTCAAGATGTATTATTTCTTTTAGACCAGCATGTTTTCCCTTCTTTACCCTGCCTGGTGAATTCAGTCATACATGTCGAAGTTTTGTGCGATCAGAAATGGTTCCATTATAAGGATGTTTACCAGGTACTATCTTTTTTAAATCAGTATAATTTAATTTTGGATGTAACGCGTCTTTTGATTGGCTGACGTCGTTTTGTTTATCATATCATAGACACAATTTTGTCATCAACGTTTTTTCATGATTTACGCCGGTTTAAAATGGAATTTAGAATTGAATTATAAGAAATGACAGTAATATTTGTCAGTCTATTCGAAATAACATAAAAAATGTGGTGCACACTGTTAAATAACCCGCTACGCACGTTACTCAGTGCGCACCACATTTTTTATGTTATTTCTTCATAGACAGAAAAAATATTTCAGTCATTCCTTAAATAAAAAAAATTAGTATATATATATATATATATATATCAAACGATCCATTTTTACATCTTGTGATCAATGTATATTGCAATCGTCAATGGCAGGTAGCAGGGTTTAAGAACATCAGTTGTTCGACCTGTTAGTCAAATGCGTTTTGTTAAAATATACTTTTTCACTTGTTCGGTCTTTTGGAGAATATTGTTTGTGCTGTATTAAGACCCTTCTACATTCACACGAATAAAATTTGCGGTTTTTTTCCAACGCAATCATAGGTTTGAAAGTTGTTTTCAATTATATAAAGGCAACAGTAGTATACCGATGTTCAAACTCATAAATCCATGGACAAAAAACAAAATCGGGGTAACAAACTAAAACTGAGGGAAACGCATTAAATATAAGAGGAGAACAACGACACAACACTACAATGTAAAACACACAGAAACGGACCAAGCAACAGACAAAATCCCACGAGAATAACAAATATAACATCAAAACCAAATACATGAATTTGGGATAGACAGGTACCGTGACACGTCTTATCGCAATGTGAATTTACACTCAAAAATAAGAGAAAACAAACGACGCAACGTTAAAATGTAACACATACAGAAACGAACTATAATATAACAAATGTCCATATTCCTGACTTGGTACAGGACATTTTTAAAGAAAAAAATGGCGGGTTGATTATAGTTATCAAAAGTACCAGGATTATAATTTATACGCCAGACGCGAGTTTCGTCTACATAAGACTCATCAGTGACGCTCAGATCAAAATAGTGAAAAAGCCAAACAAATACAAAGTTGAAGAGCATTGAGGAGCCGAATCTACTCCTGGGGTAAGAAAATCCTTAGTTTTTCGAAAAATTCAAAGTTTTGTTAACAGAAAATGTATAAAAATGACCATATAATTTCAGATTTTATGAGGGCGCAAAGCGCCCGAAATGAAATATTGATTATATGATAAGATTAGAGTGAGATATAATAATGCATTGACCTTCAATTCTAATCAAATAACAGCTCTTTAAAGTACACCCCTGAATAAAAAATGTTACAATCCAGGTAATACCTTACTGCGCATGCCCATAGGTAACATCGTATACCTCGGGCTACAATAGATTGACTTTCAATGAAGCCAAACCTTAAACCTCAAACAATTATGTTTGATATAAAACAACAAAACCAATATCTGAACCAATAAAATATCATGTTCTTGTTCAAAAGATCTGATACGAAAGTAACCGATTCAGTAAACAATGGATATAGTTCACCATAGACATATTTCTATGCATCTGGATAATGAATAAACAAATTGACACCTAAAATACTAATTATCAGTTCACTAAGCAAAAAGCAAAATCCAACATCTGACCAAACATCTGAATACTGAACTGTTTGGACTGAATAGATATAAGGCGGTTACTTAAAAAAAATAACTACAGAAAATAATCATTTGTATTATCAAATGTACATCAAAATATTTCACAGAGTATACACGTTAAAGTCAGTAATTTCTTTATAGTCCACGAAAAAACTGCATACGAATGTTCTATATCATATTCCGCCACACTGCTACAAAACTGCAATTATTGTTTGGAATACCAGTCATATTCAAGTCCATCCAACTCTATCCTTTCTGAAAAATTTAATGATATAGATGTATATTTCAAGTTAGCATTCGAGAATAAACATTCTGTGTAATATTTCATATTTTATTGAATACTGTTTAGAAATACTTAGATCAAGAGTCGTCTTATTGTTATCATACCACATCTATTTGCAATGTATTTAATTTCTCTATAATAATGCATTTGGGTGGGATGGGTGGGAAATGCATTATTATATCTCACTCTAATCTTATCATATAATCAATATTTCATTTCGGGCGCTTTGCGCCCTCATAAAATCTGAAATTATATTTCTAAGATTTTCGTGAGATATAATAATGCACGTTTAAAGCAAGCTTACCATTTCTAAAACTTTATCTGCAAAACCCGCTTTTTCATTAGTCCTAAAATAAAATTTATTAAACGTTCTAGTGTTGGACCAATCTGCCATGGACATAATATCATCCATACTGATGCCACTCATCGCTGCCTTGCTAGTTGAGACCATGCGACAAGAATGTGCTTGAAACAATGAGATGTCGATTCCTGCCTCCTTCATAACCCATTTAATCCAATTTCCAACTGTCTGCGAAGATAGACCTTTAAAAGGTTTCTTAGTTGACCTTAATAAAGGATCAGGTTCATGTTTACTAACAGGCCTTAAATGTTGCGTTCTCAATTCATATTCATGTATACAAGAAATAACACATAATTTTTTCTTTGAAAATTTGCAGTATTTCACTGATCTGTTATTGCAATCTTTTTGTGTTTTAGACAGACCCGGTAAATGAAAAATTATACTACTATTGTTTCTGGACATGAATCTTCTGTCTAACCTTGCAATTTCAGATATCCTTTTTGGCGCTGCCAAAGCCAATAAAATTGATAATTTTTTACCTAAAACTGAGAATCAAGTTTTTTGTTTATTGGTAAAGCGGATAAATATTTAAGAACAATATCCAAATCCCATGAAAATTGGTATTTTGGTAAAGGTGGGCTATTTTGTAGAACACCTTTCATTAATTGTTTTACTATAGGTAATTGACCAATTGGGACACCATCGATATATGGCAGGACTGAAGATATGGCCGAACGGTGAACATTTAAAGTTCTGTATTGATACCCCTCTTTATACATCCAAGTAAAAAAATCTAAGATAGCGGCCAAAGGTGCTGAAAAGGGATCAATTTCCCGTGAGCTACACCAGCTAGACCACTTATTCCAGGCACTGTCGTAAGAAGATCTTGTTCCCGATTTCCAAGACCCAAGGAGTAATTCTTTAGTTTCCTCTGAAATTCCAATTGAGTTAAATGATCTCCGGAGACCGTCCACCCTGCTAGTTTTAATGTTTTGTTCAGAATCAGTGGGTGTGGCTCTTTCATTGGAGACAATACAGTGTTGTGACTCATGGGAAGTAACACTGGATAATCTACTGACATTTGAAGTAACAGAGGGTACCAAGCCTGGGATTGCCAAACTGGAGTTATCAGAATTATCTGACAGTTTTCCTCCCGCACTTTCGCCAGACACGTACTTATTAGACAGAACGGGGGAAAAGCATAACCCTTTATCTCTCTCCAGGATTGGAGAAGGGCATCTACCGCTTTCGCTTGGGGATCTGGCTTCCAGCTGAAATATTGATTCAGGTGAGTATTTGACCTGTCTGCAAACAGATCTACATTGCAAGGACCTATGCGTTTCATGAGACTTTTTGAAAAGTATCGGACTTAACCGCCAATTGCTGAAATCCGCATAATGCCTGCTTTCCCAGTCTGCTATAACATTGCTTTTTCCTGGGATATAGTCCGCAGTGATTGTTAATTGCCTTTGAAGACACCAATCCCAAAACTGATTTGTTAGGGAATTTAGTTTTTTGACACCGTTCCCCCCATTTTGTTTACATATACAATTGCTGTTGTGTTGTCCATTTGTATAAGAATATGCTTGTTTTGTAGATTTTTGGCATAAGATTGTACTGCGAACATTGCTGCTTTTAGTTCGAGTTGATTTATATGGAGGGATTTTTCCTCGTCTATCCAAAGCCCACCTATACTTATCTGTTGACATGTTGCTCCCCATCCCGACAGACTTGCATCCGACTGAATGGTTAAATGGGGTTCTGGTCTTAGTAACGCTTTCCCGTTCCAAGACCCCAGCTTGGTTACCCACCAATGCAACTCGTTCTGAACTTCCTCGTTTAACTGGATTTGGTGATCGTAATGGCCTCCCAAATGCAGGGCTTTTGTTTTCAATATTTGTAAACTGCGATAATGCAGAGGACCTGGAAGGACAGCTTAATTGGTTGCTGTTAACTGACCTATCAACTGAGCTAAATCTCTTGCTGACACTTTCTTGTAATCTAGCATTAATTTTGAACTGTTCTTTATTTTCTCTACCTGCTCTTTCGGGAGAGACAAAGTCAACAACTTTGAGTTTACTGTATAACCCAGAAACTCCATTGTTTGTGAAGGTTCCATCACTCATTGATCAGAAAACCTAAGCCCCTTAATATTGACAAAACTGTTGAGAGATCTGACAAAATTTTCTGATTTGACTGATTCATTATTAGAATATCGTCTAGGTAAACTATCAGACGTACACCTAAACGTCTCAATAAAGTCATGGGAACCTTCATCAGTTTTGTGAATATTCTTGGGGCTACTGCAATCCCAAACGGGAGGGACCTGAATTCCATTATTTTTCCCTGCCAAAAAAATCTGAGGTATTTTCTGTGTTCTTTTGCTATTTGCAATGTCAAATATGCATCGGTTAGGTCTATTTTTACCATCCAATCGTTCTTCAAAAGAAGATCTTTTAACAAATGAATTCCCTCCATTTTGAAATGTTCGTAACGTAAAAAAACATTTAGGCCTTTTAGATTTATAACAGGTCTTTGACCCCCTCCCTTCTTTGGTACCAGAAAAATGTTGCTTATGAACGAATCCTTTGTTAGGAAAGACTGTGTTATGGCCTTCTTGTTCAAAAGTCCTGTTATTTCTTTGTTTATCAAAACCTGATTCTCTTGATTGAAAAAGGCTTGATTTGGTATTTGATTTTGGAAAGGTGTTGCTAAGAAATATAATTTTATTCCTTTTACACACTGGAGAACCCAAGGATTTTGTAATTGAGTTCCAATTCTGTAGGAAAAGACTTACTCTTCCCCCTACAGGAATAGAATTTTGATTGATTATGCAATTCATTGGTAATTGGAAATAGTTTTGTATATGATTGAAAGTTTTCTCTTGACCTACCCGTTCTATCGGTTTGCAGGTTTCTTGAACACTTGGTTGTTCTGAGGTTGAGTCTGGATTTGGTTTTGGGTCTGGTTCTGGCACTGATTCTGGCGCTGACCATAACTGTTCCCCTGTCTGTTCTGTGACTGGTTTCCCTGCCAAGGTCTCTTCCCTGAAACTTGTGGATGGAGAGCTTGTCTGCCGCCCACAGACTGCAGGTTGTTGGTGGGCCCTGCTGAAAAAACTGATCATTTTTTCTATTAAAATGAAGTTTACCAGCATGTTTTTTCTTGTTAGAAAACAACAACATTTCTCTAAGTTCTTTGTTATCCTTGTTTTCTTTAGCCAAAGACTTTAGAAACTTATTACCAAAAAGTTGACCCTTAGATTTTGCCAAAGCTTTCTTGCCTTTCTTCTCATTTAAAAAATCTAGACTATCTGGCATTGTTTTAACTAACATTGCTTTTCTCCTGTCAGTGTTATAAACATAGTGAGCATTACCTGCTCGCACAATAGCCCTCTGTGTTAACTGAATTACATCAGAAGGGTCCATACCTTGATTATCTTTCTTAATCCTATGTGCTTCAGACCATAAACGGGACAAAGGACCCATAACATCTAGAATGCGTAGCTGTGTGTTTTTACTTCTCTCTAATCTAGCATTCCATTTTCTACCTTGAAAATAATTTTTCTTAAAAAATCTATCTGTTTCAAGAGCCTTTAATCCTTTAGACGAAGGAATAGGCCAATTCAAAGACATATCTTGTCTCGTCTTTTTATTTATACCCTTTAGAGCATACTTCTCTATATATTTGTTTACATGAGATGGTACTTTTTCTTTTTTATCTTTAGACAAAGAAGGTTCTGGGTCAAACGCTTCATTGTCTTCTGAACTCTCTGATTCGGAGTTACTAGAAGATGATTCACTGCTACTAGTATTTTCAGAGGAACTGCTAGAATGATTAACAACTTTCCTGTGTTTAATCTTACCTTTTCTGCTAGGTACGGATTCGTCCCGTTTCCGTTTAGGGTTTTTGGTATCTAGGTCAGACCAGCTCTGTTTGACATCTTCTTCTGTCCCGTCGACTAACGACATTTTATCATCTTGACGAGAAGAGATATTTCTCCTCGCCTTGTGAGAAGAGCCCAAAGACTCGACTACCTTATCAGTTTCTACCGCCACTGCGGTAAAACTTACATTTTCATCAATGACCCTATGGTCTTCCGAATCAAGTGCACCGCTCTCTCGAGACGGTGTAGCCATCCCTAACGGAATGTCATTGAGTTGGGCGTTAGCCATGCTAACTAAAATAATAAACCCACTAACCTTTAAATAATTTGGAAAAAAACGTCTTTACTCAAAGAGAGCTAAATTGAAAGTCAATCTATTGTAGCCCGAGGTATACGATGTTACCTATGGGCATGCGCAGTAAGGTATTACCTGGATTGTAACATTTTTTATTCAGGGGTGTACTTTAAAGAGCTGTTATTTGATTAGAATTGAAGGTCAATGCATTATTATATCTCACGAAAATCTTAGAAATATAATTGATATTCATGTCAACACCGAAGTGCTGACTACTGGGCTGGTGATACCCTCGGGGACGAAACGTCCACCAGCAGTGACATCGACCCAGTGGTGTAAATAGTTATCAAAAGTACCAGGATTATAATTTTATACGCCAGACGCGCGTTTCGTCTACATAAGACTCATCAGTGACGCTCAGATCACCTGGTTTTGTGGTATGCCAAACCTCCCCTTTTATAGCCAATTAAGACTTGTTTATATATATATATTTTGTTTTCCTATTTGCATCACTAATTACTCCCTTTGTATCCCTTATTCAATACATTAAAAACAAAACATAGAATTACATGATTTTGTTCCCTGTTGTTATGTCTTATTGAACCTCTTAATATCGCTATTAAGTAGTTAAATAATTTATTGAAAGTTCATTAAATTTCAAATTGAATCGCATACTCGAACGTTAAACGAATGCCTAAAAATTCGAGACGTACTTACTAACTTACTCCAAAACTTACACCAACAATTATAACAAATCTTATTGTTTAAACTTAATAAAAACCAAAGTTTCTATTTACATAACAGGTCCTAGGAATCAGATAAATACGAAGACATCGTACTTAGACTTATCATTAATTTATGGCAATTCTATAGAGGGAGAACAGAGATTTAGAAAGTTTGGTTCAGGTAAGACTTGTCAACAATTTATGGTATTCTATAGAAGGGGAACAGAGATTCAGGTAGGACTAAAATGAAAATCCTTGCTAGGAAAACAAATATTAAAATAGTTTAGTTAGATTAGACTATATTGAAACTCCCTCCAAGAAGAGCAAAGATTGTAATGAATTAGTTCAGTAAGAACCGTATTGAAACTCCCTGCTAGGAGAACAAAGATTAAAAAAGTTTAGTTCAGGAAGACCTTATTGAATATTCTTGCTAGGCGTACAAAGATATAAAATATTTGGTTCAGTGATCCAATATTGTAACACCATGGAAGGAGAACACCGAATAGGACAAACAGACCGTTTTAAATTATTTAATTATGCGGAATCAACTCCGTTGTTAACTTGATCCGTATTCTAGCTAATTGTTGCTACACCAAATCTGAGACATCATGTGCATGTTCGTATTTAAGTATTTGTGATACATTTTTTACTTTATTCGTGAGGAATGTCATACATAGGATATATGTTGCTGAGTATAACATTTTAGATAACGAATTCATCATTTCTATATGAACGTGAATTTGAGTTCTTCTACACGAATTATACATTTTATGATAGACCCGTCGTTAATAGTATATTCCTCCACACGTAACTATTTTGTTGATATTAATTTATTTTTATAATATTTTCTTTGAATGTGTTACTTAGATGTACAAAATACCGGCATTATATGACCTCGTTAACAATAGTAAAATATAACAATATGGCTAGTATTTATCAGTGTACCCTTAACCCTTATCTGAAATATATACATTAATTCATTATCATGATTATAATATATCCAAATAATACATATATCGATATAAAATTATCCATATACATTTGTATTTGAAATAGAACGTAAATAAATAAATCAATAAAAAATCACAGAAATTTGAAATTTTGTCAACAGCAAAACAAAACAAACATGATTAAGAATATATGCAATATTTGAAAATTTTCGTATTAGAATAGAGGAATGTCACTCATCTCATCACATACATTGCCAATCCTGCATGAGATCTTAAGAACGAAATAAAACACATCATCTTAATATTTATGGTTTGATAATCCTCATGACAATGTTTGTGCAGAAAAAAATAGTGGTAAAATCTTTAGAGAGATATTCAAGTCATACAAGTTAACAAGCCAAATAATCGTGCAACATGCGATGTATATTACATATATAATGGTTTACTTTTATAAATTGTCATATAGATGGAGAGTTTTCTCATTGGCACTCACACCACATCTTCCTATATCTATATATGTATTTGTAGGTCACCCAGACAGTTTTGATTCTATTTTAAGCATATTTCACGTTATCTTTCTACGAGAGAACGACAAACTCGTACGAGATTTAAAACATCTTGGATGGAGTGGTGATAGTCTCTACAAAGAGGCACGGAAAATAATGTCAGCAATCTACCAACACATTGTGTATACAGAATATGTGCCAGCAATTATAGGATATGAAGCAATTCTGAGATTTGGTTTAAAAAGCACTCGGGATGGGCATAACACTATGTACAATCCAAAAATTGATGCTACAACAAGTAATGTGTTTGCAACTGCTGCTATACGATTTGCTCATTCTAATTTGGATACATTTGAAAATGACATATTCCAAGGATTTTCTCCTGAAACGTTTCAAAATTACAGCAATATTGTAACTAACACTCCGTCATCCTATACATTTTTTACACGATTTCAAACCAAGACTGATCGATTTATTACTGATTTTATACGAAACAAGGTTTGGGAATCTGAGCCTAAGAACAGTGTTGACACAATGTCATTTGATATCCAAAGAGGAAGAGACCATGGACTACCGTCCTACAATAGATGGCGGGAGTATTGCGGATTAAGACCTATACTCCATTTTGGAAAAGGCATTATGGGATTTGGTGATCATACCTTAGGAGCTATCAAAGCTCTTTCATCTGTATATAGGTATAATATTATATATGAAATAAAACTTTCAATTATTTCCGAGAAATAACAAAGCACTTCATTTCGTATATAGTTCAGCGATTCTGATACTGATGCAATTTTTTAAGACGTGCGTCTGACGTAAAAAATGTTATGCTGGTTTCTATGATGAGATTACTTCAATGCACCCAAAATGTATGTGAATGTTAGATAACAAGGGGAATATTGTTCGTATACTATTTCTTTTCTATCATTCTTATGCATTCAGTTTCAGTACAAAGTACAGGAAGATAGTTTCCCCGAGGGTATCTATGATGAGTTTATCGTACATAAGTTTTAGAGAAAAGAATTCACGATCTTCCAATTTGTGTGCATTAATCCAGCAATATTTTAGGTCACACCAAATATTTATTATTGCCTTATTATTCGTTTTCTACAAATGATCTAATGTCAACCGGGGCAGTTGATTCATGAAAAATTAAAAATTCGGCTTTGCAATATAGGAGATAATTAAATGGTACGATGTTGACTTGCGAATTTTGGATTCCAAATCAAAATCGACACTTAACGTATTTAAGATGTAGAATGTACTAAAGAAACCCGGATGATAAAGATAAAGTTTCCGGTTATATTCAAAATAAAACTACCTAGGTCTATTTTATTAACTTTTGTTTGCATACAAATTGATTAGTGTTTTGTTATTTTCAGACACCCAGAAGATATAGACCTTATGTCCGGTGCTATGGCAGAGAGGCCGGTTTCAGGGGGAACTGTTGGACCTACATTTGCATGCTTACTCGGCCAGCAGTTTGCCTTATTCAAAACCGGAGATAGATTCTTTTATGAAAACGATTTTTATCAAACAGGATTTACAAAAGGTTTGTACTAAGTTGAGGATCACCCAAGGAAAAAAACGATAAATAGATTACAATAAGAAAATATTTACACATAAATAAAAAGAAAAATATAGGTCGTTAGATATAAGAAGGTATGGTATGATTGCCTATGACACAACTCTTCATCATGTGTATATTTTAAATAATTATACAATATTTTCTATTGTTTTAAATCAAATAAACAAATAAATTGAATTATCTTATGATAAGTGAATACAGACTCAAATACATTAAATGTATTATCATTAGGGTTTGTGGTGTACGGAAATTAAAGATCTTATGTTTTCAGACAAATCTTTTAAAATGAAATTTTCCTCACTATACAAATAAGAATCATAAGTATAATTTCCGATGAGACAAACCTTGCTGCATGTCTCTCCGTTGACATGAATACTCATTAAAGATCTCTAAAACACGAAAAGTAAAAAACAATATTACTGTGTCTAAAGAAAGGATAAGGTATTGACATATGTGTACGTTAAGGACCATTGCATATAAAGATAAGTTGTGGAGCAGGATCTGCTTATTCTTTTTCGGAGCACCTGAGATCACCCCTAGTTTTTGGTGGGGTTCGTGTTGTTTATTCTTTAGTTTTCTATTTTGTGTCATTTGTACTATTGTTTGTCTGTTTTTTTTTTTTCATTTTTAGCCATGGCGTTGTCAGTTTATTTTAGATTTATAAGTTTGACTGTCCCTTTGGTATCTTTCGTCCCTCCTTTGAGATACTGGAATGCCATTCAGTTGAAGACCACTTTGTATGAAGGCAATGCCTCGTGCTGCAATGTTACATATCACGGTTTTAAATAAAGGCAACAGTAGTATACCGCTGTTCAAAACTCGTTAATCCATGGACAAAAAACAAAATCGGGGAAACAAACTAAAACTGAGGGAAACGCATTAAATATAAGAGGAGAACAACGACACAACATAAAAATGTAACACATACAGAAACGGACTAAGCGTTAGACTAAATCCGATGAGAATAACAAATATAACATCAAAACCAAATACACGATTTTGGGATAGAAAAGTACCGTGACACGTCTTATAGTAATGTGAATTCACACTTAAACACAAAAGAGAACAAACGACACAACGAAAACACAACGTTAAAATGTAAAAAGTAAAAACACAAAAATACTGAAAAGAAAAGTCCAAAATCAAAAGGCAAAATCAAAAGTCCAAACACATCAAACGAATGGATAACAACTGTCATATTCCTGACTTGGTACAGGCATTTTCTGATGTAGAAAATGGTGGAATGAACTTGGTTTTATATCTAGCTAAACCTCTCACTAATATGACAGTCGCATCAAATTCCATTACATGGTCAACGATGTGTGAACAAAACAAACATACTCAAAGAGTAAAAATGTCAAAAATAGGGGTACAGCACACACAAAGAAACGAACTATAATATAACAATGGCTGCCTATACTTCAATGATTCTCTCACATATACCATGGATCTGTACGTCACTTGTTTATGATCACCGTATTTGTTGAACACGTTTGATTAAGGAACACTTTCTTTGAAGCGTAGTTTGAGAAAAAGATATATAGTATTATAGCCAATGAGATAATTATCCACCCTTTCAAAAGAAGTGTAAGTAAATATAGGCCAACGTTCTACTTTCGACAATTTACAAAACGCTAACTGTCACGTCTGCTTTTAGTTTGATTTGATTTTTTGTTGTTTTAACGCCACTTTTAATCACCGCATTTAGTTTATGTCGTGGCGGTCAGTTTTATAGGTGTAGGAAGCCGGAGTGTAAAAAAAACCCCACCGACCTTCGATTTTACAGCTGACAATCCTAGTCAATTAAGATTGGACTCGAGTGCATCCGCACGTGCGGGGTTCAAACTCACAATCTCAGTGTTGACTGGCCAGTGATTACAGTAGTAATTACTTAGACCACTCTGCCACCGAGGCCCCTTCGTCAGTTTTGAAAGGCACAGACATTACAAAATGTATACAAATTCAAACAAGAACAGGAACATACACAAACGGGTTATTTAAACTTAAATATGACAAAAAGACAAATTTGATGTACTTAGACTTTTACAATTTTTCAGTGTCTTGAGTGAGGAAAAGAAAGTTAGGTTTAAAGTCTCGATATTATATAACATATTGGTAGTCATTGGATACATAGATATTCCTTGAGTGTAAATCAAAACATGACGGTTCTACGAGAATAAAATTGAGAATGGAAATGGGGAATGTGTTAAAGAGACAACAACCCGACCATAGAAAAAAAACACAGAAGGTTACCAACAGGTCTTCAAATGTAGCGAGAAATTCCCGCACCCGGAGGCGTCCTTCAGCTGGCCCATCAACAAATATATACTAGTTCAGTGATAATGAACGCCATACTAATTTCCAAATTGTACACAAGAAACTAAAATTAAAATAATACAAGACTAACAAAGGCCAGAGGCTCCTGACTTGGGACAGGTGCAAAAATGCGACGGGTTTAAACATGTTTATGAGATCTCAACCCTCCCATATACCTCTAGTCAATGTAGAAAAGTAAATCCATAACAATACGCACAACATATAAAGAGCTGTTTGAATTCCATATAATTGAAATCTAAATTTATTCCAAATTGAAATTTAATCCTTTATTTTAGGTCAACTGCGTGAAATTAAGAAGCAAAGTTTATCATCAGTGATGTGTCGTCATGTTAACGTACCTGCTGTTCCACAGAATGCTTTTATATCTCCAAAAGCAGGGTATGTATAAATAACAAGTTGGTCGCGCATAAACTCTCATTTCCCAAAAGTTCTATTATATCTGCTAAGCTGTATAACTAAAGAGAATTTTTTTCTGGTGACTTCTTGCACCCCGAGAATTCGATCATATATCCTAAATCAGTGTACATATCAAAATCGTGTTCGGGTGACCTCCCATTCAGGTTAGTAGTTAAGGTGGTATCAACTTAATTATACACAAGTTATAACTTTTAAGTTTATGTATGAACATTTCGTTACCCACAAAAAAATAACATTATTACAATTAAACGACTCGTTAATTGTATCGTTAATTAAAATATAAAAATGAGTTGATTAGTTGGTTGATTTTGTACCATATTATACAGTTATAACTAATAGTGTAATAAATAACATTTTTGATAAAATAAAAATGTAAAAAATATTTGCTGAAATTTGTGAATCCTCGAATTTCCTAAAGCAGGGTATTATCTGGAATAAGAATGTTTTCCTTCAAATACACTTTAAAGCATATTAAAAGATAGTGAAACAAAACAAATAAATAAAAAAAAAACAAAGCTTATGACGACACAATGACAGCTAGCACAAATAACATTATTGTAATTAAACGACTCATTAATTGTATCGTTAATTAAAATATAAAATTGGTTTGAAAGAATTTGTTTTAGTTATAATTAAAAGAAAATTTTTAGGAGGTAATCAAAGAGAAAACAATAACTTATCAGTCAGAAATAGAGAGTGACAGAATAGATATATCAGCAACAAATCTACATAAGATAATTAAGATATGTGTAATACTTATTAACAACATTCTTTTGTTTCACCAATGCATCATAATGACGTTAAAAACAATAAAACATTGACAAAAGTAAGATTGTCACACTCGAATCGCCATCGTTCCTTAAATCAAAACAATGGCGCTGATTGGCTTCTCTTGTCTGTTTCAGCGAACCACTGGTACCATGTATGACCTTTCCTAAATTTGACCTCAGAGAATGGGTTTTACATGGAAGGTATTAGAAATTCATTAAATGGACTAGTGTACTTGATTAAAAATAACTTAGTTCTTGTGATTCGAATTATAATTGATAATACATGGTTAAAATTTATGATTGATTATTGTGACGACGATGTTTTACGGGAATGTTTGAAACAAGGCAACAGGTTTCGTTGTTGAAACTTGCGAAGATGCAAAAGATGCAACATACAGTGATCCATTACGGAACTAACTCAAAAACTGGTAGAGAAAATACAAACAATGATTTCAGTATACATCTGTATGCCCCATTTATGGTCATTATGTTTTCTGGTCTGTTCGTCCATCCGTCTGTCTGTCCGTTCGTCCGTTCGTTCGTCCGTTCGTTCGTCCGTTCGTTCGTTCGTCTGTTTGTCCTTCCGTCTGTCCCGCTTCAGGTTAATGTTTTTGGTCGAGGTAGTTTTTGATGAAGTTGAAGTCCAATCAACTTGAAACTAATTCACATGTTCTCTATGATATGATTTTTCTAATTGGAAAGAAATACACGGATTTATGTCATTATAATAATACATAAACAAATGAACTGATAAAATAGATATTGAAAAGAAATTTGTACACTATATATATGAACAATTAAAAACATAAATTAAATAGTAGCATGAAGTAACATAATCTCATTTAGTACGTTGACAAGTAATGTAAATTCAAAAAAATAATGGATCGAAATACCTCACGGCTAATGTTTGCTTTATTTTGAAGATAAATATAACACCCTTTGATTAAGGCATGTCGTAGTGTTCCAAAGTGGTGCAAAATTTTAAACTGGTCAAAGATGAAAAGGGGGAATTTGAAAATTAATTTTTTTTTACATTTTGGACAATTTCTCGGTTATCCCTCGGGATAGATAATATTTTTTGTCTTTGGGATCATGCTTTGATAAATACCCTCGCTTCTAACATGTAAGAAAATAAGAAAATGTAAAAAAAAATCTTAATCTACTGAAATTATCGACAAAAAAAACAATGATTTCATTTTAAGGTATGCAATAATATGTGACAACATATAATAATATTTTTTTAAGAATTTTGCTAAAATGCTATACAGAACAGGGGAGAAATAAGTACAGCAAAGTAAACACCCGTTCATGATTTAATGACAAAATGATGACATTCATTACTTATTATTTAGATATAAATAGTCTAGATTTATAAACATCAGTCTGAACACTATAGTATATGATTTTCTGTTATATTAATACATATATCATTTCAAGATCAATAGCATATTCAAAACTGAGCAACCCTTTTCTTACCAACTAGACAAACAATTGCAGATATAGCAGACTTGACTAAAACCGATTTGAAAGCCCGATATAGACGTGAACTAAATACAAACACGATCTCAGATATATTACGCTACAAAAGAAGCAGTCTGGATATATAATACATTAACACTAGACATCAATGTGCACATCCATTTGAAATGTTAACGGAACAACAAGAAAAGAAGTATGTGGATGCATGGTATGTAATAATGCCGATACAAATATTCAGTACAAAAATATCTCCAGTTGATTTAGATATATATATAGTGGAGGAAAGAGAGAGAGAGAACACCACGTGAAAAAAGGCTGTCTGAACGATGTACCTGAATGTGGAGGTCTCACTAAGTAAACACCATAAAAAGCACCGAATTCACTCCTTAGTATATTCACATCAGCATGTACTTATTGCGCATTACTTCGTGAAACCTGTAACAAATGTGTCAATAATTGACGCATTTTGATACATGCATGGGTTTTGTTTCCACGTGTTGCTCATTCTATAAGATCGTGAGAAGTTATATGTGTGTCAGACATCGGTGATCAAATCAAAGTTGCATAAGATAAGATAAGACAAGATCACATTTATTTCTTTACCAATTCAGGGCCCACAAGGGGCATATAAAGAATATAAGTATAAGTAAAAAGAACATTGATTAGCATTAATACTAGTTCATAGAATTATCATACACAATTACGATACAATTAGATTATTGGTTTACAGAATATAACATATTTATATGAAAAATAATACATCTAACCCATATTGACTTGAATAAATTTTCCAACAGGATTGCAAACCTGATTGATTCAAATATATTTTATTAATTGTGAAAACACAGCACTTTATAAGTCAGGTGAAAAAGGAAAAGGGGGCGTTTCTTTAGCGTTACTGAGGTGAATATTCAAAAGTAACACTGCTTTATGATAGGAGTTATGAAAAGCCTGGTAAAGTTGTTTTGTATGTTCTTTTAAACTTTCGATATGATAAAACCTTTAGTATTGCTTGTTCCATTATTGTCAAAATCTACTACTGCAGATGTATGTAACACATATTTTGGCAGACGGTAAGATTGAAAAAAATACCATATGCAATTGAATTTCTCAAATTCACTAAACTTGTATTTTCAAATGATATTTAATTATGATAATAAATTTAACCTTATACATAATTATTTTTGATTACACACGACTGGAATCATGATTGATAAGATTGGAATTTTAGTTGATAATACAAGTTTGAATTTATTATTGACAAAAGAAGATTTGAATTATTGGATGTGCGGAAATATGAAACCACCCGGAAACCATAACAGGAAAGGGTCGCAATCAACCAAAAATGTCCGGTCTAAAGTGGTAGAGGGCGGCGGTAAACATCAGAAAATGATATATCTCCTGTCTATATTAAAAAACAATTACAAATCAAATCATACAACAATTAAATCATCATTGATAATGAAAGTTTGTGGACATAAAATGATTGATTCAACAACCACACTTTGCATTATAACAACAAATAACCGTCAATCAAATAATGATGAGTAATCAATACAAATAAAATATTTGTTGTTAGCTCTTTTAAGTTTTATACAAAATGAATTTTAATGCAATAAGTATGTCATAATTTTTTCATCGGCTAAACATTACCGTCAAATCAACAGTTGATCGGGCGTAACTAAGGCGGAACCAACCATTTTAAATTAATTGGATCAACAAATGCTCGATTACTACAATATACTCGAAAATAAAACAACACCTACCTCGAATTCGACGTCTTAATGTAATTTCACCCGAATTTGAATCGTAGAGGTAACGTTATAACATCCAGTTTGTTAGAAAATCGTGGAATTTTTTGAATGTCAAACTTATACATTCAAGCTTTAACGTATTATATCTGTTTATAATGCATTATAATCTGAATAACAGAATCGTAGTTCAAGTGTTGTCACCGTCAAAATTGATTTGAAGGCCGCAAATTTCCGTTTTATTGTCTCTGCTACGCGTCACCAGTTAAACATCATTTGCGACCGTCAAATCGACGGTACCTTTATTCCTTAATTAGTCATGCTCATTTGTTTGATCTGAGTTTTGCATATTCCATCTCAATTTTGCATTTTTTAATTTGTAAAAAAACTATCGTTGCCTATTACCAATGACCAAATACAGTAGGAATAAAACAGTTGATTTACATGCATTATGTTGGTTAATATAGTCGAGTGTTTAATTTTGTCGTCTTTGTCGAACCTCCAACTTTTTTTGCTAAGGAGAGACATAGCAATCATACATTCAGCCGTCGGCGGCGGCGGCGGCGGCGTCTTCCACAAATATTCACACTGTGGTTAAAGTTTTTGAAATTTTTATAAATTTCTTAAACTATCCTGGATTGTTACCAACTTGGACAGAAGCTTCTTTATGATCATAAGATAGTATTCAGAAGTAAATTTTGTAAAAGAACAGTCATGTTTATCCGTATCTAACTTATAAATGGACTTAGTTTTTATGCCAGTTAACATTACAGTCACTCTTGGGTTAAAGTTTAAAACGATACTTACTTTCTTAAACTATCCTGGGTTTGTACTATTTAAGGTTGTTTGTGATCAAAAGCTTGAAAGA
Organism: Mytilus galloprovincialis; assembly: GCA_037788925.1. Taxonomy (NCBI): domain Eukaryota; kingdom Metazoa; phylum Mollusca; class Bivalvia; order Mytilida; family Mytilidae; genus Mytilus; species Mytilus galloprovincialis. The sequence goes on from CM075338.1 coordinate 84,617,560, forward strand.
AATTTTGTAAACATTTTTTGCGAGATTTTCCGTATAATACTCATAAACGGACTTAGTTTTCAGTCTGCAGTTAAAGTTTATTGAATTCATAAACTATCATGGATTTTCACAAAACTTGGACAGAAGCTTTTTACAATCAAAAGATAGTATCTAGAGGGAATTTTTAATAATTTTCTTCAAATTTCGTTTACCCTGCGAGTCTTTTCGCAAAAGAGAGACCTTTTACACTTAAAACATAGACAACACCATTAAGTACGCCAGACGCGCGTTTCGTCTACATAAGACTCATCAGTGACGCTCATATCAAAATATTTATAAAGCCAAACAAGTACAAAGTTGAAGAGCATTGAGGGTCCAAAATTCCAAAAAGTAAGTGAGACACTGTGTTCCGTAGAACTCTTAAAAATTCATTTTTTTACCTTTCACTTTTTTATTTTTTTGATATTTTTCTTAATTTTTTTAGTAGCTTGTTTTTCTGTCCGGTATTAATTACTGTGTGTCATTGTCATATATTGTAATGATGATTTATAGGTTTTATGTTTAGCAAGTTCTTATTTATGAGAATGTCTATCATGTCTAGGCTTTCTGTAGTAATAACACTGTCAACACAATGCCGCCAATATACAATTACACATTATATAAAGAACAATCTGTTATGTAGCATGTTTATCTATTGTCATCAAAATTCATAATATGTAATAAAATTAGTAGATTTAGCTAATTAAGTCCTTATATTGGTGGCTATGGTGTACTGTTTTGTGTCTGTGCGTATGTGTGTTTGTGTTAGGCGTTATTACACTTTTTTGTGTATTTGTCTTTAGGGATCGAGTAAAGCAGATAAGTTAAATCAGCGTTTCTTCTTCATTTGAGTTCTGACATAATTGTAAACACCATATCGATCGTACAAACAAATGCCTTTACGAGTAGAAGTACGAATGCTGTTGGACATTTTTGATGCATATCACAACTTGTAACAGTGTATTCTTGACAGCACAATTAAATCTATGTTTTCATCGGCATATTGTACCTCAAATCAAAAATAGAAAGATTGTTTTTTGTTTTTATTAATTTCCAGGATATGGCTTTAAAAGAGAGGAATTTCATGAATACTTGGAAGAAGATGCTTTTTCTGTGACATAGGCACTTGTTTCAGAATATTTCCAGGAAATTTTCATTCTGGAACAAGTGCCTGTAATGTGTGATTTAGAGCAGTTTCTTTCATCGAACTAAGATTTGACCTTCTTTTTTTTATCATTATGGGTAGATTTGACCTTGATCATTTTTTATCCCGGTCTGAACACTTAAATGTAACAAAAAACATATTTATAAGATAATAAAATAATATTGGTATAAATTAATTTTAAACATTTCAAAACAAATAAAAGAAATTATAGATATACATAAATGTCTTTGATAAACTAACTAAAAAAACGAGTATATAGTACATTTACAGATTTTGTAACGATTTTAAACTCAATAAAAAAACTATAAGTAAAAGATAAAATTATAACCCTGTTCAAGGTAGACAACCAACACATTGATTTAATGAAATTAAACATAGTTCAAAGGAATATAACTCTTGTATACAAATGACACATTAATCGAATTAATAAGCTGCGCGTTTGTGCACCACCTTCAAGGAAGATTCTAAATTATCAGTATAACCACAAGTTGTTAATCTATAGGATACTGACGACTAATGAATGCTAACCCACAATAAAGAATATTTGTTTGGAAATGTTTAACACTTACTCAGAAAAATGCACGAACTACTTGACTTTCAAAGCTCATAATTAACGTTTTTACACACTGATATAATTTGGTTGTTAAACATTACAAACCTGTAATCGACACTCGTGTGCTTGCATTAACTTATCCAAATAGATATTTATTTAAAGCCTAAACATTTCGACATATTGTTTACATTTTATTAATTTTTAAATTCTAGTTGTGTCACAAATTCCGGTTAAGATTTGACTATATAAATACCAATATTCTGATATCGTCAAGTAAATATGCTATATTATGTTGTAGCATGTTATCTATTGTCTTAAAAACTCATAATATCTAATAAAATTAGTAGATTTAGCTAACGAAGTCCTGACATTTGAATAACGTAACATTCATTTTTAGTGGAATATTGTTTTAACGTTAATTAAGCTATAACCAAAAATTGTTTGCTAAACCCTCTCTGTGCTTAATGTAAGATAACTCTGGTCAATTTTTCCCAATCATTCTTTCATTAGGGGGAAATAATATATTTCGATTATGGAAGTGTTTAACGACCTTGACTGAATATGTATACCTCGCACGGCCTTTCTGTTCATTTATAGTCTTTTTCAAAAAAATAATTCTTTATGTTGGTATAGATTCATTTTAATCATTACAAAACAAATAAATGAAATTATATATATTGATAATTTTTTTTTTATTAACCAACAAAGAATACTAAGATCTAGTACATTTATAAATTTTGGAGCAATTTAAAGCTCAATAAAATAACTAGACGTAACGATTAAAATTATTACCAGTTCAAGGTAGACAATCAACATTGACTTTTTTGGAATTAAACATAGTACAAAGGAATGCAACTCTTGCATACAAATGATACTTACAAAGAATTATTCAACACGAATTCGTGCGCCACCCTCAATGACGATTCTAAATTATCATTATGACAAACAGTTGTAAATTTATAGAATAGTGATACCTAATGAAAGCTAACCCATAGTGAAATACATTTGTTTGATATTTTTAAAACCTACTCGAAAAAATGCACAAACTACTTAATTTCCATAGCTCAAAATTAACATGTTCACACATTGACAAAATATGTTGGTTAAACATTATAAGTCTATACCAGTATAAGATTCATTATGACCTCGTATGCTTGCATCAACTTACCCAAATACATATTTATTAAAAGCCAAATCATTTTGTATTTATTTACACTAAAATCCATCTTGGAAATTTTTAAATTATCACAAATCCCGGTTAAGATTTGACTAAATACCAACATCCAGATATGTTCAGGTAAATATGCTATATGTTGACGTGCTCCGTATGTGGATTATCAATATATAATGATATCTACAATGTGAAAATATTTTTATCTATTTGTGATTTTTTAATGGTCTTTTGATATATTCCGCGTTGTTGTTCACAAATAACCTTAATCGACGTTTGTTTATATTACTATGTGTAGCCCTTATTTTAGCCTGGATTTTTAGTATTGGAATTGTCAACTGATAAAGGCATGCTGATTATAAGATGCACAGTTTTCTATGCTTTCAAAATCTTTCTGTTTGAACCCGCCGACCTGGAACTTATTAATTATTGGTAATGTTGATTATTTAGGAAACAAAAGGGCCTGGAATAGAGGAATTTTTAATAGACAGCATTGTCCTATATTAGTAAATATAGTGGGATAATGATTGAATTTAGTAGTGTCAACCCTGTGATTATGACCCGTGAATATAGCAAATCATAAATACACCGTTTGGAGGTGCGCCTGTCAGATGCGGAACGACCAGATAAGGTAATAGGTAAGAGGTGAATATACCATAGGTATCGGTATCGGATTCGACCCGATCTTGTTAATCATTGGCAATATTAGTTATGTAGAAAACAAAGGTGTCTGGAGTGATGTAATTTTTAATCAACACCAGTGTCCTATATTAGCCATATATAAAGTTGAAGTCTTTGATTTTGTCATTTTAACCCCATGAGGCTAACAAATTGGACCTCGTTATTTTAGTATTATAGATACAAAAATAATAACTGGTTTCAATGGGACATTTCTTAACTCTTGTCGGCATATTCTGCTGTATATTGAAGACCAAAATAAAAATATCTTATCTAATCGTTTTGTTAGATGAAAAAAAAAGATTCTTATCAGAGAAAATCAGAAAACTGACGTATCTGTTTGATGCAAAGTACATGGTAATAAACTTATCAATGTTTTCCGTTTGAATTAATTTTTATTTTTTGCCTTATCTTTTCTAATTGGTTAAAGTTAATAGCTTGAGTACCTTCCTGTGTGTAGATGTGCTTTATATCTAGATCTCTTTTGCATTTGGTTAAGGTTCTACAAACAAAATGTTGGGGTATATATGAGTCATCATATATGTCTGTATTTGCGTTCATTTACCAGAACCCACTTTTTATCCTTTGTTTGAATAACTTTTCAACATTTATAGAATAATTGATAATCATATGCAAATATTTTTTCGGGTTTATTTCTTTTAGAATCCCACTAATAATGCTATTTTACCTCAGCCATGGAAAAAACCTATACCGCATAGTCGGTTATAAAAGGCCCCGAAGTGACAAATGAAAATCAATATAAATAAGAAAACGTCTGGTTTATGAACAAACGAATGAACGAAAACCAATATGATATTCAACAACAAACGACAACCAGCAAAATACAGAATCCTGACTTGGGACATGCACTTACAGACTGTGACAGGGATAATTATGTTGGTGTGCTCACAACCCTCTCTCTAACCTAGGACAATGCAGATGTGTATATATGGGAAGATTTCCTGGTAACTAACTATTTTTTTCAAGTTATGCCACTTTGAATTAACAAATTATGACCCCGCCCAGGACCTTACTTCAGCATTCTTGATTACAAACAACTCCATTTTACGAATTTCATTGTATCACGTGTGTACATAGTTATGCTCCATTCAACAAATAATATTGTACTCCGTAATGAACTTTCTGTGTTATTGGTACTTCTTTATCGTGGATTTTCATTTCTATATGGAACTCTTTACAATGTTCGATCCTTATTTCTTTTTTAAATGTTGGTAGGATTTTTTCAATTTATTATATTTTGCTAGGGTAATGCCTATTTAACAAAAGGAATCAATACGGCCTGATCTATTTACTAACTTGTCATCGCAACTCATAAACGGGGGTTCATCATAATATTGAGAATGGAAATGGGGACAACAAACGGTCAAAAATACAAGAGACAACCACAGGCCACCAATGCCTTATATGGTATATTAGGGACTAAAGGAATCAACAGATAATCAAAACACTTTAAAAAACATTATTAGGAAAAGGAGACAAATATTGATGTGATAACTACAAGATAATGGGTCAAAAAAAGAGAAAAGGAAAATGGTCTACACTTTGCGAAAATGATGCAATTCCCGTTCCCAAACCAAAACGAAAGATTATAAAGGATTAATGCATTTTTTTTTTTTGGTATGTAGTTTAAATGTTTAAGACTTTTAGAATTTATAACATATACAACTATTTGAAAAGCAAATGAAATCATAGTGTCTGTCTTTTCAATTCCAATAATGTTTTTCTGTATACAAGGAAGAAGGAGAGGGAAAAGTTTAAATGACAAAATCAGCGAACCCGAGGAAAATTCAAAACGGAAAGTCCCTTATCAAATGACAAAATCAAAAGCTAAAACACATAAAACCAATAGACACAACTGCCTCATTCCTGACTCGGTACAGGCATTTTCTTATAGAAAAAATAGTTGCTGCAACCTTGTTTTATAGGTAGCTTAAGATAATATTGGTGTTACAGGTGTTACAGGTTACATCTCATTCACTGTACCACAACAAAGTTTAACTAAAACCGTAATCTACTATTGTTTATGCTGACTTAAACACATGAAGTCAAGATTACATTTTACATCTGTCTGTCAAAAGTTTGTTTGACAATAGTGGATTAAATCACTAACATTTCACGTTTATGCAAATGAGACGTGCATCCATGAATAATGATCGTTCAATTGAAAAATATTCATAACGAGGTTAACAGTATGAGTGATTTATGTCATGTCATGCTTTGTTATAATTTATATGACGTATTTCATCACATATGTGAAAACAAATTAGAATACTTAATTTAATAGTTCAATTAAACTTTGACCTAGCGGTTGTTTAACAGACACGTTTTCCGTAGTTATTGTAATACATTGCTGTTTGCAGAGAGATAATACAGATAATGCAAAGAAGAAAGTAAAATCACCAAAATACTGAACTCTGAGGAAAATTGAAAATGGAACCCCTTATTAAATGGCAACATAAAATGATAAAACATATCACACGAATGTAATACAACTGTAACAACTAGGAATCCGCGTGTTTAAGCCTAGAAAACAACGTGTTTGACCTTTAAACTGTCCTATCATTCATTCATCTTTTTTGTAGTCGTAACACACGTCTGGCGTTCACAATAATTAACCCGCTGCTCTCTTTAATAAGTTTTAACAACCACTAGCTATATGGGGCGATACTCTTTCTTCCTTGCAATGAAATGAAAATTAAGTGAAGTATTCTTTGTCACGTGATCTATTTAAACTAATAGAATTGTTTAAAACATATGCAATGTATAATAATGTAAGATATTTCCTCCATAAGGATATCGAGTGACCAGTAGTCAGAAGCTCTTTGATATGGAATATAATGAAAAGATCATATGTATAAATAAGCTGTTTACAAAACTCTCAGTTGTTCCAAATACTCAGGATTATCTAATCTAGAATTTCCATCATATAACACATAACAGAGGCACGTGTTTGTGATAATTTCAGAAGGGTTGTAAAAACATCAACTTATATCAGTGAAAAGGTTATTGGCAATATGTTTTTAGTTAGATTGTTATAGTCTAAGTTTTTGTCTAGTATTATATATCAACATGTCCACTTAATTCAGATTTGTTATGTAACTCGTTTTTGACATTTTAGATGTGACTTACATTTTAATGTCTACATAACAGAGGAATATTCTGACGTCGTACATAGTCTCACTTCATGTAATCCGTGGATACGATTGGCGGGTTTTGCATTCATAGCAGTAGATGTCTACCATGTCTTGACGTTTCCAGTTGTTCATATACCATATTCAAACTAGTTGACATTCAAACATGATTGTATTTTTTTTAAGAGCTAAGATACAACCGCGCCAAAATAATCATGCCATTGTAAGGTGAAATACAACTCACTAATCTTAATACTATCGTTTGAAATTGTTGTCTAGTTTCAATAGAAAGAACACGAAGCAAAAATAAAAACAATACACAACATCACAGCGTATAAGAAAACCAAGTAACTGACTAATTCATTATTTCAACTACCTACTAGAATAAAACATAGCAACTATGAGTGATCGTACAACATTCAGGAATTACAAAAGCAAGACACATTTGTAGTGATTAAGATGATAACACAATGTTGACTGCTGTACCCCTATTTTTGACATTTTTACCTATTGTGTCTGTTTGTTTTGCTCACGCATCGGTGACAATATAATGGAATTTGATGCGACTGTCATACAAGTGAGAGGTTTAGCTAGCTATAAAACCAGGTTCAATCCACCATTTTCTACATTTGAAAATGCCTGTACCAAGTCAGGAATATGACAGTTCTTGTCCATTCGTATTTGATGCGTTTTGTTATTTGATTTAGCCATGTGATTATGGACTTTCCGAATTGATTTTCCTCTGAGTTCAGTATTTTTGTGATTTTACTTTTTAAAGCTATTTCAGACCCAAAAAAATCAAAATTCAAAACAATTAAAACAGCATACAAACAAAATGATTTATGTTTAAAACATTAAACAATAATAAATATGTCATAAGTTTCAAACGACAATAAAATAAAAGCAACACGTCATTAGGTCATGCATGAGAGGGCACTTTTCTAGATTCACATTCTTCAAGAGCCAAACATTTGAAAGCCAAGGACAACCATTGGATTACAAGCACCTGATTCTGGAAATGCGCATACATAAGATGACGGGGATGAACATGATTATGGGTGACAAGCACTCCCTTTAGACCCGAGACAATGGTATTGTAAAACACTTCCTTCAGACCCGAGACAATGGTATTGCAAAACACTTCATTCAGACCAGAGACAATGGTATTGCAAAACACTTCCTTCAGACCCGAGACAATGGTATTGCAAAACATTCCCGTTAGACCCGAGACAATGGTATTGCAAAACACTCCCTTTAGACACGAGACAATGGTATTGCAAAACATTCCCGTTAGACCCGAGACAATGGTATTGCAAAACATTGCCTTTAGACCCGAGACAATGGTATTGCAAAACACTTCCTTCAGACCCGAGACAATGGTATTGCAAAACATTCCCTTTAGACCCCAGACAATGGTATTGCAAAACATTGCCTTTAAACCCTAGACAATGGCATTGAACACACAATGAAAACAAACTAGAAAAAACAGTTGCAAAGGACTTGTCTCATCCAATCGATAGAAAGCTTCATCAAAATATAACATAAACACTAAAGACAAAATATATATATCGATCTGAGACTACCCTTATTATATATAAGTTACCAAAAGTTTTTTTAGAAGCCAATAAAACCTAATTCAAATCAATCAGTTTACATCTAGTTAGACATCATAAACGGTATAGGAAAAATGGCATTGTGCAATACCAAAATACAAGTATCACAAATATGTACCAATATTTATGTAAGTCGTCATAACTGAATTGTAAATAAGTATTTATAATCATATTTTACAAATTCAATGTTTGTTCCACTTAAATAGACTGTTGCAACATATATGTGTGTATCTATAAAATAATGTAACACAGATTTAAAACAATTGGTGGTACGAAAGTCTTCAGTTAAAAAAACTATCATTGAGACATGTATTACATCAATTAAATATATTACTCTACAACAAACATTGGCATAGCGCACAAAACATGGAATATATAAACATTTTTTCATTGTCTAATTACGTAACATATTTGTGAAAGATGTGTATTTGTTTGGATGAAATTGCACAATTAGACTAGCGTGCATGGTACATGTAATTTGTGACCACATTTGTCACACTTAAAAATATCTTCGCGTTTTCATACATCTGGTATCTGTCCTGAGACTTCTTATTTCATGTCGGTATTTTTGGTATTTTTTTAACGCCTGTCTTTTGTTATTATAACTTTGACCTTTATCTCACTGTTATCATTTAAACATTTTTACTGTCGGAAGGTCGAAATTATAAGAGAAAGTAGTTTTTCATTCATTGCATTTGTTGATATAGGCTATATATAGGAAGATGTGGTGTTAGTGCCAATGAGACAACTCTCCATCCAAATAACAATTTTTATAAGTAAACCGTTATAGGTCAATGTACGGCCTTTAACACAAAGCCTTGGTTCACACCGGACAACAAGCTACAAAGGGCCCCAAAATTACCAGTGTAAAACTGTCTGGTTTGATGCATAAAATTTCCCCTACTTTAATTTACCTTTGTATTTAATATTTTTGTCAATAACTTTTACCATTTGACAATATTGCAGGTGAAAAAAAATATCTTATTTTAAACTACGCAAATAAAAATCCCAATCACATCTCTTCACGAAACATTCAAATGAAAATAAAAGAGGTTTTGTTTCACGGTTTAGTAAATATCAATTAGGAACTAAATAAGAATTTGATTGACAGTAGAAGAACCATAAATCTGTCATATAAAGTATAAAGGCTAAATCGTGATTGTCAATTGATATAACTGAATCATTATAGTTTTATTTGAAAATATTAATTTTAACACCTAAATCGTCCCTGTTTGCATTTAAAGGAATTAAGTCTCTTTGTTTTCTTTTCGATTCTAGATTGTTAAATAAGTTTGATACTGTTTTACTAGACAAGAAAATAACCTCATTACAAGTGTCTTGTCTTAATTAAAATGAACTAATTATAATTGATTTGTCATAGCCACGATTCATAGTGTGACTTTCAATTAGAGGTTTTTACCATGTTCATAGTGGAAGAGTTAATGTGAAGTTATAATTTCAAAAGGGATTTATAAAACTATGTTTCGCAAGAGTAAATGAAACCTATATTAGTTAAAAATGTTGGACAAAATCAAGACTCTAATTGGTTTGAACTTTTCGTGGTTTATCATTGTAATTATAATTGTGCCGACGATCGGTTTGGACCAAAATAATAAATCCGGCTCAAAGCCAATTGCAATTTCAACAAAAGATGGTGATATATTTTGTGGCAGCTCAAAGGTAAGTTATTAGATTGAAAAATATACACGGTACACTTGAATAATACACAGTTTGAAAGTATATATCCGGATACTAGTAACTTTTGTATACACAACCATTCATTTTACTTATTGCTATGATTCTTGTATATCTTACAAAATATCTGAACAAAAGAAAAGTAAAAAGAACAAATATATCTAAGTCCAAGAAAAATTCAAAACGGAAAGTTAACTATCGAATCAAAATCTCAAACACATTGTTCAAACATAAAAAAACTGTCATATCTATGACTTGGCACAGGCATATCCTTATATAGAAAATGGTGGGTTAAACCAGATTGTATAGCTAGCTTTTATTCTTATTTGTATGCCAGTCGCATAAAAGGTTATTATATTGACAATGTAATGAATTCAATGATGGAATAATGCAAGGTTGTCCATCAACGGGTTTTGTTTTAGGAACGATTAACTCATTATTGTACATTTTTTTTATATTTGATTATTTTATTATCTACATATTCATTCTGTGTACTAGTTTTAATCATATTGTGTCCAATTTTGTCAGTTTAATGTTATGATTAACATTAAAATGATATTGTCTTATGATATTAAAACATTTTGGGTACCATTTTGATCGTTTCAAAAAAAACAAAATATTATTTTGAAAAAAATGTACACTTAGTATAATTATGAAAGATTTTTAATTTACAAGGTGGTACATTGTATTTCTTTTTTTTTTCTTATTTGAATGTTAGCAACAGAAGGTATATCAAAACCCTTGTATTATTTCTCATGAATTACGTTCTATATCTTTTGTAATTAGTATGGTAAATACAATACATATAACCTATAAACTGTAAAAAAAAAATTGGACTAAAATGTATACACAAAGCATTTTTATCAGAGCTGTAATTTCACATTTCATTTTATAATACAGTTGTATAGTTTTCTTTCTCTTTATAGAATAACCTTATTCTATCAGAGGTTTTAACAAATGCGTCAACTTTTCGGTCAATGTGGTTTCAACACATGCGCAGTGACCTAAAGGTTTTTATTTGTATTTTTTTAAATAGCAGGATATAAAAAAAGTCCTGCTATTTTTGATGGTATACAACTTAAAAGTACTAAAATATAAAACTTTTATATAACAATGTAAAGACTTTAGAAATGATTTCAACCTGCTTTGAATATCAAAAATATTTAAATGATAAAAAGGACATATAAAATATGTCTTGAACAATCAAAGACAATGCCTAGGCCGTGGCCAAAAATAAAAACAACCAAAAAAAAAAAACATGAGTCCGTCGCGCTAATCTCAATTTACGATCAACTGTTTAAACGTTTAGCAAAAAAGAAACCAAACCCAACTAGGGGAAATAAGAAAAATGCTCTAATATGTAACTTTAATTAATAATCAATTACAAAGGACATTCAAACGACTGACGTTATGACCGAGGGTCCACATTTTATTGTTCTTTAATCATTTATATCAATTTTTGTTGTATTCTTCATTTAATTCCCCCATTATTATCTGTTATTTTTATTCTAGCACATCATTATTCCCTATCTCTCTCTTATCTCAAATTTGTTTCCTCCTTATTTTACACTTTTTGCGTAGTATTCACTATTCTGAAAACCCCCATACACACCCTCATTGAAATGTGTGCAAAATAATTTAATATTATTACAAACAAATAAAATTGACAGTGTGGTAGTTGTCGGTTGTCACGTGGGGTCGTTGGAGTCAACACAAAACTATCATACAGAACCACAATCCGTGATACAATAAATCACAATGTAAATATGACATCTCATTTGTTAAAATATAGTCAGGGAATGTCAAACAGGTTTTGTAATTGATATTTAAGTATTCGAGTCATATCTAATTAATAACCTCAGATATTTTTTCGATCTAGGGGGCGCTTGTCGAAAATTGATTGATTGATCGATTGTTGTTTGCTTAGCTTTCAGAGTTAATAGGATACATATGTTAAGTTCCTATTAAATTTGATGGTATAATTATATATGCATGTACATTCGTCTATAATGAGTTATATAGTTTATTTTATTATACCGTGCTATACACATACAAAAAGTCCAGATAAGTGCATAATACATTTATTTTGTCAATTATAGTCAAATTATCCCAACATAATTTTGTTCATTAAAAGTAACGACTGTTTGTATATTTAATTAATAACCTCAGATATTGTTTCGATGTAGGGGGCGCTTGTAGACAATTGATTGATTGATCGATCGATGTTTCTTAACTTTCAGAGTTAATAGGATAGACATTTTAAGATCTTATTTAATTTCATGGTATGATTACATATATATTCGTCTATAAATCAATTGTAAAGTTTATTTTATAAAACCTTATTACACTGATAATTGCAAATTACATTTATTTTACCAATTATTGCCGGATTATTTCAACATTATTTTGTCCATTAAAAGTATCGTATATAGTGAATTATCAAACAAACATAAGCTATACACAAAAGCAGGAGGGATGAGGCAAAACTATTCTCCCTATTAATTTCATTACAAATCTTAAAGTCATAAGAAACCTCAAATTAAAACAAAATCATGCATATGTTTTTTATAACCAAATGGATAGTTTTCATTATGTACATATATTTTTGTCTGAGGAACATTCTTTAATTTGTCCACATTTAGAAGAAGTTTATTTCTTTTTAATTGCTTGCTTCCAGGAAGCAATTCGCCGACACATTTTCCGTATGCATAGTGCCATGAGCGTAACCCTCCTCGTAAAAATCCGGCGATCGCAATACGCATGGATCTGTTATTAAAATAAACAATTATTTGATTGTACATGTTAAACACGTGCTCAAAACCCATGCTTTTTGTTATTTATTTACTTTAAGGTGACAATCGGTAAACTTTGGCTTTAAAACACGGCATTTAATGAGCAGCTATATTTGTTAAATCATAACAGACAGAGAGGAAAAAATTGACGATTATACGATATATTTGCGTAAAAAATGACAAAATTGTGCACAGAGTTCTAAGTTTATGATATATACATGCATTGGTTCAAGAATTGGATAAACATTATTTTTTACCACTCACTGGTTTCATATGACTTTAAATTTAATGACACTTCAATTCAACATATTCAATTATCTTAACTACAGTTCAGTTATGTTATATAGTTTAGTACGATCGGACAATTACTTTATTTCTTCAATGCAATGTTCACTTCTCAGTATCAAACTAACAAGCTTTGTGTAACACAAGTTAATATTGATAGATTATTAAAGGAACATAAAAATGCCAAAAAAATATATCGGTCAATGGGCATGTTTTCGAGATATTAGCCATTGCAATTTTGGCGGATAATGTTCTTTGTAGATTTTTCATAGCTTTGTCATTGACACGTTTAAGTTTTCAAAAAAATTAAAAAATCACAAATATTTTATAAACCTTACAGACGGTTTATAATTTTACATGTAAAAGATTTATAAAAAGCAAAATGGGGGTCAATGGGTAAATTTTTGTAAGGCATGTAAATTCATAAGGCCAGAGGATATCGAAAATCTGACAAAATTCCAAAACATGACAAGCGAACATCCTTAAGAACAGTTTAACACATGTATTCCAGTTAAGGTGCGTTCTTTTATTCTGTTACATCATTTTACTCATCATATTTATTTTTATCATACCTTTCTTACTTATATAGAAAATAAGGAAGATAGTTGTTTATAAAATACAACTGTATAATATATAGTTACCGCTAATTCTTTAACCCCCAAATCTTTTTTTTTAATTTTGTGAGCTGCATTTCTATCATCTGTAATGTAAGAAAAGTAGTTTAGTGATGTTCGAATCTCATCAATCTATACAGAGACAATTCATGGTAACTATAAAACCAGGTTTAATCCACCATTTTCTACATTTGAAAATGCCTGTACCAAGTCAGGAATATGACAGTTCTTGTCCATTCTTTTTTGATGCGTTTAGTTATTTGATTATGCAATGTGGTTATAGACTTCCCAAATTGATTTTCCTTTAAGTTCAGTATTTTTGTGATTTTACTTTCAACAACAACTGAGGTCATGATTTTAGTAAGTCATAAAGCACATCAATTACTTTTTCATTACTGGAATTTATATATTAAACAACCTATTTCACAAAAGTAATCATGTTTTGTTTGCTTAACTATAAATATTTCATATCAACATGACATTTATTAATTTTAATAATTGTACGTTGTCAAATATTTGTATGCATCGTTTAGGCGTTTACAATGTTTCAAGTCATAAATGTATCAACCTATTTTCCAATATTTTGTGAAAAAATACGTATTATGAATTTATAAATACAAATCATTTTTTTATTGTGCATAAGTAATGGTTTCGTGGCATTTTTGCACGATTTTGAATACAATTTATGTGAACATAGAAAAAAGTGCAAAAAAAATAATCAAAATATAAAAATAATTAAAATGTCAAATGTTCTTGAACAATTGAGAGGTCTTTCCTTTTGTAATGTAAAATACATGTTCCAGTAGTCGTAGAATGCATTGAAAAGCTCTCAAACACACATAAAACCGTTAAAATATGACAAAAACAACAAAGTCGCTTTTTAGGACATGACCTTGACTTTTGACCTTGTGACCTTTGTAAAGTTCATTGGTCCACAATGTCATTATAAAAGACCCCATGGGTCTAGGACCTTTGGTACAAGAGTTAAAGCTAATTTTGTCTTTTCATAAACCCTTAATGGGGGTTATGCCCCTTAAAGGTATGTCAAAGCTCTTCGGTAAAAATGTAAAAAAGTTGCGCCTTAGTCAACTCAACATTTTTCACTATTTACTATTTCTGAAAGTATAATCGTTTTTGAGATATCCAATAAAAAGTTGAAAGGCAAAGGTCAAGGTCAACCTTAAAAAGCTTGAAAACACTAAAAATCCTTTATATAGGTTAAAAACACTAAATTCGCTATCTGGGACATGACCTTGACCTTTGACCTTTTGACCTTTGTCAAGGTCATTAGTCCCCAATGTGATTGCTGAAGACCCCATGGGTCTAGGACCTTTGATTATATAGTAAAAGCTGATTTTGTCTTTTCAGAAACCTAAAACAGGGGTTATGCCCCTTACAAAAAAGTCAAATCTCTTCGGTCAAAATGTAACAAAGTTGCGCCGTAATGACCCAAACATTTTCCACTATTTAAAACTTCTGTAAGTTTAATGGTTGCTGAGATTATCCGGTAACAAGGTGTTAGGTCAAAGGTCAAGGTCAACATACACATTTTACCTTGAGGTATTTTTCAAAGTCACATGAATTGATGATGAATGGTGAAGATCCTAGGTGTCTACGACTTACGGTTTCTGAGTTTGGGTGGCCAACCGACACCGGTTAATTTTAATAGGGGCATAACCCTACCAATGAGTCATTGAATCCTTTCGATCCAAATGTGACGAAGAACCGGGGTCTGGTCCTGAACAAATTTCACCCTTTTTTTTTTTTGTCTACCTATTACGGTTACGGTGTTGGAACGGTAACAAGGTTTTTGGGTTTCGGAGAGATTACTCCGAACCGACAAAATATTTCGACTCACAGGGTGAGTTCCAGATAGGTATTCACGACACCGATACAAAGTGTGAACATGAAAGCGACACGTCTTACGGTTAAGGCTGCTAACTTCATCAAAGTTTGGCGGAAGAATAATAATAATAAACAGAAGAAATACAGTAAGGTCTTTCCCTTTTGAAAAAGGAAAGACCTTAATGACAAAAATGACAAAAACTACAATTCGAATGTAAATTGCTGAAAACGGTTGATCAAATTAGCATTTGAATAACAATCAAAGACATGTCCATGTTTCCACGATGATAACAACATCATTTTCCATTTGAATGTATATTACTGTAAAACAAAATAGGAAATTCCATTGTTTCTTTATTCATATTAGTTAGTTCATTTAAATGGTCACTCAAATAGTTATAGTTTACTTAAAATAGAAAAATACTGAACTCCGACAAATATCCAAGACTCTAATCAAATGGCAAAATTAAAAGCTCAAACTCATCAAACGAATGGATAACAGTTGTCATATTCCTGACTTGGTTCAGGCATTTTCATATGTAGACAATAATGGATTGAACCTAGTTTTAATGCTAGATAAACCTTACACTTGTATGACAGTCGCATCAAATTCCAATATATTGACAACAATGCGTTGACAAAACAAACAGACACAATTGGTAAAATGTCAAAAATAGGGGTACAGCGGTCAACATTGTTATAATCTTGATCACTATAAAAACCGGTAACAGTAAATGTTACAAGTGTCAGAAAAAAGCACATAAGACATACATCAAATGTAACAACCTCATTCATTGTTTTTTAATATAAGATTTTATTTATCTAAAAATCGACCTATAAAGGATTGAAAGAATCTAGGTACTAGGACCGAATCCTTACCCTGACAGGTACATGGATAGATTACCATTAACACTGATCTAGAATCGTGCGTCAAATGTATAAATAAGAAAGGCTAAAGATACCACAAGGACATTCAAACTCAGAAGTGAAAAATAAACAACGGCCTGGCTTAAGGTGGTACCTAACATTACAGGGAGATAACTCTGTAAAATCAGCTAAACGTTTTAATTACGTTGTGTTGATTAGAGAATATTAAGCTTCTCGATGATCAGAATACGTGCTTGTCAAACTGCCATATAACCAGTGTAATTTTTCTGACAAAACGGTTGGTTCAAAATTTTTGATTTTTGTTATATTTTTGTTATAGGGTCAAAGTTAATACTTTGACAAAATTTTATGAAAATTAAACGAGCCAAATTAATTTTAGTACAAGTGTTGGATACCACCTTAAAAGAAAAAGACAAACAGACAATTAAAAGTACACAAGAAAAAACATAGAAATCCGGGAAAGTAATCGAATCCCACTCCACATGTGGCACCGTCTATTCATATATAAAATAGATAAAGAAAAGAAGCTGAAAGATGTCCTCTGTTAGAAGATAAAGTGAACCTTTCTCCAGTTTCTACGGACGTCTTCGTTGTATCAGTTGTCATGTACAGTGTCCATGTCACAAATGATAATATATATGGTCAATACGCTAAAGCTTCAATTCAACACTTTTGCATACGTGCTTTCCCCGGAATGACCCTTTTAACATATTTTGCAAGCATGAGTGACACTCAAGTTGCTAAAAGATGATATCCAAGGTATCATTTCCGGGTTTTAGTAGGGATTAAACTTTTCATTAATGTTTTGTGAAAAATGAACAAAAATTTCCTTACATTACCTACCATTTTGGTTGTACAAAAGTTATCTTTTTTTGTTGCACAATTTAATATACTGATTTAGAATAAATTTGCCGAGTAGCTTTGTAAATTATGACTAACTGTCCAATGACGGGGATGTTAAGGTAGCTATATCAATGGGTTTAACCAAGCTCATTCTCTCTTTTCTACGTTCGTTTCGTTTGTTGATATAGTCTAGCTTTTTAATTTGTCAAGTTTTTTTTCTGGAATTACCCGTTTTTAAAATAATCTTTAAAATATTTGTAAATACTAAGTTGGTCACGAAAAGCACATTTCTATATAAAAGATAAACATGATACTTTGATAACCGTATTTTTCATATTTATGCAAAAATCGCATGCCTGCATGATTGTGTTCATATTGCATTGTGGGTGAGAAGCAAGTAATCCGAATGTCAAAATCTTTATATAACTCACAAAACAATTGTAACAATAAAACATAAATTTTGAGATGATAAAGTCATCTTTATAAAATAAATGAAAAATATCAGTGGCGTAGCTTGCATGTATGCTTAGATGCTCAAGCATCCACATCATTTTGACCCCAAAAAAATAGCAACAGTTTAACTCGGAAGTGTCCAAATGTAACAAGGCTGATGATATGGGGATAACGTCCAGTCATTTTCGTATTCGTAGCAGCATGCCCGGTCTTTCATTTAGGATAATTTAGTTTATGTAAACAAGATAGTTGAATCGCAATATAGTGTTTCAAGTTAGCTTTTGTTCGTAAAAAAAGTCATCGGCTAAGGCAAGCGGAGAGGACTTATACGTAGACCCGTGGACATGTTTCATCTGAAATTGAACCTAGTGGAGTGATGGCTTCTCATTTGACTATAGCAACTAACAACTAAAACACCATATCCTGATGTCGTTTCTTGCGATATGGTAAACGACGTGATAAAAAAATCAATTTGTAATAGATCGTGATAAGTCCTAGGCTTATGAATTCCCGTTTCAATCTGGGTTCAAATACTAATTTTATTTTCAATCAGTAAAGAACAACGATCCAATGTTCCCCGCCATGCACAATTACATGTCATATTTTATCTATCAAAGGGCAAGGAACAAGAGAATCACTTTTTTTCTTTATCTTTTTTTTATTTTCAATATCTTCAGAGAAATAAATGCATCACAGGAAATGAAATGGGATTTTCATTACAATTTATATTTCAAAGGGTTAACTGGTTAAAAATATTTGAGTACGACTTATTTTCCAAATTGTCAAAGATATTGCTTATGATATGAGTTTCACTTAATCTGACAAGAATTGTACACATGGGAGTGCTACAATGTATCAAGACCGGACGATCGGATGCCCGGTATTTTTATGTCTCCTGCAACGCGTTTAGCTCAGTAATCAAAAATCAAAAACCCAAGGTTGTAGACTCAAATTCCTGGAAAGAGAAAGCGCTTCAGTTCCTATATTCCGAAGTTCCTAAATTACACAGAAGTGCCGCTGTAATGGGGTCCGTTTTTGATATGTCAAATATGAGATTGGGAAACTTTTCATCAAATGTTTATGAATTGAATGATGGTAGTTTCCGAGGAAACAATAAAATTTGGTTAACAATAAAAATATAATATGAACTGGTGCCCGTGGGTATTTTGAATTTAAACAAAAATCTAACTAGTGTTGGATTCTGGGGGAGTAGATGTGCTTAAATAAAAAATAATTTTCTGCATAAAAAGGTCAAAAATATTTTTCGCATCGCTCCGCTCGGCGAAACATCCACATCATTTCAACCCTTGCTATGCCACTGAATATATGGTATCACCTTTTTAAGTTAAAATAAGAAATGACTACATTCAAACATGAATATAAACGTAACCTTCGGGTAAAAGAACACTTTATGAAAATAATAAAATTTGAATTCGTGTTTCAAATAGGTTTTGTTGAAGAAGAATAAGAAATGACATGTAAAGACATGTTTCTGTTTATTAAATGTTACCTTTGACCTGTATAGCATGTTTGACTGCATATTATTCTATTATTAGTTGCGTTCATTTCAGTGGTGACTATATTTTATTCAATTATAGTTGACCTTTATAGCATGTAATACTGCGAATTATTCTATCATAAGTGACGTTCATTTCATTTTGACTATATTATATTCATTTAATCGTGACCTTTATAGCATGTTTAACTGTATATTATTCTATTATTGGTAATTCTAACAGCAATTGTGGTTGAAGTTTTTGCGATGTTCTATTACCAAATTGTCATTTAAAAAGTAAACCAACAAAATTATCGAACTCCAACGAAAATTTAAAACGAAAAGTCCCCTCAGATGACAAAATAAAATGCCCAAACGCATCAAAAAATGGAAAACAACAGTCATATTCCTGAATTTGTACAGGTATTTCCTAATGTAGAACATGGTTGATAAAAACCTTGTTTTATAGACATGGGGCGATTTGGTATAAGTGCCAATGCGACAACTCTCTATCGAGTCACAATTTGTAAAATTAAACCATTATAGGTCAAAGTACGGCCTTCAAAACTGAGCCTTGGCTCACAACAAGTAGCCAGCTATAAATGGCCTCAACATGATAAGTGTATAACCATTCAAACAGGACAACCAACGGTTTTCTTTTTATTTAAAAATAGGTGAAACGGAAGACACTTATGAACCAACCTTATCCCTTACCTGAAATAATAGTGTAAAATTAAAACATATAAAGACATACTATAAAATATTAATTGAAATGATTAAACTCTATCAAAAGACATATAATCAATATAAGTGAACATACACTGAATGAATAAATGTGATATATGACACAATATAAATAAACAATAAAAAAGAGGGGTGAGATGTTAAACAATATCAGAAAGACAATCATAACCATGGACAAAATACTGCTAAATAATATATCATACTCAGGTAAATAAAAATAAGGTGGTGGTCAGGTATACATAGATTGCGGAAATAGGTTTTTAAAAATAATAATTTTGTTGGTCATAGAACGAGAACAGAATAACCATTTATCGTCATACCAAACATGTGTAAGCAGTCTATAGTGTAAAAGGAGGGTCGAACGAGACCAGAGGTACAGTCAAACTCACCGATCGAAACAAAATTGACAACGGCATGGCTTAAAAGAAAGAAGAGAAACAGACAAATTATAGTACATAAGACACAACATAGAAAACGAAAAACTAAAGAATCACACCAAAAACTAGGGTTGATATCAAATGTTCCGCAAGGGTAAGCAGATACTGCTCCAAATGTGGTACCCGTGGTGTTGCTCATGATATAACAAACAAAATGTATATCATATTGTTTTATTAACTTAAAAGAATGTAATAAAGTATTTACTTACAGATCCATGGTAATGCCAGCCTCCACCAAAGATGTAATCCATGTGGGGCCATTAGTTCGGATCAAACTTTGCTGTTATCCAAGTCTAAATATGACGTAAACGGCGACATAGCTCATATTAAATTTTCGATACATTCTTCCATTAATGGGCAGCTTTATTTTCGATTGTGTGTAATTTCCAATATAAACCACTGTTTAAGAAATGACAGGGTCTACATAGAGGAAAGCTCAGACGTAACGTACAACTACAGTGCCGGAAATCAGACAGTTTCATTACATCTTCACATTCCTAAACATTTCAACAATGGACAATATCTACTGCAATCTAATGTTATACAGAGTGAGTACATTATATAGTTCTTTTGGGCTTTTTTCACTTTTCTTGATCTGTGTGAGAAAAGTATTTCTCCTCATCAGTTAAATACCTGTTTGGTAAAATGTAAGTCAAAATTTAATTATGACTTTTTCTCGTTTTGTTCTGAATTTTCATATTGTGACGTCATGAAAAAGCCATGATTGGTACAAGATCAAATAATTTTAATGGTAAGATACAAAAACAAACAGGATGACGAAAACTCAATTATCAAACACTAATGAAATTAAGTAGGAAAAGTACCTCACTAAAACATAAACGGTTTAAATTCGTTTTTTCAGAAAAAGTTACCAGATCACATTCCACTAGTGTCATATGTCGTGCTTCTTTGGTTTATTAGAAATCTAATATAAACATGATGATACTATGCCAGTTCTTTCATACATTTTATAGTTTGTTATTATAAGTTATTTTTTGGAGGCATTTAAAGATTACAAAGGCAAATTTATCTAAAGGACACGTTCTGTCCCTTGTTTTATGATTAATAGAGACATAAATTTAAAAAAAAAGAAAACTAACGAATAAGCAAAACGAGCATAAGAAATAAACTGAAAATTCTTAAAAGGATTAGAGAAAAAAAGATGATGAAGTTTATTCTAGAAAACTGGTCATTTGCTCTTAATTCTTGTATCACAAACATTTTCTTCAACAGGAGACTGTCTTTTATTACATGTATGCAATTTCAAGGTATAAGGTATCATAAAAAGTAAATTTATAAAAAAAAAACAGTACTCCGAGGAAAATTCAAAACGAAAAGTCCCTAATCAAAAACTGAATCACACCAAACGAACTGTCATATTCTTGAAGTGGTACAGGCATTTTCTAATGTAGAAAATGGTGGATTAAACTTAATTTTATAGCTAACTAAACCTCTAATTTATATGACAGTTACATCAAATTCCATTACATTGACAACGATGTGTATACAAAACAAACAGATATAATAGATAAAAATGTCAAAAATAGGGGTACAGCAGTCAGCATTGAGTTATGTTACTTTTGTTATTATTAATATTGACATACTTATATTTAATATCATGCATGTTCGACTTATCAGTGGTGCCCGAATTTGGACAGTTAAAAGGCCAATTCAAATTCTAAACAGAAAAGTTTTTTTTTAAATCGAAAACACATTTAAAGTGGTTTGTTATACTGACATTAAGGGATATTGCATGACAAGGTATGGTCATATTTTATGCATTTAAATCTAAGGTAAAGCATGTCGAGTATATTTTCGTTATTCTATTTATGTGCTTAATTTACATAAAAACATGCAATAAGAAAACGTGCTACCTGAATAACAAGCAGCCTAATCATGAATATTCATGTATTTTGTAATTGAAAATATGTCATATTAAATTATTCCGTATCTTTACTATTTGATGTATGGAATTTTTTCTGTTCTAATTGTTTACTAATAATGTTAATAAAACAATTTACGTAAGCATAAGATTAAAAAAGATATCAGGTTATCAATATCACTTTTAAGCACTTGAAGAATCAACCAAAATAGTATATATAACTTTAAATGTAACACGTCCTTTGATTAGCTGAAAATTGTTGTCCCTGTTAAATATTTGTCATGTGATCGTGAGGTCGTCAATCAATTGTCAATCAACTTAATCAGTTTGAATAGAAAAACTCTTGATGATTACATAGTTATAATAGATTTATGACTTTGATGACTGATTGAGGACAGTATTTTAAGTTTAACTACGACCATCGCTATAACTGAAGTATAATTAACTAGAAAACCATAGAGGATATGCATTGCACATTAATCTGTATTTATACAATACTGTAGATTCGTTATTATTCGTTTGGCAACAATTTCCGTAGATATCGCGGGTTCAGGTGAACCACGAAATAAAATGTTCAACTAATAACAAATTTTCTACAAGGCTTTAAGCAGACTTTCGCCAACACATGAAATCAAATATCTACGAAACTGCAAGTTTTTCTCAATCCACTAAATCTGGTACCCACGAAAATAAATAAATATATACTATACCAAAACAAATTCTGTAGATACTAGTACTTAAATAACGAAAAATGCATTTTCGGGGCACATTTTCTGTATTTTATCATTGAAACGAAACAATATCTTAGTTGATTGTTATTATTCTCTCAATATTTATTTGTAACTTGGCACAAATTAGTCTTATCAAGATAAAAATTAAAATAACAAAGATACTAATCGCCAAAAAAAATTCCAAAGAAAAGTCATTTATCAAATGACAAATGCGGAAAGCCAAACACATAAAACGATTGGAAAACAACTCTCATAATCCCGATTGGTACGCGTCTAATGTACACTATTATAAGCCTGGGATGAAAATAAAATAAGGTATAATAAAATTCCAGTCTCTAAAGACAAAATCAAACGTTATCAACCCTCTGAATGAGGGGATAACCAAACGTTATCAACCCACTGAATGAGGGGAAAACAACTGACATATTCAAAACATGGTACAGGGAATTTATTTTATGAAAATGGTGGGTTTTAAACGTAGCTTTATCTGCCTAGTATTTCTTATTAGTGTTAAGTATATTCTTATCATAATTATGTTTTTAGATACAAAGACTACTAAAGACTAAATATAACTTCTATTTTCTTTATATTTTTTTTTCAGATCAAGTGCATCTTGTTAATTGTGTTCCGATTACAATCAAAGATAACGCAGACAAGCATTTGCTGCAGGGTGTCCCAGTTACAACCAAAGATAACGCAGACAAGCATTTGCTGCAGGGTGTCCCAGTTACAACCAATAACAACAGTAATACAAGGAATAATGTGTTCACTTCTGTCCTTGGCGCCATTTTTGATTTCTTCAAAGGAAAGTCCGATAATAGCTCCGTAGATACTAAATTAGCTTCACGGGAAAATGAAGATTGGATAGATGACAAGGATAATAAGACAATTAACTTGGGAACAATTGCTGCATTGGATACGTCAGTTCTAAACAACCGAATCGATACAAATAACCATGTAGCTGGAAATGGCGGTAACGGAAAGTCGGATGAAAAACAAGACCCATTACTTGCCTATAATATCTCTTCCAGTTTGGATCCAATAAGATATAAAATCAACAAAGAAGGGGATGGTCGACATGGTACTAAAAATGGAGTTATTTCCTCTGCCATTAATCTGTATGGATTAGCGATACCACCGGCCGATATTAATTCCGTGCATGATAAAGAAAACACAAAAAACGAAAACGAGGTTGGAAATTATATAAATGCTCAGTTTGCACAAATAAAAGAACTGTCAAATAAAAAACCAATTGTTAGAACAGGTAAACACCAGATCGATATTGGTCCAAAAGATTTGATGGAAGTTTATCAGCCAACAAAACCAGCGGAAGTAAGAAACTCCGAAACTAATTTGATTTCTACTGTTGAGGCTATTGATACGATAGAGCATTCTGGAATACATCGACCGGAATTAGCGTTTGTAAAAAATACCAATGGTGTGTCACGAAAAAGGATAAAAAAGAAAAAGCGAAAGAAAAGTAGAAGAAAAAGTAAAAAACGCACACAAAATACAAATATAAATCAAACTAAAAAAGAATCGTTAACTCAATCGATAATTAAATCTATTCAAACTTCTCAAACTACGTCCAGTAAGCCGATATCACCTCCCAATATTAAATCGATTCAGTCGGCAGTGAAACCAAGAAAAGAGGTTCCAAAAGTATCCAAATCATTTAACCCACTAGAACAGTTGGTCAACATGGTAATGTCTGCTAAGGAAAAGCCAAAACATCCGAATGTGAAACCAAGACATGATGTTCCGAAAGTCTCAAATAAATTTAAAAAACTCAAGGAATTGGTCTCACTTGCAAAGTCTGTTAAGGAACCAAAGGCACTTGGAGGAACTCATAATAACGGTAAATTCCGAAAAGACGTAAAACATGCATTCGGAACTCGAGGCAAAAAAGGGTCGCAACAAAGACCAGATAGGAAAATGAAACCACATGCTAATTCCAAACCAAAGTCATTCGAAATCAACATAAAGTCTGCAAACAAAGAATCAAACGTTAAAGAGCAAAAATATCAAGTACACAAACAGGATAAACCTAGTCACAAACAGGATAAACCTAGTCACAAACAGGATAAACCTAGTATAAAGAGGATATCAAACCACAAAGGATACCAGATTAAATCTTCGAACAATAAAGGTAAGCAAAACCTTAACTACATAGTTACTTCAAAAGGCGATTCAAAAACAAATACTTCTAAACATCAATTAGATCCCGATTATATTGTTACAGGATCAATGGATAGAAAAAAAAATCATCACTTCAAAAACAAAAAAGGACAGGCTCCCACGCATAAATTTGCTTCACATATTATAAATGACTTGGTTCAGCGTGGTTTTCTTGAAGAGAACTATGCTTCCGGTATGCCGACTAAAAAAAAGTCAAAAACAAACGCCAAATTCATAGATGAACAATTCAGAAAACCAAACGCCAAATTCATAGATGAACAATTCAGACAAGCAAACGCCAAATTCAAAGATGAACAATTCAGAAAACCTAAAACCAAATTTAAAGATGAACAAATCAGAAAACCAAATACCAAATTCATAGATGAACAATTCAGAAAACCAAACGCCAAATTCATAGATGAACAATTCAAAAAACCCGAAACGAAATTCATAGATGAACAATTCAGTAAACCTAACAATAAACATTCGATCAAAATATTACCCGCTTCACAAACACCAGAACGAGACTATTTCAGAATTTCTCCTCGCGTCATCGATTCCGATTATTCGGAAGTGATACATTCAACTGTCGAACCTGTCCCTTCTCAAAAACCGTCTGTTATGTCGGAATTAATGAAAATAGGCTTCGTAGACAAATTTACTTTGCCTATTATTGACCGCAAGAAGTCCAATAATATTAAACAAGAAACAATGTCAAGGTCAAAGTTAGACAGTTCACAATACACAGTTTTCGAAACCAAAGATAAAGCAAACAACTTCAATGAACAGACAGTTAATGGTAACATAATCTCGAAAAATATCGCAGGTCAAACGGGAAAAAACAAAACAAACGAGAAAAACACGAATGCACAAAATCCGAATTCGCAAGCTATTTTATCAAAGGATTTAAAGATTCTTGAATTAATGAAATTGGGATTCATCATTAAGGACACTAAGGACCTCACTAAGTCTGATGTTACTCGTGTTATGCAAGACATAGAGGGAACAAAAGCACTCCAGGAACACCTCCAATCAAGTGTCAAGTTGTCAATTAACTCAAAAGCAATTGCACAAAATTATAGATCGACTTCAAGTAATATAGATAGTCCTAAAGAGAATGAAAGGCAAGAAGACATGACAAATAACAAACAAATCGTTCCGTCAG
This sequence comes from Mytilus galloprovincialis, assembly GCA_037788925.1. Taxonomy (NCBI): domain Eukaryota; kingdom Metazoa; phylum Mollusca; class Bivalvia; order Mytilida; family Mytilidae; genus Mytilus; species Mytilus galloprovincialis. The sequence goes on from CM075338.1 coordinate 84,643,957, forward strand.
ACTATAAAGTTTCAAATATTCTCATTGGCGAAGCAAAGACAATAACAGATAATCAAAAACATGGAGAAAATAATGAAAAAACAATTTCAAAGGATAACAAAATTTTGGAATTAATGAAAATGGGTTTTATAGATGAACCCACATTACCTATTATCGATCTAACCAAAACTGATGTTAATAAAATAACATCCAAAACTGGCGATTCAGAAGTGAAAAATACAAATGAAAATAAACAAATCGACCGATTAAATTCAGAACGTGTTAATGTCATAAATAAAGACGTTACTCTCGTAAATAGAGATGGACAGTTAAAGTCAGAGCTGATAAATTTAGTTTTAAAGGATGGAACAGAAAAGTTAAACGACATAGAAGTTGGAGTATATAATAAACAAACTCAAGATAATATAGAAGGGAACGCCCCATTAAAGACATCGAAATTATCTAGACGTAAAACAAAATTGAAATTTAACGAAACGATCAATTCAACCCAAAATGCTCAATTACAATTAAACAGGTCAAAAGCTGAAAGGCAAATCAACCAATCACGGAAATACTTAAACCAAAAGAAAATAGATCAACAACAATTTATAGCTTCCATAATCAGAAAACAGAAGGAAAAATGGAAAAAGAAATCAAAGAAATCAAAGAAATTACATAAAAGTAAAACACAAAATGCACAATTACAATTCAACAAGTCAGTCGACGTGAACGATAAAAAGAAAAGAAAGATACAAGATACGATAATCAATAAAGAAAATATTATCAAATCTGATAATACAAATACTCATTTACAATTAAACATGTTACTATCTGAAAGGAAAATCAACCAATCAGGAAAGTCCTTAAATATAAAATCACAAGCTGAAAGTAATATCAACCAATCAGGAAAGTCCTTAAATATAAAATCACAAGCTGAAAGTCATATCAACCAATCAGGGAAGTCCTTAAATACAAAGAAACTAGATCCTAAAGAGTTTATAGCTTCCATTATCAGGAAACAGAAGGAAAAATGGAAAAAGAAATCAAGAAGTCGAATGAAAAATAAAACCAAAAGCCGGATACAAACGAAGTCAAAGTCCGTAATTGGTGCGCAAACGAACGAATCAGTTTTAGAATTTGTTGAAAACCCATCGAGAATGAACGTTATCGCTAAATCGGAAATAGGAACTCTTGACAATGAAGATGTCACAGATCAACTAAAATTTAATCATTCCATTACAGGTTCACCAATGAATCTTAAAGACAGTTTACAGAACGCACCTAAAAAAGCGAAAAAATTAAGAAGAAGAAAACAAAAGAAAACACCTAATGGAGATAAAAGTAAGATAGCAAATAATTATTTTATAATGTCGGAAACGGACGATAATACAAAAACAAAAAATGAAGATGTTATAATTGACGAAACTAATAAGGAATCATCACAACCAAGGGCTTTGAAAAAGAATGTGAAAAATCTATTGTTAGAAATAAAAGAGCTAGGAGGTCGTGAAAATGAAAGTACTTCCTCTGATCGAAAATCAGATAAAGACGACCAAATTGGTAACACGATTGATTCAGGGAATGTTGGCTGGGAGTCAATTTTAAAAACTTCGTCACTTGAGGGAAAACAAGCATCACCAACCAAAATTGAAAACAAACTTTATTTAGATAATGATAAATTAACAATTAAACATGATAGTCAAAATATCAAGGCTATTCTCCAAAGGATAAACGATTTGAAAAGTAAAACCTTAGAATCAGAGCTACTTTTATCGTTAGCTTTAGATCGGTTGTCTAAATCAGGAAATGTGCAACGTGTGGTCAAAACTGACCACAATATTGTTCCTATTAATACATCACAAAAACCAATGACTGAAAACTTAACGTTACCATTGATTCTTGACAAAACAATTGAAGCAACTCATTTTATTTCAGCTGATAACAAAGAAATGTTAAAGCTTTTGGAGAAAGATTTGACTTCGCCTCTATCACAGTCAGACGATAACAAGGACATTAAGATAAAGGAAATAAAGCTTTTGAAGAAAGAATTGACTACACCTCTATCACAGTCAGTCGATGACAAAGACATTAAAATAAAGGAAATATCAACCTCTAAGTCACCTTCAAAGAAAGATGATCTAAAACCAGACGAATTATATCCACATACAGTAAGAGGAATACCTAAATCGTTACTGAAACACGATGTCGATATGATCATTCAAAAAACTGTCTTATCGGGTAGAAAGGCGAAAACTTCGAAAAAGCAGAGGACTAAATCTAAAAAGGCCAAAGAGGTCGAATTGGCGAAGAATAAATCTAAAGAAGACAGAAAACTACTTCCGGTTAACCCAAATACATTAGATTTACATTCAGAATCTCAAAGGTCGGAAAACAATAAAACAAATGAAGAAGGCGACAAGTCCCTGAAGTTATCAAATCAAAATGAAGCATCAACTAATGATGATGCAAAAATGACGCCGCAAAAACGTAAAGAAACATCCAAAACAGGAGATGACGATAAAACAATTAAATCAATGAAAACAATTAGCAAAGAAATATCGCCAACTCACGAATCGTCTTTAACACGTGTGGATTCAATCCTTCATGCTACAAATATACCAAGTAAAAAACATAGTAAAGAAATATCGCCAACTCACGAATCGTCTTTATCAAGCATTGATTCAACACTCCACGCAACGAACATACCAAGTAAGAAACAGACTGATGATATATCGGAACCAATTATGCCTAACCAAATGCCTGTTAAATCATCGGATGAGTTACCACCAATTAAACCATTACAGCATGTCTATACAAACAAAACAACGAAGACAATCTCTTCAGAAAAGACCAACAACGAGACTATGCAGAATGAAAATGATATAAAATCGATTAAGATACAAAACTTGACAAACCAAACATTGGACGGTATAGAAACAAAACAAGTTTCATCTTCAGAAATCTTAGATACAGTAGTCATTGATAAATCACCTCTAGAAAACACTTTTGATGAACACGTGGTCGATAACACTTTTGGTGAACCAGGTAATGAAGAAAGCGCTGATTCTAACTTAACCATGAAGCAAACTGATACTAAAGACAATAATAAACACGTGGTCGATAACGATGACACAAACACTGCAGAAGTGGATCAAGACAAGTTACTTACTGCAGGAAATATTATAAAAACTAACGAGGATATAAAGGGTAGAGTAACACCAAGAGACAAAAATGTTTCAATAATTTCTATAGATAAACAGAGTCGGCAAAGTGTACGTGATAGAAATGACCCTAAAACTACAAAAGGTGTAAAGGGCATTGTTATAATGGGAGAGACAGTACCATCCAAAGAACGTTCTGATAGGGTACAGTTAGGCGATAGAAACATAAAAAAATCTAAAAAGGATGAAGATTCTATAAAACGAAAAGATGAAAATGATTTTATAAAACAATTGAGAGATCTCAAAGAAAAGCTAATGTCCGATGCAGCAAATGAGAAAAGCACTTCCGGTAATGACGAGGACGGGGTATCATCCGTAGATACAATTGTAAAGGGAAGAAATAAGAAAAAACCATTAGTTTCTAAAAAAGATTTAAAAGATATGTACAAAGAGATGAACTATTCTGATCCAAAAATAAATGTCCCGGATATATCTTCTAACACTAACCGCAGGAATAGAAAATTTCCCCAAATACATTCAGTACCTTCAGGCCGAGGGGGAGTCAACTCCGTGTCTTATTCTGCAATCCTACGTTCATTAAGGAAGGAAGGAGGGAATCAACCAAAGTCAAATAAACCTAATATAGTGGGTGAACAATTCTTAGGCGCATCGTCTAATTTCGATTATCCTACTACAACTTCAAAACAAGATTTGGTTCGAGCAGATAAACAGGGACCAACCCCAACTGTACCAACAAGTGCGAAATCTGGAGGTTTGGTATCAGCGCCGCGAGTAGACCGAACGGAAAATACAAAATGGGCGTCACTAGCTTCCGGTATAATGCAACGTGACAAGAAAGCTCCAGGTGTTGTAATAGATAATAAAAGAACATCAATTGTTGGGGGCAAAAAATGGCCAGCAATGGTAGCACGACATCTGCAATGGACTGATACTGCACCGAATTCTATGTCTCTTTCCGTTGGTCATAATACAGACGGCAGATATATAAGTGACCCATCAACAGGAAGAGATAGGTATAGAGGTACAATTGATAAAGTCAATAGTGGTATGCATCTCAACGGGCAAGGGGTATTAAATGTTAGGCCCACGCAGAGTAAAACAGCAGACAATGATCACTTATTCGAAAATATTTTAAATTCGCTTGTTGATGTAGCTATGGACTCACCTTATTTAGAACAACAGAAACGTGGCAGTATTGTAGACCAACCTAGGGGTGTAGTTGTTGAAAAATCAATCAAAACACACCCTTCGAACGGCAATCCACCAAAACCAATGTATAACCAACGGGATCGTCATAATAACATGCATAATAATAGAGAAATGATGGATCCTTATAGAATAAGCTCAGTACCAGTGCCTCAACATACCGAGAGAAATTCCAATACACAAGTCAATAGAATAAAAGATCAAAATTCAGTTGATCTATCTTTAGGATATCAACAAACCACTTCTACACAACCACCTAATCTTTTTACGTATGGCAAATCATCTCAAAACTATTGGTGGCACGACCGCCAGGTCAAAGGAAGAAAAAGTGATGTTCTAACGTTTTCAGGAGCAAATGTTCCTTCAAATAGTATGCAGCGAAGATTAGGGAATAATCCTGGTAACTCTGCAAAATCTACCTTACAAAATCCAAGAGTTTCGAATTCGGATATAAATCGTTCCCGTCCTCGAAATCGTCACGACAGAATTTCAATGGTAGGAGCACCAGACATGGGATTCCACAGCCGGGATCAAGGCATTGAATCACACAGTAGGGAACCAGATATGGGATTCCATAGCCGGGATCAAGGCATTGAATTACACAGCAGGGAACCAGACATGGGATTACACTACCGGGATTCAGGCATTGGATTACACAGCAGGGAACCAGATATTGGATTACACAGCAGGGAACCAGACACTGGATTACACAGCAGGGATCCAGGCATTAGATTACACAGCAGGGAACCAGATATGGGATTAAACAGCAGGGATCCAGGCATTGGATTACACGGCAGGGAACCAGACATGGGATTACACAGCCGGGATCCACGCATTGAATTACATAGCCGGGATCCACGCATCGAATTACACAGCAGGGAACCAGACATGGGATTACACTACCGGGATTCAGGCATTGGATTACACAGCAGGGAACCAGATATTGGATTACACAGCAGGGATCCACGGATTGGATTACACAGCAGGGAACCAGACACTGGATTACACAGCAGGGATCCAGGCATTGAATTACACAACAGAGAACCAGACCTTGGATTACACAGCAGGGATCCACGGATTGGATTACACAGCAGCGATCCACGCATAGGATTACACAGCGAGCGAGCGTATGATTTACATAACAATGGAGAGATACAGTCAACAGATGTAAATTTAAGCAACAAACCAAGTCAAATGTACTCTAATATTGAATTACCAGGCTTGAAAGCGCCGGGATTACAAATACGGCCAATAGACACACCTAAGAAAACGAACATACAATTTGGTGGTCTTTCTATAGCATCAAATGGAGCAAATGATCATCAAGGACAGATACAGATGCAAGGTGAACCGAATAGGTCAATTCAACCAGACCAAAGACTGACTAATAAGAAAACTATTCATCTAATGCCTGGTATACGTGGCGCACATGATATTTTATCTCTACAAAACCAACAACATTCTGAACCTGCTTTAACTGATACACAAACGCCAACAGTTCCCTATTCGAGGTTGGTGCCGCCAGAAGATGCACAATACAACACAATACCCGGTTCACCCAATTATGGTTTTCCGTTTGAAATGAGTCTTCATCAGTTCCAGCACTCAAACAATCAGGGAACACGCCGAAAACGTGTGATATCTCCACAGGAAATGGCTGGAAACCACATTCACTACGATGTTGGTCCAGCAAATGAGGTTTCCAGCAATAACTTGAATCCGAACGATTATGCCTATGAGACCTCTGGTCAACCACATGAAGTTGTCGTAAATATTAATTTAATGAAAAATCTGTCAAAAGTATGTGCTCCTCACGAACGTTTTACTTGTAATCCGGTTGAAAACAACGTAGCCGTGTCCGATTTACGTTCCATGTGTATGTCGAGCTGTAGTAATGGAGTCTGTCCTGTCGATAAATGTTCGTGTTTTTGTGTTTCCTTGACAACCCTTGACGTTAAGAACATTATCGTCGCGTCGAACAAAAGAGTACCTTCGAGACAGACAAACTCATTGGGACATATACTCGAAAACTCAGGAACTGGTACCAGAAACCTTCCAAAAACAGTAAATATTATTGGTATTGATGCTGGAAGACAAGGAACCAGTTCTCCAAATCTTCCAAAATCAGTTAATATTATCGGATTGAATTCTGGTATCTCTGGATCCAATTTGCCTAAGAATTCAAATACAGTGAATAACATTGCTATGGAAGCTGGAAACTTAGGAACCAGTTCTCATAATCCTTCTAAAACAGTAATTATCAACGGTATGAACGCTGAAAACTCATTAATTGATTTTCCGCAGCCTTATGAGACAGTGAATAGTATTGGTTTGAATGTTGGAAACTTAGGAACCAGTTCTCATACGCCTTCAAAAACAGTAAATATCCTCGGTATGAACGCTGAAAACTCATTAAACGGATTTCCTCCTCAGCCTTTTGAAACAGTGAATAACATTGGTTTACCTGCTCCTCCTACGACATTAAATACGGCGAATATGATTGGTTCGGCTGGAAATTATTTTCTGCCGCACGACTTCAAACCAAGGGTGACGTGTACTCCAACAAGTCTATTTTTGTCTATCAAAGGGATGGTAGATTGGTGTAACACTGAGTGTGGAATAAGTTTAGATAATTGTCCGTGGCATATTTGTGAATGCCAATTCATTTTATAGGATATATTCATATTGTAATGCGCTTTCATTTAGATGTTTGGTGGTTTTTAACAAGAACAGTTTAATGTTGTGAAATTGAAGAAAACATTTAATTGGTACCATTGAATGAAATTGATGTAGAAATTAATTAAAAATTTTATATCGAATATGTTTTAAGAAGATGTGTATGAGTGTCAATGATTCATCAAAGTCAAAATGGATATTGAATTTATGTCAAAGTACGACCTATAATACGGAGCACTGGCTCACACCGAACAGTAAGCTCTAAAGGGCTCCCAATGGCTAGTGTAAAACAATTGTAGTCTGTAGATATAAGGAAATGTGATAAAAGTGCCAATGAGACAACTCTCCATCCAAGTCACAATTTGTAAAAGTATACCATTATAGGTCAGGTCTTCAATACGGAGTGTTAGCTCACAACGAATAGCAAGCTATACAGGGCCCGACAAAATGACTACTGCAAAAATATACAAACAGGAATACCACCGGTCTTATTTGTATAAAAAAGAAAGAAAAGCAATAATGAACCAAATCATCGAACGACAACCACAGAACATCAGGTCAATATAAGAAAAACGAAAATCGGGAAAACATGTAATGAAGTCCACAAACAATCGACAACCACTGAACAACAGGCTCCCAACGTAAAAAAATGCAACAGAATTAAACGTGTTGACAGGCGCCAACATTAAGTCTAACATTGGACAGAAGTGTAAACATAACACCATAACAAAGATACAAAACAAAGAATAAATTGAAAAAAGTAAAATCACAAAAATACTGAACTCCGAGGAAAATTAAAAACGGGAAGCCCCTAAACAAATGGCACAATTAAATGATAAAACACATCAAACGAATGGACAACAATAGCCTAACTCGATAGAAAACACATATACATAAAAACAAGTGAACAGACGCTTAATTCTTTAAGTATATATACATAGTTTGTACTCATTTTTCATCCGTAAAATTGATACACTATAACCATTAAAATATGGTGATTGTAAATGAGACAACTATCTAAAAGAAATAATGTTAACATTCAACAAATGGTCAACTATGTCATGAATTTGTCAGTTTATAAGTATATTGACCCTAAAGTCTAATACGGTAACCTTTATTCATAAATACAATGTACATGTAAGTGCGTTAGAATCAAACTGAAAATATTGTGATAAAATTAGACATTAAGTGATTACACTACACATAAATTGTGATCACGTGACACTTGATGATCATACTTCACATAAATTGTGATCACGAGACACTTAATGCTCGCATTAGACATATAGTAATCATACTAGAAACCTGATTATGAGACTTAACACATAATGACCTCAATAGATACATAGCTATAACGGACATATGATGACACTACACACATGATCACACTACACACATGATCACATAAGACACATGATGACACTATACACATGATGACACTATACAAATGATCACACTACACACATGATCACACTAGAAACATGATGACAGTGATCTAACTACACAAATGATCCCATTTCACACATGATGACACTACACACATGATCTCACTACACACATGATCACATAAGACACATGATGACACTATATACATGATCACACTACACATATGATCACATTAGACACATGACACTAAACACATGATCTCACTACACACATGATCTAACTAGACACATGATAACGATCGACACGTAATCATAGTTTATTCAAGGTTATAATAAACACATGATTAAACTAGATGCATAGTCACGCTAGACACATGATCCCAATATATACACACGATCACACTTTACACGTAATGGTCAGACTAAACACATAAGTGTATGTAGACACGTGTTAATCATGCTACACACATGAGAGTAAGGCCGTGTTCACACCAAACGCCGTGTAGAGTAAACATGTTTACAATTAGTTTAGTGTAGTGTACACTGGTTTCACATTACATTTGTTCACATCTATACACATTGTTTAGCTACCTGTACATAAGATTTGTTCCCATTTGTAAACTATATGTCATTTAAATGTTCATTACGTAGAACTGATTTCAAATTTTTGGACAATTTTTGTAGCGGTAAGGGAACAACCATTTGACTTCAAAAGGGGAGTCGGGATGGGAATGGAAATATTCCGATCCCCAATTTGATAAAAAAAAAAAAAAAAAAAAAAAAGTCATACAGATGATAAAAAAAATATTCTGAAGAGTTTCCCCATACATTATAGTGTTAAATATTGAAAAAAGTATTTGATCACCAGCATCGAAAAAAAAAAGGAATAAAAAGGTTCGCGCGAAAAAAAAATCTGACTCAGATTAAAAAAAAAAAAAAACTCCCCCTTTTTTTAAAGTTAAGTGGTTGCTACTTTATGAAAGCCATTTTTATAATTTGCAGTAGTTTGAATATACTAGAGATGTCTCCATTACGCATTAGAAAACGTTAGCTGCAGCAGCGTGCTTACAGCCGAAAAAAAGGATTGAGATATTAGGAATCACTACATTTTTATTTTTTCTGTTTGTTTCAACTTGATGGTATTTCTTCTTAAAGGAGTATTTGGTAAAGGAATAGGGTAACGTTGTTTTTTTTTCATTTATTTGAAGTTTTATTTAACGGATCTGAGATATTAGACAAACATATCATTTACCTCACACTTTCTTTAGTCGTGCATTTATGCGTGAATCGTTGTTTGAGTAAATACCAGTGGCGAATATTTCTGTGTACGTCAAGTCGATTCGGGAAGACCTTTTCAAATGAATTAGGCAGCAACTATTTACTTCATTTCTTTGGAGGGGAAGGGGGGGGGGAGTAGGGGGCGTGGGCTTTTGATTTTTTCAGGACAAATTTTGATGACAAGTCGAAATCAATTTTAGCATTATATATATTGGCAACTGAGGGTGAAACAAACAATTATAGGGCCAAAAACTTGTTTCCAAAACAAAATCCATAGCTCACCACCCCACCCCCTTGCCTTTATGTTTTATACTCAACTATAATAGCCCCCCTCCCCCCCCCCGAAAATCAATTGGTTGCTGCCTTATAGGTTCGGCAATGATGCTGCTTTGAGTCTTGATCAGGGGTTAATAGGGTACGTTGAGTTTTTTTAACAAAAAAAATCTGTAAAATTTAGACAACAATTTCTGTAAAGAACTATACTAATAATTATCAAAAATATCAATTTTACTCAAAAATAGTTTCCTCGTTAAATATATGCACGGTAAAACTAATGTCCTAAATGCCTAGTTTTGTGTACACTTAACCTACACAAGGCCTACATTGACTATCGACTGTGTGTAGATAAAACATGATTTAAACTACATGTAAACATTGAGTTTTATCAATGGGAACGCAATTGTATTTAGTTTACGTGTGATTTACACTAACACAACACCGAATTTAGGTCAATGTGAACACGGCCTAAGTAAGTAAGTAAGTATGTAAGTAATTTAATAAGAAAGTAAGACTCAGATTCTAATATAGATATGAGATGGTCATAAAAAGGACTGCCAAATTACAGAGTATTCAAGTATGGTCAGTAAAATTCATTTAGGTACTATATGTGTAACAAAAATACAAATAATATAATATATAAAGACATTAAACACAAGGGGTCACAATATAAAACATAGGGGAACTCCCTTTTGGATGGCAGCCCAGCTTCTAAGAACACTGTTGACTATTCATGTGTGAAGATTCCGAAGACAAACGGGAATCACGCTCAACATATGAAGAGGCCATAGACACATGGTAATCACTCTAAACATATTCAGAGTCTAAAGACACATGGTAATTACACTAAACAAATGAAAAGTCTAAAGACACATGGTAATTACACTAAACACACTAAGAGTTCAAAGACACATGAAGAGTCTCAAAACACATGGTAATTACACTAAACCCATGAGTCTAAAGACACATGGTAATTACACTTAACACATGACGAGTCCCTAGACATAATGAATCATACTAAACACATTGAGAGTCTAAAGACGCATGGTAATTACACTAAACACATGAAGAGTCTAAAGACACATGGTAATTACACTAACCACATGAAGATTCCCTAGACACAAGGTAATTACACTTAACACATGAAGAGGCCATAGACACATGGTAATTACACTTAACACATGAAGAGTTTAAAGGCACATGATAATTACACTAAACACATGAAGAGTCTAAAGACACATGGTAATTACACTAAACACACTAAGAGTCTAAAGACACATGGAATTACACTAAACACATGAAGAGTCTAAAGACACATGGTAATTACACTTAATACATGAAGCGTCTTAAGACACATGGTAATTACACTAATACATGAAGCGTCTTAAGACACATGGTAATTACACTAAATACATGAAGAGTTTTAAGGCACATGGTAATTACACTAAACACACGAAGAGTCCCTAGACACATGGTAATTACACTAAACACATGAATAGGCCATAGACACATGGTAATTACATTAAACACATGAAGAGTTTAAAGGCACATGGAAATTACACTAAACACATGAAGAGTCCAAAGACCTATGGTAATTACTTTAAACACATGATGAGTCTAAAGACACATGGTAATTACACTTAACACATGACGAGTCCCTAGACATAATGAATCATACTAAACACATTGAGAGTCTAAAGACGCATGGTAATTACACTAAACACATGAAGAGTCTAAAGACACATGGTAATTACACTAACCACATGAAGAGTCCCTAGACACATGGTAATTACACTTAACACATGAAGAAGCCATAGACACATGGTAATTACACTTAACACATGAAGAGTTTAAAGGCACATGATAATTACACTAAACACATGAAGAGTCTAAAGACACATGGTAATTACACTAAACACACTAAGAGTCTAAAGACACATGGAATTACACTAAACACATGAAGAGTCTAAAGACACATGGTAATTACACCTAATACATGAAGCGTCTTAAGACACATGGTAATTACACTAATACATGAAGCGTCTTAAGACACATGGTAATTACACTAAATACATGAAGAGTTTTAAGGCACATGGTAATTACACTAAACACACGAAGAGTCCCTAGACACATGGTAATTACACTAAACACATGAATAGGCCATAGACACATGGTAATTACATTAAACACAAGAAGAGTTTAAAGGAACATGGAAATTACACTAAACATATTCAGAGTCTAAAGACACAATGTAATCATACTAAACACATGAAGAGTCTAAAGACACATGGTAATTACATTAAACACGTGAAGAGTCTAAAGACACATGGTAATTACACTAAACACATGAAGAGTCTTAAGACACATGGTAATTACACTAAACACATGAAGAGTCTAAAGACAAATAGTAATTACACCAAACACACTAAAAGTCTAAAGACACATGGTAATTACACTAAACACATGAAGAGTCCAAAGACCTATGGTAATTACTTTAAACACATGATGAGTCTAAAGACACATGGTAATTACACTAAACACATGAAGAGTCTAAAGACACATGGTAATTACACTAAACACACTAAGACTCTAAAGACACAAGGTAATTACACTAAACACAAAAAGAGTCTAAAGCCACATGGTAATTACACTGAACACATGAAGAGTCTAAAGACACATAGTAATTACACTAAACAAATGAAAAGTCTAAAGACACATGGTAATTACACTAAACACATGAAGTGTCTAAAGACACATGGTAATTACACTAAACACACTAAGAGTCTAAAGACATATGGTAATTACACTAAACACATGAAGAGTCCAAAGACACATGGTAATTTCACTAAACACATGATGAGTCTAAAGACACATGGTAATTACACTAAATACATGAAGAGTACATAGACATGTGAGGAGTCCGTATACACATTGTATCACACAAGACACATGTTGATTCGGTTTTGTGTATGGTTCAATTAATACACAAAAATACAGAACTCCGAGGAAAATTCAAAACGGAAAGTCCCTAATCAAATGGCAAAATCAAAAGCTCAAACACATCAAACGAATGGATAACAAAGGTCATATTTCTGACTTGGTACAGGCATTTTCTTGTAGTATGGTAGATTAACCCTGGTTTTATTGCTAGCTAAACCTCTCACCTGTATGAATCAGTTCTTTGGACGGTGTTCATTATTTCTTATAAAATTAATGATACCAATTTTCTTGCACCAGATGCGCATTTCGACAATACATGTCTCTTCAGTGATGCTCGTGGCCAAAATATTTGAAATCCAAAGCTTATATAAAAGATGAAGAGCTATAATCTAAAATTCTAAGAATAATTTCTGTTTCTGTTGATCTTTTGAATAAATATATCAGTTATGGTAAAAGTTTACGAGTATACATATTATAATTAACATTTCTAAGTTATTTAATAATGGACTGAAAAGCAATGTGTTACTACAAAAGTCACATCTCGGCAAAATGTTTGTTTGGAATACATACTGTGAATATTTAGTTCTTTGTTATCCGTACACGCTGCAGGAAATGCTTCCCTTCCGGTTTTTAGTGGAGTTTGTGTTGTTTCTTATTCATTATTTATAACTGTTGGTGTAAATGTCCCTTGGTTTTGTGAGTCTTTGTTTACCTTGGTTTTGATCGTTATTGCCTTAAATCTCCCGAGTACCCGATGAACATAACAGTACAAGGTGAAAATATGAAAGTATAATTATGTGTTTATAAGAAAATGTTATAATTTCCCAATCAAGTCACATTATATATAGAACAAGGGGGAATATTGAAATGTTTAAAAAATATATTCATACAAAACATTACATTCCAAAACGTCACTCTAACTATCATTAAAAAATGTTTCTCCAACATATAAAATTGAGAATGGAAATGGGGAATGGGAATGTGTCAAAGAGACAACAACCCAACCAAAGAGCAAAAAACAGCCGAAGGTCACCAATGGATCTTCAATACAGCGAGAAAATTCCGAAATATATATAACAAACTAAAAACAAAATCATCAAAAAGTAACCAGGGTCAGAGGCTATTATTTGCATTGGGACATGCGCAGCAAGTTAAGCCTGTTTTTATTTAAGCTCGACCCTCCATCTTTAGCAAATGTAGATAAAACAAACAAACAGCACTACGCAAAGTAACAAGAATGTGTCCACAGTACACGGATGCCCCACTCGCACTATCATTTTCTATGTTTAGTGGACCGTGAAATTGGAATAAATTCTCTAATTTGGCATTAAAATTAGAATGATCTTATCAAAGGGAACATGTATACTAAGTTTCAAGTTGATTGGACTTCAACTTCATCAAAAACTACCTTGACCAAAAACTTTAACCTGAAGCGGGACAGACGGACGAACGAACGGACGGACGGACAGACGAACGGACAAACGAACAGACGGACGAACGGACGCACAGACCAGAAAACATAATGCCCCTCTTCTATCGTAGGTGGGGCATAAAAATTACGTGACTTAGATGCCCCCACCAGAGACATACTAATTATAAGATGGTAAGTTAGGGTGGTACCTAACACTACAGGGAGATAACTCTGTAAAATCAGCTAAACGTTTTAATAACGTTGTGTTGTTAAGGTAATAATAAGCTTCTAAATGATCAAAATAAATGTTTGTCAAACTGATATATAACCAGTGTAATATTTTTCTGATAAAATGGTTGGTTCAAAACTTTTGAATTTTTATATTTTTGTTAAAGGGTTAAAGTAAATACTTTGTCAAAATTTTATGAAAACTAAATGAGCCAAATTAATTTTAGTGAAATTGTTTGGTACCAGCTTAAGAAATAAAGACTCTTACTATTAAATAAGAGAAGAGCATGCAGTGAAAAGAAGAGAAAGAAAAACTCTAAGAACTCTAAGGAAAAGTCATAAACGGAAATTTCTTTTTTCAAATGGCAAAATAAAAAGCTCTTACACATTGAACGATTGGAAAACGACTGTTATATTCCTAACTTGGTACAGGCATATCTTTGTCGTGTATAAATACTTGTTTTATAGCTTACTTACCACCCTACCCCCCCCCCCCCTTCTTTTATTGTATGACAGTCGCATAAAATTTCATTATATGGACAATGTGTAAACAAAACAAATATAAGTAAACATGTCAAAAAAGGGGTACAGTAGTCAACATTGTGTTAAAATCTTCATCACTTTAAAAACAAACAAAATGTTACAAGAAAAAACTGAATGAAAGACTACTTGCGAGTTGTCTGTACAAAACATCAATGGTTGAGACTTAATACGACAAATTAACTGGTTATAAAGGCACAACCATTCGATATACTGGGAAATGTTTGCGGGTTACGTATTCATTTTCATATGTTGCTATGCATGCTGTGAGATGCGAATATAAAAAAGAAGATGTGGTATGATTGCCAATGATACAACTCTCCACAAGAGACAAAAATGACACATAAATTAACAATTATAGGTTATCGTACGGCCTTTAACTATGAGCAAAGTCCATACCACACAGTCAGCTATAAAAAGCCCCGAAATGACAATGTAAAATAATTCAAACGAGAAACTTGTTTTGACTTTTGTTCATATCTATTTATGTGTTCTGGATTTTTTTCTGCAAACTATTTATTAACATCCGTCTTGATGTTTTCAGAAGCAAATCTTTCTTCAAATAGTATGCTGCAGAATATAGAAGATAGATCTGACTCTGCAAATACTACGTCACTAAACACAAAAGTTTCAATGGCGGATACTAATCGTTCCAGTTCTCGTTCACCTCTTGACGAAGTTTTAAAGGAATCAATAGAACCAGATATTGAATTACTTAAAAGGAAACCAGAATCTGGATTACTTAGCAGAAAGCCAGACATTGGATTACACAGCAAGGATCCAGGCATTGGATTACACAGCAGGAAACCAGATGTTGTTCGTTTCAGCAGGAAACCAGATGTTGTACGTCTCAGCTGGAAACCAAACACTGGATTGACCAGGAAAAAGGACATTGCATTAATCAGCAAGAAACCAGACATTGGATTACAAAGCAGGGAACCGGACATTGGACTTTCTGGTAGGAAACCAGCCATTGGTGTGATCAGCAGGAAACAAGACGTTGTAGTGATCAAGAGGGAGCCAGACATCGGACTTTTCGGTAGAAAACCAGGCATTGGACTTCTCGGTAGGAAACCAGCCATTGGTTTACAAAGCTGGAAACCAAACATTGGTGTGATCAGCAGGAAACCAGACGTTGGGTTGATCAGCAGGAAACCAGACGTTGGGTTGATCAGCAGGAAACCAGACGTTGGATTACTAGGCAGGAGAGTAAATAATTTACAAAACTTAAAACAGATTCAGACAACAAATGATAATTTAAACAGCAAAGCCATTAAATTATATTATAATAGTCAATTAAGAAGGTTAGCACAGGGATTACATATACAGTCAATGGACATTCCGAAGAAAAATACCGTACAATTTGGCAGTCTTATTGTAGGACCAAACTCGGCAAATAAACAACCAGAACGGGAAAGGGTGCAGGTTGAATCAAGTAGGGCAATTCAACCAAACCAAAGGCTGACTAATAAGAAAACTATTCTTGTAATGCCTGGTATGCATGGCGCGAGTGATAGTGTATCTCTACGAAACAAACCTCATCTTAAGTCTGGTTTAACTAATGTACAAAATTTTCCCAACTCAAGGTCGTTTGCTCAAAAAGTTCCCAACTCAAGGTCGTTTGCTCAAAAAGTTCCCAACTCAAGGTCGTTTGCTCACAATGTTCCCAACTCAATGTCGTTTGCTCACAATGTTCCAAACTCAATGTCGTTTAGTCAAAATACACAGCATTCAATACCAGGTAATGACATAAATGATAACTTTCCGTTTGAAAAGAGTCGTGTCCGGTACCAGCATGCGAGCAATCAGGGTACAAGAAAAATCAGCGTTACATCTCCACCGGAAATAGAGAAAAAACATGTCGACGCTGGTCTAGAAAAAACAGTGTTTAGCAATAACTTGAATCCTAAAGAATACACTGGTCAACCGCATGCAGTGGTCGTTAATATCGATACAATGAAAAATCAGTATAAAGTATGTGCCTCTGACGAACGATTTTCTTGTAATCCGGTGGGAAACAACGTAGCCGTGTCGGATTCGACTTCCTTGTGTGTATCAAAATGTAATGAGAGACATTGTCCTGTCGTTAAATGTTCATGCTTCTGTGTTTCCTTGACAACCTTTGTTGTTAAAAATGTTAAAGTCGAATCGAACAAAGTTATGCCCTCGAAACAGAAAAACTTTTTGGACCAGATACTAGAAACCGAAGGCACTGGTTCTTTAAAGCTTCCAAAAAGAGCAAATTTTATTGGTATGAAAATTAAAAATTCTAGAATTGGTACTCCAAAGCTTCCAAAAAGAGTAAATTTTATTGGAATGAATTCTAAAAAATCCAGAAACACTTTTTCGACGGCTTTCGAAACAGTAAATAGTATTGGTATGAATTATGAAAACTCCAGAAACAAATTTCCGACGCCTTCCGAAACAGTATATACTATTGGTATGAATTATGAAAACTCCAGAAACAAATTTCCGACGGCTTCCGAAACAGTAAACACAATTGGTATGAATTATGAAAACTCCAGAAACAAATTTCCGACGCCTTCCGAAACAGTAAATATTATTGGTATGAATTATGAAAACTCCAGAAACAGATTTCTGACGGCTTCCGAAACAGTAAACACAATTGGTAGGAATTATGAAAACTACAGAAACAAATTTCCGATGGCTTCCGAAACAGTAAATACTATTGCTGAAAAATCAGGAACCGATATTCTAACGCCTTCAAAATCAGCAAATATGATTGGTATGACCGGAAGTAGTCTGTCGCGGCACGAGATGGTATTAAAAACAAGAGTGACTTGTACCCCAACAGATCTATTTTTGTCTATCAACGGGATGGCAGATTGGTGTAACACAGAGTGTAATATAAGTTTGTATAATTGTCCGTGGAATGTTTGTGAATGTCAATTCATTTTATAGAAAGCACATTTTATAGGATGTATTGATATTGAAATTAGCATTAATAGGATGTATTTATATATTGACATGCGTATTTTATAGGATGTGTTTATATTGACACGCGCATTTTATAGGATGTATCTATATATTCAGGGGCGGATCCAGGATTTCCAGTTAGGGGGGGGCGCAAATTTTATTTTTGCCGAGCGGAGCGAGGCGAAAAAATTCTGGAGGTTTTTTTAGGTTAAATTATTGAAATATTCTTCTAAAGGGGTAAAATGTAGATATCTCGAACTATTGTGTGTTAAAATTAGCGAGGAATTAAGAGGCTGTCCAAGTAAATACCAGGCAAATCCTATGATATGGGCGGTACAACATAATTTTTTTCCCACTGAATTTTGGGTTCCATTGCAATGTTTATATCATACAAAGGATATATATGTCAAAGATATTTTTGAATCAACAGTGGATGGCTCAGAAAATGATTTTAAAGTTCACTAACAATGCAACAAAATTTTGTACAAACTGAAGAATTATCTCCCCTTTTCAATGAATTTTTAGTGCTTTCTGTGTATTGTTTTTTCTCTTTATTTGTTGCAGTTAATAAAAAACAAAATTTAACTTTGAGAAAGAATGAATTTGTGATATGAAATAAATGAAAAAAAATTGAAAACAAAAAATGTCATGTGCCATCCACTGCCTGGTTTTTCCATGGACACCCTCTTAAAGTTTCAAGCTGAAAACGCCTTAATCCACACCTGACAACAATCTACAGATAGACGGGGGGACAGACGGACACAAAGTGAGACGAGACAGATCACAATTGCTCACCTGACCAATATATTTTTCAAACGAAAAGTTCTACTTTTACCAGCGATTTTTAATTGTCCTTTCATACTATCTGTTTTTTTACTTTTTTGATTTTCGGAGGTCGTGCCAGACTGTACTGTGTTCGCCACAAACAACTAAAATTAGAATGAGATGCATTTACGCAGTTATATTTATTTTCTTGGGATCCCAAGCACACATTAATACGATACAGAATTCGGCTAAATATTTAGGTTGCAAGTGAGAAATAAATATAGACACAGAGATACAAATTAATAAACTAACCTTTCGCTTGCAACAGTATTTCTATCTTTTATTACGGATATTATAAAAGAATCTCACCTGCCGACTGTTTTCTTGACCGTGTCATGATGAAATTGTGAAAGTGAGTAAGGGATGTTTTGGAACTTCGATTATCAAACAAATAGATTATAAAAAACGCAAACATTTGTTTTTACTTTAACTGCTAAAAACCTATTATATTTGTCATCAAACGCAGCTCCGCGTTTGACACCTTCCTTTGAAATTATTTATAGAACTTTAATAAAGCGTAGGTCAGTTGATAAGTAATCACGTTGATTCTGTTAAACTGACTGTTTTATATACTTTGAATGTTAAAAAAGATTTAATGGTCTCTTCTGATATTTTAATATGTTGAAGTCAACCCATGCTTTGTAAATTTTAGGGGGGGCGCACGCCCGCCACGCCCCCGCCTAAATCCGCCCCTGATATTGACATGCGCATTTCATAGGATGTGTTTATATAGCCAATTCATTTTATAGGATGCATTTATATTGACATTCGCATTTTTTAGGATGTGTTTATATTGACATGCGCATTCCATAGGATGTATCTATATTGACATGCGCATTTCATAGGATGTATCTATATTGACATGCAAATTTTATAGGATGATCTAGGATGCATTCATATTGACATGCGCACTTTATCGGATGTATGATATTGACATGCGCATTTTATAGAATGTATTTATATTGTAAAGCGCTTTCATGTTAAATTATAACCAAGAATGTAGACTAAACGAACATCTGGCGTATTAAATAATAAGCCTGGAACATTTAATAACTACTTATACCTCTGGGTCGATATGCCACTGGTGGTGGACGTTTTGTGTCAATTTTTCAAAATATTAAGGATTTTGTTATTACATGCAAAGAATACCTTAGTCGTATTTGGCACAACGTTTTGGTGATCCTCAATGCGCTTCAAATTTGCACTTATTTGGCTTTACAACTATTTTGATTTGAGCGTCACTGGTGAGTCTTATGTAGACAAAACGCGCGTTTAGCGTATTAAATTATAAGCCTGATACCTTTGATAACTATATTCATGTAAATATTTGACTGTTTCAACAAGAACAGTTTTAGGGGCCAGCTGAAGGACGCCTCCAGGTGCGGGAATTTCTCGCTACATTGAAGACCTGTTGGTGACCTTCTACTGTTGTTTTTTCTATGGTCGAGTTGTTGTCTCTCTGACACATTCCCCATTTCCATTCTCAATTTTATTAATGTCATGAAATTGAAGAAAGAATATTTATTTGACACCATTGTTTGCTATTAATTTTGAAATTAGTAAAGTTGGTACCTAACACTACAGGGAGATAACTCTGTAAAGTCAGCTAAACGTTTTAATTACGTTGTGTTGTTAAGGGAATATTAAGCTTCTCAATGATCAAAATAAGTGTTTGTCAAACTGCTATATAACCAGTGTAATTTTTCTGATAAAACAGTTTTTTAAAATTTTTATATTTTTGTCAAAGGGTCAAAGTAAATACTTTGTCAAAATTTCAAGAAAATTAAACGAGCCAAATTAATTTTAGTTAAAGTGTTGGGTACCACTTTAAATGTAGTAAAGATTTAGTTAGAATATATTTTTGAACTTAGTAAAGTCTATAATTATTATCTTACGTAAATCATGTATATATATATATGCCTAACAATGTTATGGTGAGACACTTTGCAATATGTATATATCAAATATTTATTTATAATACGATTAAAATTAATAATAGCAATATAAGACAAACTACCCACATCTGGTTTGTAACTATCCAAATGAAATCGGTTGCAGATATACAAAGTATATGCCGTTCGTTATGCTGTATGCGTGCGCATTGACCAAAATAAACAATAAACTGTTAAACATGTTAAACTTTAAAAATAAATGATATTTAGAACTGTTTAAGTTATATTGTTATTTATGTTGTTGAAATAATCCACACTAGAAACAGTGTTCACACTAGAAGCTTGATGATCACACGATACATTTTGTGTTCACACTAGTAGATATATTGTGTTCACACTAGAAACATGACGATCACACAATACATATTGTAATCACACTAGATATATTGAATGTGTGTTCACACTAGAAAAATGATGATCAAACGATACATACTGTAATCACACTAGATATATTGTGTACACACTAGAACCTTAATGGTCACACGATACATACTGTAATCACACTAGATATAGTGTGTTCACACTAGAACCTTAATGGTCACACGATACATACTGTAATCACACTAGATATAGTGTGTTCACACTAGAAACTTAATGATCACACGATACATACTGCAATCACACTAGATATATTGTGTTCCCACTAGACACCAAATGATCACACGATCAGGGATGGGGTAATTGAAAATGTAATGGTAATTAAGTGTAATGCATTACAATTTTCCATGTAATTGAATGTAATGTGTAATTGAGCATTTTTTTGATTACATGTAATGGTAATTTAATTAATTACATTGAAAAAAGCATGTAATGCTCAATTACTTTTGAATTACATTTCACTTACATGTACTTTTATTGTGTTAAAGATAAGGAGTTGTGTTTAATAATATTAATTGTTAAATTATATTTATTTTTAAAATATTGATATCACATACTTCTTTAATATATGAAGTCTGTAATTTATTCTGAAGTTTTTATATTATTTATTTGACCTACAGAAATTTTTTTCTGAATAGTCTTATAATTAAAAAAAAAATGTGAGAATATTTATATATGTGTTGTTCAGTTTTTTTAGAAAGATCTTTTTAAGCTAAATAGTTTGATAAGTTATTAACCACCTTGTTCAACAAAACAAAAATAAATGTGTCACAGTGAATTTTTTTTCTTATACAGGTAATTAGAATTTAAAATCACTGCACACAATCATTTTGTCAAATTAGTATACACAAAAGGATTATAGAAATAAAAGTTAATAGCTGTAACCAGGTGCTCCGCAGGGCGCAGCTTTATACGACCGCAGAGGTCGATCCCTGAACAGTTGGGGCAGGTATGGACAAAACATTTAAGCGTGATACAACTCTGAATTTGGATTGTGATCAAATTTTTGACATTATATGGGTTTTTTACACAAAACAAATGTCAAGATTTTACAAATCAATTAAAGATTTCTTCTTCAAACTTATTTAAATCTAAAATTAAATAGTTGACACAGCATAGGTTTCTGACACAGAATGAATGTGGTCTAATGAACTTAAATTTTTTTTTGCCTTTGAGCAATTCACTATGCTGTTGAATATTAATCCTGTCAAAAAAATGTTTGAAGAAATTCTCTTTTTATTTATGAAATCTGAAATGAGAACAAGTATGGACACAACTTTTAAGCTAAAAATATTTTAGATAAGATAAGGAAAAAAAAACTTCATCAGCAACATTTTATATTGGCAAATTTCCAATGAAGTTATTTACATAAAGCTATTGGCAAATAAAAATAGAAAATGACATCATAGTCATGTCTGGCAAATGTCCAACATACATTATCTAAAAACATTTTAGATAAGATAAGGAAAAAAAGCTTCATCAGCAACATTTTATATTGGCAAATTTCCAATGAAGTTATTTACATAAAGTTATTGGCAAATAAAAATAGAAAATGACATCATAGTCATGTCTGGCAAATTTCCAACATATATTATCAACTACTATTCTATACAAAGAAAGATAACTCCAATTGAAAATTAATTGCTATTTCTCAATATTGTGCAATTAGATATTTCTTGCTATTGTGCAATACTGTGCAATTGAAAATTTCTTGCTATTGCACAATACTTGATATGGAATCCTGATTTGGACCAACTTGAAAACTGGGCCCATAATCAAAAATCAAAGTACATGTTTAGATAAAGCATATCAAATAAGCCCAATAATTTAATTTTTGTTAAAATCAAACTTAGTTTAATTTTGGACCCTTTGGACCTTAATGTAGACCAATTTGAAAACTGGACCAAAAATTAAGAATCTACATACACAGTTAGATTTGGCATATCAAAGAACCCATTTATTCAATTTTTGATGAAATCAAACAAAGTTTAATTTTGGACCCCCATTTGGACCAACTTGAAAACTAGGCCAATGATTAAAAATCTAAGTATATTTTTAAATTCAGCATATCAAAGAACCCCAAGGATTCAATTTTTGTTAAAATCAAACTAAGTTTAATTTTGGACCCTTTGGACCTTAATGTAGACCAATTTGAAAACGGGACCAAAAATTAAGAATCTACATACATAGTTAGATTCGGCATATCAAAGAACCCCAATTATTCAATTTTTTATGAAATCACACAAAGTTCAATTTTGGACCCTTTGGGCCCCTTATTCCTAAACTGTTGGGACCAAAACTCCCAAAATCAAACCCAACCTTCCTTTTATGGTCATAAACCTTGTGTTTAAATTTCATAGATTTCTATTTACTTATACTAAAGTTATTGTGCGAAAACCAAGAATAATGCTTATTTGGGCCCTTTTTTGGCCCTTAATTCCTAAACTGTTGGAGCCAAAACTCCCAAAATCAATCCCAACCGTCCTTTTGTGGTCATAAACCTTGTGTCAAAATTTCATAGATTTCTATTCACTTAAACTAAAGTTGTAGTGCGAAAACCAAGAAAATGCTTATTTGGGCCCTTTTTGGCCCCTAATTCCTAAAATGTTGGGACCAAAACTTCCAAAATAAATCCCAACCTTCCTTTTGTGGTCATAAACCTTGTGTTAAAATTTCATTGATTTCTATTCACTTTTACTAAAGTAAGAGTGCGAAAACTAAAAGTATTCGGACGACGACGACGACGACGACGCCAACGTGATAGCAATATACGACCAGCAATTAATCAGATTAAAATGTCAAGGGACAATGCCACTTTTACATGTATTTTTATCTAATAAGAGAAATACATGTATTGCTAATATTTAGACATTATGTACATTGTTTGTACTAAAAATTATTTTCAATATTGTGACAAGCACACTATTTAATATTTTTAAAGTAAAAAGAAACGAACTTTTTATTTATTTATAATTTCTTTATTTATATTATGTTTTAATTTAAATGATTTCATTTCTGAGATGTCAAAATAATACCCCTTAATGTATTGGCAAGTAATTATGAACAAATTCCCTCTCCTATCAACACATCTTCTAATCATGGAACTTCCATGTTCTGATCAAGCAATATCTGCCACAGAAGCTCCTGTCGAAAAACTTTAGAATTGCTATCAAAGTGTTCAGACCAGAGATACATGTATGCAGACTTAATGACAAAACATTAAAATTACTAATGATTATCAAATGCAACACTTTAACTATGCTTATCGGTACGTCATGCATATTTTACACATGGATTTTATATACATGTACATGTATAATATTGTTAAAAAAAAATATTATGATAAAATGTAATGTGTAATTTAATTAATTACTTTAGTAAAGTAATTGTAATTTAAGTAATTACATTTCAAAAACTGTGTAATGTGTAATTAGTGTAATTGATCATTTTTGCAATGTAATGTGTAATTTAATTAATTACATTCCAATGTAATTGACCCCAAGTCTGCACACGATACATACTGTAATCACACAAGATATATTGTGTTGACACTATAAACTTAATGATTACACGATACATACCGTAATCACACTAGATATATTGTGTTCACACTAGAACCTAAATGATCGCACGATACATACTGTTATCACACTAGATATATTGTGTGCACACTAGAAACTCTATGATCGCACGGTAAATACTGTAATCACACTAGATATATTGTGTTCACACTAGAAACTCTATGATCGCACGGTACATACTGTTATCACACTAGATATATTGTGTTCACACTAGAACCTTAATGGTCACACGATACATACTGTAATCACACTACATATATTGTGTTCACACTAGAACCTTAATGGTCACACGGTACATACTGTTATCACACTAGATATATTGTGTTCACACTAGAAACTCTATGACCGCACGGTATATACTGTAATCACACTAGATATATTGTGTTCACACTAGAAACTCTATGATCGCACGGTACATACTGTTATCACACTAGATATATTGTGTTCACACTAGAAACTCTATGATCGCACGGTACATACTGTTATCACACTAGATATATTGTGTTCACACTAGAAACTCTATGCCCGCACGATACATACTGTAATCACACTAGATATATTTTGTTCACACTAGAAACTCTATGATCGCACGGTACATACTGTAATCACACTAGATATATTGTGTGCACACTAGAAACTCTATGATCGCACGGTAAATACTGTAATCACACTAGATATATTGTGTTCACACTAGAAACTCTATGATCGCACGGTACATACTGTAATCACACTAGATATATTGTGTGCACACTAGAAACTCTATGATCGCACGGTAAATACTGTAATCACACTAGATATATTGTGTTCACACTAGAAACTCTATGACCGCACGGTATATTCTGCTATCACACTAGAAACTTAATGATCACATGATGCACACTGTGTTATTACACTAGAAACAACATAATCATACTGAACACAATACACTAGAGTAGACGGATGATGAGTACCCTAGAAACATAGTAATTACACTAAACACATGATGATTACTGTAAACACACGATGATTACTCTAGGTATATGATGATTTATTATCAATTAATCAATTAACAAGTGTGCATCTGGTGCATTTAAATTTGAACAGTATATGTCACACTATACACTTTGTGCTTTTACCATAACCTTGTTCATTGCACATGGAGATTCCACTACACATCTGGTTATTACACATGTTACATAAACCTGGTGTGTGAATAAGGCACGTCCACTTTCATTCTATAGGTATGAATCCCCATCCTAGATCGACGCACTCCTACATAGTAGGATGGCTAGTGCGCTATATACAAATATACAACCGCAACACGAGATTACAGGCGTGTGTGCGAATATAAAGTTCTGGAGTGTTCATTATTTCGAAGAATGCTTTCGCTATCTGTTGACCCTTTAAATAAAAATATAAGTTATAAAAACTTATAATATACATAAATGTGTGAACATAATGTAATATCTTAGATATGTTATTACGTGAACAAAATTGAAATGTTTACTACATTGTTATTATTTAACTCTTAATCTTTAGAATATCTGATAAACATAGCAGTATACATGGTATATATGTTACAGGGAATTTGTAAAACCAGCGATTTTGTAAAATCACTGAAATTTCAGGGAATTTGTAAAATCACTGAACTGATTAGTGATTTTATAAAATACCTGATTTTGACCAGTGATTTTACAAAATCCCTGAAATAATTAAGATCTTTTTCACAGATCTACTAATTGTTTTCAGGGAATTTGTAAAAATAAATTTATTCTCATTGATTGAAAATGTCTGTGAAAAAAACCTAGAACAGCAAAAATGTTTACTTCAGAATACTATCTTAAGATCATAAATAAGCTTGTAACCACAGAATGAATGTAATGTTTCCTGGCAGAAAAACTAAGTCCATTTATAAGTAAAATACGGAATTTATTCTTACAAAACTCCTTCTGGATACTATCTTATGATCATAAACAAGCTTCTGTCCAAGTTTGGTACAACTACAGGATAGTTTAAGAAAGTTATTAAAGTTAAACAAAAAAATACCCCGGAGTGAATATTTGGTGACACCGACGGAATGTAGGATCAGTATGTCTCACTTTTTCGAATAAAGTCGAAGGCTCGACAAAAATGACTCAGACACAGATGTCTTTAAATCAAGCAAACATACACACAAAAGTTACTCCAAATAATTGATGAAAAATTAAAGTGCAACATATGGAACCGGGGAAAATATGATGAAATTTTAGAACCTATTGTCAAAGAGCCACAGAAACGTGGCAAAGATAATCCCCGAAATATAATGGCTATTGTCCATGGAAAATCAGAGAAAGACTATCCTCTGAGTTGATTGACCGTTATAGAATAACCGTTTCACAAATGATATCGGATATGTTCCTTACGTCGTAACTACAATCCCCTTCCCTTTCATGAATGTGACCTACTGAATTAGACTATTTACCGGATTTGTAATCACATAAGCAACACGACGGGTGCCACATGTGGAGCAGGATCTGCTTACCCTTCCGGAGCACCTGAGATCACCCCTAGTTTTTGGTGGGGTTCGTGTTGTTTATTCTTTAGTTTTCTATGTTGTGTCATGTGTACTATAGGTTTTCTGTTTGTCTTTTTCATTTTTAGCCATGGCGTTGTCAGTTTGTTTTAGATTTATGAGTTTGACTGTCCCTTTGGTATCTTTCGTCCCTCTTTTGCTACCAATCATAATATTCTGTTAGGGTCATACACAAGAAACCAGTTTAAACCCACGGACTCCTTGTTTTAGAGTCCATCAGCTGTTTCAATTGAAAACTTTATATCTTTTCGACAAGCTGTTAAACTGTATTTGTGATGGACAAAGATTATTGAAATGTGGATTTTCGGGAAAGTATAGATGTGAACAAAATAGGTGTGCCTGTAGAAAAGCAAGACAATTATGTAAAAGTAGATGTCACCTAAACTTGTCATGCAAAAATAAGTTGATTGTGGCTATATGTCTTTAAGTCATTATCATTATACACTAGTTTTAGCTCATCATGCTCATAGTATTTATTAAACAAATGCATTTCAAAAATCATTAGTCTATTTTTATATTAAGAAAAACACATTTCTAATATATAGCAAGTTTAACTTGTAATCAGGGATTTACAAAATCCCTAGCTCTATTTTCAGTGATTTTGTAAAATCTCTAACAATTTCAGGGATTTTACAAAACCACTGAAACAGTTAGTAATTTTACAAAATCACTAATTAGTCCAGTGATTTTACAAAATCCCGGATTTTACAAATTCCCTGTAACATATACAGTGTTTAACAAAATTACTAAAATTGTGATTGAAAAGTAATAACTCTAAAAAGAAGATGTGGTGTGATTGCCAATGAGACAACTATCCACAAAAGACCAAAATGAAACAGACATTAACAACTATAGGTCACCGTACGGCCTTCGACAATGAGCGAAGCCCATACCGCATAGTCAGCTATAATAGGTCCCGATAAGACAATGTAAAACAATTCAAACGAGAAAACTAACGGCCTTATTAATGTCAAAAAATGAACGAAAAACAAATATGTAACACATAAACAAATGACAACCACTAAATTTACAGGCTCCTGACTTGTGACAGACACATGCATACATAATGTCGCAGGGTTAAACATGTTAGCGGAATCCCAACCCTCCCCCAAACCTGAGACAGTGGTATAACAGTACTACATAAGAACGAACTATAAAAATCAGTTGAAAAAGGCTTTAATCATCAGATGGAAAAAAATACAAGTGGACAATTTTGATCATGCCAAAGTATTTGTATATGTTGTCTTGTTGATCAGATTTTCAGATATTAGTCAAAATGAAATTAAATCAATAAAATTCGTTTTTTAATGTCAATAACTCTTAGAAGAAGTCGTCTAACAGTTTTGAATTAAATAGAAAAAAAACATATTTAAATACTAGTATACATTTTTAGACTGGTGATGATTTTCGCCAATTGAATTTGCCTCAGTATTATCAAAGGAGAAGATTCCGTGTAAACGACGGACGCCTTGTGATGAAGAAAGCTCATTTGTCTATTGACTATACATTTGTTGACTCCGATGTACCCAGCAGAGATATATAAAATGTAGTATATACATAGTTAAGTAATAAAGATCCAAATATAAAATAAGAAGAGAGCATGCATCCAGTTGGGTCAGTTGCAATGAAAGACCTTTGGCGGATCGGGGGGGGGGGGGGGGGGTCCGGGGGTTGGAACCCCCCTTTTTTTGGCCGATCAATGCATTTAAATTGGGACATATAGTTGGAACACCCCCCCCCCCCCCTCTTTAAAATGGCTATAGTGAAAGACTGGTCTGTACTAAACCCCAATGGTTTGTATTTAATTGAGACTAAGTTGAAACTCGCTGGTTATAAGGACACAACCATAAATGTCAAGTTATTCTAGACGGACTGGGAAGAACTATAATTGCGGAATACACATTGATTTTTATCTGTTACTGTGAATGATAAGCCATGTTACAAAAATTTATTTTCACCTTGAACACAAATACATCCCGGCTTTTTTTGCTTCTGGATATTCATTAATTTACGGTCTTGAGCAAGATTGTTTTTTTTTGCAGTTATAATAACTTCCCATCCCAAACTAAACAACCACCAACACCCACCGCATCACCCCCACCCCACCATAAGAAAGTTGTATTAAAATTATCGTCCCCTTGTGGTTCATTTTGCACGA
The DNA here is from genome assembly GCA_037788925.1 of Mytilus galloprovincialis. NCBI lineage: Eukaryota > Metazoa > Mollusca > Bivalvia > Mytilida > Mytilidae > Mytilus > Mytilus galloprovincialis. Next base: position 84,673,440 of record CM075338.1, read on the forward strand.
TCAGAGTTGCTGAGAAATTTTTCACGTCAAAACATATATCAAATATTTGCCACTGGATGTTAAGAAAAAAATATAGTTGTACAGGTATTCCCCCATAATGTCAAACACCTACTTGTCCATGGGTTATAATTTCTATAATGCACATATCCATGTTTTCTCCTTCTATACACCATACACAGTCCTATAACAATTGCAATAAATAAGATTAAAGCTAAAACGATTCCAATTGTGGCTCCCATGGATGGACAGCAGTAGTTCCTGCCATCTGGTACCTTTGGACCACAACATCCGGTCAAACAAAATCTGTATTCTGACAGCGGAATGGTTCTAAAGTAATACTGATAATAGCATGACCCTGCTTTTACGTAAGCTACAAATATATAAAATTATATAGAAATAAAATGCGTATACGCCAATATAAGACCTAGGTATACACCAGTATAAGGTATACACCAATAACATAAACGCAATTAAGCTTTTTTTCTCTGATTGTTAATAGCGTCTTTACGCTAAATCCATTGGATGTCATATATGGATTTATATTGGTTGATATTCAAGTCTTAGATACATATTTTGTTTAACAGTTGTTACTGGCTTTGAACTAGCTGTCAGTAACTTCGAATAGTGGTTTCATGTCTGCCATGTTTGTTTGTTCGTAAATTGTTTTGTTAACTACTAGGCCACTGATTAGTTTTTTCAATTGAATTGTTTGATGTGTTTGAGCTTAAATTTTGCCATTTTGATAGGCTATGCGGACTTTCTACTTTGAATTTTCAACTTTTCGTTTCGTTTTGTTTCGTTTCGTTTCGTTCATCGTGTTTTGATTTCTTTTCTAATTTTGCTCAGACCAATTAATTCTGGTTTTTAGCGGGGTACTTGTTTCTCAAATGGCAACAGGGGCAATCTTTAATTTTCTACGTATTTATTTTTTATGACTGTTTGCCTTATGACCTCGTCATTGTGATATAGTTGTATATATCCTGCTTGCAACAACAAAAAACCTTCAATTGTATATATCGTATACTTAAAACCTGTGACAAATGTGGAACGAGAATAAAATTGAATGATGGGAAAGATTTGATCAAATTTGTTACTTACCAATAGTGAGACAAAAGATAAAAACATTCTCCATCACTTTACATACATCTATCAAAACCGGAACTTATCATAAAAAATTTCAATGAGATATTTTTAAACAACGTACGTGGGAAACTGAAAGTGTCGGATTTTGTGCTAATTTCTTCCTCGTTTAAAAATTGAACTCATGTTTCTTTCATATTCCTTCTCGTATAAACTATACTGAGGGGGGAGGACAGGGGGTACTCTTCTCCCTTCTCCCACCCCTCTTCTCCTTTCTCCTACCCTCTTCTCCTTTCTCCTACCCCTCTTTTCCTTATTTTATTTTTTTTAATTTACCGGAAAAAAGAGATATTTTATTTTTTTCTCCAACTTTTTCTCCTTTCTCCCAGCCTTCCTCTCCGTTCTCCTACCCCCTTTCTCCTTTCTCCCACCCCCTTTCTCCTTTCTCCCACCCCTTTTCTCCTTTCTCCTACCCCTTTCTCCCTGTCTCCCTTACCCCTTACCCCTGTCCTCCCCCTCTATACTTATCGATGTAGACAATAGACAATATTTATTAGCACAAACACATTTTCATTTTACAGTATTGAGACAACAGTTAATTTGACTATAATTATATTTATAGAGTGACAGTGGTATTAACAAGAGGGGGGATATAGACATAAACCCTTTGGTGGACTCAAAGGGGCACACAGAAGGAATACGTTCTATGTTTCGGAGTTTAGTATGACGCGTCCAATTTTACTGAACTATCGTACACAAGTTGAGGCCACCTCCGGGTGGAGGATTTTCTCGCTGTGTCAGAACTACATCATTTACTATTTTTTAGAATAAATTTAAGATTCAGTTTTACATGTTCAGTTATGGATTTTATCTTTTTATTATAAATTCAAAATGTTTGGAGCATGAGTAAATATAACATGTATATAGATGAGAGGATGTCGTATGAGTGCCAATGAGACAAGTCTCTTCTCCATTCAGGTGACAATGTATTAAAAGTTAACAACTATATTTCCTTTTAACACGGAGCCTTAATTGGCTCACACCGAACAGTAAGCGTTAAAAGGCCAGGGGCGGATCCAGCCATTTTAAAAAAAGGGGGGGTCCCAACCTAGGTTAAAGGGGGGGGGTTCCAACTATATGTCCCCATTCAAATGCATTGATCGGCCAAAAAAAGGAGGGGTTCCAACCCCCGGAACCCCCCCCCCCCCTCTGGATCCGCCACTGAAAGGCCCCAGAGATCATCGCGTCAGCCAGTGTAAAACAATTTAACAGAATAGTAAATCTGCCTTAATAATTTTAACAAATCAAATCAAAATCAAATCAAATATTTTATTGTCATATTAACTTTACAGTTTGTGACCAACATATATTAACACAATAAACACAATAAACATACATATTAAACATACACAATAGCAACAGCATCACATTTTTTTTTTTAACAACAAACAAGTTGTTAAGAGTCCCCTGCCCTCATTTCTAATGACTTTTTCAAGAAGGATCCTAACTTATTTGTTTGTAAAGGCGATGATGGATTTAGTAAATATTGAATTTTTTCTTCTTCATTTAAATTATTAAAGTTATTATTTTCAGTACATATGTGATGAAAAAAATCATTTCTTAGAGTTTTATTATACTCACAATAGAGTAAAAAATGTTTCTCATCCTCTGGTATTTTACATTTATGGCAAAGTCGTTCCTCTCTAACTTGGGATTTTAAAATATCTCCCCTTTTCAATCAAAAGGGAGTGATCACTTATTCTAAATTTAGTGATTAATCTCCTTATCTGAAAATTAGATGTATTAAGATAAGATTCTAGTTTGTAATCTTTTTTAATTTTTTTATGAAGAAAAAATTTACTTTTATCATCAATGTTTTGAAATTTATTTTGAATTAAATATTCATATCTATTTTTCATTTTTAACTTTATATCGTTTTTTATTTTATTTACATCTTTTATGTCCTTACAAGTAGAAAGAATATTAAGGTCAACATTAGTCTCTTTAACAATATTTTTTGCATATGTATACCATGAGTAAGTTCCTGTCAAATCTAGAGACTGTGCTAGAGAAAAAGCTTCCTTTATCAATGGATTAATATTATTATTATATAGTCTAGCTAAATATAAAAGGGTTTGTGTTTTAATAAAACATTCGATAGGCAGTCTCCCTAATTCAGTTCTTGCTCTTTAACACGGAGCCTTAATTGGCTCACACCGAACAGTAAGCTATAAAAGACCCCAAAAATCATCGGGTCAACCAGTGTAAAACAATTTAATAGAAATGTAAATCTGAAAAACTTAAGACCCAAACCAAAGAACGACAAGGGTTACCACTGATATATATATATGTAGCAATCTATATCCGGAAAAAAATAATTTGATTTAACCTTATACTTGTTGCAGCATGTTGGTGCCATGGATCAAGGGAACATTTTACACAAAAAAAATAGTTAAGTTATGACTTTTCGTTCAAACGAATTGTTACTTTCTTTAAAAGACTTTATTTATGAAATTAATTTTCATGGATTTTCTTCCATTGTTCTTCCAAACATGCAAATTTCGAACCAAATTATCCCAAAAAGTAAGTCATGAAGATACTTTTTTCTTTGCATATTTTAAAAGTACACATTTTAACAATTTGACCCTTTACCAAAATTTCAAAGAGGGATCACTACTATAGTATATCGTATGCCCTTAAATGACATCTAGTAGTTTTTGTACGTTGTGGTGTATTACAGTTTAGAAATTATTTTTCTTATTTAGTCAAACTTTTACCTGTTCCCATACCAAACAATCTGGCTATTCCTTCAATCTGCAGCTCTATCTAGACGAAAACAGCAGAAAAGGGTATTTTTGATACAAATATATATTTTAAAAAAGTCTCTAAATGGCCAAGGAAAGTCATAGATTGGTCTTAACGGTCTTGCCTAAACATAATTTCCAGCTACAGAAGTCGCACTAACAGTGTAAAAAAAAGGGGGGGGTTGTTTTTGTAAACACAGCAAATGAGATATAAATAATTTTGGTAAAAAAAATTGCAATAATTGATAAAGATCGGCTGTTTACATCTTGAAATTGTCTCTTTTTTTTATAGGTTGGAAAAGACCAAAGTCCAGATTCTTATCAAACTCAAATCAATTTGTTTAGAGGAATTACTCCAGTATTGGACACTATTGTATAAAAAATGTTCAAAATTACAGTAAAAAATATAACCACATTGTGCGATAAAAATAAAATAAATCTTATACTTAATACATCTTATACATGTTATACGGCACTAAAATTATCTTCCTCTTTCGTAACAAATTGTTAAAATGCAAAAGTAATCTATTGCAATAGATGTCATTATACACAGTGGCGGATTCAGCGGGGGGCGTAGAGGGCGTACGCCCCCCCCCCCCTTTTGCTTGGACTGTTTTTTTTTTTTTTTTGTAAAATAATTAATTAGACTAGACTTCATGAAACTTTCCATTTCCTGTGTATTATGTTTTTAAGCGACAATTCTTTACTTACTAATGTATATTTTGCACGTATTTACTGTATTATATTATTGGTTATGTAAAAGTTATGTGATTTGCTACGAGTTAACCAGTGCATAGAAAAAACGTCAACTCAGTCATTTTGAAATTCAAATAACAGTAACACATTGCTTTGGCTGAGGGTGACAAGTATGACACCTTCAAAGCGACAAAGAATTGAGCAAGAACGTAGTGACTTCTATTTCACAATTCCACAAACAGAAAGTAATACTCTATTATACTCTCATAAAAAAAAGTTTCACAGCAATATTATTTACCTATAAAAACATGTTAACCCCACACGCCTTAGCCTATTAATAACTGTTACATAGCTGAATAATGATCCCCAATCAGCAAGCTCTATATAGATTTAAAGTCTAAGGTATGGCAGTTAGATTTGAGGGGGAAGTCTGAGATGTTTGAGAGAAGAAATTATTACCCTGATTTTTGCCTTAAACATGTTAATCATGTTAAACATAAATTCTGGTCGTATTTGGAATGAAAACAATAAGCTTGTCCACTTATTTGCTATTAGAAACAAAATTTCCAACAAAATTATTTGGCCTTTATGTCTCAATTTGTCATTCATAAATTCGTAGTCTTTTCAGACTCATTTGTAGTTTTTGGTTGAATTAGAACCTCACTTTCCTTGTTTTGTGAAACATTTCAACCAAACATTTTGATAAAAATTTCTTGTTTGTCTTTCTTAAATAGTGTCGGTCGTATTGTAAATTTCATTGAATATATATATAGCCCGGCGTTTATCTTGTTTACAACAAGATATCTGTGAGGTTATACCAACTAAACATACAACAAACGAGAATTTTCCATGCCCATATTTTACTGACAAGTCTGACATCAAATATATTAGTCCATATCATTACATAATAGATAGTTTATGTGGAGAATACGGCATAAAAAATGTTTAACTCGTACACTTTACAGCAACTATAGAATAACAACAACAACAACAACAACAACAACAATACTTTATTTTAAGAGGGTTACACAGTTAGCTATATAACTAATCTTCCCTGAGGCCCTCATCATGAGAAATCAAACAAAATGCAAACATATACATTGCATACATTAGTATAAAAAGTCAAGTATGATAATAATGTTTAATACAACTTGATAAAATGTGATGAAAAAAAATAAACATGATGACATGATCAGTTTTTAATATTATTGATATAGCTAGGTTGATTTCAATAAATGATCTGTTATTTTGTATTTGAAAGAATTAACATTTGTAATATTTCTTAACGGTATTGGCAAATTATTCCACAAGAATGGTCCAGAATACATAAAAGATTTTTTGAACAATTCTGTTTTTGGTTTAGGGAGTATGAGGTTTCCTTGAACAGCATTTCTCAAGGGGTATGGATTTCTGTCTGAAACATAATGAAACTTGTTAGTAAGATATGATGGGGCATCATTTTTAATGCACTTAAATGTCATCACTAACTTATGATATTTTATTCTCTGTTCAACTGTCATCCAGTTTAAATGTTTGAATAAGGGTGCAGAAGGAGCGAATGAGTCTGTTTCTAGTATTAATCTAGCAGCCCTCTTTTGTAATTTTAATATCCTTTTTAAACCCTCACTGCTACAACTACTCCACACTATACAACAATAATCAATTAGTGGCAAGATATAACCATTATAGAATAATTTTCTGCAGTCTAGATTTAGAAATTTTTTAATCTTTAATAGTAGATATAGTCTAGATGATATTTTTGAGCAGATCACATCAATTTGGTTTGTCCATGTGAGGGAAGGGTCAATTTTAATGCCTAAAAGACTTTCACATGTGGAAGATTGTATCACTTGATTGTTAATAGTTAAACAACTCTCATTGTAATGTGGCATTGCTCTTTGCTTCGTTCCAATAATCATATATTTTGTTTTATTTTTATTGATGAACATATTGTTATCATTGCACCATTCCTCTACACCATGTAAATCTTCTTGTACCTTTGACTGTAGAGTTTGATAACAATAACCAGAAAGATGTAAAGTTGAATCATCGGCATATAAATCAGTGCAACAATTTTGCATATAAATAGGAAGATCGTTTATGTATAATATAAACAGAAGGGGGCCTAATATGGAGCCTTGGGGGACACCATACTTGATATAAAGTTTTTCAGAATGAGCATTACCAATTTGTACTTGTTGAGTTCTTTCATTCAAATATGATTTAAAAAAAGAAACAGCAGTATTATCAAATCCATAAATTTCAAGTTTTTTACAGAGAATATCATGATCTACTACATCAAAAGCTTTCTTAAAATCCAACAGGACTGCTAAGTTGATATTACCATCATTCATATCCTGTATCCATTTATCTATGATATTGATAAGGGCAGTTTGGCAAGAGTGTTCTTGTCAAAACCCAGACTGTGCTGGGTGTAAAAGATCTAATCTTTTTAGGTAGTCATACAAATGTTTTGAAACATGCTTTTCTAAAAGTTTTGATAAAACGGGAAGTACATGCCCAAAGTCAGGAACCATTTAAAAAGTGCATTTTACACTTATTTTATGGTTTTTTAGCCTAAAAAAGGTCCCAAAACATTATTTATTTCGCCCCCCCCCCCCCCCCTCTTTCCAAAATCCTTGATCCGCCCCTGATACCTTTAATCTTTTATTCACATATATATATATACTAAAGTAATTGTTTGTATTTTACTACCATGTATTCAAATTGTTTATCCATCTGGTCATTACCATTTATTGTAAGGCAGCAACCATTTGATTTTCTGGGGGGGGCTATGGTTTTTTTTGGAAAAAAAAGTTTGTTTCAAGTTTTTGGAGAAAAAAAAAATTTGTTTTTGATTCTGAGAAAAAAAAATTGTTTGTTTCACCCTCAGCTGCCACTATATGTAATGCTAAAATTGAAAGAAAAAAATTGTTTTCGACTTGTCGCGAAAAAAATAGATTGTTTTTCGCCGCAGGCGAAAAAAAAAGTTTGCACAGAAAAAAAAACCATAGCCCCCCCCAGAAAATCAAATGGTTACTGCCTAAATGCGTTTGTACCAATAAAATATTGTCTATTGTCTATTGTCTGTTAACAGTGGCCGTCAGTTGGTCTGATTGGGGTCTAAGCGTGATGCAGGATTACTGATTTTTTGTAAGCTTGACACGTGAAAGTCAAATTATTGTGTCGTGAAAACGTGAAATGAGGTCTAGCGGGACCAGGGAAATGACAAAAAGTGAGAATTGCTTACGTACATAGTGTAAGCGTGATACAGGAATCTGACAAAACAGTAAGCGGGATCCGGGATCGTAACCCCCCAATGAGACCCCCTTAACAAATTATGTATTAGACTAGTCCAAGTAATTATGATGTCTGGGAAGGCTATTCTTTTTTTCTAGGAAGTCTTCCTCCCAGAAAAAAAATAAAATAGGCTTGCCAGATGTCATAATTATTTGGACTAGTCTTTGACAAGGTTGAAAATAATTAAGTGAGGTTCATTCTTTTACAGAGTTATGCCCTTTTAAAATATTAATTATATGGAATATTGCTCTAATGTACACAGATTTTTATGAAATTTATATTACCGGTTTACATCATCAATGTCTTTTGACAAGTATATAAAACACTGTGCTGTCAATTATTCTTAAAAGAGTAAGGTCACTTGTGTACAATATTATTGATAGAATTTTACAATCTTTATCTATATTTTATAACTTCTACCAATCTAGGCACACCTCCAGAGTCCTGTCTCTTTGTAAATATATTAGTTTTCAACAAGTAAAGTGAACACATTTTTGTCGAGCCTGCAACTTTTGTTGCAGAAAGCTCGACATAGGGATAGTGATCTGGCGGCTACAGCGTCGGCTACTGCGGCGGCGTTAGCTAACTTCTTAAAAGGTTTATATTTTAGAAGGTGAAAGACCTGGATGCTTCATACTTTGTATATAGATGCCTCATGTTACGAAGTTTCCGTCAGTCACATGTCCAATGTCCTTGACCTCATTTTCATGGTTCAGTGACCACTTGAAAAAAAAGTTCAGAATTTTTGTAATGTTGAATTCTCTCTTATTATAAGTAATAGGATAACTATATTTGGTATGTGCCTACCTTGCAAGGTCCTCATGCCCGTCAGACAGTTTTCACTTGACCTCGACCTCATTTCATGGATCAGTGAACAAGGTTAAGTTTTGGTGGTCAAGTCCATATCTCAGAAACTATAAGCAATAGGGCTAGTATATTTGGTGTATGGAAGGACTGGAAGGTGTACATGTCCAACTGGCAGGTGTTATCTGACCTTGACCTCATTTTCATGGTTCAGTTGTTATAGTTAAGTTTTTGTGTTTTGGTCTGTTTTTCTCATACTTTATGCAATAGGTCTACTATATTTGTTGTATGGAATGATTGTAAGGTGTGCATGTCTAGCGGGTAGATGTCATCTGACCTTGACCTCATTTTCATGGTTCAGTGGTCAAAGTTAAGTTTTTAAGTTTTGGTCTTTTTATCTAATATTATATGCCAAAGGTCAGCTATATTTGGTGTATGGAAATATATTATGATCTATATGTCAGTCCCGCAAGTTTATTTGACCATGACCTCAATTGCACGGTTCATTGCACAGTGTTAAGTTTTTGTGTTTTGGTCTATTTTTCTTAAACTATAAGTAATAGGTCAACTATATTTGTTGTATGGAAGCTTTGTTAGCTGTACATGTCTGCCTGGCATGGTTCATCTGACCTTGACCTCATTTTCATGGTTCATTGGTCTTTGTTTAGCTATCTTGGTTAATGTTAAGTTTATGTGACAGTTGTAATAAAGCTTTATACTTAGGACTTTCAACATAATATCAATGATTAGTAAAGAAGGCGAGACATTTCAGTGTGTGCACTCTTGTTTTAATTAGGATAGAGCCAAGGCAGTCCACAGCTTTTTTAAAAGCTCAAACTTGTCATGCTTGTATAAAATCATGTTACTTTTTTTAAAGGTTAATTATATGTAGAGAATTATTTTACAGATATTAGAGAACAAGCAAGCAGTTATTTTAAAGAATGAAACTGGAACATTGAATTCCTTTATTGGAAGGAGAAGAAATATAAAGATGTGATAAGACTGATGTAACTATGGACAGTAGTGATCCAGTCACCAATATCACAGATATCACAGGTTTATATGTGTTCTGTTTAATGCCCAAAACAAATATTTTTTCTGATATATATAAGAATTTGCCAATGGGTGTTGCAGCAAAACCTCGATTTGGTTTCTATTATATTAATTAGGAAATAACAATAATTTACTTTAATCACCTACAGCATCAATTGGTGATTTGATTGTTGCAAATTAAATTTACTGGCGATACAATATCGTTATAAAATTGAGAATGGAAATGGGGAATGTGTCAAAGAGACAACAAACCGACCAAAGAGCAAATAACAGCCATCTCCATTTTAATGAAACTGGAAGAAAACAAAGTTAAACTATACATTTAATATCAGTCATACATCGTCTTAAGTATAAGCATAGTAAGCTTTTGAAGGATGTTTGGTCATGTTGGGAATCTACCTACGTTTTGCATTTGTATAAATAAACACAATGAACAGACTAGATTTGCTTGCTGCATTGAAGACCCAATCGGTGGCCTTTGGCTGTTATATGCTCTTTGGTCAGGCTGTTGTCTCTTTGACATATTCCCCATTTCCATTCTCAGTTTTATTGTCAGATGAAACTTATGTGACTTGACTGTTTATTATAAAGAATATAGAAAAACTGTCTTAATTTATAGAATATAAAGAAATGAAAGACCCCCATTGTGCATAAAACTTATTTCACAACTTAATTTGTATCAGACAATGGCACTGAATTAGAAATAAAAACAATTTTCTTTGCATTTTTTTCTTCAAATTTTATTTTAGAAACAACAGCTTCAGCATATAATACCAGCATTACAACACCATACTGGAAACACCATGACGATAATTCCTCTGGTCACGGAATTAAAGACCATACAGTTTTTGTATCGTTGGTTGTCATGGGGATTATAGTGCCAGCCATCTTTATTTTTATATTTACAATGATTTGTATTAAACATAGGAAAACCAAACAGACAAGAAGGTGAGATACTAAATATAGGAAGATGTGGTATGAGTGCCAATGAGACAACTCTCCATCCAATAGATATAAGAAGATGTGGTATGAGTGCCAATGAGACAACTTTCCATCCAAGTCACAATTTGTAAGAGTAAACCATTAAAGGTCAAAGTAGGATCTTCAACACAGACCCTGGGCTCACACCGAACAGCAAGCCTAAATGGACCCCAAAAATGACTAGTGAAAAACCATTCAAACGGGAAAACAAACAGTCTAATCCATTTAAAAAACAAGAAATGAAAAACACTTATAAAGTACATCAACAACCGACAACTACTGAACATCAGATTCCTGACCTTGGACTGGTTCAAACAAATGCAGTATTAATAAACTTTTTAATAGGTACCAACCTTCACCCTTATCTGAAACAATAGTGTAAAATTACAACAAAGAAACAAGATGAGATACTCTCTATTATTAAAGATTGAACATATAAGGAAATTGGGATAATGCTTAAGAAAAATGGGACATAACAATAAAGAATAGAGAAAAATAGATGAAAAAAATAAAATACTTTTAGACTGTGTGGTGATGCTTGGTCCATGGCATTCATAATATCTACTACTTCTCCGACCCTTGTATTAGCTATTTGTGATGTCAAAAAATGAAAGTGATAACAAGGACCTGTTGGAGAATAATAAAGTGGTGAAATATTTTACTGGAACAGCCTTTATACAGAAAAATATGAAGAGCTGTCTAATATTGACAAACGTCATAAGGAAGCTAACTTGATTTTTATTGAGGGGCTAGGATGAAATTGTTAAGAAGGCAGAACAGGAGTTTTGAGTGAAAAAAAGGGTAGGATTGTCACGGAATAGAAGTTCCTTCATAATATAAGTTCCAAAAGGAACAAATGTTCTAGAATATTATTTCCACAGGGATAAATATTACAGTATATGTTCCTAACAAAATAAATGGTATAGAATATTTGTTCCAACAGGGATAAATATTACAGTATATGTTCCTAACAAAATAAATGGTATAGAATATTTGTTCCAACAGGAATAGATATTATGACAATGTTTATAACAAAGTTTACATTGGAACTTTTGTTAGGTGGAACAAATATACGTTGACAGGATGAGCAACTTGGCAAACAGAAAGGAACGGATGACAATTTATGGGAAAAAAGTCAGGATAAACTAGTTAAAAAAATGCAAGACCGAAGAGAATGAAAAAAGCAGGACAGACATTACAACTAAAAAAAATGCAGGACAACATTTTTCATTCATTAGAGCCCCAGGAATTGGTATGTACTGATAGTATACGCCACACTGAAAGTAATTAATATACTTCATGTTTTTATCATATTTATAGATAATCAAAAGTAATATATAAACTTTATGTCTTTTCAGATCAACCATGTTATTAAGAAACGGCCCTGACATTCCCATGGATGATATTCCTCTGTCAATCAAAACAAATCTAGAAAATGGCCGACTCTAAATCATGTATACAGCAGCCATCTTGAGGGAGACAGATTGAAGACTATGAATGTCAGAAAACATTTAAAATGGCATGAAAAATGTAAAAAAAAATACTGTGTTCTCATTAGCTAAAATATTTTGCTTGTAAAACCTGGTTGTGCTATTTTAAGATGTGATTTTTTTATTTTTATTTTTTTATTTTTAGTCTATATATATTGTTGCTATTTTTAGACATTATATATATATATAGTATTTGTTCAAAACTATCTTTTACCACTTTCGTTTTTTAAGCCATATCTTTAAAATACTAGTCTAAAGGTCTCTTTGAAGAATTTCAGAATTTCAGAGTGTTATTGCTAGAATTTCGTTAGAAAATTGTTTTTTACATCTTTTTATCAATTGAATTAGAACTTTTAAAGAATTTTACATTTGTTGTTGTGTGATTTTTCTAGTGAAAACCTGTTATTATTTTTTACGTCTTTTATCCAATTGTATGTGGCATTTTTTCTATGTATCTGCTTTTACAACTACAGCCAGTCTTTACGCTATTATAGCAATGTATGGTAAAGATTGCTTTAATTTATCAGTGGGAAGTAAAATTAAATATTGTGTTGTATAAAGCTTTGGTTGTAGTTGAGTCAACTAGAATTCTAGACAAAAGGAAAACAACTCCAATTTTTAAAAATGACTTTAAAAATGACATCATTTATATTTTTAGAACAGATAATAGATTCCTGCACCTTGCAGAAGTTACATAATTGTCTTGACAAGTGTAACATCATTTTTTTACTTAAATATCTTAGTATATATTTCCTTGGTAAATTTCTGGAAATGTTCAAGTATAGGATGTAAAGAATGTTATGACCAATGCACTATATTTTATATATCAAAAAGGTTGTGATTAGCCTTAGAAGATTTAGATATCAAGTCAGTACCATAGGGTTCTGATTGCATTAAGTGCCAGTCTGCCTAAGGATCAGGCAGTGGTGAAAACATGACCAAAAAAACCCATCCAATTTGACATTGATTTCAGTTCATAATATGTAGTTATGCACAAAAATAACATTCATTTCCATTTTCTGTTCTGGTAATAGAAGATACAATTTGGTTGAAATGCACTAGAAATTAACGAATAAGGGGAGATAACTCTGTAATTTGCTATCTAATAAAACCAATTTTCTAACCAAGTTATTTGATATTACCAGACAAACACAAATGAAAGACTAATACTTTATAACTCAGGATGATGGTTAGTATTAAATAGCATGATTAGCTCAGTGGGTTTTTTCTAATCATGTTTTAATTTTTACCTAAATTGCCTGATTCTTACAAAGACTGGCACTTAATCATTATGTGAAACTATGTTACTGAGCCTAGCTATAGATACTGTAAATTCAGAAATTCAATTCATCTATTATTGCAATTTTGGAGAAATATAAAAATTGTGAGATTAGTTTTTGCGATTCCAAAACCATCTGCATGCAGATAAATGTATCAAATTTCAGATATGAGTGCTTATAATTGCCATACTTAGTCAGACACATTTTTGTCATTACTAAAAGCCTCGTTTTAAGTTCTGAATATACAGTTGTAGAAAATGTACTTATAATAAAGGTACCTATTGTAATAAAACAAAACATTTTTTTTGTAGTATTGTATTAATTGGTGCTAGCAAATGTATTAAATGTTTAAAATAATTTATAGTCAGGGTATATGGCATTCAGATTTGTATTTAATTATTTTCATTAATATTTAGATTTAATGCTGAAATTGGTTTATTGATGTTTAGATAATGCTTTTTTGTATGTAAACAACAAATTGATTAGAAGTGATTGTTGGGTTCAATAGTGCCTTGTGTAATTTATTTATCATTGTAAATGCTAATATGCTGTTCTGTTTTTTTAACTTTAACATTGTATATATTTGTTATTGAAGTCAAAAATTATTAAAAGCTGTCAATTTGTGCCCATTGTAAAGGTTATATTTAAATATTCAACATTTCTTCATCTCAGAGCCTTCTCATAGTTTTTGATTAGATCATGTGATTACTTTGACAATTTTATTGTACTTGAAGGGCTTATTCAAGAAGATATTTTTTTTCTCAACATTTTTATACTGTTCATTGTAATAATGTTTTGTAATAATATTTGAATATAAATTCTTCTAATGATTTAAATGAAAAGGATTGTGTGTGGCATTTATTTTTCATAAGCTTCTTTTAATTTATAATTCATATTATTTTCTAACTGTGCCTTTTGTTTTATTCTAAGTGCCTTATACATAATATTTGTAATTGTTATACATGTATAAAGGAATAAATACTGTTTATGATGCAGTTTTGTTAAGTTAAATGTACACACAGGCAACACAGCATAGACACTAAAATTTGTTCTCAACTTTTTTATGCCCTACCTACAACAGTAGAGGGGCATTATGTTTTCTGGTCTGTGGGTCCTTCCATTCTTTGTTTGTCCATCTGTCTGTCATGCTGCAGGTTAAAGTTTTTGGTCAAGGTAGTTTATGAAGACTTGAAACTTAGTACACATGTTCCCTTTGATATGATCTCTCTAATTGAAATTCCAAATTAGAGTTATTGCCTCAATTTCAGTCCACTGATCATAGTAAATGATAGTGCGATTGGGGCATCCTGTACTATGGACACATTCTTGTTTCATGATACATCCATTATAACTTGGCACCAGTAGTCAAGTAGTCATTCATCTACTGTATAACTAGCCTGTCAACACTGAAGGTTGATATTTCAGTTCATAATAAAGACTGTGTTTCATTGCAGTGGACTGACTTTCATTTGGCTGAAGGCTGAACAGTGACCTATGGTTGCCTTTTCTGTGTAATTTGATCTGGTGTTGTGAAGTACAGTTTAATTCATAGTTGAAGGCTGTACAGTGACCTATGGTTGCCTTTTCTGTGTAATTTGATCTGGTGCTGTGAAGTACGGTTTAAATCATAGTTGAAGGCTGTATCGTGACCTATGGTTGCCTTTTCTGTGTAATTTGATCTGGTGTTGTGAAGTACAGTTTAATTCATAGTTGAAGGCTGTACAGTGACCTATGGTTGCCTTTTCTGTGTAATTTGATCTGGTGTTGTGAAGTACGGTTTAAATCATAATTAATGGCTGTACAGTGACCTATGGTTGCCTTTTCTGTGTAATTTGATCTGGTGTTGTGAAGTACGGTTTAAATCATAGTTGAAGGCTGTACAGTGACCTATGGTTGCCTTTTCTGTGTAATTTGATCTGGTGCTGTGAAGTACAGTTTAATTCATAGTTGAAGGCTGTACAGTGACCTATGGTTGCCTTTTCTGTGTAATTTGATCTGGTGCTGTGAAGTACAGTTTAAATCATAATTAATGGCTGTACAGTGACCTATGGTTGCCTTTTCTGTGTAATTTGATCTGGTGTTGTGAAGTACGGTTTAAATCATAGTTGAAGGCTGTACAGTGACCTATGGTTGCCTTTTCTGTGTAATTTGATCTGGTGCTGTGAAGTACAGTTTAATTCATAGTTGAAGGCTGTACAGTGACCTATGGTTGCCTTTTCTGTGTAATTTGATCTGGTGCTGTGAAGTACGGTTTAAATCATAATTAATGGCTGTACAGTGACCTATGGTTGCCTTTTCTGTGTAATTTGATCTGGTGTTGTGAAGTACGGTTTAAATCATAGTTGAAGGCTGTACAGTGACCTATGGTTGCCTTTTCTGTGTAATTTGATCTTGTGTTGTGAAGTACAGTTTAAATCATAGTTTAAGGCTGTACAGTGAACTATGGTTGCCTTTTCTGTGTAATTTGATCTGGTGTTGTGAAGTATTGTTTAAATCATAGTTGAAGGCTGTACAGTGACCTATGGTTGCCTTTTCTGTGTAATTTGATCTGGTGTTGTGAAGTACAGTTTAATTCATAGTTGAAGGCTGTACAGTGACCTATGGTTGCCTTTTCTGTGTAATTTGATATCGTGTTGTGAAGTACGGTTTAAATCATAGTTGAAGGCTGTACAGTGACCTATGGTTGCCTTTTCTGTGTAATTTTATCTGGTGTTGTGAAGTACAGTTTAATTCATAGTTGAAGGCTGTACAGTGACCTATGGTTGCCTTTTCTGTGTAATTTGATCTGGTGCTGTGAAGTACAGTTTAATTCATAGTTGAAGGCTGTACAGTGACCTATGGTTGCCTTTTCTGTGTAATTTGATCTGGTGCTGTGAAGTACGGTTTAAATCATAATTAATGGCTGTACAGTGACCTATGGTTGCCTTTTCTGTGTAATTTGATCTGGTGTTGTGAAGTACAGTTTAATTCATAGTTGAAGGCTGTACAGTGACCTATGGTTGCCTTTTCTGTGTAATTTGATCTGGTGTTGTGAAGTACAGTTAAATTCATAGTTGAAGGCTGTACAGTGACCTATGGTTGCCTTTTCTGTGCAATTTGATCTGGTATTGTGAAGTAGAGTTTAAATCATAGTTGAAGGCTGTACAGTGACCTATGGTTGCCTTTTCTGTATAATTTGATCTGGTGTTGTGTAGTACAGTTTAATTCATAGTTGAAGGCTGTACAGTGACCTATGGTTGCCTTTTCTGTGTAATTTGATCTGGTGCTGTGAAGTATTGTTTAAATCATAGTTGAAGGCTGTACAGTGAACTATTGTTGCCTTTTCTGTGTAATTTGATCTGGTGTTGTGAAGTATTATTTAAATCATAGTTGAAGGCTGTACAGTGACCTATGGTTGCCTTTTCTGTGTAATTTGATCTGGTGTTGTGAAGTACAGTTTAATTCATAGTTGAAGGCTGTACAGTGACCTATGGTTGCCTTTTCTGTGTAATTTGATCTGGTGCTGTGAAGTATGGTTTAAATCATAGTTGAAGGCTGTACAGTGACCTATGGTTGCCTTTTCTGTGTAATTTGATCTGGTGCTGTGAAGTACAGTTTAAATCATAATTAATGGCTGTACAGTGACCTATGGTTGCCTTTTCTGTGTAATTTGATCTGGTGCTGTGAAGTACAGTTTAATTCATAGTTGAAGGCTGTACAGTGACCTATGGTTGCCTTTTCTGTGTAATTTGATCTGGTGCTGTGAAGTACGGTTTAAATCATAATTAATGGCTGTACAGTGACCTATGGTTGCCTTTTCTGTGTAATTTGATCTGGTGCTGTGAAGTACGGTTTAAATCATAGTTGAAGGCTGTACAGTGACCTATGGTTGCCTTTTCTGTGTAATTTGATCTGGTGCTATGAAGTACAGTTTAAATCATAGTTGAAGGCTGTACAGTGACCTATGGTTGCCTTTTCTGTGCAATTTGATCTGGTGTTGTGAAGTACAGTTTAAATCATAGTTGAAGGCTGTACAGTGACCTATGGTTGCCTTTTCTGTGCAATTTGATCTTGTGCTATGAAGTACAGTTTAAATCATAGTTGAAGGCTGTACAGTGACCTATGGTTGCCTTTTCTGTGCAATTTGATCTGGTGCTATGAAGTACAGTTTAAATCATAGTTGAAGGCTGTACAGTGACCTATGGTTGCCTTTTCTGTGTTATTTGATCTGGTGTTGTGAAGTATGGTTTAAATGATAATTAATGGCTGTACAGTGACCTATGGTTGCCTTTTCTGTGTAACTTGATCTGGTGTTGTTTAGTACAGTTTAAATCATAGTTGAAGGCTGTACAGTGACCTATGGTTGCCTTTTCTGTGTAATTTGATCTGGTGTTGTGAAGTACAGTTTAAATCATAGTTGAAGGCTGTATCGTGACCTATGGTTGCCTTTTCTGTGTAATTTGATCTGGTGTTGTGAAGTACAGTTTAAATCATAGTTGATGGCTGTACCGTGACCTATGGTTGCCTTTTCTGTGTAATTTGATCTGGTGTTGTGAAGTACAGTTTAAATCATAGTTGATGGCTGTACCGTGACCTTTGGTTGCCTTTTCTGTGTAATTTGATCTGGTGTTGTGAAGTAGAGTTTAAATCATAGTTGAAGGCTGTACAGTGACCTATGGTTGCCTATTCTGTGTAATTTGATCTGGTGTTGTGAAGTATGGTTTAAATCATAGTTGAAGGCTGTACAGTGACCTATGGTTGCCTTTTCTGTGTAATTTGATCTGGTGTTGTGAAGTAGAGTTTAAATCATAGTTGAAGGCTGTACAGTGACCTATGGTTGCCTTTTCTGTATAATTTGATCTGGTGTTGTGTAGTACAGTTTAAATCATAGTTGAAGGCTGTACCATGACCTATGGTTGCCTTTTCTGTATAATTTGATCTGGTGTTGTGAAGTACAGTTTAAATCATAGTTGAAGGCTGTACAGTGACCTATGGTTGCCTTTTCTGTGTAATTTGATCTGGTGTTGTGAAGTACAGTTTAAATCATAGTTGAAGGCTGTACAGTGACCTATGGTTGCCTTTTCTGTGTAATTTGGTCTCTTGTGCAGAGTTGTCTCATTGGAAATCAAACAATGTCTTACTATTATATTATTATCTTGCACATTAGCTACCTTTGGTTTTTAAAAAGAAAAACAAATTGTGATTCTGCAGTTTTTTGTACATTAGTTTTCAGTTTAGTAATTTTTACAACTGCCCAAAGTTGGTGTGCAAAATGTTTTCATGATAGTAATGGTAAAACCAAATAAAAATATATTTGTGATTCCAGTATCATCCTTTAAAGTTTAGGGTTGGCAGGTAGGATTTTTTTTATTTTTTTTTTATTTTGGATGGTCAAAATCCTAAAAAAAAAAATTGTCTGTTAATCAAGTCAAAAGTTTGGTATATCCATGAATGTGCATAGAGCATGATTTAATTATCAGTGTTGTTCAGTCACTTTTTCAATGTAATTCATTGCAACCATTGTAATAATCTGATATATTACGTTTTTAGTTAATTTTGTTGCATTTTAGCCAAAGGAGACACTACTGATGGCAATTCAGATGACAGAAGTCTGTCAATTAAATTAATTAAATTCACATTCCTCCAAATTTGATCATTTTAAAATTTATTTATCAAAAATGAAAAAAAAAATCTCGACGATGGGGTTTAAACTGGGGTTGGTCGGAGAACTGGAACCACACATATACCTTATTTGTCCTATAGTTTTCATGATGAGAGAGATTTATTGCCTTATCTGCGTTATTTTTCCTGAAATGATATCAAACATGATTAATTTTCATGTTTTTTATTATTATTTTTATGTTTATATTTACAAATTGCACATAGTTTCATCTCATCAAATCATACCAGCCATTCTCTCTCCTTGTACAGTTTTATTGTAAGTTTCACATGGCATTCAATGACTATAACAAACACATAACTGATTCAAAGAGATTACTTGCATTCCTTTTCGCATGATTACACTACTAGATTGATGATGGTATGTTTTCAAATATTCTTACAAATTTTGATTTCCTTTTTCTTTTCGAGTTGAACAACAGGAATCACTTTCACAAAAAAACTTAAGACTAATATTGATTGTAAGTATACTTAATTTTTCATGACTAACAAATAATCTTAATCGTTAGTATTTATATGAATCTGACTCCAGAATTCTATTTTACACCATGAAATTACATCAAAATCCCAAAGAGTATGCAGTTGACATTAATCAAAATATAATTATTACATTTGAATCCATGATAAAATTTACAAGTTTAATGTCTATGATAAATATACATAATGATAAATGGATAGGAACATCATTCAACATTCACCCTTTCATACATCACTCAAAAACCACATTTCTACATCTCGATCATACAAACTTCAATAGCACAACACAATTCATGTCTAGTCCGATTCTGACCCAGATTTATTTTTCTCTGACTCACTCCCACTCTGCTTGCCACCGCCTCCACTTCCTGCTTCACTTTCCTCATCAGATTCTACAATTCTGGCTTTCTTCTTTTTATGTCCTGTATCTGAATCTGAATCCTACAAAATAATAAAAACATTGACATAAATTTATTCTTATCAGGAAGCTCTGAGCATGCTTCCAGGAAGCTTGGAGCTTTTTAAGTAAGCACTTCTCAGCAATATATTTAACACAGATAAAAGGCAATGTGGTATAAGTGCCAATGAGACAACTCTCCTTCCAATTCAAAATATGTAAACCATTATAGGTCAAAGTACGGTTTTCAACTTGGGAGCTTTGGCTCAAACTGAACAGCAAGCTATTCAGGGCCTAAAAATTGCTAGTGTAAATTCAAACAGGAAAACCAACAGTTTTATCAATATAAAAATGAGAAATGATAAACACTTATCAATCACATCAACAAACAACAACCACTGAATAACAGGTTCCTAGCTTAGGGCAGGTGTGAACTAACATAGCTGAATTCTTTCAATCAATTATATCAAAGGGAAATAATTTTAGAGGATGCTCAATGTGTATAATGTCAGCCAATTATACTATAAAAGCAAACAACAAAAGGCCTACTGATTTTGTAGTTGTTATGTATTATAAATGTATGTTTAAAGTTTTGAGTTCAATCGTGCATAAATATATTTCAAAATTGTAAAATAGTTCATGCATTCAGGTCACACATTTTTTTATTCCTAAGAAATTCTTTATATGCTGTGGATTAATTTACTTTTGTCTGTTTTATAGCAGTGGTCAAGGCTAGTACAGTCTGTACGGTTAGCCACTAGTCTGATGCCCCAGAATAGTAAAATTACAGACTGTAGTAGTAACATATCAGAATTAGGTCAACTCATTAGTTCAGAATATTCAATGAGAATATATTCATCCTCTAATTGAATATATCATGTATATTGGGTAATGGGATATTTTTTTGCTGACATTTAGGGTTTCTGTTTTGTCAGATTCTACTGTATTTTAAAAGTTTGGTTTTTGATTTGCCAGATTCTACTGTATTTTAAAAGTTTGGTTTCTGAGTTGCCAGTTTCTATTGTATTTCAAAAGCTTCCTTCTAACTTACATCCTCTACTGGACCTTTCTTAGCCTTCATCAACCGCTGAGCTCCAGATCGTTCCTTGTCAGAATCATAAGAATCACTATCACTTGAGTAAATGTCTGGAACATTTGGCCGATCTGAAAGAATCAAATAATAACATATCATTAAATACTTCTTACTAGTATATTGGGTCTGTCTGAAAAATTACATAATAACAAATAAATTTTTCATATTACAGTTAAAAAACAAAAATTATTTTATTTTGCTAGGACAATTTGATATTTGACCTACCTCTAGTAATTATGTATAAATTTTCTATAATTATAGCAATTAAGACTTGACCTTTGACCTACCTCTAGCATTTTTGAAATGCAATGCATTTTAGTGTTTACTATCAAGACTTCATCTTTGACCTACCTTTAGCATTTTGTGTAAATGTTTTAAATTTTTTAAATTTCTCTTAGAAGATTTGACCTTTGACCTATCTCTAGCATTTTTGTAATGTTTTTTAATGGCTGCTATGAAGATTTGACCTTTGACCTACCTCTAGCATTTTTGTAATGTTTTTAATGACTGCTATGAAGATTTGACCTTTGACCTACCTCTAGCATTTTTGTAATGTTTTTTAATGGCTGCTATGAAGACATGAGCTTTGACCTACCTCTAGCATTTTTGTAATGTTTTTTAATGACTGCTATGAAGATTTGACCTTTGACCTACCTTTAGCATTTTGTGTAAATGTTTTAAATTTTTTAAATTTCTCTTAGATTTGACCTTTGACCTACCTCTAGCATTTTTGTAATGTTTTTTAATGGCTGCTATGAAGACATGACCTTTGACCTACCTCTAGCATTTTTGTAATGTTTTTTAATGACTGCTATGAAGATTTGACCTTTGACCTACCTCTAGCATTTTTGTAATTTTTTTTAATGGCTGCTATGGAGATATCTCCTTCTTCCTCTTCATCCCCGCTTTCTAGGTAAATACAAGAGAGACCCTTAGCAAGTCTTTCTTTTTGTCTTTTCTTCGTTCCTTCCATTCTAATGGCTGCTCTCAACTTTTCTTCCTCTTTCTGTAAAATATGACAAACTTTAGATTTGACAAGACAGACATTCTTTACAGACTGAAAAACTCAACAAGAATGTGTCAATAGTACACGGATGCCCAACTTGCACTACCATTTTCTATGTTCAGTGGACTGTGAAATTGGGTAAAAAAAAAATGGCATTAAATTTAGAAAGAGCATATCATATCATAGAGAACAAGTGTACTAAGTTTCAAGTTGATTAGACTTCAACTAAATCAAAACCTAACTAAACCAAAAACTTTAACCTGAAACTAGACAGATGGAAGAACAGAGGAACTAAAGGACGTACACACAAAAAAGCATAATGCCCCTAAAAATAAGAAAATATGAGAAGTGAAAAGTATAAAATGAACCTAATGTGTATTAATTTTGTGACATCTGATAGACAAAGGAGCAGATTTATGCATGTATAACTCCTACAGCCCACTACCTCTATGTACCGTTATCATTTCTGTTCTGTTAGTGATGGGAAAATAGCCACTTCCTCTATATATGTTCCTTTATCATTTCTGTTCTATTAGCATTATATTAACATTTGATGGGATAAAAGCCACTACCTATATATATATATGTGTACATTTATCATTTTTGATCTATTAGTGAGTAAGTGATGTTATAATAGCCACTATACATATGTATCATTATTATTTCTGTTCTGTACGTGATGTTATAATAGCCATTACCACTATATATATACCTTTATCATTTCAGATCTGTTAGCGTCAGGATCTTTGCCGTGGATGGGTAATACTTTGACCTTTTGTGTTTTCGTTGATCTGTCTGCTAATGACAATGTCATTTTTCTGTGGGTGAACGATTCTGTAGAATGTGGTCTGTGAGAAAAATGTTATATAAAATTAATGTTAAAATATATCCATATATGTTAGGGAGTCAAAGTATACATAATCTCAACCACTCTCATAATGTGCCTGCCCCAAGCAATGAGCCTGTAGATCAGTGGTGCCAATCTTTAATAATGTGTCTGCCCCAAGCAAGGAGCCTGTAGATCAGTGGTACCAATCTTTAATAATGTGCCTGCCCAATCAAGGAGCCTGTAGATCAGTGGTACCAATCTTTAATAATGTGTCTGCCCCAAGCAAGGAGCCTGTAGATCAGTGGTACCAATCTTTTATAATGTGTCTGCCCCAAGCAAGGAGCCTGTAGATCAGTGGTACCAATCTTTTATAATGTTCCTGCCCAAAGCAAGGTGCCTGTAGATCAGTGGTACCAATCTTTTATAATGTTCCTCCCCAAAACAGGGAGCCTGTAGATCATTGGCACTAATCTTTAATAATGTGCCTGCCCCAAGCAAGGACCCTGTAGATCAGCGGTACTAATCTTTCATAATGTGCCTGTCGCAAGCAAGGAGCCTGTAGATCATTGGTACAAATCTTTTATAATGTTCCTGCCCCAAGCAAGGAGCCTGTAGATCATTGGTACCAATCTTTAATAATGTGCCTGCCCCAAAGCAAGGAGCCTGTAGATCAGTGGTACCAATCTAGGAGCCTGTATATCAGTGGTACCAATCTAGGAGCCTGTAGATCAGTGGTACCAATCTAGGAGCCTGTAGATCAGTGGTACCAATCTAGGAGCCTGTAGATCGGTGGTACCAATCTAGGAGCCTGTAGATCGGTGGTACCAATCAAGGAGCCTGTAGATCGGTGGTACCAATCTAGGAGCCTGTAGATTGGTGGTACCAATCAAGGAGCCTGTAGATCAGTGGTACCAATCTAGGAGCCTGTAGATCAGTGGTACCAATCTAGGAGCCTGTAGATCGGTGGTACCAATCAAGGAGCCTGTAGATCGGTGGTACCAATCAAGGAGCCTGTAGATCGGTGGTACCAATCAAGGAGCCTGTAGATCAGTGGTACCAATCTAGGAGCCTGTAGATCAGTGGTACCAATCTAGGAGCCTGTAGATCAGTGGTACCAATCTAGGAGTCTGTAGATCGGTGGTACCAATCTAGGAGCCTGTAGATCAGTGGTACCAATCTTTTATAATTGTTTTTATTGAATGTTATACTGTGGATTTGTTTATTTTTCGTGAATTGAGGAAAACTTGCATTTTCATGGATATGTAATTTTGTTGTTTTTACAAATTCTGCATACATTACATAAGATAATTTGTAATTTGTTAAACAATTAAATTTGTGTTTCCCCTGTAACCACAAATATTGGTGTCTGACAAATATTTATGAATCCAAAGTTTTATTAAATTGGTAGCAATAAATTACATTGATTTCCCAGTTAAATAAAAAAAGATAATTTCACATGTAAAAGAAACGTGGTTATTTCACTCTCTGACGTCATAAAACAATAGGCATTGTCAAGACGTCGATAACGTCGGATCAAAACAAATTGTCAATGCGTAGGAAAAACATATAGTTCCTTACATTTTCTACATTAATTTCATAAAAAAAAAAAGCCATTAGCCAATGTAATAAAAAGTATAACTAATCGCTGTATTTGAATATCAAAAATAAGACAACTTATGACAGAACGCCGCTATGGATTAAACTCGTCTTATTTTTTATATTCAAATACGGCAATTAGTTATATTACAAGTATTATTAAATAAGG
The DNA here is from genome assembly GCA_037788925.1 of Mytilus galloprovincialis. Taxonomy (NCBI): domain Eukaryota; kingdom Metazoa; phylum Mollusca; class Bivalvia; order Mytilida; family Mytilidae; genus Mytilus; species Mytilus galloprovincialis. The sequence continues at coordinate 84,698,153 of CM075338.1, forward strand.
CCTATAATTTTCTCTTAAAACTATTTCACATTTCTTTATCTCGCAGCCTATATAGCTACCTATACTGTATGGTTGTGGTCAATGTAAAATGTCAGAGATCCATTCACTTAAACTAAAGTTATTGTCTGGAAACCAAATGTGTCTATAGTTTAGATAAGCATTATAGGAACCCCAAAATATGTTTGCGGTCATATAAAAATAAGTATGTTTTATAAATGTTACGTTATTGAGTTATACATGAATGAGACAGCACTCACACAACAAAAGGTAAACAAAGTTCTTACCTGAAGGCCACTTTTGTCCTGAATACACTTTGACCTTGTAAACCAGTACCTTGGCGTACAAACAAGTGATTAAAATCTCCCTGAATCGGCATAGTATGGACGTCAAATATCTCTGTGCCCAAATGTAATGACATGCTGAAATGTAAAAAAAGTTGAACCATCAAAATTCATGGCTCCTCTTAAAGGGGCACTAGCTACGAGATATATAAAAAATGTAAAGTTTGATTGTTTTCTGTTCAATCAATAATGAAAGTGAAATAGTGAAATAACAATTCACTTTTTGCAGCCAAAAATGTTCCATTTTGTCAAATTACGCTAAGAAACATTGATAATTAGTTATTCACTTGCAAGTGAATGAGTCAACCTCTTTAATTCATGTGAACTTCAATTTAACCCCTAGATAGAGATTGACAACGCATGCATTGTACGTGTACTGGTTATTTAAAGAAAAAGAATGTCAACATTGAAAGTGAAACTACGGTAAATCATTTGATTACTAATTCGATGCACATGAAATCATTCTTATACGGTTAAAAACAATGAGAAACATCTATTTTTAATCTATGAAATAAAATCAAACAGACCTATACAAATCCAACTGCACGTGTTGGTTTAATCTATTCATATCTTTATTTATGTTTACATCGCTTATATGGTCATCTGAGGTCAAATCGATAGTTAATTAGATGGCGTCTGGACTAAAATACACACGAAACGAACCTATATTTTATCTACCCCATGCTCTGTAAACTTTATTTTAGACTTTTGATAGTTTGGATAAATGTTTTACATTGTTATAAATGAAATATGAGAATTTGAGTCAAATCGGTGACCATGAATTTGACAGTTAGTGCCCCTTTAAGAGTCTGACATAGTATGGACGTCAAATATCTCTGTGCCCAAATGTAATGACATGCTGAAATAGAAGAAAATAAAAATAAAAATAAATATGGTGTCACCAAACTTGTTTTCTTGATACAATCAAGAAATGAAAAGTTTTCTTTATAAAATTTTCCTATTTGGATTAATGGCTCAGGGAAAAATTGATTAGAATAAACAAATATTTTGTGTTTGTTTAAAGACTCTAAGAAGTGCAATAAATCAATATGTTTTCTTTATTCGTTAAATACATTGAAATTCACAAAAATTACAGTTATCTTATATGGGTTATATATGAGAAACTTAATTTTTCCTTTTTGAGGAAACATTAAAAGATAGAATTGGTTAAGACTGAATAAGAGTATTGCATTTCCAAAACACTTTTGAAATTTTGAAATATTAGGCATCACAAGCCTATTTTCTTGAAAACACTATTTTTCTTAACAAATTCAGAATAATTATCTGCCCTTGATTTGTGATTTTTTTTCTGAAAATTTATATGTGATTTTTTTTCTGAAAATTTATATATACACTTAACTCTGGACCTTTTTTGATAGTATAATTCATGAATTTGAAGATTTAAAAGATCCTGTTGTATATTAAAGGATACTTGGGTAAATATTTTTAAACTAAAAACTATATTTTCAACAAGACCAGAAAGGATCATCAGAAAAAGACACCCTGTCTACCTTAAGTTTAAAAAGAATTGGTTGAGGGGGTAGACCTTGGTTCAGGGAGATAACTTTTTAAATCGGTTATGCGTTTGTAAAAGTCAAGTACCATCAATGTATTTGAAGCATTTACCTGAAACAGATTGGAAATAATCCATGTAACCTAGAAGCTGACAATATATCTATTGAAAGGGTTGACACAAACGTAATGATGATTTTAACCTAGATCTACCTCCTTAAACATTAGTCTCACCTGCCGTCTGACCATCTAACAATCCTGGCATTACTCTCTTTCTTTGGTGCACCTAACTCGTCTAATACATCGTTGCCGTCTGCATCTTTCACTTTTCGCCATCGAATAGCATTCTCTACCTGCAAATTCAGGCAAAAATTATAGTAAAGGATTTTGACTTAATTTTTGTTGATATGCATTGAAAAAAAGATTTGATTTCACCTTTTTTCAAACAATTACGTGACTTTTTTCACTCGATTCAATTAGTTTTTTTCAAATTTTAAAAATATTCATCGTAGACTTTTTCATTAAAATTAGTACAACTAATCTTCATACGTAATCAAACATAATGCCATTTCATAAACTAGAGGCTCTCAGGAGCCTGTGTCGCTCACCTTGGTCTATGTGCATATTAAACAATAGACACAGAACTATTCATGACAAAATTGTGTATTGGTGATGGTAATGTGTTTGCAGATTTTACTTTACTGAACAATTTTAATGCTACAATCAATTTTCTCTATCTATAATGAACTTGGTCCAGTAATATTTACACAAAATTATGAAAATTGTTAAAAATTTACTATAAAATGCAATAGCTCCTTAACGGGTCAGTTGACAATTTTGGTCATGTTGACTTATTTGTAGATCTTACTTTGCTCACCATTATTGCTGTTTACAATTTATCTTTATCTATAATAATACAAGATAATAACAAAAAACTGCAAAATTTCCTTAAAATTACTAATTCGGTGGCAGCAACCCAACAACAGGTTGTTCGATTTGTCTGAAAATTACAAGGCAGATAGATCTTGACCTGATAAACATTTTTACCCACGTCAGATTTGCTCTTAATGCTTTGGTTTCAGAGATATAAGCCAAAATCTACATTTTACCCCTATGTTCTATTTTTAGCCATGGCGGCCTCAGATACATTTTTTAAACTAGATACCCCAATGATGATTGTGGCCAAGTTTGGTTAAATTTGGCCAAGTAGTTTCAGAGGAGAAGATTTTTGTAAAAGTTTACAAACGACGGGCGAAGATAGACGATGACAGTCGCCAAGTGATGACAAAAGCTCACTTGACCTGTCAGGTCAGGTGAGCTAAAAAAGAGGGGCCTATATGACTTTGCAAAAATAACATTTTACATTTGCAATGCCATTATCTTCACAGTAACTGTATAGTATGCCCTTAACATTGGTTTTCAGTTATAACAAAGTGACCTTATTTACCTTCAACTTTAACCTTGCTCGACCTTCTTCATCTAAAACTTCATCTTCATCAATCTCATCTTCATATGATGTAGGATCATAAGGCCTATAAAATATATTTATCAATAATGGACTTTAGTTTACTCATTTGAATTGTTTTACATTGTCATTTCAGGGCCTTTTTTAGCTGACTATGCGGTATGGGCTTTGCTCATTGATGAAGGCCAAACGGTGACCTATAGTTGTTAATTTCTGTGTCATTTAAGTCTCTTGTGGAGAGTTGTATTATTTGCAATCATACCAAATCTTTTTTTTTATATTTTGTCTAGGTCAAGACATGGACTGTTCAGATTATATTGAATAATGATGAAGTCTGAGTGTCAAGATAATGTAACAGGTCCATATATAATTATTGACTGAGTGAAAGTCCTTAATTCATATATTACATATGTAAATAATGTATTATGAAAATGGCATTCAATTTTTTTTCTGTGTATTATCCGAAGAATTTTAACATATTATTGAAAATATAAATTGTCATTGAACAACTTCACAGCTTGTGTTATCTTTCGTGTATTCTTAGCATCTGCATTTAACATAGATAGAATTCTTGATATCTCTTTCTGATAAAATTTTCTTTTCATTTGTTGTTGGGTTCCCTCCATGGTTGTTTCATGTATCTGTGACGTCATGATGTCATAATCTAAATTTAGCAAGATTTTTTATATTGACCGTCTATATGCTTATAAATAAATAGAAACATAGCAATAATATACTTAGAAATAAAAACAAGGTTTCAAATACATAAAATAACCTTTGAAACATGTGATCTGACTATCCAATGATAACAGGAAAATGATACATAAAATAACCTTTGAAACATGTGATCTGACTATACAATAAAAACAGGAAAATGCAACACCATATGTAATATTATAATATTCATAAGTCCTATAAATGTACTTTCAATTTCGATATATTCACTTTTATTCTAATTTGTGTTAATTTACTGCAAAGCAAGAATGTGTCACAAGTACACAGATGCCCCATCTGCATTATCATTTTCTATGTTCAGTGGACCGTGAAAATGGGGTAAAATCTCTAATTTTGGCATTAAAACTTGACAGATTATATCATAGGGAACATGTGTACTAGGTTTCAAGTAAATTGGACTTCAACTTTATCAAAAATTATCTTGACCAAAAACTTTAACCTGAAGTGGGAAAGACAGATGCACAGACCAAAGAACGTAATGCCCATAAATGAGACATTAAAACAAATTTTATCAGAAAATTATCAATGAACACCCCCACAGGAAGCATAGTAAGTTCAGAAATTATTTAGAGTTTGTATTAATGCAAATAATGCGACTAGATTAGTATCCTAATTATGTGAACTTTTATTTTGATATCTTATCCATATATCTGTCTGCAGATTATCTTCAAGTCACAATAAATAATCCGACAGTAATTTGCCATTCTTTTTCTGTTGATAGCTTTAAGTAGCCATGTCACCTCAAGTGGAAAATATTTTTTGAAGGAAACAAAATAAAACAAGCATTGTGTGAGTATCGATATACATAGTCCCCTACCAGTAAAAAAATCATTGTACTTGAACAAAATGCTAACTTGATCTATAACTTGTCATGGTGTCAACTATGTAACAAATGTTAAGTCAATATCTTCAAGCATGACGAAAAAAAATGTGGAAAATTAATTTGGAAAATTTATCATTTAAGTGAATTTTCTATGTCCAAGGACTATAACTCTGCACAAAATCATTAGACAGTACCAACAATGGAACTTGCTCTGTTACTTGTTGTGATAAAACAATATATCAATCATCAAATCAACATCTTCAAGTATGACCTAAAAAACAAAGCTCAAAACTGATTATTTGAGTGAATTTCTAAGTTCAAGGACCATTATCCTGTACCAAATCCTCACACCGGAACAAAATACAATCTTGATCTGTAACTTGTCATGATATAACATTACACCAAATACTAAAACAATATTTTCAAGCATGAAGAAAAAAGTGTGGAAAACTGATTTGCAGGACTGTCAGATGACAGACAGACAGACAAAGGGAGTGTAAACCTAAAGTCCACTTTAACTTCATCACTTAAAATACAAATTTAACATTATACACTGATCTTTTTAGATTTGTAATGATACAAGGGGCACTTTACTGAGGAAATTTTGAAGTTTAACAAAATGTACAGCTTTGCCAAGATTGGTAATGATACAAGGGGCATATTACCTGGTTTCTACACTGAGGAAATTTGGAAGTTTTACATAATGTATAGTTTTGCCAAGATTGGTAATGATACGAGGGATCTCTACTTCTATAAGTGTTTCTTGTGGCTCTTCTACCTCTTCCTCCTCATCAGAACCTCTCCTTCTCTATAAAAACAAAAATAAGGACATCAAGAAACTTAAGTTAATGTTAAAAAAAGTTAAATGAGTTAATGTTAAGTTTTATACATTTATTGACTAAGTCAACTACTGTAAATTCAGAAATTATTGCATTGTTTTTATTATTGCGATGTTTATTAGGCCAATTAAAATTAATTGATAGATTTTCATCCCCGCCCGCCCCTCTGAAATCGTCCGGCCCCGAATTTTTTTATTTTATAAAATTTACGATTTCCGGATTTCGTTCATTCCCGTTACCGGTAACTGTTAAAATTTCGTTTCATCCCCAAAGCTTCCTGTTTCAAATTTCGGTTTTGTACGTCAAGTAAATCTAACAAAAATGATTAAGTCGACCTTTCCGCTGCTCTATGATGACAACATCATCTTCCGAGAGTAAAGATTGATAACGAGAATGACGTGAAATATTGTAAAGAGAAACACGGTGTTTCCAAGACTGCAAATCGCGGTATGTCACAAATTTCTTTGATTAGAAAACTGCGGACTTTTTTATTTATGCAATGACTTTGTCTCAGGAAATTTAAACTGTAAATGATACCCAAAAGCGCAAGATTCGTGGAAACCATTATACAGAAAACATGACTGGATTATAGATATTGAAATACAAGCACGAACTTGTCAGATTTATGACCGTTTATTGAATTTAAAAAGTCGACTAACATATGCATTTTATTTATGCAAGCCCTTTGTTTTTACCCATGGCTGTCTTTTTTATGTTGACAAACAGCAAATGTTCCAATACACCCAAAAAGAGTCATTAAACAACAACTTTTTTTATTATTAAGTTCATGTTTTACATGATAAATTTTAATTATATATTCATCTTGCATATAAAGTACCATGCAACCCTATTATTTTCAACACTCTCTGAGTTTTCATTTTATTCTGTACTCATAATAATTGTGTTGCATACCAATGCATTTGCTTTATTTTATGGGAATACAAATCATTGTTTAGAAACACAAATAAATTTGATGTAGGTAGTCTAATTGAAGAGAGTATTTCTCGCACGTTTTTGTTGTTGAATTTTCAAAGCCACAATTAGACAATTTATCTAAGGATTTGAAAAATTATGTAAGATTCCTCATACTTGTGTATATAAAAAAGAAGATGTGGTATGATTGCCAATGAGACATTACTATCCACAAAAGACCAAAATGACACAGACATTAACAACTAAAGGTCACTGTACGGCCTTAACAATACATGATATAAGCTTATTATTACACTTGCATATATGAAGAACTCGTCAAAAAACATGCAATTTAAGGGTTTCATATGAAATAAAATTTAAAAAATAAAATCCTCCCACCCGCCCCATTATTTTCAAAAAATTTGGATGAAAATCTACTAATTAATTTTAGTTGGCCTTACTGTGATGTTTTTAATATTGCGATGTTTTTATTACTGCGATGTTTTTATTACTGCAATGTTTTTATTATTGCAATGTTTTATTATTGCCATGTTTTATTATTGCCATGTTTTTATTATTGAAATGTACGTTGACTGCTTCACAACATACCGGAGAATTATCATCTCTGTCACCTGACTCGGGCCGCTTTTCCTTGTCTTCTTCGTCCGAACTGATGTCATCTGCATCTCCAAAGAGATTGTCAACAGTAGCTACAAGTAGATAAGGAAACATTAATGATTGAACATGAGGTGTTCCTGCTACCTCTCTCTATGTACATGATGTCATCTGCATCTCCAAAGAGATTGTCAACAGTAGCTACAAGAAGATAAGGAAACATTAATGATTGAACATGAGGTGTTCCTGCTACCCCTCTCTATGTACACGATGTCATCTGCATCTCCAAAGAGATTATCAACAGTAGCTAAAAGTAGATAAGGAAACATTAATGATTGAACATGAGGTGATCCTGCTACCCCTCTCTATGTACATGATGTCATCTGCATCTCCAAAGAGATTATCAACAGTAGCTACAAGTAGATAAGGAAACATTAATGATTGAACATGAGGTGATCCTGCTACCCCTCTCTATGTACACGATGTCATCTGCATCTCCAAAGAGATTATCAACAGTAGCTACAAGTAGATAAGGAAACATTAATGATTGAACATGAGGTGATCCTGCTACCCCTCTCTATGTACATGATGTCATCTGCATCTCCAAAGAGATTATCAACAGTAGCTACAAGTAGATAAGGAAACATTAATGATTGAACATGAGGTGATCCTGCTACCCCTCTCTATGTACATGATGTCATCTGCATCTCCAAAGAGATTGTCAACAGTAGCTACAAGTAGATAAGGAAACATTAATGATTGAACATGAGGTGTTCCTGCTACCCCTCTCTATGTACATGATGTCATCTGCATCTCCAAAGAGATTATCAACAGTAGCTACAAGTAGATAAGGGAACATTAATGATTGAACATGAGGTGATCCTGCTACCCCTCTCTATGTACATGATGTCATCTGCATCTCCAAAGAGATTATCAACAGTAGCTACAAGAAGATAAGGAAACATTAATGATTGAACATGAGGTGTTCCTGCTACCCCTCTCTATGTACATGATGTCATCTGCATCTCCAAAGAGATTATCAACAGTAGCTACAAGTAGATAAGGAAACATTAATGATTGAACATGAGGTGTTCCTGCTACCCCTCTCTATGTACACGATGTCATCTGCATCTCCAAAGAGATTATCAACAGTAGCTACAAGTAGATAAGGAAACATTAATGATTGAACATGAGGTGATCCTGCTACCCCTCTCTATGTACACGATGTCATCTGCATCTCCAAAGAGATTATCAACAGTAGCTACAAGTAGATAAGGAAACATTAATGATTGAACATGAGGTGATCCTGCTACCCCTCTCTATGTACATGATGTCATCTGCATCTCCAAAGAGATTGTCAACAGTAGCTACAAGTAGATAAGGAAACATTAATGATTGAACATGAGGTGATCCTGCTACCCCTCTCTATGTACATGATGTCATCTGCATCTCCAAAGAGATTATCAACAGTAGCTACAAGTAGATAAGGGAACATTAATGATTGAACATGAGGTGATCCTGCTACCCCTCTCTATGTACACGATGTCATCTGCATCTCCAAAGAGATTATCAACAGTAGCTAAAAGTAGATAAGGAAACATTAATGATTGCAAATGAGGTGTTCCTCCTACCCCTCTCTATGTACACGATTTAACGGTTGTTGTGACGTGAGGTGTTCCTGCTACCCCTCTCTATGTACACGATGTCACTGTTGTTGTGATGTTATCTATTTAGAGTTCCAATACAAGTATCATTGCAAGCAGACGTTCTTATTTCTACGCCTTAATTTGTGTCCGTACAACCACTCTACGTTAAATGCTTTATATTTTTCATGTGCCAAAACTGACAGTCTGACATGAAACTACCCCTATGTTGTAGAATGTGACATTAACACCCATCAAAGAAACCATCAGTTTATACACACAACAATGATGCACTGCATCATGGTTGCAATATATAAAAGATTTGAAATGTAAAAAAACAAGAATGGGTCCAAAGTACACGGATGCCCCACTCGCACTATCCTTTTCCATGTTCCATGGAATGTGAAATTGGGTAATAATCTAATTTGGCATTAAAATTAGAAAGATTATACTATAGGGAACATGTGTACTAAGTTTCAAGTTGATTGGACTTCAATTTCATCAAAAACTACCTTGACCAAAAACTTTAACCTGAAACTCCCACTTTCATTTTCTTTGTTTAGTGAACCGTGAAATTGGGGTCAAAAGTCTAATTTGAATTTAAAATTAGAAAAAGCCACAGACCAGAAAACATAATGCCCCTCTACTATTGTAGGTGTGGTATAAAAACCTACATGTACCTACTTACCCACCTGCTGATGGTGTGAGTCAACCATGCCAAACAAACAATTTCTTAAGGGTTGCCTAGGGGCCATTTTGCATGTCAGGGTTTTGACAGTTGACTATAAGGTATTTAAGAAATAATTCATAGGTTTGTTTACATTTAACCATGGGTTGAACATTTATATTCGATTTAAAAGTGAGCGTATAGCTGACTTTAAGGTATTGGCAAATCTCAATGTTGAAGGCTGTGTGTTGTGGTTCTGAAAACAAGTGGAAGTTTCTCTGCTACAATCTCTTCAAAAGGCAACAGAACAGGAACATTTTGTTGGTTCCCTATCTTAATGATCTGGATGGGGAGTCCATGTTTATTGTTATTTTCCTATTCTTAGAAAGTCCTATATAAACTTATTGAGCATGTAGTTAATCAAATATGAGAATTTGAGTCAAATCATGCATGCAAATCAGAGTTTACTTAATCGCTGCTGTTAAGAAGCTTACAACACTTTTACGAAAAATACAAGAAACAAGATTCATTCAAACATTTAAGTGATCTTTGAGAGTTACCGGTATATCCCTTTGTATGTTCACAAATCTTACCATCTACTCTCCCATCTTGACCTTCCTCGTCACTACCCATAATCCTCCTCTTCTTTCGTCTACCAATATCTGAATCACTTCCTGTCAACATAATAATGTCATAATTATTGACGTACAGTCATTTCATTTTTATTCATGTTTATCAATTTTCTTGCTTTAAAGATGTTAAAGATAAGCATATTTTTCTTAGATACTAATTAATGATTTCTTTGTTTTCCTTAAGACTGCATACAAAAATAAATACCTGATCCACTTTTTCTTGAACCTGATCTAGATCTTGACCTTGACCTAGGACTGCCTGCCTTTGACCTTGGACTGCCAGACTTTGATCTCGGACTTCTTGATCTAGACCTTGGACTACCAGATCTGGATCTTGGACTTCCTGACCTTGACCTTGCACTCCCAGATCTGGATCTTCCTGATTTGGACCTTGGACTCCCTGATCTTGACCTTGGACTCCCGGATCTTGACCTCGGACTACCAGATCTAGATTTTGGACTTGCAGATCTTGATTTAGGACTACCAGATTTTGATCTTGGACTGCCTGATTTTGACCTTGGACCAGGGCTCCTTGATCTACTTTTTACTGACATAGGGCTTCCAGATTTTGGACTTCCAGAGCCACTCCTGTGGGAATGTGGGCTCCCAGAACCACTCCTGTGGGACCCTGGACTTCTAGAGCCACTCCTCTGGGACCCGGGACTTTTAGAGCCACTCCTATGGGAATGTGGACTTCCAGAACCACTCCTATGTGATCGTGGACTCCCAGAGCCACTCCTATGTGATCTTGGACTCCCAGAGCCACTCCTATGAGACCCTGGACTTCTAGAACCACTCCTATGAGACCCTGGACTTCCAGAGCCACTCCTATGAGACCCTGGACTTCCAGAGCCACTTCTGACAGATCTGTGACTCCCTACAGGACTGCCTACTGGTGTCTGGCTATGTTCTGATCCACTGTGTTGGGCTGGACTCCCAGGTGGACTCCCTGAATGTGCTGGACTACTGCCACCAGGGGTTCCTGGCACTGATCCATGACCACTTCCATCACTTTCTAAAAATAATAAAAAGACCATAAAATTATAAAAAAATAATGAATTAAACAAAAGGGCAATTACATGTTAAAAGAAGAATAGAGAATTATGTGTTTTAACATGTTTAAGATATATACAGAATAGTTAAAATTTGTATAAAAAGTATACAATACAGAAAATGATGACACAGGCACCCTACAGTGATGTCTCTATGGAGTTCCAAGTAAATATCAAATTGCAGTAGAGAATCAGGTTCACTTCTTATTGCAGTGTCATATTCTTCAAAATGTTAGAAATCAGAAGAAATTAATAAATAATAAATTTTCCTATGAGAATGTACAAATGTAAATGATGAATTCAAATTCTTCCTGAATACCGAGCAATGATAATTAAATACAATGTATATATAATCTAAAATAATGGTAAAATTAGGAATGGAAATGGGGTACATTGTATGTGTTAAAGAGACAATTCAACAACCTGGCCAAATAGCAATTAAAGGCCCAATGGCAAAATGAATGGCAGATTCCAAAAAGAAAAGAAAATTTCTGTCAAAAAGAACAAATTAAGAAAAATAATACTAACTGTCATGACTGTTATTTGAATGATAATATGTGAATGTTTTATTGAGTAGTAATGTTATATAAAGCAAGCAAACCAATTATTGGATATGATTGTTTCAATTAAAAGTAGAAATGATCAAAACAAGTTAAAAAATGTGAAATGTTTGACGGAAATTACTTCCCATGTTTTACGAGGCTTTAAGTTGACACTGGTACTAATTTCCAAATTGTACACAAGAAACTAAAATTAAAATAATACAAGACTAACAAAGGCCAGAGGCTTAATTTTTCATGTGTTTGGTTGTAAAATAAACAGTCATGATACATTTTTAGTTAATTTTGTTGCATTCTGTTATGAATTCTTGCATTTCAGCCATAACAGATACTTGTGATGGAAGTTCAGATGACAGAAATCTATGAATTTAATTATTTTAATTCACAATCCTCAAAATTTGATCGTTTGAAAATTTATTTTTCAGAAATGAAAAAAAAAGTTCTAGGGTCGGGGGTTTTAACTAGGGTCGGTCGGGTTACTGGAACCACAAATATATTTTTATTTGGCCTAACAATTAGTGGCCAAGTCAAATTTCCTACAGGCTACAATTTCTTTTTTTACTTTCATCAATTTAAATGTAGATTGATTATGTTACCGTTACAATCAAGAAATGATTATTTTGACAAAGGAAAATGTTGGCACCAGAAATATTGCTCGCTGCTGTATTTTGTTGCCAGATTAAGGCGAAGTGTACGTAATTGCACGCCTCTAGCGGAATACGGGATTAAAAACGTTCGTCGTTAGTTACGCAAGTTATCTCCCTTACTCCAAGAAAGGACACACGAAAGAGAAACTACTTTCTTCGGTCTATAATGAATCCAACAAGCACGCCTGTGCTGTCTTTAACCTCATAGAAATTATCTAAATAACTCCAATTAGAAATCACAGCATTCTTTACGTTGTTCTGTGTGCAGCCTGACTTAAAAACATTGTTTTAGACGCGTAGGAGAAGGCATTTCGTGTTTATGATATCAACAGAAAGAAAAAACGCCTCACAACAAAATTATAAACAAATAAACAAATAAACATGTAACAATTTTTCTTCTATTGATATCAAATTAATTAAAATGAAACCTGAATTGACCCAACAATATCGTTTTAAAAAGCCGTAGTCTTGAACGAAAAACACAGTACTCAACGTAAAGTTTTATAATAGGTTACACATAATTAATGAAAGACGTGTGAATTTAATTGTTTAATTAAAAAGACGTTGAAATATTCGTATTTTGTGCAATTGAAAATTTAAGGACAGGATTTATATTCATATAAGAAATCACACGATACCAAGAGAATAATTTGACCACTTGTGCAAAACTTACCAGTCGGAAGAACAAAGACGGAAAACAAACAAAAAATAAACAAATTATGCCCCAAAAATTACTCATTAACTTAAAAATTTTCTTACTCTAACATTTATTTTAAAATAAGTAAAAATTATGTCATTCAACTCCCAGTTTTCAACTTTTCTACATGTGCAGAAAATAAACAGGTGTCTTCTATTCCGTCCGCAATTTATGGGAAAACTAAATCTAAATTTAGAACCATATTGAAATTGAAAGTACACATGTAAGATAAAATATAACATGTCATTTCTTCTTTCACAAATTCCAATTTCGAAGAGATATATAGCGAAATCTGTTTTCTTTTATTGTGCCTGTGTGCATCATTCAAAATTAGAGAATGTAATTTTGAAGTATCAAGTCTCAATCCAAGATTATGAATGAATAAAATATAGAATTACGGTGGGGGGGGGGGGGGTATGACCTTTATCGGAACTCCGGGATCGGGTGTTTTTAAGCTCGGGATTTCGGGATTGACCCTTTCGGGATCCGGGAATTCTATTTCCGAATTTCGGGTAGTTGGGATTTAAATTTTTTTTTAATTCGGGACCTCGCCGGATTTCGTGTTTTTAAGCCCGGGATTTCGGGATCTGGATCCTTCCTTCCCTCCTCCCTCTATTATGGTTAAAGAAAAAAGGTCAGGGAAGTTTTGTGATACTTGTAACTGCAATTTAATATTTAGTGGAATGAGAGGTGAAATGTGTTCAGACTATTACATTTCGATTTTTTTTTTAAAATTTAACCAAAGTTTACTGCAAGGGGTGTTTAACGACCTCGATGATTATCCATGAGGATCTCGCACTCGGTCAGCTCTAGGTTTTCACCTAGTTCATGATCATACAAGAATTGAGAAGCCTGTGGTTTACTAGTCTTATAATATGAGACTTTGGAGTTCATATAATTTACATTCAACGTTTTTATCGAATATTTCAAGGCTTTTTGACTATCAATGTTGATCCCCTCTTCCAATTGATTGGATAAAATGAATGGATTGCCGCCCCTATTTCTAACTGAAGACCTATAAACTGACTGGTATTCCAATTTGTTAAAAGAAATAATTGGTATCTCTATTGATTCAATATCGTAATGCCGAAAAACAATCATTTGTTTCCACGAATTCCGAACAGCTAGAAATATATTTCCGTTTCAATTTGAGTAACTCGAATAATTCAAGCCCTTTCCATGTCCGATTTTCTCCCATACGAGAAATGTAGCATTCGTACATCAGCTGAATAAAACGACTGAATTATTCGGGTTACAATTTGTGTAGATCCCGAATGCACATAAAAGTAAAGGTCCAGTCCGACTTTCGGAATGGACTGTTGTAGATTTCAGGTTGATTTCTAGAAATAAAAATCATACAAAAATGTTTCACGCAAATATTTGTCTTCAGACGTGTAAAGTTATACAACGGTTACTAGCCGGTTTGGATTGTGATAAAAAGAAGCGCATGCAATGCATAAAATATATAATGTCGTGGCTCAGGGATGTGTTGAATTATAGAAATGCTTGTGCGGCACAAAGATTAGATTAATTTACCCAAATGTACTAAGAATTACCACACAACTTAAATTTACTTAAATATTGATTTGTTATCCTGTGCCAGACAGATGGCTGATATTCTGAGAAGAGACCTTGACGAAATGAAGTTTTATGGGAACAAAGATTTTGAAAACACGTTGCAGTGTTTAGATTTTAACAAAAAATAAGGCACCAAAGTCGAAAATAGTTCTAGTTCATAATGAAGAAAATGTCAACCGTTTTCTAGCTTGGCGATCTCCGCACGCACCCGAATATAATAGACAAATACAATACAATAGTACACAAAACGTAGCATAAAGAACTAAAGACCGAGCAACACGAACTCCAACAAAACAGTATATATATATTTCATACAAGTATAGGACTATATGAAGCGTCGTAACTGTTGCGGCGACGTCAATAACGTTGTCGTTGTTTTTTGTTTTTTTACACTCAAGATTCAACTTTAACAGGGTATAGCTTGAAAAGTAGCACGGTTGCTAAGGACTTTCTTTGCACCAATCGATTCCTCAGACATTTTAGAATCGTCTCATAAATTTTAAAAAAAATCGATTGTCTAATATGATAGAAAATCTTGGAAATGTAACAATTCCTGCCGAATTTCACGATTTTCCCTATATATCCTTTGTAATTTTGGTGTATGATGCTGGTAACTTCAACAGTTCGTATCTCAAAAACGAAAACGGTTACCCCCTTTTTTTATTTTATTTTCCGATTTATTTTTACAAGCAGAATCTACATGTAAAATTTAAAAAGAATCCATTGTGTAGTTTAATTACGTACACTTCGCCTTAAATAAAAAATTGAAAATCGTGACATTGATGTGGTACATGTACCTGAAGTTTGAAGACCCTAACCACCTGGTCTGCATGCCCATAAATAATGAATGCGCTTAGGTAATCCCTAAGCTTGGTCTGCATGTCCATAAATAATTAATACATTATCTCCTAAAACCGCAGAGTAATAACTTCTGGTACTTTTTTTGCTTAATACTTAAGATTTTATTTCTCACACTTTCTTTTTCCCTATTTTTAATTTCCGTGCAATGTTTTTGCAATTTTTATTCCACGTTCAGACCCATCCTTTACCATACTCTTAAAATTTATAGTGGTACCAGTTACAGTGAAATGAGTATGCAGTGATCATGGTGATAAAAGTTTGCTTTTAATTGTACCAGTTTGCAATGGTATGAATTAACAGTCAAAAATGATTTCCGTCAAACAGTATCATCGGGAGCCTGGTATTCAGTGGTTGTCATATGTTTATGTTTATGTGTTACATATTTGTTTTACGTTTATTCTTTTATACAAATTAATAAGGCCATTAGTTTTCTACAACACTACCTTTTTGAATGTGACCTGTATTCAGATGCCAGAGACAAATTATTTCATCAAATATAGGACAAATTCCAACAGATTTAGACAATTTATTAACAATCAATTTGGCAAATGCAGAAAATATCAATCAACTATTAGCGGAGTACATAGAGGAAACAAACCGTTTTAGTGGATAATTTAATACAAATTTCTTTTAATTTTTAATATTTTTTGATTTTTCATGCCATTTCGATAACCTAATTAACCATTTTTTTCTTTTTTTTCACTTGATACTTTTATATAATTCTATAATATTTTTAAAGTGCCACGTACAATATCTAAGTACAAAGGAGAAACTACATAAGTGATAATAATTTTACAAGAGAGGATAATTCACAAGAGAGATTAATCTGTCATCACGACAAAGATTGAAGATTGAAGTTTTCTCATTTGAATTGTTTTACATTGTCATATTGGGGCCTTTTCTAGCTGACTGCGGTATGGGCTTTGCTCATTGTTGAAGGCCGTACGGTGACCTATAGTCGTTAATGTCTGTGTTATTTTGGTCACTGTGGACAGTTGTCTCATTGGCAATCATATCACATCTTCTTTTTTATATCATCAACGTCGAGTCGAGCATGCTGATGAGAGCGGACTTGAAAATTTTTGCAGAAACAATCCATCAACATCATTGAAATTGTTTTGTCAAATTGATTTCATGGATAAATATTATTATCCTTACATCGTATATTTTATGATTTGGATTATATTTTTTTGTTGAGAAAGGTTTCTGCAGATATTTTCAGGTTTGTTTGAGACATGTAGTCAGATGGGATCCATTAGTAGTTTCCATGTGGGAAACTATCAGACCAATCTATTTGATGTCTGAGGGTTTTAGCTGTTCCCCTAATGGATCGGTAGTTTCTTTCCGAGATCCTTTATCATAGGATTTTCGGCTTTCCTCTACCAGGAATACAGCTGGGCATTTAGCGGTATCGGTTTGGATTCCAAGTATGTCCTCTCCGGTTTCCCGTTCGTTGTCTAGGCATTTGTGCGGCATCCGGGGTGATCTTATCCCTTATTTTGTATATGGACCATAATTTGGTATTTGGCCTTTGGTTTCTTTTTGTATCCTTTTTTATAAGTTCTAACTTTTATTTTGTGGGTTGTGTTGGTATTAGAATAGTATGAATGGAACAATTGAGTTTTTCGAGAAAAAATTAATACATTTTGATTCACCGTTTACGTGACAGGAAACCAAACAGGAAACCAATCTTTATTTTCTTTATTTTGCACAATATAATTCAAAAGGCATAAATAAACACCATTACTAGTGTTACTTGCTTCATGTTAATATTTAAAATCTATTTTCAATGTTATATTAAAGTTTTTTTTAAACGTGACAGGAAACCATAAGAAACCGAAAGCATTTTTTTAGTTTTATTTTATTGCAAAATCTGCTTAAAATAATCTGAACAGTATACTTTTTCTTAAAATCCATCTTAAATGTAACAGTATTATAAAACTCCTAAATATGTGCTTGTTTTGAAAACAATTAGTACAATTTATTCCGAATTTTCCATATTTTCTTCATTGATACAGGATACCATAATCGTTGTATCTTGATGTTTTGGCCAAAAAAATATATTTATATTTGGTTTTGAAATTCCAGTTATATAAAATTTATTCCAAATCATTGGCAATGTAAAATTCTTTAAATCCAGAAAAGAAAAAAACTTTTAACTTGGAATTAAAATCTTTAAAATAGGCACCATGTGATATTTGTGACCTGTACACCATCTACATGGTTTCCACATTTTAACCTACTTTAGCAGGGGCTAAAAAATCCACTAGCCCGAAGCCCGGGACTAGATCAGTTACGCCTCGGGCAATTAAAATGTGTAATCCGATATGCCCGACGGACTAGTAACAAAAAAATTCTTGACGTTTCCAAAATAGAAAGTGAAAAATCCGTTCATCACTATTCTATGTTAGCCATTTCGATTCAATTAAGTCATCCGGGATTCCAAGAATTTGAACTGGTTTGTACAGGTCCTGTTGTACATATTTTAAACATAGAACAAATAACTCTGGCATGTCTGGGTGGCCTGGTATCATGTGTTGATTCTTGTACTTTAAATATCGATTTCTCATACCATGGATTGAGGTATTGTACATTGCGTATCGTGCCGAGATTTTCAATTAACGTTATTTGGGGGTATGATGTATTGATTGGTATTGACATGTCTTGTTGCACAGCTCTTGAGCACGAAACTATGCAACAAAATATTTCTTAATATTTTAGTACGGGAACCCCAGGAACTTTGTCAGTTTCAAAACGAAACACGGTAGATGAATGGAGTAACGAGGCTGAAAATTCATCCCCCCAAAATGCTAAATACGACAGGGAAAAACCGCGGAAAAAAATAATAGGGTCCAGGACAGCAGGGCTGTCAAGTATTTAGCGCGAGACTCGCACATGTTCATGCTTATTTGGCGGCATTTTCCTTTGATCTATTTTTTTTCTCTTTGATCTTAACAATTTGGCCAACAAATCACGCATTCACTTCCTGAAAAGTTGGCAGAACTGGGACACAATGATTACCCTGGCAAGGTTGGCTGTTGCTGATGAAAAAAACAGACAATGCTCTGTTAATATTGCCGTTAGTTGCCCCAAGCACGCCAATAAAAAGTCTGCTTTGAATGTGGGAACAACTAAGTTAAGTTAAGCACCAAAAGAATAAATAACAGATCAACAAAAAATATTAAATACAGTGTATAATGTCTACTTCAAAACAAAGGGTGCCTACTTTGTATTATGCAGCAAACTCTTAATTTTTAAGGCATACTAGGGCTAGCAGGTCAGTTTTGATGGACTAGTAGTTCTTCCAACAGGGCTAGTAAAATCCTGCTGCCAATAGGTCCTGGGCTAGCTAGTTGTAACACAATTTTTTAACCCCTGTTTAGTGGGCTAAAATCAATAAAGTACTTCCTTTCAAGTCATGCCTGGTAAAAGTTTACTTTTCCTTTGACAAGTTTATTGCGTTTCTGAAAAGAGTTTGCAGAACATGAATAAAAAAAAATAATTAAAAATTGTGACAAAGTTACCAACTTTGTACATTCCTAGTGTAACGGTATATTAACATGCATTTTTCATTTAATTATCTTTATTCACCTAAAATATCCAGTTATATTTACTGCTGAAGCAAAATCAATCCAACGAACATCGGCACCATGATAAGAGACGTAATTTTGATTGAATTTTCCAAGGACCCTTTACATCGTTATTGGGAAACGTAGTGTGTTTAAACGTCGATCAAATTTGAAATCGATTTTGTCAAGTCATTGGGCATTTATTTTCACACAAGATCGTATGTAACATTATGCACATAGGAATAATAATAGACCCCCGGCGCAATCTCTTTGAAAATTGTATTTTCCTTTTTTAAACAAGTCGAAACAGTCTACAGATTATGTTTGCTAACATCCCGTTGGAAACAAAAACAATGTTTAGAACTAGTATATCATATGTTCGGCTGTAAGGGCGTGATCACATGTTAGTCACATGTTTCACGTATGACCGGAAATGATTAGAACTTAAGGACAAAAACAATTTTAATAAATAACTGGACTTCTGTTTCGTGTGAAATGTAACGCATAACGATAACGTCATTTTCTTACTTAATTATTACGAAGATCAAAACAAGAATGTAAGAGTTCATATTTGCATATTGTTTTTAAGAATTCTATTACAACAAAGCAGATTACATCATCTAAAATTTGCGTTACGAAATCGGACACAAAAATCACGCCACTGTTCTTACATCTGCTACATAAATACTTATAGTTCTCGGCATTTTCTTCTCACTATTCTTATTGGTCGATGTTCTTTGTTGTTTGAAAGCAAAAGTTACGAATTTGCCGGTGACGATTATCTATAAATCAGTCAGCGTTATGCTCTTCGGAAGCAAAAAGTAACGCGAGTAACGACACAAAAATACGGTTGTAGAATCTTTGAAATTCGTATATTTCAATTTTTTTTCTAGGGAAGAGTAGCATACACTTGTATGTTAATAAAAATAATGGCATCTTTAGATGTAGTTACAACTTTTCTTACAGTAATTCAAATTTTATCACTTTTCTATAGTTATAGGAAACGGAGCCCAATAGCAAATTATGGTCCATATAATGTTTTTTTATATTATGCATTTTTTATATTTTTGAGGATGAGCGAGTCAGGTGAGTGGGTGTGTTCGTATGCTTTATTACATTGTACTTATTGTTTTGGGGAAGGTTAACTTTCTGGTTGTAAAACCCGTCACGGCCAGGCTGGGAGACTGGATAGGCAAATGCTCACATTAAATCTGTACCGATACAGTGTGTTAAATGTCTTCCTTTTTACACCATAACCCATGGTGGTGCTCCTACTAAAGGAGGGAGATACGGAACATACATACATACAAGACAAAGATTTATATGTCATGATCATGTAGTTTGTTTCAATAATTTGTTGTGAAGTTCGCTTTCTAGGTTACAGTATAGCTCACCCCTCAATCAAAAACTGTACTTGGGAGGTATTTTTCTATTGTGTTCAATTTTGCAGGATGGAATAAATATCATAATTCATACTCTGGTAGTCCAAATAATTATGACGTCTTGAAAGGCTATTATAATTTTTTTCTTTGACGCCTTACTTCGACGTCATAACGCCAAACTCATATTTTCAGTTGGACTTTGAGAGGAATTTACTGCTTTATTAAAACGTTTAGCTGATTTCTCCTTAAGATGCTTCATTTTAGGAGTATAAAATATATTTTTGAACCAAACTCTGTACATTTTGACGGACCTGAATTTCCGGATAATGTAAAACAAAGGTTCCGGAAATTCGGGTCTGTCCAAATTTTACCGAGTTTTTATTTTACAATCACCTAAAAAGAAATCAGATAAACGTTTTAAAAAATGCAGTCGACATGTTCCCGCCTCGGTTGGAATTGTTATTTATATTATTATTTCTGTAGGGATAAATTGGAAATATAGTGCACAAACAAACACTTAAAAGGTAAGAATTTTTATATATGCAATTTTTTTTAGCCTTCAATGAAAATTTGATGGCTAAATTGGGTCTCAAAGTTGAGAGCAAAATATGCAAGTTGAGAGCAAAATATGCTCTCAAAGTCCAACCGAAAATGGCAGCTTCAGCGTTATGACGTCGAAGTAAGGCGTCAAAGAAAAAAATTATAATAGCCTTTCAAGACGTCATAATTATTTGGACTAATACTCTGGTAGGAATAATTTTGAAAATAGTGTCTTCGTCTTTTTTGTTAAATTCATTTTTCTTCAGTACATGTGATACTGATAGGCGCATTAAACCTTAAATTAAAAAGTTTTATGATTTTCGATTGTAAATATCAGAGTAAGTCATTTTAAATGTATATGTATAACTGATTATACCATTTCCACTTTCGTCACTGCCAAACAATTCTCTGCTTTCCGCCATGCTTTATGACTAAATTTAGAAACGATGTCGGACTGGATACGATAAGACAAATCGGCATCTACTTTTTTCGACACTTCTTTCTTCATACTATAAAACGACAACTCGTACTCAAGCAAGTCGTACCCTATTTTGACCAACACGTTACTAAAATGTATTATTATTTATACATTCACACTAATTAAAACACTAACAATGTCATCTAAATGATTCTTGTCCACGAGGATAAGGAATGTCATCAAAGGGCATACGATACAGATACAGGGGGAACGACTGCGTTTCATAGACCCCTCTTTTTTAAAATGACATTAGGTTTCATTATAGAAACTAAATCATCTGATTATACTAAAGGTGCATCATAGAAAAACTAGAAATAAATGGAAATAAAAAAAATAAAAAGGATAAAAAGGATTCCCTTTTTTGTTCAAACATGTATGTATGCTTTTGTATTTTATTAATAAATGATGTGAATATTTGAACCTTTTATGATCTTTTATCCAGTTTAGACAGAAAATTTCGTGGCATGTATTTATATATATGTATATTGTCCTTTTTAGTCTGAAATAAATCAAGATTACATTATAATTATCATGACTTTTATCTTATAATTTGGGTTGAATCTTAACTTACACCAACCATGCACACACCACATAAATCGTTCATTCATCTATACACTATGCTGTTTTAAAACTGAAAGTATATTACTTTTTTAACACATCCTTGATAAATCAAGGGGAGAAAAACACGAAGTTTATTCTGTTGTTTCTCACTAAATTTTACTTCTTGTTGCTATATTCTTCTCCTTGTCGCTTCTTGGTGATTTTTGTCGCTTCTATGCGCTTTTTGTCGCTTCTTGTCGATTCTTAACGCTTATTGTCGCTAATTATTGAAACCCCGAATGAAGATTGATCAAGCCAAAAAAAAATTATGAAAGTTTTTTTTTTTTTAAATTAGAAAACTATACTGCAAATAAACCGTTGCAAATAATGCTGTTTATATTCTACAATCTTGGATAAAATGGATTATTCCAAAGAATTTTTATACAGATTTAGAACATACTTATGTATGTTAAGAAAATATTCTAAATGTTTAATTTTTCAAAAATCTGTATGTGTTTATCTTTTGAAACAAAGAAGTTAGTTATGTCTACCCAAAGGATAGCCTGAAATTAGAAGAAAACAAGAATGTGTCCATAGTACACGGATGCCCCACTCGCACTATCATTTTCTGTGTGCAGTGGACCGTGAAAATGGGGTCAAACTTTAATTTGGAATTATAGTTAGAAAGACCATATCATAGGGAACATGTGTACTAAGTTTCAAGTTGATGTAACTTTAACTTCATCAAAAACTACCTTGACCAAAAACTTTAACCTGAACTTCGCACTATCATTTTCTATGTTCAGTGGACCATGAAATTGGGGTCAAAACTATATTTTGGCATTAAAATTAGAAAGATCATATCATGGGGAACATGTGTACTAAGTTTCAAGTTGATTGGACTTCAATTTCATCAAAAACTACCTTGACCAAAATCTTTAACCGGACGGACGAACGAACGGAGGCACAGACCAGAAAACATAATGCCCCTCTACTATCGTAGGTGGGGCATAAAAATAAATAGCCAACTCAGTAAAGACCCGTCTAAATTCTATTAAATTTATCAATGCAATAACACCGTTATCTTTGCGGTGCTATCTCGTCGTTAAGTATATAACTGACAAGATTTCTTCAAATCTGTTCTGCCGTAATTTAAAAGAAGTAATATAACTTTGAATAAATTAAATACAAACAGAAATAATTGCCCTTTCTTAGATTAAGATTATTGAAGCTTGGACAATGAAGTAAACATGTACCAAGCAATTTGAAGAATAAAGAATATTTATTTGTTGGGAAAAAAAAAAGATACTTCAGTTTAACACGAGAAACACTATGGAAAAGTTTTCGACAAAAGGGCCGATTTTCTCGTTCCCTATTGTTAATTTTCCTTATTCTGAACGATGACGTTTCTTTGGCGCCATCCGTGTCTGTATTGACGTTTGTCAATGAACGTATACTAATATTTTATTTAAAGGGAAAGATTACGTAACATGCACAAGTTATTTAAAATCTTTACCAAATATTTTTATAGATGCAAAGATTTCAAAAGCTCAATCATTTCAAACGAATGGACAACAACTGTCACAATTCTTACTTGGTACAGGCATTTTCTTATGTAGAAAATGGTGAATTAAAAACTGGTTTTATAGCTAGCTAAACCTCTCACGTGTATGACAGTCGCATGAAATTCCATTATATTTACAACGATGTGCGACCAAAAAAACCCAGACATAATAGGTAACAATGTAAAAAATGGGGGTATAGCAGTCAACATTTTGTTATTATCTTAATTACTATAAAACCAACAAATAGAACACAAGAAAAAAAATACTCCAGCACAGTAACACGATGACGGAATGTATACAGGGATACGTCATATGACGTAACAAAGAAACACAAAAAGGAATGTAGCTATACAAAGCATATTAACCAAAATGAAAGACACAAGTACATAAATTATATTAGAACATTACCGTATGATTACGCAATGACGGGATGTATAAATACAGATCGAACCAAGTCAAATCTTAATGGATACCACCAATAACAGAATAAACAGTAAAATTAATATTCATAAACACAATGATGTCGATACGGAATATTTATAAAACAAAATCTGGATACCTTCCAATGAACTTTTTAAGATAAAGGATTAGACGTTCGTTGACTTACCCCTGGTTCACCAACTTTCCAACTAGACACTGGTGTCGTTTAACCAAGTCTCAGTAGTTGCTGTATGCTTTTGATATTATTCTGAATCAGGAATGCATTGGGAATTGTATACCCCATATGCAGGTGAAGTTAGTATATTGCTACTAAGGTGGAAACTATTGATAATTTCAAAATTAAAATTGTCTCGTTTGTCATAGATTCTGGCACTGAGATGACCGTGTATGTCACATTCGAGGTATATAAATCTAAAAAGGATGCTAATGAAGCCGTGTCTGTTGTTAAGGGAGTTCGCTTCTCAGTTTCAAAGTAATTAACTTTTCAAAACACTATTTTATATTGATAGGGGATTAATAAAGGAATCCAAAGAGCAAAAAAAAATATATAGGTCACCCTGCTTGTTTTCGAGATATTAGCCATTGAAATTTTGGCGGGAAAATATTCTCTCTGGACTTTTCATAGCTTTATCATTGACAAGCTGAAGTTCTCAAAAACTGTTAAAAAGTAATTAAAATTTTATAAGACTTTTACAGATGGCTTATCATTATACATGTACAAGATTTACAAAAAGAAAAATGGGGGTCACCAGGCAAATTTTTTCAAGGCATTCAAATGGATAAAACCAGAGGATTCCAAAAATCTGACAAAAAATCCAACACATGACAAGCCAGCTTCCTTAACTTAATGTTCTAGTTGTGGGGGATATATTAATGGAACCTAATCAGAGACATTTGGATTGTTAATGAAAAGCACATAATCTCATGTATATCACAATATAAAATTAGATGTATGTTTCATTACAATACGTTATTCTGATTGGCTAACTGCACATCATGTGTTATTCCTTAAGCAGTTGTATCACTCAATAAAACTTCTCATTCATGATGACACGAGGTCCCACAATACAGTGCACAGGTAAATGAAATAAAAACTTGATAAAAGGCGTGTTTTCATGATCCTATAGGTAAAAATGTAATTATAAGTATTGAATGCTTTTTTTTGTAACTTTATAGGGTTGTAAAAGCGTTGACCGTGCGCACATTTTAAGTATGAAGCGCGGAAATTCTTAAATGAAATTAAATGACCTGGCTTTTTTTATCTTCTTCTTTTTCACAAGTGCCCGAAGGAATTCCGATTCATATGAAAATAAGAAAAGGTCGGCAAGCAGATGCAGTTCGTTCCCGTACCAGACCTCAATTCAATTATTCTAATTTAATGATTGCGTCTTAAATTCTTCCCGTTAAGGGTTTAGTATAATATTATGCCGTCATAAAATATAACAGGAAGGACACAACCCTTATCATACCAACAAGTGGTTTTAGAATAAAAAAAAATCAATCATGAGCTTGGTCTAAATTCTAATCCGTCTTTTTCATATAACAGGAACAAGAGGCAATATCAGATTTTATTAACAATAAAAGGCCCACAAGGGGCATATAGAAGAAACATATGTATAGGGGAAAAGAACATTAATTATCATAGATAAATAGAATTTAAATACACAATAAGCTTCTTAATAAATTGTGAGTGATGTCATTGCATTGATTATTTATCACTTTTTAAACATCCTTCCGGCTCCATGTATACAATTATCAGAAAGTAGTTTGTAATTTGCACCGCCAGTTCCAACATAACTCCCGACATTTTGGTTACCGCCAACGTCACGAGACCCCATAGATTGCCATTGATTGGACATATGTTTTGCGTCAGTTACAACCGTTTGACTGGAAATTCCATAGCCATCACCTTTATGAATAAGGTATTGATTTCCCTGGTCCGTTGTTACTCTAAAAAACAGAAATTGAAAACAGTATTTTGTGAAAACTTGATTTATCATGGATGGTTTACATAAATTTAGCCTATGAAAAGTGGTACCTAATGCCATTTGCATTCATATTTTCTTCAAATACTGATTATCAATGGTAGAATATTATATGTCTCAACGTATTAACATTAGATAGTAGAGAGACTGTACCTTACGGCCTAGTGATTAACAAATGGGACATTAGATAGTAGAGAGACTGTACCTTACGGCCTAGTGGTTAACAAATGGGACATTAGATAGTAGAGAGACTGTATCTTACGGCCTAGTGATTAACAAATGGGACATTAAGAGAGACTGTACCTCACGCCCTGGTGATTAACAAATGGGACATTTGCACTACCACCACTACTGCCCATCGGTCTTGCCATACGTTCCACATTGGTCACTTTCTCGTTATATATACCGGTCAGTCCACTTTGTGTCTTTACGTCATGTGGGAAATTTGCCATTTCAAACCCTGAAACATAAACGTATTTCATTAACATATAAATATACATGTGCACTGATTACTCTAAGATACAGTTAGTAGGCGTAGTGAACATAAACATTTCACCATGCAATATATTTTAAAAAGAATCCACTTTGAATTTTTAAAAAATCAACAAATTTTCTGAAACGGACATAAGCAAGATGCTTCTGTTCTTGATTGACAACATATCTGTTACGGTAGGAGGACGTCATTTCCAACAATTAATCGGCATTCCCCTGGGAACAAACTTGGCTCCTCTTATTAAGTTAATTGACGACTTGTTCATTTATTCGTATGATGCTGACTTCATACAGGAACTTCTAAGGAAGAAAGAAGTAAGCGGTATCCCTTAACTTTAGCTTCCGCTATAAAGATGATGTTCTCTCACTAAATAACTCAAAATGTGTGACTACATTGAAAGAATCTATACCATCGGACTTGAGAGAAGGTTACAACAGATACAGTAAAATCTGTCTCACATCTTGACTTGCATCTAGAAATTGACAGTGAGGGTCAGTTGAAAACAAAACTTAACGAAAAAAAGATGATTTTAGCTTCCGAATTGTGAACTTTCCATTTCTATGTAGCAATATTCCAGCAGCGCCGTGCATACGGAAAATATACACATCTCCCATTTGATACAATATTCCAGGGCTTGTATTTCGTATTATGATTTCCTTGATAGACTGATGCTTCTCACAAGAAAACTATTGATCCAAGAGTCCCAAATGTTCACAGATGTCTTTTGTCATTCAAAACTGATTAAAGCGAAACGAGATATAGAACCTTGGCGTAAATTAACAGTTTATAATTTTATATACAAAAATGTCAGCTCGAAAAAAGCAACATTTTTCGATAGTTGTAGTAGAAGTATGGTGTTTTTTGTTGAATGAACAATATTTCAGAACAACTGCATGTTTCACATTGTATAGATATCAAGTAAATAAATCCCCATCTTACTAGTATTACTAATATTATCATTACCTTGTATTTAAAAATCAGTGTCCTAAATTCAACTAAAAATAAAACTGTTCTGTCTGGTGTTCAATGTAAACTGCGCAATTAAATTTTCGCACTGACTATAAATCCTCTCATATCAACGGAAATCCACTGTTCTAAAAATAAGTTTAAGTTCATCATTTGTCAATAGTAAAACCAATTTTTATCAATATACGCAGAATTTTAGTAAGTTTATCTTACTTTCGTTTTAGAGTGAACTTTCATAGTGATTACAAGTAATAATTTGTTTTCCTAAAAGCTAACCTTCTCAATGTTCTCATAGCTGATGAAATTTGAAAATAGTTGTTTTTGCATCGTAGCTTTGTTCATACAGAAAAGCATCGGTATAGTCAATAACAAAAAAAATGAAGGCAACTGCAACTTGTCATGTTATAGGATGTTATAGGAGGAGGGGTATCATTTAATCACCTACGTTTGTTTCTTTTGATTTTAGGATGTTATAGAAGGAGGGGTATCATTTAATCATCTACGTTTGTTTCTTTTGATTTTAGGATGTTATAGGAAGAGGGGTATCATTTAATCACCTACGTTTGTTTCTTTTGATTTTAGGATGTTATTGAGGATGTTATAGGAGGAGGGGTATCATTTAATCACCTACGTTTGTTTCTTTTGATTATAGGATGTTATAGGAGGAGGGGTATCATTTAATCACCTACGTTTGTTTCTTTTGATTTTAGGATGTTATAGGAGGAGGGGTATCATTTAATCACCTACGTTTGTTTCTTTTGATTTTAGGATGTTATAGGAGGAGGGGTATCATTTAATCACCTACGTTTGTTTCTTTTGATTTTAGGATGTTATAGGAGGAGGGGTATCATTTAATCACCTACGTTTGTTTCTTTTGATTTTAGGATGTTATAGGAGGAGGGGTATCATTTAATCACCTACGTTTGTTTCTTTTGATTTTAGGATGTTATAGGAGGAGGGGTATCATTTAATAACCTACGTTTGTTTCTTTTTATCGAGTGGGTTTTCGTTTAAATACAGATGAAATTCCTTCACTACTACTAAGATTGTTTGTTCTTTGTGTTAGAAAAATGTCATGGCCACTTCGATCTGTGTCTGTTTTATTTATAGTATCGTATGTAGTTCACGAAAAGTATAAAACGTAGTAAAGGTTAAACATATTTCAATTAAAAAGTAAAATCACAAAAATATTGAACTCCGAGGAAAATTCAAAACGGAAAATCCCTAATCAAATGTCTAAACCTCAAACACATCAAACGATTGGATAACAACTGTCATATTTTTGACTTGGTACAGGCATTGCCGTAGTAGAAAATGGTTGATTGAACATGTTTTGATAAGTAGCTAAACCTCTCACTTGTATGACAGTCTCATCAAATTCTATGATATTGACAACGATTCGTGAACAACTCAAACAGACTAATAGGTAATAATGTAAAATATACAACAGTCAACATTGTTTTATTATCTTACATCACTAGAAAAACAACAGCTATTTACCAAAGAAGCACAAAATGGCAGATGGACCAAGCATATATATAATAAGAACACAATAACGACAAGAACACATTTTCTTTTTGTCTTTTATCATTCAAAACTAATTAAAACGAAAAGATCTAGAAAACTTAAGCGTAAATAAAGGCAACAGTAGCATACCGCTTTTCGAATTTCATAAATCGATTGAGAAAAAAAAACCCAAACAAATCCGGGTTCCAAACTAAAACTGAGGGAAACGCATCAAATATAAGAGGAGAACAACGACACAACACTAAAATGCAACACACAGAGACGAACTATAATATAAGAATGCCCATTTTCCTGACTTGGTATAGGACATTTTAAGAAAAATGGTGGGTTGAACCTGGTTTTCTGGCTAGCCAAACCTCCTGCTTTTATGGCAATGCTAAATATAACATTAAAGGTACAACAATACATGACAGGACTACAATACAAATAAATTGGAGAACATACATGACAGAGAAACACACAGATAATTGCTATCAAAAGGTACCAGGCTTATATAATTTAATACGCCATACGCGTGTTTCGTCTACATAAGAATCATCAGTGACGCTCAGATAGAAAAGTTCGAAAGCCAAAAGTACAAAGTTGAAGAGCATTGAGGACCCGGGCAATGAACAAAAGACAAATTTTGAAAACAGATAAAACACAAAACAACAAACAACTTTAACAATGAAAACAAAAAATAAATTAAAAACATGGACCCCGAAAAACACGAGGCTACGTCCGAGGGAGAACAGAACTTGCGTGACAACAATTTGATATGAAGACAAGCTTTCGGTTTTGAAATTTCCTACATGAGGCATTTGCCTCAATGTAGGCACGGTCTTGTAAAATAGTGAGATACGTGTTCCTGAGATAATATACCTCAAGTTAAATGAAACCCATTTTCAGACATTTCAAGTTTATTTAAATAATATTTATACTTTTATTATTAAAAGATTTGTTAAGGATTTTCCCGAACATCTTTTTTAAAAAGATGAATTTTATGAAAAATCTGGTGCCATCTCATACTTTCGAATAGCATTTATAAAATGGCTTAAAAGACCCGCCGAGTTGTTTATTTTCAATACATTGTAAGTCAGGTTATTTATTTTCAAATAACCACAGAACAAACAATTAATTTTTGTGAATATTAAGGCTGAGTTATTTATTTTCAAAATCCTCCTGTCCCCTCTCCCCTGAATATCAAATGGTCGTCCCCATAGAATACGCGTCCATAGTATGGGACCCTTACTTAATGAAGGACATGCATGCACGTGAACGAGTCTAGAGACAAGCAGTGTGTTTCAACAGTGGGGATTACACAATCAGAGAGAAGAGTAGTATAAGGAGGATTATAAATGAACAAAAACTTCCGACACTGGAAAACAGACGTCGTCAGCTTCACAGTATACTTACCTTTCTCTACAAGGTTGCCTGGGAGTTAGTAGTACTTAGTACCAGCTTTACCACAAGACTCAGTATTAGTCAGGGAGAGACAAAAACGACAAAAACAGCCAAACAATTTAGTGACTATATAACAACAAACTTTGTAGATAAAGGAGTAGGTCCAGTACTTGAAGACCCAGCCCTTTTTAGCTACAAAACATAGCAGTTTTTCAAAATTGTTAAAATGTAAACTTTTACTTATTTATTGGAAAGGAGAATGCCTAACTACACAAATATGGGCTGTTTTTGACAATATAATGCACATATATCGGGTACGAACATTATTAAGTTATGTTAAACTACTGAAATCTTCACAATTTTAGCTTTTTGATTACATTTTAGACGGTTTCAGTCTTAAATGAAAGTGGCCGCATTTGTGTTCAATTCTTAATATTGAAATGTAAGTTGTATTTGATGATAATACATAATATAAAGGTTGAAGATGAACACGGATGCGGCCACTTTCATTTTTGACAAAAACCATCTAAAATGTGACATTTTGTGGCATATTTGATAGATTTTTCATATCTAAGCTTGGATCGGAGCGTTCTTAATGACTTAATCAGTTAAACAGAAACTAACTGAATCACTGACTGAAATAGACACTTAAGTGTTTAAAAAGTGTCCAAAATCTTCCGTCAGATGAACCTGAAATCGGCCCTTACCGCACTTACTCCTTTGCTGGCGCTTTGCCGGTGCTTCAATGAAAATTCCACCTAGCAAATTCGATCAATATAAATAGTCAAAGACCATCAAACAATATCATTGTGCCAAGACAATTGAGAGCTTTTAAAGTTTAAGACTTCGGTTGCTCTCACAACGTTGGACTAATTTTCCAGCGCCTCTCTCCCTTTACTATTGATGTCATATACTGGCCCTGCAAAGTACACATTCAGATCAAGCAGATTAAGATATTTAAGATATTGCCACTGGACGTTAAACAAACATGAATCCTTGACAAATCACCCCAAACCTAAACGCCCCACTTTTTCACCAACTCGCCCCACTTACGAAAAAGGTTAAAATTCCATTGAAAACAGGTTGGATAACTTGCTCCATAATTGAAAAAGGGTAAAAATTCCTCTGAAATAAGGTCTACCAACTCTCCCCACTTGTGAAAAATAGATAAATCCTGATGAATTTAGTTCTGCAAACTCGCCCAACTTGATGCAAAAGATGCAAAACCGTTGTATATCTATTTTTCCTGAAATAAAACCAATACCTATGAAAACCTTATAGATAAACATGCTTTTCCCGTTTGAATGGTCATACTCTAGTTATGTTTGGGCCCTTAATGGCATATACTGTTCGGTGTGTGCCAAGGCTCCGTGTTGAAGACCGTTCTTTGACCTGTCAAGGGTTGTCTTTAACAAATTGTAATTTAGAAAGAGAGTTGTCTCAAAGGCACCCATACCACAAATTCTTATATCTATGTTGTAGTTCTTTTCTTTTTGTTGAAGTGAAACACAAAGAAGGGAGTATCAGTATTTCTGTGACGTGAATGGCAAATAGCCCCACTTGTGAAAAAAAAATATAGAAATCCTAATGATATGAGTCTTGCCAACTCGCCCCGGCCACTTATGAAAAATAGAAAAGTCCTGATGAGTTGAGTCATACCACCTCATAGTCAATAAAGATAATTTGATAAATTTTCATTTTTAAGTGGGGCGATTTGGCAGACATGAAAATTATATATTCAATTAGATTCTACCATTGTTCATTAAGTGGGGCGAGTTGGCAATAAAAAAAAATAATGGGATTTAACCTTTTTCACAATTGAGGCGATTTTTAAAACAGTTGGACGAGTTGGTAAACCAGTTTGGGGCGTTTTTATAAAAGTGGGGCGATTTGGTGAAAAAGTGGAGGGGTTTGGTGTGGGGCGATTTGCCAGTGGGGCGATTTGCCAGTGGGGCGATTTGTCCTACTTCCAACAAACATCATTCATTTTTTCGCAAATCCTTAATCGTCTGAGTAAGCAGGCCTTTTTCATGTATGTTTTTCTCCGTTCATTCTTGTTCCATACTAATTCATATCGATAAGTTGTATCATGTTGTATTTTATTTCTGATTTCTTTTCGTTTAATTTGATCGTTTCATAAATATACTAAAGTTGATCCGCAAAATGGATTGACCGTAATCAAAGTAGACAAGATGGCGGGCAAAAACACTGTTGCCCGTCTTCTTGGTCAACATAAGGCAGCTATATTAAGAGATTTGGATGTAAACAGAGTTTTACCACGACTGATAAAAAACGAAGTTATAACACAATCAGAAGAAAGACAAATACTAGAGTCTGGTGGTCGTAAAGTACAATGTGAAGTGTTTTTAGACATTTTATCTAAGAAAGGTGTTGGAGCATTTCATGAATTTTGTGCAAGTTTAGAAGAAAGTTCGCCACATTTATTAACAGGATTCTTATTAGAAAACCCAGGTTGTTATTTATTAAGATATATATATATTTTTTTAAGAATTTATCCTCGATAAAAGACAAAAAATTTTACAAGAAATAATCTTGGACTTTCAAATTATAAATAGACATAAGACATAAAGCTTTATTTAGAGTCGGTATAAGCAAGTAATTACAAACATAAGCTCTGAAGAGCTTTTAAAACCGACATAACAACAAGTAAAACAAAACATACATATCGAGTCATGCACACAACATTAAACATATAAAGCAAGAGTTCATATCAGTATATAACGAATTACCCGTATATAACCATGCAGCACAAAAGTTCTTTAAGCATCGTATAAGTTAAACACATACTGATACATGCAATTATGAGATAAAAGCAAAAGCACAAATAAAATGGTTTGCACATAGAAAGCACATTTAAAGCACATTAAGTTTCTAAAATTAGCACAAAGCAGCAGAAGCACTATGGTAAAGATAATAAAATAAATTTGCCATGCTGAAAATAAAGCAACAAACCCAAAAAAAAATGAACATAGATTAAGTGGTTTTGCAGGCGAAGCATTGGCATGAGCTGCCAGGCCAAGAATTTATCAAGTTCTTGAATTGATTTAAAGATGATTGCTTTCGAAGCTCATCTGGCAGCTCATTCCAAAGCCTAGCACCCGCATACCTGAAGTATTGTAGGCCATATGCAGTTGTTCTTACATGTGGTAGATCTGCTGTATTCTGGTATCTGAAAGAGTAAGTGTTTTCCTTTAAGTGAATCAAATCATGGAGATATACAGGACAATCTTTATTTATAAGTTTGAAAACTTCAATCGCCAAAGATCGCATTCTTCTTATTTTTAGCTCACCTGGCCTAAAAGGCCATGTGAGTTTTTCTCATCACTTGGCGTGCGTCGTCGACGTCGTCGTTGACGTCGTCGTTAACAATTTTTCAAACATCTTCTCCTCTGAAATTACTGAATGGATTTGAAAGAAACTTAAAATGATTGTTCATTAGATTATCCTGCACAAAGTGTGTGCTTCGATTTTTGATCCGTCAAAAAACATGGCCGCCGTTACTTAAAATAGAACATAGGGGTCAAATGCAGTTTTTGGCTTATATCTCAAAAACGGAAGCATTTAGAGCAAATCTGACATGGGGTAAAAATGTTCATTAGGTCAAGATCTATCAGCCCAGAAATTTTCAGATGAATCTATCAAACCATTGTTGGGTTGCTGCCACTTAATTGGTAATTTAAAGGAAATTTTGCAGTTTTTGGTCATTATCTTGAATATTATTATAGATGAAGATAAACTGTAAACAGCAAAAATGATCAGCAAAGTAAGATCTACAAATAGGTTAATATGACCAAAATTGTCAATTGACCCCTTAAGTGGTAAATGTCCTTTAATGACAATTTTTCACAATTTGTTCATCATATTTGCTAACTTTAAAAAATCTTCTCCTCTGAAACTACTGAATGGATTTGGATGAAACTTAGCATGATAGTTCCTTAGATTATCCTGCACAAAGTGTGTGCTTCGATTTTTGATCCGTCAAAAAACATGGCCGCCCTTACTTTAAATAGAACATAGGGGTCAAATGCAGTTTTTGGCTTATATCTCAAAAACGAAAGCATTTAGAGCAAATCTGACATGGGGTAAAAATGTTCATTAGGTCAAGATCTATCAGCCCTGAAATTTCCAGACGAATCAAACGAACCATTGTTTGGTTGCTGCCACTTAATTGGTAATTTTAAGGAAATTTTGCAGTTTTTGGTCATTATCTTGAATATCATTATAGATAAAGATAAACTGTAAACAGCAAAAATGATCAGCAAAGTAAGATCTACAAATAGGTTAATATGACAAAATTGTCAATTGACCCCTTAAGGGGTAAATGTCCTTTAATGACAATTTTTCACAATTTGTTCATCATATTTACTAACTTTAAAAAATCTTCTCCTCTGAAACTACTGAATAGATTTGAATGAAACTTAGCATGATAGTTCCTTAGATTATCCTGCACAAAGTGTGTGCTTCGATTTTTGATCCGTCAAAAAACATGGCCGCCCTTACTTTAAATAGAACATAGGGGTCAAATGCAGTTTTTGGCTTATATCTAAAAAACGAAAGCATTTAGAGCAAATCTGACATGGGGGTAAAAATGTTCATTAGGTCAAAATCTATCAGCCCTGAAATTTTCAGACGAATCAAACAAACCATTGTTGGGTTGCTGCCACTTAATTGGTAATTTTAAGGAAATTTTGCAGTTTTTGGTCATTATCGTGAATATCATTATAAATAAAGATAAACTGTAAACAGCAAAAATGATCAGCAAAGTAAGATCTACAAATAAGTTAAATATGACCAAAATTGTCAATTGACCCCTTAAGGGGTTATTGTCCTTTAATGACAATTTTTTCACAATTTGTTCATCATATTTGCTAACTTTAAAAATTCTTCTCCTCTAAAACTACTCAACCAAATTCAACCAAACTTCATTTGAATGATCAGTAGGGTGTATAAAATAAAGTTTGTGTTTTATTTTCTATTTCGTCAAAAAACATGGCCGAAGGCATTGTTTACCAGGTGAGCGATTCAGGCTCTTGAGAGCCTCTTGTTAAAGATGGTAATTTTGATTTGCAGAGTAGATCTTCATAACTTGCTGAATGGTCTTCATAGATGAACCTAAGTGCTCTCTCTTGAATTTTCTCTATCTTTTTTGCATTTACCTCCCCACAAAAGTGCCAAACTAGTGGGCAGTAGTTAAAGTTGGACATTATGAAAGAATAATAAATTGTTAATTTTCCGAGTTTAGTCAGGTGTTTACCTATTCTTTTTAATACATTTAATTGTTTGGATGCTTTTTTACATATTATAGAGACATGTTCATTGAATTTAGTTTAAAATCTATTGTTACACCTAGAAGTTAAACGTTATCTTCACACTATTTCATTACCTTCTAATTTAAATTTTAGGTTTTTGTCTTTAGTTTTTTGACCTACAGCTATTGCTTGAAATTTTTCTGGATTTACTTTCATTTTATTTATTGAGAACCAGTTTATCAAAATCTTACTTTCATCTTCTAAAGTTTTAATTAATTTATCTAAATCGTTATCTGCGTATGAAAGGGTGTTGTCATCTGCATAATTATAGAGTTCACTTTTATGAATAAAATAGAAAATGTCATTTAAAAAAATATTAAATATATTTACCCTTGTAGTAGAACATACATTTCAACATCTGAAACCTTCTGGGAGAGCCCTTGGCCTAGATACACTATATATACATCTACAAAACATGAATAAGTCTTTTAGAGTTATATAGATACATTGTATACAATATATAATTCCTTAACCAGACTACACGAAATATGTCTGACAAATCCGGTGAATAATGGATCAGTCTGGTAAAATTTTGTTGAATTCCGGTCCTAATGTCCGCTGTTTTTCTTTCATGGATTTTTCTTACATTCTAGCAAAATTGCCAAACGATCTCAAATTCATTTTCATCTTTATTATTCATCACAGCGATGTTTATTTTGTTCAACTGCTAGCTTTATGCCGAAAATCGCCAACCAGTAATGTGTAAATCCGGAAATGTAAATAAAACTGGATCAGATTCTGGGAACGGATAAGGATAATTCAGGGTTTGCCGATTAAATACAATAAATGATTAAAATACAAGCAGATCACAAAATTAAGCTATGAAATATAAACACTAGAATTAAAAACCAAAAGATATATGAAAAAGAAAGAAGAAACAGGAAATATTTTATACAGAAACTCTAAATTATGTTTAGTTCACAAACATTGTCAAAATCCAATAAAATGGGACATTACTCTTCACTGAAGTGAAATGCATTCAAGCAATTGTGCACAACTTTCATAACAATATACTCTTTTGTTACATCATTTTGTTTTTGTGCATTTTAGGGAGGAGTAGGGCACAACAAAGTCATATGTTTGTTGTTATTTGTCGGATAATATACAATTAGATGTAAAAAAAAAAATTGGTCTGGTAAAATTTCATTCAGTCTGGTAAAGCTAGGATGCTTACCAGACCGAATGTTCTGTTCCAAGCTGGGGACATGAGACGTCAGAGCTCGTCCCTTATAAAAAAGTGAATATTTGCCCGTTCAAAATAGATGCACTGCTTTGTCGCTTCAAGACCAGCTGCTGAC
Organism: Mytilus galloprovincialis; assembly: GCA_037788925.1. Taxonomy (NCBI): domain Eukaryota; kingdom Metazoa; phylum Mollusca; class Bivalvia; order Mytilida; family Mytilidae; genus Mytilus; species Mytilus galloprovincialis. Next base: position 84,735,229 of record CM075338.1, read on the forward strand.
TAGCTAACGTCCTTGGAATTAAATACAAATTGGACATCAATTTGTTCATTTTTAATTATTCATACCATACTTTTCAGTGAATTCAGTCACCTGTTCAAAGTGTTCTGAAAATTTTGAAAACAGTAACTTTTTGTACATGAAGGACCGGTAAAAATTGTAGGACTAACATATAATCTTGCTTTGTTAGTTACATAACTTACAGGTCCCAAAAATACAACACAAGCTCTTAGACAGAATACACAATGTAAAAAACATGCAGATATAAAAAGAAGATATGAATGCCAATGAGACAACTCTCCATCCAAGTCACAATTTGTAAAAGTAAACCATTACACATGTTATATATACATGTATATGGGTCAAAGTACGGTCTTCAACATGGAGCCTTGGCTCTCACTAAACAGCAAGCTATAAAGGGCCCCAAAACTTTGTCTAAGTCTCTGGTTGTCACTTTCACATGTAACTTTGTCTAAGTCTTTGGTTGTCACTATTAAAGCAGTGGCTTACCCAAAATTTATCAAAAAGAGGGGGGGGAGGGGGGACATTGACTGCATAAGAGGGTGCCTGCTGCAGTCTTAGTCTTACTTTGTGATTCTCAATATAATCAATAACATCTATCAAAAAAGGGGGCGGGCCTTCTCTGCAAAACTTTTCATCCAAAACTTTGCACAAAGAAACAACTGCATTGTGATAAAATAATTGTTGTTCAAGTCCATCCATTGGATTAGATTCTGCTCCATCTAACATGTCCAAGTTAATCAATCAATTGGATGAGATTCTGCTCTATCCAACATGTCCAAGTCAATTCATTGAATGAGATTCAGCTCCATCCATCCAACATGTCTAAGTCTGTCCATTGGATGTGATTCTGCTCCGTCCAAGTCTGTCCATTGAATGTGATTCCGCTCCATCCAACATGTCCAAGTCCATCCATTGTATAAGATTCTGCTCTATCCAACCAACATGTCCAAGTCCATCCATTGAATTAGATTCTGCTTTATCCAATCAACATGTCTAAGTCCATTCAATGAATAAGATTCTGCTCCATTCAACATGTCCTAGTCTGTCCATTGAATGAGATTCTGCTCCGTCCAACATGTCCTAGTGCATCTATTGGATGCAATTCTGCTCCATCCAACCAACATGTCCAAGTCCATCCATTGAATGAGATTCTTCTCTATAAGACATCATAACGAGGTCAATCCATTGGATGAGATTATGCTCCATCCAACCAACATGTCCAAGTCCATCCATTGGATTAGATTCTTCTCCATCCAACCAACATGTCCAAGTCCATCCATTGAATGAGATTCTGCTCCATCCAACCAACATGTCCAAGTCTATCCATTGAATGGGATTCTTCTCTATAAGACATCATGTCCAAGTCCATCCATTGAATGAGATTCTGCTCCATCCAACCAACACGTTAAAGTCCATCCATTGAATGAGATTATGCTCCATCCAACCAACATGTCCAAGTCCATCCATTGAATTAGATTCTGCTCCATTCAGCATGTCCTAGTCTGTCCATTGAATGAGATTCTGCTCCATCCAACATGTCCAAGTCGATCCATTTGATGAGATTCTGTTCCATCTAACATGTCCAAGTCCATCCATTGGATGCAATTATGCTCAATTGCACATGTCCAAGGCCATCCATTGAATGAGATTTTGCTCCATCCAACCAACATGTCCAAGTCCATCAACTGGTTGAGATTCTGCTCCATCCAACATGTCCATGTCTATCCATTGAATTAGATTCTGCTTTATTCAACATGTCCAAGTCCACCCATTGGATAAGATTCTACTACATCCAAGATGTCCAAGTCCGTCCATTGGATTAGATTCTGCTTCATCTGACATGTCCAAGTCTATTCATTGGATGATATTCTGTTCCATTCATCATGTCCAAGTATATCCATTGTATGAGATTCTACTCCATCAAACATGTCCAAGTTCATCCATTTGAGAAGATTCTGCTTGATGGGACATGACCAAGTCCCTCCATTAGATTGTATTCTGCTCTATGGGACATGACCTAGGCCCTCCATTGGATAAGTTTCTGTTCCATTCCACATGTCCAAGTAAGTCCATTGGATGAGTTTCTGCTCCAACCAGCATGTCCAAGTCCATCCATTGGAGGAGATTCTGCTCCAACTAACCAACCAACATGTCCAAGTTAGTCCATTGGATGAGATTCTGCTACATCCATTCAACATGTCCAGGTCCATCCATTGGATTAAATTCTGCTCCATCTAACATGTCCAAGTCCATCCATTGTTTAAGATTCTGTTCCATTAAACCAACATGTCCAAGTCCATCAATTGAATTAGATTCTGCTCCATCCAACAAACATGTCCAAGTCCATCCATTGAATGAGATTCTGCTCCATCTAACATACATGTCCAAGTCCATTAAACTTTTGTATTTAAGTTTTCTTTGATAATAGTCACTTTAATAAAAATAAAGAAAGCAGCATCAATTTTGGCCAAGAAAACTTTAGTATTGGTGATCAGCCTTATTTATACAAGTAAAACTTTAGTATTGGTGATCAGCCTTATTTATACAAGTAAAACTTTAGTATTGGTGATCAGCCTTATCTTTACAAGTAAAACTTTAGTATTGGTGATCAGCCTTATTTATACAAGTAAAATTTTAGTATTGGTGATCAACCTTATTTATACAAGTAAAACTTTAGTATTGGTGATCAGCCTTATTTATACAAGTAAAACTTTAGTATTGGTGATCAGCCTTATTTATACAAGTAAAACTTTAGTATTGGTGATCAGCCTTATTTATACAAGTAAAATTTTAGTAATGGTGATCAACCTTATTTATACAAGTAAAACTTTAGTATTGGTGATCAGCCTTATTTATACAAGTAAAACTTTAGTATTGGTGATCAGCCTTATTTATACAAGTAAAATTTTAGTATTGGTGATCAACCTTATTTATACAAGTAAAACTTTAGTATTGGTGATCAGCCTTATTTATACAGGTAAAACTTTAGTATTGGTGATCAGCCTTATTTATACAAGTAAAATTTTAGTATTGGTGATCAGCCTTATTTATACAAGTAAAACTTTAGTATTGGTGATCAGCCTTATTTATACAAGAAAACTTTAGTATTGGTATGATTGGTGATCAGCCTTATTTATTCAAGTCTAAATTGAAAACAATGTTCAAAGCTATATGTATGATTGCGTTGGATAAAAACTGCAATTTTTATAAGACCGCAAAAAGTCTTAAAATTCTTCTGATAAAAGAAAAGAACAAAATAATGGAATTTCTACCATTTCTACGGGAACATTTTTTTGTACATGTTCTGTTTTAATTCAAAATGATAAAAAGTATACAGACCATATCCATAGTTTGAGAGAAACCTACTTAAAACATACACAAATTCTACAGATGATATAGAGATGATATAGAATATTGTCCTTTCATCATAGCTACAATCCCGTTCTCTTTTTACTAATTTGACATACCAAATTATACTATTTACCAGGTTTTTAATCAAATGACCAATACGATGGGTGCCACTTGTAGAATAGGATCTGCAGGCCCTTCTAGAACACATGAAATCACTCCCAGGTTTTGATGGGATTCGTGTTGCTTAGACTTTAATTTTCTATGTTGACTAGTCAGGGTTGGTGGTGGTAGTTTTCAAATTTTTTTCCCAAATTTCTCAAATTCCAAATTTTTGAAAAGTTTGAAGAAGAAATCTTTAATGGCACAATATTGCATAATAGATTTGTCAGATCTTGACATTTGTTTTGTGTCAGAAACTCATTTTATGTCAAGAATTTGATCACAATTCAAATTTAGAGCTGTATCAAGCTTAAATGTTGTGTCCATACTTGGCCCAACTGTTCAGGGTTCGACCTTTGTGGTCGTATAGAGCTGCGCCCTGCAGAAGCCCTTGGTTATTCATGTGCATGTAAAACGAATTTCACTGAAGAGGAGTCTTAAAAGTACAGCACAAACATTATTTTCCAAATCACCAAAAAAGTGAAAAAGTATATCTTAACAAAACACATTTGACTAACAGGTACAACTGATGCCCTTACACCCTACTGACTGCAATATATATATACAATGTACACATTTTACTTGATGTTTGTAAACACAACCTTATATAATATGTATTACAATGATTACAATGTCATAATAGTAGATGTATTATAAACAAACAAATGTGTAGAAATATATCTTGTTTATTTTGTACACAAAAAGATTTAAATTGTGGACTGGAGTAAACCAGGTACAATTTTATCTCGTCTTTTTCCCAGGGTAGATTTACAATCCTGACATCCCTATTTACCTGTTTGTTTGGACTATTCCGTAGTACAATAGTAAGACTTATAGACTAGTACATATGTCAAGATAGGTAAAAAGTTCACCTGTAAAATGTAGGTCAGGTATAACGCTTCTTAAAACACTACAGGTAAGACAATTTTAAATAATTCAAAAAATATAATTTGCATTTAAAAGATGACTTGTAGATAGTAAATGGGATTACTAATTGTAATATAATCTGCATTGAAGTTACGTAAAGAAGGTTATTTAAAAATTATCTGGTCAAATTGTCTTTTAATTGGTTGTACAATATTTTGGCATAAAACCTAACTTTATAGTGATATGACTAAATGTCTTTAACTTTTAAAATTAATGGGTAAAATGAGTCATTTGTAAATCCTAGATATTATATATTAAAATAAAAATAACAGCATGGAGAATGGTGTGAATTATTACTCATATTGGACTTAAAATCACAAAATTGTCATTAGAAAAATTACTGTGGTTTGAAAATAAAATAAATTCCCTCTCATGGGCCTCTTCAATGTGGATATCGGTGCATCAACCTTTTTGTTGTGTATATTTAAATATGAGAAGATAAACAAGACGCATGGCTTCAAATGGTAAGATTTACAATTTTGTACACAAACTCAAATGACTTATTCCGTCAGGCGATAACATGTGATATTAAACCTTATTTTGACTTTAATTTCATTAATTTTGTTTTATGATTGAATGGTGATTGCTAGACATAAACTTAGCCAAATATGTTATATTGTTGTGATTTTGATTGAAGATGTTTTAGTTATGGAAGATCAGAACTACTGTGTGCATTTACTATTGTGATTGTTAAACATTGTCTCCAATAATAAACAGAGCCAGATTTCAGGGGGGTGGGGTGAAAAGGGGGCTTGAGACCCCCTTATTGGTGAAAAATTTGGTTGAGTATTTTTGGAAGCTCTTTAGCATGACTGCAGCAGACCCCTTTTTATGCAGTCAATCCTCCTCCAGCCCCAGATTTTTATGAAACACTGCATACATTTGTACATGTATAATGCTGTCAATAGTCAAAAGTTTTTATTTTTATGAAACCAGACCAGTTGCAATTTCAAGATTTATTGTAAAAAGTTAAACTCCCAAAATTAAAAAAAAAAATGACCTTATTTAAAATTTACAAGAACAAATACAAAGTAATGAACTTCAATAAGAGGAATGTTATTATGTTTGTCATTTCATGCCTCATTTAACTGTGGGATGTTTTATGAGGAAATATTTGAAAACAATGATTTGTTTAGTCAGAGAAAAGCTATGTTATACACCTATTATCTGTATTTCAGTGTGTCCAAACTGTCTATATGTCTGAGCAGTGGTGGTGGTGGGGTTTTTGTTGTTGTTTTTTTTGGGGGGGGGGGGGGGTTGATTATAAGTAAATGTATGATAAGAAAACTATTTTTTTTCAATTAAACATGAAGAAGAAGATGATTTGTTTAGTCAGGAAAAAAACTTTTGTTAGGCACTGACTATTTTATATTTGTGCGAGAACGAGTCTTTTATTCATTACATGAAATTACTGGTTTTATTTGTTATTAATTAAATTCTTCAATTTATTTCCTGGCATTCTAATTTTTAACACCTTTTGCATGAGAACTTGAAAAAAAATAAGAATGGAAATAAGGAATACATGTTATATGTCAAAGACACAACAACCCAACCAAAAAGTAGACAACAGCTGAAGACCACCAATTGGTCTTCAACCCAGCAAGAAAATCCAGCACCCAGAAGTTGTCGTCAGCTGGGCCCTAAATTAAATTGTGTACTAGACTAGTTCAGTTAAAATGGACGTCCCACTAAACTCCAAAACATATAAATGAACTAAAATAAAAAATAATACAAGACTTTATACATGAATCCAAACTGATTGAATGTTTTAATCTGCTAGTCTACCCGTCGAGCCATGATATCATCATGTTATGGCTAATTTATTCTATACAACACCACAAACAAAGGAAGTATAATGTTACCAATACTAGCATGAGTAATGATTTAACATATCTTTTAACAGTTAACACCTTGTATTGTAATCTTCTTTGTTTTAATTATAGATATATAGTCATATAATAAGTGTCAAACATTTAATTATCAACTCATAATGTTTAATCTCAACCCAACAGTTTAGTATATGCGAGGTCAAGGGTTCAATCTTATTATTATTTATCATGTCTCTCCCAAAATTGCTATATAGGGACGGGGCAGTGGTGGCTGAGTGGTCTTAGCAGTCAAACTTCTGTATCAATACCCTGCTGTGGCAGATCCAGAACTTTCATAAGGGGGGCCAGGACCACTGACTGACCTAAAAAGGGGGGGGGCTCCAGTCATGCTTCAGTGATTTCCTACATAACCAACCAATTTTCCCTAAAAAAAGGGGGGGGGCTGGATCCGCCTATGGCATGTCAACACTGAGGTTGTGGGTTCCAACATACACGTGGCAGGGGCACATAACTCCAATCTAAATTAATCAGGTTTGTCAGTTTTCCTGCTTCCTCCAGACTGCTACATTGTATCGTACAATAGCGCTGAAAGTAACATAAAACGTCAATCAAATTGAACTTTGCTCTATGAGTGCAATCCTCTTATCCTCAGTCCATTCTTCTAACTAATATTTTGATGACCTCCATATCTGGTCTGCAGCTTGTTAGGATTAGTAGTCACAGCAGCTTTCAGATCTGTCAGATTTATTTAGTTGAATTTTAAAGTTATTTGGTTTGTTAAAGAAAAAATGATGGAATTAATAATGTGGTAATAAAACATTACACAATGTTGATTTGAAAACTTGACTTATCTCCCTTTAACTGTATTACATCAATGAATCCTGAGGACAATTCACACCAAACATATTAAGTTCCCATAACGGAAATAAATATCATTAAATTAGATATTTTGTTTATTATTTGTTGATGATTTGACAGAAAGTCTTGTGAATCAGCTTTGTGACTAATTCTCATCATTATTATCCCTGTTAACTTTAAATTATCTGTACTTCCCAGGTGAGGTCATTGATGAAGGTATAACTCGCTACAGGTGAAATAATTGGATTAATCACTTGTATATAAATATTGGATTTTACCTTGATGTAATATATTTTACCCTTGTTTTTCCTCCCTATTGAACATTTTAACATTACCCATTAAGGGGTGTGCCTTATAATAGGAAGCTCATACCAAGAAAAGAAAAAAAGAAGTATTATACGTCATTTTGAAAATAAGTCTTTTGGAGGCTGTTAATAGTAAGGCTGTTAATAAGTAATTTTAAATCCTTAGCTACTGTACACATAGTTTAAAACAATTATTTTTTGTGTACATGTTCATGTACAATTAAGTAAATTCTTTAGAGTAAAAATGCAATTATTTACCAAATTTGTGGTCTGGAACTAGCAGTCATTATAACATTCTAAGTATCAACATCGTGCTCATCCTCAGAATACAGATAATTCAACCTATCACACCATTAGATTTTGCAGGGTTTGAATTAGCCATGGCCCACTCGCCGATGGCCCCAAAAATTTGGCATGATCTACTTAAATTTCTGCTTTTCTGGTATAGGACTATATATGTGGGCTACAAAATTTAAGCTATCGGCTACCATGCCAAAATTTGAACTTTAACAATTCCTGTTTTGTCAGTCACATTTTCATCGTGTTCATTGATGGCCCTCAGCTGTTTTCTGCTCTTTGGACTCTTTGACACCTTCCCAATGTCCATACTCAATTTTATTTCATGTTAATTAAGAATTGAATGCTTCTTTTTGTAACTTTATTGGGGTGTAAAAGCGTTGACCGAAGTACATTTTGTATGAAGCGCTTCATTCTAAAAATGTGCGCACGGTCAACGCTTTTACAACCCTATGAAGTTACAGAAAGAAGCATTCAATACTTATAATTACATTTTTTAGCTAGGATCATGAAAACACGATTTACATCAAGTTTTTATTTAATTTACCTGTGCACTTTATTATGGGACCTCGTGTCATAATGAATGATATGTTTTATTGTGTGATACAACTGCTTTAGGAATAACATGTGATGTGCAGTTAGCCAATCATAATAACAAATTATAATGAAACATACATCTAATGTAATTATTCAGTGATAACACAACATTTATTTTCTTGGCCTAATAGGTGGTCAGGTCTTGTAGTATTGGTTTTATCAACAGATAAGAACATGGGTATTTTATTTGTAGACAATTAAAATTCCAATCTCTGTCTCATTTTATGGTCATTTGTTTTTGATCTTAATCAGTGAGACAATATTGATATAAGGGAGATAATTGGTTGACTTTATAATGGAAAAGTCGCCAAATTGTCACTAGAATTATCATACCATTATAACATTAAAGACGTGACTGATAAGATTGTTAAGTAAGAAATATTTTAGAATTTTGTTGTTCACTTTTGGATCCTGGATTCAAGACAGATCATTGACTATTTCCGATAGCACTAAATGAAAATGTTAATTAGAAACATTTAAGAACTTTGATTTTTCTCTCAAGCCTCTGATCTCTCATTAATTCATTGCTCAAATTATAATGCATCCACAGTTGACTTGTTTTAATAATTAATTCAAACATGCTATAGTAATATTTCCTGTGATTGAAACAAAAATCAAGGTAAAAGTTTGAAAATGATGGAGGAAGCTGGGAGCAACCTAATAAGTGATATAATTGGTTTCCTGCTTATTTTCATTTATGAAATTAATGTGATACCAATTTTCAAAGAGTATTCACTTTCAATGTAACATCATATTTTCTTAGATCTGATTTTGTGGATTTTCCAAATTCTGAATTAAAGTCTTTCAGGTAATTTAGACTTGTTCTTTTAAACTGCTGGTTTTCCAATACCCATGAAATCCATGGAAATTTGTATCCCCTAAATTATAATGAATCCACAGTTATCATGTTTCAACAATTAACATAGGCTAATTTAGAGGGGGCCAAGGCCTTATTCAGCAGTCAGAAGGCCCCACATGTGAAAATTTCTGTAATCCGCCTCTGATTAATTCCAACATGTTGTAATAACATCTCCTGTGATTGAAACAAAATTCAAGGTAAAAGTTTAACGATATTGATGTGTGTTTTTTAGAAGCAATATCTGATGAGAAAGGACCAACAAAGGCCCTGCAACTGGGATTTGAATTGGCCCTGAAAGAGCGAGATCATGCTCTGAGACAGCTACAACAAGTAAAGACGGAAAGAGATTCAGCTCTAGCCAGTCTTGACAATCTGGAAGGGAAAAATAAAACTCCAAGGTAAACAAGAATGTGCCTCATCCGCACTTTCATTTTTTTGTTCAGTGGATTGTGAAAATGGAATAAAATTTCTAATTTGGCATTAAAATTAGAAAAGATCATATAAGGGAACATGTTTTGTTTACTAAGTTTCAACTTCATCAAAAACTACATAAAAAAAACTTTAAACAAAACTTAAACCTGAAGCAGGACAGACGAATGAACAGAGACAAACGAATGGACGGAAGAACGAACGGATGCACAGACCAGAAAACATGATGCCCATAAATGGGGCATAAAAAAACAACACTGCTCTTAGTCGACAAAACTTCAATTTTTTTTTCTGATTCATATGACACTTAAACTGAATCAAATTTCAAAAGTGAACCAACCGAGATTTAACATGTCAGGCAAAAAAAGATCATATACTGTATGTTTACCGTTATAAACTCTGCCTATTTTGAGGTACAAACAGTAAAACTCTGTCATTTTATTCAGAATTTTACAGTTATACCCCGTTTACACTTGTACGAATAAGTGTAATATAGGTATATATATATATATATATAATCATTATGAAAACAAAAGTTTTTTTTTTTATGTGCTTTTATACTTGCCTAATCAATAAAAGAGAAGTAACTTGATGTATTAGCTTTATATGACAGAGAAAAGATTTTTCTATAAAAAATGAGAACAAGAAGGCTTCATAAGAAATGAATTTGTTATCTTAGTGTGAAATCAGGTGTATTGAGATTACACTGGTGTTGAAAATTATGTCCATCCCTAGGCCTGATTACACCAAGGTAATGACAACAACTCACAGGTGGTCCCATAAAGACCATCACAACAGAAAGTATGAACAAGAGGTATATAGGCAAGTTGTGGATATAAGATCTGTGTTATAATTAGAATGTGTCTTAGAAGTCATGTAAATCTTATACTGTCGATTCATTATAATTCCTTGAATACCAATGTTCGTGGATTTCGTGGTGACCTGGGAACTACGAATTCAAATATCCAATTAATTGAATTTGTGAAGAGTTTGGAAAAACTACAAAATGAAATATCCACAAAAATGGAAATTTCCTCAATCCACCAAAATTTGTACTCACGAAATTAAATGAATCCACAGTAATCCCCTGTTATTGTTTATTTTCAGTAAGTCCTCGGACAGTAACCAGGACCACAGATCAAAGTCTCCGAGTCGTAAACCTCGCAGTAAAAGTATGGAAAGTGACACAGAAATAGATGAAGTAAGTACACAATGTTTTCAAACTTATTTTCAGCAGTTTGTCATGGCTACGTAAGACAGACATGGAAATTGGGGTTTGGCATTTACAGGTGTGATACCACCAAATTATAGAACGTCACATCCGGTTGCATATGAAAAAAGTTTTTTTCTTTTTTATATAGATTAGACCGTTGGTTTTCCCGTTTGAATGGTTTTACACTAGTAATTTTGAGGCCCTTTATAGCTTGTTGTTCGGTGTGAGCCAAGGCGCTGTGTTGAAGGCCGTATTTTGACCTATAATGGTTTACTTTTTTAAATTGTTATTTGGATGGAGAGTTGTCTCATTGGCACTCACACCATATCTTCCTATATCTATTGAAAAAATATTCCCTTGAATTTGACAGTTGTAGGAAATTTATCCTACATTTCATTGTAGTAAAAATGAAATTTATGTCATAGACATATACCATGTGTTTCAAAGCACTACTATTGTATTATTTGGTATTTCTATGGAATATTTTGGAAACTTCAGGTTACATGCATAGTTACTTTTTTAATAAGTTTGTACACAAGGAGAAAATGGTTGAAAATTTGATTGGTTAACTTCAATTGATGTTTATTTTCTTATATGCAATGAAAAATGTGATTTTTTTTCTATAATCTATATAAACCTTGACTTATGCCAACTATTTTATTATTTGAAACAAAGATAAATTCTGCACAATTTTTTGAAAAGTGCAAATTTAACAAAGGTTTATTGGGGAAAATCAAATCTGGAATTTGAATGAAATAAAAAAAATGTTTTGATTCGAGTTGAGATATATGGCAAAATGTTTTACGTTTATTCCCCCCCCCCTTTGCATTTTTGCACCTGTTGTCCAAACTAAGGAGTCTCTGGCCTTTGTTAGTCTTGTATGTTTTATATTTTACTTTATTTGTATGTTTTGTAATTTGGTTTGACTTTTGTAATTTGGTTTGACTTTTGTAATTTGGTGTGACATCCATTTAGATTGAACTTGTACACATTTTGTTCAGGGGCTAACTAGTTGAGGCCCCCTCTAGGTGCAGGATTTATATGTTTAATAATTTGGTGTGACATCCATTTAGATTGAACTTGTACACATTTTGTTCAGGGGCTAACTAGTTGAGGCCTAAATTAAAATATTGTTTGTTTGCCCTTTTCCGACCCTATGTTTTGAAACAGAGTAGGTAGGTAGGTTAAATTTTTTTTTTTTTTCCCAAAATAAATTTCATGGGTAGGCAGGTAGGTATAATATTTTATTTTATAGATACAAAATCTGCATAATGTCATTTTTGTCTGTTTTGCTTTTGCTAATAAGTTTCTGGGACGACGTTTTGAAAAAAAATATCATGTAGAATGTGAAGTTAATTCATATGCACTACTATTTTGTTTTCAAATATCAAAATATAGAGCTGTGCCGCATATTTTCAACGTTTATATATGCCTGGAACTTTGAAGAGTTTAAACTTGCACTTATATTCTGTACTACGTACCTTGTACGCATACCTCTACCTAAAGGTTTTCTGTAAGGGATAACTTTGTCCTGGTAAAATATGTCCGGGCAGACATACATTACTAGTAGAAAAGGTCCCTAGTGTTTACATTTCCGTGTGTGCCTATGTTTCCAATAAAAATGCTACAAGACTTAAAATCAATTGTCACGTATTTTACATCACATTTATAAATGATCTGTATGGAAAACTTGGGCGATTTTACTGCCAAATATTCTCCACTTTACAGGCTTTTGTAACCTTTGGTTCATGTCAGATATAAATAATATAGCAATGCTGGTCGAAGGCATTGTTAACATAATCATCCTGATCTACGGATCACAAAAGGCCATCCCTACATAGAATTCAACGTCCGTTTACAGGGATGATTCCAGGTGTTTTCAAATGGGTCCCGTGAACATCAAATTGGGAATTTTTTAAGCATAAAATCTAAGACGAAATAACATTATTTTCCTGTAAAAACGGAAAATGTATATTATTAAGTTTAACCTGTACACTGATGTTCATGTAAGTTGTAACATTTTGAATAATTCTGGATGGGCTACTGTTATTACATGAATATCATTGAACATGATGCACTAGTCAATCATCTTAGCTATAGTTACCTGGGCCTATTACAAAACCATATATTTCAGCTAACATAAACCACTGAAAAAAATCATTCATCGGGTATTTTTTCAACAGCAGGTCATCTCTATAAATCTGCCTTAATTCAAATGGATTTTAAATTGAACTGGTCAACTGTCGAATTCAGAAAAGCAATTACAAAAGTTCATATATACTTAATTGATAAGATATTTAAAGCATTGAACCAGTAATCTTTAAAATTATTTGGATCATCTTCAAAACTTTTAAAATAGTTCCATAATGATGACATCGTATTTCATGAATGGTCTATCATCAACATTATTTTCAAAAAACACTCAAACTTTTGACTTTTGAGGAGTTAATTTCTTTCACAAAACAAGTTTTCATCATATTCTCTGCTGGGCGATCTGCTTTTACGAGATCGGTGCCCATTAAACTTTATCCATCAATGTTATATCAAAATTTGAATTTGGTCTCTGCCGAGGTCTACTTTGACACTCAATTTTATCAACCTGCTGGGCGATCTGCTTTTACAAGATCGAATACTCCCATAACATATTAATCAATTGAATTCGGCTGCTAAAATTGTTTGCCACATGTTGACATAATTAAATCGTTGTTAATAAAATGCGATCGTAAACAGTATTCTTATCCGGATTTTTAAACATTTTGACAACAAACTATGAAAACTATAGTTGCCTTAATCGGTGAGAGAAACTTTTCCGGAAATATCATTTTTATTTTATTTTCCTGAATTGGGAATTCATTTTCATGTACATTTTTTTGGGGCCGCTGGCCGATTTAAGGGCCGTTAAGCGGCCCTAAACTATATAGTGGAATCATCCCTGGTTTACACAAAATAGTTTGTACACACGTTGATAATTTTGTATTAAACGAACTTTTTTGTAAATGAACCCTGCTCTTCAAGTATAAAGATACAGAGTTAACGTAGGTCATATCATGATTTCAAAGCGTTCAACATCGATTTCAAACAAATGCTTTGAAACTCTAAATGCAAGTGTGCATGTCAAACGCTCACTTGATACCAAACGGACTAGACCTTATACGATAAAGATAAAACCCAAGGATTCCGGTAAAAAAGTTTTGAGCGGAAAATACAAATATAAGATTTTTTGTAGGAACGAAAAAATAAAATAAAATAAAATCTTGCTGGTAAATACAAATAAAAGATTTTCAGGCGGAACGAATTTATAGGGTCGGTCGGTAAAGGGCAAACAAACAATATTTTAATTTAAGCCTGAGGCCCCCTATAGGTGCAGGATTTATATGTTTAATAATTTGGTGTGACATCCATTTAGATTGAACTTGTACACATTTTGTTCAGGGGCTAACTAGTTGAGGCCCCCTCTAGGTGCAGGATTTATATGTTTAATAATTTGGTGTGACATCCATTTAGATTGAACTTATACACATTTTTTTCAGGGGCTAACTAGTTGAGGCCCCCTCTAGGTGCAGGATTTATATGCTTAATAATTTGGTGTGACATCCATTTAGATTGAACTTATACACATTTTGTTCAGGGGGTAACTAGTTGAGGCCCCCTCTAGGTGCAGGATTTATATGTTTAATAATTTGGTGTGACATCCATTTAGATTGAACTTGTACACATTTTGTTCAGGGGGTAACTAGTTGAGGCCCCCTCTAGGTGCAGGATTTATATGTTTAATAATTTGATGTGACATCCATTTAGATTGAACTTGTACACATTTTGTTCAGGGGCTAACTAGTCGAGGCCCCCTCTAGGTGCAGGATTTATATGTTTAATAATTTGGTGTGACATCCATTTAGATTGAACTTGTACACATTTTTTTCAGGGGCTAACTAGTTGAGGCCCCCTCTAGGTGCAGGATTTATATGTTTAATAATTTGATGTGACATCCATTTAGATTGAACTTGTACACATTTTGTTCAGGGGCTTACTAGTTGAGGCCCCCTCTAGGTGCAGGATTTATATGTTTAATAATTTGGTGTGACATCCATTTAGATTAAACTTGTACACATTTTGTTCAGGGGCTAACTAGTTGAGGCCCCCTCTAGGTGCAGGATTTATATGTTTAATAATTTGGTGTGACATCCATTTAGATTGAACTTATACACATTTTTTCAGGGGCTAACTAGTTGAGGCCCCCTCTAGGTGCAGGATTTATATGTTTAATAATTTGGTGTGACATCCATTTAGATTGAACTTGTACACATTTTTTTCAGGGGCTAACTAGTTGAGGCCCCCTCTAGGTGCAGGATTTATATGTTTAATAATTTGATGTGACATCCATTTAGATTGAACTTGTACACATTTTGTTCAGGGGCTTACTAGTTGAGGCCCCCTCTAGGTGCAGGATTTATATGTTTAATAATTTGGTGTGACATCCATTTAGATTGAACTTGTACACATTTTGTTCAGGGGCTAACTAGTTGAGGCCCCCTCTAGGTGCAGGATTTATATGTTTAATAATTTGGTGTGACATCCATTTAGATTGAACTTATACACATTTTTTTCAGGGGCTAACTAGTTGAGGCCCCCTCTAGGTGCAGGATTTATATGTTTAATAATTTGGTGTGACATCCATTTAGATTGAACTTATACACATTTTGTTCAGGGGGTAACTAGTTGAGGCCCCCTCTAGGTGCAGGATTTATATGTTTAATAATTTGGTGTGACATCCATTTAGATTGAACTTGTACACATTTTGTTCAGGGGCTTACTAGTTGAGGCCCCTCTAGGTGCAGGATTTATATGTTTAATAATTTGGTGTGACATCCATTTAGATTGAACTTGTACACATTTTGTTCAGGGGCTAACTAGTTGAGGCCCCCTCTAGGTGCAGGATTTATATGTTTAATAATTTGGTGTGACATCCATTTAGATTGAACTTATACACATTTTTTTCAGGGGCTAACTAGTTGAGGCCCCCTCTAGGTGCAGGATTTATATGTTTAATAATTTGGTGTGACATCCATTTAGATTGAACTTATACACATTTTGTTCAGGGGTAACTAGTTGAGGCCCCCTCTAGGTGCAGGATTTATATGTTTAATAATTTGGTGTGACATCCATTTAGATTGAACTTGTACACATTTTGTTCAGGGGCTTACTAGTTGAGGCCCCCTCTAGGTGCAGGATTTATATGTTTAATAATTTGGTGTGACATCCATTTAGATTGAACTTGTACACATTTTGTTCAGGGGCTAACTAGTTGAGGCCCCCTCTAGGTGCAGGATTTATATGTTTAATAATTTGGTGTGACATCCATTTAGATTGAACTTATACACATTTTTTTCAGGGGCTAACTAGTTGAGGCCCCCTCTAGGTGCAGGATTTATATGTTTAATAATTTGGTGTGACATCCATTTAGATTGAACTTATACACATTTTGTTCAGGGGGTAACTAGTTGAGGCCCCCCTCTAGGTGCATGATTTTCGTGACTCATTCTTGGCCTTTAGCTGTTTTCTGCTCTTTGGACGGGTTGTTGTCTCTGACACATTACCAATTTCCTTTCTAAATTTTGATCTTGTTTTCTTTGATAAATATGGGATAAAACAATCTGGATTATAAAAATGATTGTTAGAACTGAATTGTGATCATTTCACCTTTAATGGTACTTCTATGTAAGAACTTTGACCATTGGCCATCTGATAAGGAGATATGTTTATGTTTAATTTATATATTTGTTATCTAAATTGAAATCAAATGAGAAGGCAAGAAAAGTTAAAGGTAATCAGATCCCTCCATTAAAATTTAATTACCGGGGACCACCATTTTTCTCATACATTTGAGATATTGTTACAGGGTTGGACATGCGTACATATTAGTATAAAAATAAGTAGATGTTGTATGATTGCCAATCAGACAACTGTGACAACAGAGTTGAAATGGAATGGATGTTAGCAATACTAGGCAATCATACAGGCTACAGCTTTGATCAATGAGGAAAACATATACAGTATATAATTGGCTGTAAAGGCCCAGCCATGAAAAATGTGAGATGATTAAAAAAAAAAGAAAACCAACCGAAAAAATTTATAAAAATATAATAATGTATGCACTTTATATTTTATATTTTTAAACTCATTTTCTCTATTCTTAAAAATGTTGGCCCATTATTCTCTAATAGATCTGTATATAGGCAATCATACAGCTTCCATCAATTAGGAAAACCTACACTGTAAAAAGTCTGGACAAGAAAAATGTGAAACGATTCCAAAAGAAAACCAACAGCCTAATTTACACAATTCTACCCCTTATAATCTATATTTTTACGCCAATTTTCTCTATTCTTAAAATTTTTGGCCCATGCCATTAATCTCTAATCTATAATAGGCAATCATACAGCTTTCATCAATTAGGAAAACTTATACTGTAAAATGTCTGGACATCAAAAATGTGAAATGATTCCAAAAGGAAAACCAACAGCCTAATTTACACAATTCTACCCCTTATAATCTATATTTTTACGCCAATTTTCTCTCTTCTTTAAATTTTTTGCCCAGTATTCTGATAATCTATAAATCCCATCCGGACCCTCATAGATGATGAATGAGACAAGAAAATTGAACTAAGAATTCACACTTTTATGTTAACATGTAAAAACATATTTAATACAATATAAAGGTGATCACCTTTGTTCAATGTTATTCTTCAATTAAATTCTTCAACATTGAACAATTTTACTATATTATAAATCAAATTTAAAGACGTTTAAAAGTAGAATTTGTAAGAACATCGAGTGTGTTTGATTTGCTATGTCAATACTGGACGATTCTTTTGTTGTGGGTTGTAGGGTGAAATAAGTATGAGTCAAAATGTACTACGTTATATATGTAGAGAAACAGAGGAATTGTAACAATGTATGAAAACGGTCATATTTCATGTATTTTAAATAATGAATTTTAATTTTTTGACAATTTCTTGTGAACATACTTTATATCTGTCGAGTAACAGAGGAATCGTAACAATGTTTAAAAACGTTCATATTTTAAATGAAGTATTTTTAGTTTTTGACAATCTTTGGTGAATATACTTAAGTTGATATCCAAAGAGAAAATAAAGAGATGTAAAAAACAGTCATACTTTAAATGAAGAATTTTTTGACAATCTTTTGTGGACATATCTAAATATATATCTGTTGAGTAACAGAAGAATAGTTATTGTTAACTCTGTGTAGAGTACAGACACTGAGGATATAAAGAAATGTTAAAAAAAACCAGTCATACTTTAAACATTGTTAAAAGAAGAATCTGTTTGAGTTGTTGGCCAATCTCTTGTGCAACAAAAAAATTTGAAGGAACCCCTAAAGCTAGAGGATCATTTATTGTGTCTAGAATTCAAAACAGATCTATAATTCAAATTGTCATCATAAGAACAACTGAAGTATTTGAGTGATTGCTACCTAACAAGCTGATATTTAACAGGATAGTTAATAAGTTCTGGATTTCTATAGAACCAAAGTATTATATTGTCAAATGTATTAGGTAGAAGATCAAAGGCCTGAGACTGTTCTCTCATGTTTCTAATGCACCAATATTCCGACAGGAAATAGCTGCAATTAAATTGGTTGCAGGAAAAGGATAAATTCCTGTTAATTTTGCCATTGTTCTTGATTTGAACAGTTATCCAATGTTTGTGTGTTATAAGTGCATGAAGAACAACAACAAGCCACAATAAATTCCTTGTGAAATTTATTTATTTGACAATATTGTTTATTACCAACCCAGTATAGACAAGGTAGACTTTGATATCTTAATATTTTGATTGTAAAAATTAATTAATTGTCTGACAAACTTTAATGAGGTCGTAAAATTGTCACATGATTTCTGTTAATTGTGGCATAATCAAGTGGATGTTTTAAGTACCTAAATATTTACTTAAGTTTTATAACAGTTGTAATAACTAGCTGTTTATAAAGTTGATTATTGGAATAGTCCAGCATAAATCAGAAGATATTAAGAACAGTTTAGGCCACATATTTGACAGGTCCATAGTGGAAGTAGACCTTCAGATTACAAAAATATGTTGGAATAAGTTTCTTTTTTTTGGACCTGTGTTTACAAATAAGACAAGACAGGGCAATAAACCTCAGCATTCTTCAGAGACAATAGATCTACTTATATGTGGGACTACTTTTATGGACCTTTGTGATGATTTCCGCATTTCGGTGGCTCTCCTAGAATTATGGGCACCTGTTTTGCGTAATTGTTGTGGATGCTAACCTATCACATTATTAAATGTACAGCTATCCTCATAGGAATTAAAACTTATCAAGCATATGATTTATGGATCATTGAAATAAAAGGAAATTCAAGATGAGACAATTTTGACTGAAATTTACAGAGTTCTGCTAGTCAACTTTTGTTGTTGTTGCTACTGTACATGAAATTGAGTGGTTCTAAAGTTGGATACACTGTTGTTTAGGATCTGCTACTTGTATATGCATATTAGGGTTGTCCTGAATGAGAAAATATGCATTTGACATTTAAAGTTTAATTGTGATTAATTTTAACATTATTTTTGAAAAATAGTTTCACTGGTAGAAAATCTATAACCACTTGAACAAAGAAGAAACTTTGATATTTATTAAACCAGTGTTAGATTTGAACGAGGACGTTAAAATATACATATCTGTTTTAGTAGGATCGTTACTTAGAGACTGAATACATATATATCGTCCATTTATTCAAAGTTTTCACGTTAATGGGACAATATACAGTTGAACAAACAAATCTTTCCTTTATTCATGGACTAGATGGTTGGAGTACAATGTACAATTGTTGTGAATTGATATTTCTGTAACATTGATCAGAAATTAACAGTACAAATTGTCTGATCTTACAAATAAAAACGTCAAGTTTACAGTAGTATCTAGAATAGAAATGTCAAGTTTACAGTAAAATCTAGAATATTGGACAATAATTAAATAAAGGAACACAAAAC
Source organism: Mytilus galloprovincialis (assembly GCA_037788925.1). Lineage (NCBI taxonomy): Eukaryota > Metazoa > Mollusca > Bivalvia > Mytilida > Mytilidae > Mytilus > Mytilus galloprovincialis. The sequence continues at coordinate 84,755,111 of CM075338.1, forward strand.
TCTGTTCAAAGGGAAAAAAATGTTTAATCATTCAACCAAGGAAAATTTCGGAGTAAAAACTTGATTTATTGAGTCGGTGGGAATTAATCTATTTATAGTTTTATAACAATAGATGTATGTGTTTAATTTGTTGTGAAGGACATGATAAAACGTTATTAATGTCATAAAAAATGACCGCACGTTATCTATAACTGTGTTTATACATGTACATTGTATATGTATGTTGTTAGTGAGGGGGAGGCTATATACATGTACATAAATGTGCAGCATAACCTTACTAAATATAAGTGAATATTATAGTGCATAAATATTCCTTTACAGTGTGAAAACAAATATTAAATATTATGCAAATCTGCGATTTTGACTAGGACTTTCAGGATGTAGCGGAATCCATGATAAATATGCGTTGAAAGTTTTGTGTGATTTAAATGTAAGGAAAATGTTGTGTGCTTTACCGATGATTTATATATGTTATACATACTGTGATAGATTAGTCTCGATGGCAACAAAAATTTAAATTCAAATATAAAACCAAGACAAATCTGTCTTTTGGATTTATTATTATATGTATATGGATCAAACCATTACAGATCATATATTCTACATTGTTGTGTGTTGATAAATTAATGGTTTTAACGAAGAAGTGAAAAATGGATAAAATTATCAAACTTTAAAGTGTATGCACTGTCTGTTGTTTAGAGGCAATTAAACAACTTGTCTTTTGATGAGCCTCGTTTTGGAACTGAGTAGACTATTTATAACAATTCTTTGGTTATTTTGGACATTGTAATAAACAGTGGATTATGTTTTCTTTTAAAATGAAGGGATTAAAACGTAGCTCGTCAGTCAAGAAAAATAAGGTGAGTTCCGCATGTTGACCTGTCATATATGGAATTTATTAACTTGATGTGATGTTTGTAAATCAGTTGTGGTAGAGAATGTCCTAAATAATGACCCCTTCAATAATGGCCAAGAATGTCCTAGATAATGAACCCATTCACCATCTCAAAATGTGAATTCTAACTTGCTTTAAAATTAAATGTTTCAGAAAAGAAAAAAAAAGTTCATTGATTGGAATAAATATCTCCTAAATATGTCTTTAAAATTTTTCATAAAACTGTATTTTTGGTTTAATTCATTGTGAGAAAAAAAACTACGTAAGAACTATTTATGTTGTGAAAAACATGCAGCATTTAAAGGACAAGTTATTGTTAAAACTTTTGCTAGTGGTCAAGACTTAAATTTGAGACAATCACTGATCTCTGGCCATGGTGAGAGGCAAACTTTGCCAGACAAAAAATTAGTCAGTCAGACAGAACTTTTAAGATTTTTTGGTTGAATATAAAGGGGGATAGTTCAAATTTCTTTTTCAGTAAGAGAAACACTAAAACAGTTTGGCACCAACAGACTGTACATATACATGTATGCATACAAGTTGTAATTTGAAAGAATATTTTCTTGTTTCCTCTCTTCCTATACTTGTTATGTGACAACTACACAATTCAGACATCTCTACCACTTCTGTATAATGATGTGTATAAAGGTTTGGTTAATATGTGTTGCATGTATATATATATCCACAGAATACAGGTGGAAGGTTTGATATATAGGGCGTTTATATGTTACTTCAATACTATGATTATAATATCAGAATTTTTGACACTATTAATATTCCATGATTATGTTGGAACAGAGTAATTTCACAAAGCAGATTCTCCAAGTTTTATTGTTGGCACTTATTTTTTATAATAAAGAAGTAAATGTTTTTTGGTAGAAATACAATTTTGGACTATTCATCTCATTTTAATCAGCAATGAAATAAAAAATTGAAATTGTTGTCCTGAAATTTTGACTAGCTGAAAATTTGCTGGATCTCAGCAGTGATGATTCTTTGATTTAATTTTTAACGTCACATGGAATCTACTTTTTCCTGTAGATATATATGGTGAAGAACTTTTTGTTGTTTTACAGACTATGAATAATAACAAACTTTGATTGATCATCTAATAATTGATTACTCAGCAGTTTTATTGACAATACTTAACCTTTTTATGTGGACATTTGACCTCTGTTTGACCTCTAATTTGTGATCTATAACCAGAAATATAATTAACCAGGAATTTTAATTGTTAATTATGATTTTCTTTCTTATCAAAAGATAAAATGTCCATATATAGATGTCTTGTTCCTGATACTACAACTTTTCCTGAATATATTTATTAATTATTACCAAGATAAACTTAATCAGACTAAATTTTATATCGTAGACCAATTAGTTTCTAAATTTTGCATCTATATACATTTTGTACATGTATTCAATTTGTGTCAGAAATAATAAAGTAATGAAGAGATGGGAAAGATACCAAATGACAGTCTTCAGGCTTAACCACAGGCACACCAGCCCAGGCTTGTTGCTGTCTGGCCTGTACCAATCATCTCTACAAGCCAAAAGAATCTAACTCAAATTTTTGTAATATTTAGCTTCTAGCATTTATCACGAAGACTAAAAGGGATATTCAAAAAGTCCTTAAAAAACTGACACGACTCCACAAAAGCATGGAAAAACTTGATATAGATCAAAAGACAAACCACAGTATACAATACACAAGTTAAAAAACTAAAGATTGACCAACACGCACCCAAAATAAAACCAGTGGTGATCTCACATGCTGTTGCAGATCCTGCTCCATATATGGTGTATCATTTGGCATTAAAAGATAGTCGTGTAGTCTATAAATACTTGTTTAATGTTGAAAATATATTTGAATGATAAAATAACAAGGATTTTATAAAATTTTGAAATATCATTTTCAAAACAATAGGTAATGGAATTATGAAAAGTCAGATAAGAAGGACTTAGTAGGCAACATCTTTAATGACTTATATGGATAAAAGCAGAGAAATCCAAATACATATCTGACAAAAATTTCAAGAAAAAAGAGATGGGAACATCTCTATTAAAAGGTAGTTTACATGAAGATGTACGCACATCAGCTTGAAACTTAATACTGTTGTTCATTGTGTTGTGAAGTTTTTAAACTTTTCATCTCAAGTTATGGTTTGACCCAGATTTCTAGGTTCACTGGACAGGGAATGTGAGAGGGGCGTTGTGTCTTATCATGGAAGCAATATTGTCTTATAGACACATAGACATATATTGAGTGGGGTGTTAAAAAAGGTATCTTATGGAGGCATGATTCTTGTTAATGCTCTAATGCATCATTACCAAGCATATCTTCATTGTAACAGATTTGAATAAGTAAAACAAAGCCTTTCATTTTCTATGCAGAATTGTCGAGACAATGTCCCAATGATTTTATAATTTTTATGATTTGGTTATTATTGTTTACTGGATAATGTTATTTTTATGATATTTCCACGTAATGACAATTTTACGATATTTCCCTAATATATTCACATCTGTCAGTGTTGTACAAAGTTATAAAATCTCCCATCATATTGTGTTATATTAACAAAGGGAAAGAACTCCATTGAGTGTTTAGTTTGACATATTTATAGAGGTGAAATTCATCACTGTCATACTATTTTAAACCTATTCTAAATTAGGATTACATGTCCTGTTAGTGTGTGGATTATGTAAATGCCAGCATTTTTTAAATTTTCACAACTTGATTTTTGTATTATCTGTGACTTATTTAAAGGATCTTTAACAGTGGGTATGTAGAAATTGAATTTATTACTTGTTAAAATGAATAATGTATTTAGGAAAGAAAATTATTGTTTTCTTTAACAAAAAAATCTGTTCCCTGCAGCATGAAATTTAAAAAGTAAAAATTGTGATTAAGCACAAAAAAACTGAGATGTTTTGCTATAAATTAATGTACTAATTTATTATATAGAGTAATACGATTATTGCTCGGTATGAAGAAAATGGTCATTTTCTTAGTTAAGTGGTGTATTACTTGAGGTGACCCCTGGACAAGTAACGACCACTGTAACTGCCACAGAATGACTGTCTGCCTTTTAGACGGTCACATACAGAAAGAAACCCTTTTTCTGAATCTAGGCCATTGATTTGAAAAGCAATTCTTTTCCCAACTTATGTATTGTTATTTCAGCAGCTAAATGACTTCCAAAAAGGGGGGGGGGGCTTATTTCTTATTTATGTAAACAAAATCTTTCAAATCAGAATGGGGATTATAAGTACCACCAGATTGAAAGATGAGCACTATTTAATATAAATTATGCAAATTTATTTAAATGACTTCCTAATCTTATTTGATGTAAACAGAGGTTTTTATGGTAATGACATGATAATCCTGAAGTAACATAGGAATGTTAGATTAAATTTTAATGTGATCTATGTTATTGTCATCTGAGGTTTTTTCTTTCAATATAAATAGGTAAACTCCCAAGAAAAGTATGTATATTGAATACATAATTAGGGGGAGAGTGTAGTCTACAGGTTTTATTTGATATTGCTATAGTTTTACATATTTCTGTCAGCTTTTAAGTTAAATAATCCTGTTGAATCACAATCAAATGCATGTATCATGTTAATTTTATTCACTGCACCCTCAAAATTAAATTGATGTACATTTAAATGAAGTCAGATATTTAATACTGAAACTGATATAAGAGAAACACTAAAGAAGGTAAGTCAATCTCTTCTAATACTTCAGCTTCCTTTATCACACCAACGTCAAACGTCCCTCTTCCCCACAGAAGATCAATTAGAATCGCTAAACGTCCTTAACTCCATGGACTCTGAAAGTTGGGTTGAACGTCAACAATCAGTTAGGTGCCTTTTAGAAATTCCTTTGCAATCATGGATTTAAAAACAATAATAAATTTCTGTGCAAATGATGTGTGTCCTAATTTGTGGCCAGCAGTTTCATAACTTTTCTACAATTACCTGTAGACTTGCTTTTTTTGACAAATAATTTCTCTTCAATCTTCTATGATACTCAAACCAAAAATATTTGTAAACTAACTTATTCTATGTTGTAACAATCACAAAATAACAAACAGAAATGGAAAACAAAATTGTGTGGAATGTTGAGCCTGGTAAAACCCCTTGATCCTATCTATGTTCAGATAAGTTTTAGAAATAGATAGCTCTGGTTTGTGTTTTATAAATAGTAAATCAATTCTCAATCAATGATGCCACATTCTTTACATTGTATTTTATCCTGGAATGATGTTGAACAAGGATCAATTCATATGCCACAAACTTTGTAGAAAAAGGATAAGTTACATTTGACCAATGATCTGAATTCATATGCCACAATCTTTATAGAAAAGGATAAATTATATTTAAAAACTAAAATCTTGAGGTTCAAATATGCCACAATCTGTGTAGAACATTGTTCTGGTGTGATTTACCATTAATAATATCATCAAGGATCAATGACTTGATGCCACTGTTTTGACAAGACAATATTTTATTTATTCATGTTATTTTATTTCTGGAGTATGATTGATTGATTATAATACAGGAATTCTGTACATCACTTCACGAAGGTAAATATATTGTTTTGTCTCATTTTAAGCCAAATTTTAAATAGTAAAGAGATTTTTTCATGGTATTCAAACTATTTATTAACATTATATTCATTTGTAAATATTTTCCTTACTTTTGCTAAATGTTGATAGGATTTAAAAGAACTGATATCTTGATTGTCTGTGCATTTACTCCTGAATCGTTCAACCAAAGCTTTTCAAATGTTTATACATTGTTTCTGATTCAGTTTGCTCTAACTCTGGCAGCCTCTTGTATTTATTAATATTGTATAAAAAGTAATAGACTGGTATAGAATTAAATGCCAATTTAAGGAATTGACTATAACACTCAAAACAAATTTAATTAGAGAGGTTTTTCATGGTATTCAAAGCATTTATTAACATTATATTCACTTGTAAATGTTTTCCTTACTTTTACAAAATATTGGTAGGATTTGATTTTTAATTGGATTTACCAATGAGTCTGCGTTGAAATTATGTTAATTCACATTTTTCGTTTACCTTAATGAGCCTCTAATAACATATAACAGTAAAAAATATCTCTAAAAAATTTAGAAAATTTATAATCTGGTATCATGTGCCACTTGAAACATGTCAGATTTAACTATTGTACTACCTATGTGACATTGTTAAGGGGATCATAGTTATGTAAGTGTTTGTTTTCATTGAGCAATCAAGATTACATTGTAAGTTAAACCTTGATCTAGATCTAAATCATAGTAAAACTCTCTTTACACTGGGATCATCTGTAAATACCAGAGACAACTAGAATTATAACTTAGAAAATATTAGGTTTAAATATCAACAAGGTTCACTTTATTATTGTATATGAATGTTCATAGTTTAAAATGCCTAGAAAATCAACTTAAAACAATGTTAGAGTAGATCTGATTCTTTACTTCCTTCTGTTCATGGTATATACATATATACTGAAAAAGCAAAAAGTACCTATGAAAATTAGGTCAAAGGTGTAATTTTGAAGTCCAAATCGGAAGTTTTGTCTTATTAGTCTTAAAAGTCTGTTCGATAAGGGATACAATATTTGGACACCTTTATTTACGTTTTCCTCCAAAATAACCCGATCAGAAGGATGACAAATGTGACTATGCATGGTATCTATAGGACACAAAAGGCATGATAATTAATTTATTGTCTAAGGAAGGGAAGCAACACACACAATGAGGTCTTCTCATTTAATAGAATAGATTATGCTTGTCACTAGCAGGCCTTCCATTTGGTAATAGCTGTTTGCTGGCAAAATCTGACAAGGTTTCCTTTAGAAAAAGTTTAAGTAACCATTTTCTACGGTGTAAACAGTTTCCTGTAAGAAATATATCTCTGTTGCATGTGATGTTTTCGTTTCATAGTCTTTATTTCATTGAAGATAAAACATAAAATGATTTTCTTCCTCATATGCAAGCTATCTGTTTAACCAAACTTCCTGTTGACCCCAAAAAAATCTAGTCTCTATTCCAGCCTATGGCTTGTTAGCTAATGGACTCTTATAGAGGTACCAGATCATGTGACCTTCTTTGTATAAGTTTCCCATGAACAGGCACACCTCTAATAATGCTAGGCAATTTTGTACCAGAACAAACATGCTTGTTTAATTACTGTTAAAATTGTATTGTCTTTCATTTAACTATATGACTAGAACTGTGCCCAACCCTATGATGACAAACTTCACACACAACCACAAGTCCTATGATATTGGCTTGTAAAATTGCTTTCAGTCAAAAAGCTGAGTTTTGGGCTTGTGGACTCAAAAGTTTATTCTGGAGGCTGGAGTCTAGGGAATCAGTGGTATAAGCCATTTTAGAGGCCATATCAACCTCTACCTTTGGTGCATGTCACTTCAAGTTCTAAGCAGGTGCTTCCCCAACCCTATGATTACAAACTTAAGTGTGAGTATAGTGCATCAGTGGTATGACCCATTTTAGATGCCATATCAACCTCTGCTTTTGGAGTCAATTTGCCTGTGTTGAGAATTTCTTAGTTTGGCCAGCTGGCAATCAAGACAAGTTAGACTAAATGACATACCACCAAATAATTCCCAAGATAAAATGCATGTTACATGTGATGTATGCAGTAACATGCCATGGTACAGGTGTGTGTCTCACCTGAGTGTCTACCTGAGTGTCTCACCTGTATATCTACCTGTTGTTATTACCCCCTGTAATGTTGTTTACATTAATGATAGTAGATTTATACCTTACAATTATATATCCGAGAATTAAAAACGAGTTAATTTTGTATTCATGTCTTATTATTTAATGATTTTAAATATGCAATTTGATTATTGTGAGTTGCACGAATTTGACACATACCTTGAGATTGAAATTGCATTCTTTGAAAGATTAAGTTTTATAAATTTACATGTATCATGTTATGTATAATAAGGTTTTGAATAACATAGAATTTTCTGTAAACCTTGACTGACTAACTAAATTGTCATCTGCCCTCTTTTCTAAACATGCACAACAGGTGCAAATCCTGAATTTGTAAAAAAAGGGGTTTAACAAAGGAAGTTTTATCTATTCACTATTGCTGTTAAATTTGTATTTTTACATTTTCTGTAATAAGAAAACAATGTTTATGTGATAGGTATTTTCATGGACCAGTGAAAAGGGAAAAATTTGAAACTGGACAAAATACAAGTTTTTAGTTACTTTGATGGAGTAAACGATGTTAACACTAAATTAAATAACATCTTATAGAATAGAACTTTTTTCTTCTACCATGTACTGTATTGTTGTTCTTCATCTTAGAGTGACAGTGAGCGTTTCCACAGGGCTCTGGAATTCTTTTTAATACCATTACATGTATATACTCTCCAACCTGAGCCAGTATAAAAATAAGGAAAAATGTTGTGTGAAGAGCACATACATGTATTGTGATTGTTCTAGATTTTCCTAAACCACTGTGCATGAACCTGAAGCTTAATGTAGATCCAGATATCAAGTTTAAGAAAAGTGACAACGGCCATTGTTTAACTGGCCATTTGTTCTCAATGCCAATTAGTACCAACAGTCAATATGTTTATATAACTATTAAATATGACAGAAATAAATATTAACATTCCATCACTGTCCCAATCATTTCATTAAAAAAACAACAAGATTCCTAACATAATTTATAACTAGATAGAAATAATTATACTGGACTGGGGAAAAAAGTGTTGCTTGAGGGTTAAATTTTTTCGGTGACATTCCACCGTGTAATCTAATAGTTTGTTTACTTCAGTGTACTAGACCACCAGTAATACACAAAATATGTGGATAAGAATCTAGTAAATAACAAAAATAACGAACTCCAAGGAATTTTTAAGTCCATGGAAGTGATCATAAATATTTTGCAACTGACTTATTACTGAAATGATTTATAATAGCGTGCTGTATGTTCAAACTCATGACAGTAAATTTTAATGACAACTGGACTTGAATTTCAACATTAAATATACTTTTATATATGGTCAAGAACTTCTGGATCTTTTGTTTTTAAGAGAAAAATAACTAAGAAGACAGGATTTATTTGGACATGAAGAAGTTAATTAGAAACTTTTGACCATATTCACATATTGAAAGTGGGCAAAGGTGTTGAGTTTCAGATGTGACTTTGTAAAGCTTATAAAATATTGAAGATGAAAGTTTCCAGTGTCTGTGAGTTTCCAACATTAAAAATAGATTTTTTTGCATATTTGGATTTAAAAGTAGCAATATATACTATTTGCCACTGGACACAAAGCAACTAACAATAAATCATATTCTTTTATAATAGCCAAGAAACATATGTGAATATTTTGTAATTAAAATCTTTTCCCAAATCTACATAAAATTTATAAAAGCCTAAAGGAATTTTGATTTCTCCAATTGATCTGACAATATATGTGTATGATATGGTTATAATCAGAGTTTATGTGGCGTTTATTTCAAGTTTATCACATGTTAATATCATAAGAATGTTACTGATCGTTGACAGTTGGAGTTTAATTGGAAAATAATCAGAGAAAGTTCAATGTTTTAGTAAATATGTGACAAAAGTTTGTATGAAATGTCTAACTTTGAAAATTCAGTCATGTAACGGCTCTATTCCAGCTTGAGCAGAACCAAATTTATAAAACATTAAGAAGTTTTGATAATTCCATTGTGAATTTTAGACTTAATAATCATGGCTTTATAAAGTTGTGTTGGATTGTAACATATATTGGATACAGTGCTATCTACTTATTATAGTGGAAGCCTTTTGATTTGTGAATGGAATACAAACTGTTTGACACATTTATGATGCAATAGACTTTTGAAATGATTTGAATAATTAGTGAGAACAGCAATTGTCATTACAAGTTATATCAAATCTGTTTCTAAGTGTTACAGAGTTCGTGAAAAGTGGTGGTCCTCAGGATTTCACCACCAAAATTTGGCATAGGACTGACACAATTTTAGTATTTTTTAATAGAATTAATAGTGAGGACCTGCAGATTTTCTACAAGAACCACCAGGGAAAAAAAGATTTGACGAAATTCTGAGTGTTAGACTATGTTGTAGTTGGTTGTGGCTTAAAATTTAAGTACATGGTTTTACTCTTAAGTGATACTTGCATTCTACTACGAAGCATGCTCAGTACCTACAAAGTATTTCAGAAGAGTGCTACTTATATCATTGACAACAGAAATTTATTTAGGAGGTCCAGATAAAATAACAATTGGATTTTCAAATTAAGTGAGTAAAAGTAGCTCAGAACTGTAAAGAGCTTGACTTTTTAATAAAAAAAGGTTTAAAAGGTTGTTCAAAGCATCGCTCATACCTGTTGAAACTGTCAAAATTTGAACTTATAATTTCAAAGAAATCTATGAGTGAGGTAACTAAAAAATCTCATAAACTACAAATAGATCCATTGTGTAGAAAACAAGGGTCATTTAAATATTGACCTCATTATTACAAATTCAGAGATTTATAACATCTATAGTCAGAGATTTATAACATAGTCAGAGATTTATAACATTGTCAGAGATTTATAACATTGTCAGAGATTTATAACATTGTCAGAGATTTATAACATAGTCAGAGATTTATAATGAGGTGATTACATATTTAATGTATACAAATTAATAAGGTGATAACTCAATTACACCAAAGATTACAACATACTAATATATTAACATCATTTTCTGGTTCGTGTGTGCCTCAAATGGAGCAGACATTTTTGCCAGATAACAGCGTGTATGGTGTGACTGTCTAGATTGATTCACATCCCCTTTACGTGGATGAGATTTGGAACGCTGTCTAGCTTAAAAGTAGATGAGTAATGTGGACCGCTGTGTAGATCCATACATACCCTTTTACATTATTGAGATTTGGACTGCTATCTAAGATCATACAAATCCCCTTAAAGGCCCTTTACGTGGAAGAGGTTTTGACCGCTGTCTAAATTCATACACACCCATTTTACGTCGATGAGATTTGGACCACTATCTTAATTTGGATTGCCGTCTTAATTTATGCACACCCATTTTACGTGGATGAGGAGTGTGGGCTGCTCTCTAGAATTGTACATATTCTTAATAGTTACATATGGAAAGCTGGTCTTCTGGAGTTATTGTAGAGTTTATGTGAAGAGTTAAGATTTAGATGTGAATCTGTTGTAAAATTATTTTACAAGTGAAGACATATTTTGAGAAATTTAACATTGTTTCGTTGATTATCTTGAGTGGAGACTTTTATAGAAGTGATTTTTTTTCACAATTTTTTCGTGAGTTTGTGAGATACAAAACTTCAGTTTCATACAGTTATTGAAAAATGTATAGGATAAAGATTCAAAGAACAATTGAAAGAAACTTAACTTTGAAATTTGTAAAGGACCTATATTGATACAGTCTTTATAGTGCTTCACATTATATATTGCTTCACATGGTATATTGCTTCACATTTAAAATTGCTTCACATGTACATTGTACAAAAAAAAGAAATGAAATTTCAAACTTAAAGAGTGAAAGCTTGAGATTTTTTATCGTTCCTCCGCTGGCTGTGGATAGAATAAAAGCACAAATTTGTTATCACCATTTGATATCACCTTTCTCAGACTTAAATTGATTATAGTAATTGGCTTATGACATTATCCGACCAGAAAACAACGATTTATAAGATTTACTTTAGCTGAAGTAAGACCAGTCATATTTAAACCCCCTGAGAATTTAACCTGAGAGTGACTATTGTATTCTATAAGGATTAACTCTAATACAAGTAGGAATTTAACATAATACAGAGTAACGAACTGTGGCATACATGTACATGTAAAGAAAAATTCACCAACGGAGAAAATTAATAGCTTGTGTTCTCTATGCTAATGTTGGTGACTTGGTTTACACTGTTTATGTTAAATTAAGGAGAAGAAGTCACAAACCAATATTAAGTTGTTTATTGAGGAGAAAAAAAAACGAGGATATTAAACCTGTAATATGTAGATTAGAGAGGATTACATATAATATAGAAACAATAGGCTGAAAATTAGAATTCTATTTTTAGACATAGTGTAACATTTGGTACATTTTCATTGTGTTTCAGTTAGGATTATAACACTGAGATCAAATAAACTTGAAGACAGAATAGAAATATCTAAGTTTATAGACGTACATGCATTTTGTGTAGCTATATAAGATTATAAATGTGCATGAATTGTGTATGAAGTGTGATATACACCAAACACATGTAGTAGATGACACAAAAGTATGAAATCTTGACAAATTCTTGTCAATGAACGTATTATGTATTCAGGTATTACATACATGTAGATATAATGACAAATTTACATGTACGTTATACAACTCAAAGTTATTTCCATTTATGAGTTTGGATTAGAATATATTTGTGTGAGGATTTTAACTAAAGGGATCAGCTATTTATTTACTGAGGATTGAAGAGGAAAAAAAATGAAGAAATGTTGAAATAGTGATTTTAAATATTTGCAATTGATGACTGAAGAAATATTGAAATAGTGATTTAAAATACCCGAATTAATGAAGTAAAAACTAAGAAGAAATGTTGAAATAGTGATTTTAAATACTTGCAACTAATGAAGTAAAATTATTAAAAAGGAAATGTTGGAATAGTAAAATTTCTTGAAGAATTATTGCATTGAAAAATATATCTTCAAACAAATGATGAGGAAAGCCTATTCATTTAACGCGCTTAGACGCAATGATCCACTCAGATGGTCTAAAAGCCTCAATGATTTGAGGATCCAGAAAAATGTAAATTTCTTGTACGACAGATTTAACAGACAGGTTCAAGTAAGTTACTATTCTGTTTTGAGCCCTATAATTCCCCTACATGTATAGTGTTGCTCACATTTTATTTTAGGACTGATTGTCTCATATATTTAAATAAAAAAAGAAGGATTTTGGGGTATTTGATTTGGTGTCTTCCTCCTATTCCCACTTTTTAAAAATACTATTCCTTCTATTCCCACTTGCAAATAACAATAGATGTTTTGATAAATAATTTGTTTTTATAACAATCAGGGTTAATTAGAATTTCACCCAAGATTTACCTGTATTTTTTTTTAAAGCATAACATATTTGGTACACTGTTTAGGTATAATACCTTGTTTATTTGTAAAATGTTTCTTTTTTCATCAAATGGATACTTAAAAATAGAGGAAATTATGATAAATAGATTGGAGTTAGATTTATTTTTAAACTTTTGAATTTGTACTTAAAAATGAAGAAAAATTATGATAGATTGGAGTCAGATTTATTTTTAAATCTTTGAATTTGTAACTTTAAAAAATTGTCTGCTTTACTAATAAATCATGATATGAATAATATTATAACCAAGTATAATCTTATATGTATATATATATCTTTATTCTCACAAACCAAATTACAGAAAGGTATAGAGATAATTATACATATTTCAATACAATTACATAAATAAATAATGTATGAAAGTAGATAGAGGCATTCACAATTGTTCACCCAGAAAAGTTCAATTTGTTATTGATCTCCTTAATAAGTTTACAAAGTTCGCTCAGTTCTGTACATTTTGGGGAATTTATGATCATTAAGTCATAAAACTTCAATGTGTTTGTTCTATTTCTATAATAATAATTGTAAAATGCAATACATTGTTTTCTACAATTATCGAAAGCTGAACAATTAAAAATGTAATGGTATTCATCACCAATGGCATCTGAATTACACAATACACATTTTCTGTTTTCTCTTTCTATGTTTTGCCATCTTCCAGTTTCTATTGGAGATTTCATGTTCAAAGTTCCAAATTTAAGAAATAAGGATTTCTGCCGGTCATCCAAAATAAATATTTCTCAAACTCCAAAGTAACTTTATATAAACGATAATTTCATGCTTTTGGTGATTCCTGTTGGCTTAAGATGTGGAATAAAAGTATACTTTAAAATATGATTACTTAGACCAATAATCAAAGATATAAAATAATGGGTGAAAACTGTTAACTTTACTTCATTATTTATCTTGTTTAAAAAAAAAACCACCAGAATTTAAACAGATGCAAAAATGACTTATTACCTGTTCTAATAAAAAAAACCTGGTCAATTAACAGTTGATTAAAAAATGTTTGTACAGTATAATCCTTTGTTTGCACAAGTTTTCCTTCTATTCCCACATGAAATTTTACCTTTTCTTACCAGATTTATAAAAAGTGGGAATAGAGGGAATGAACCTTTGATTTCTGTGTTTTACAGAAGTCTTCTTCATACAAACTAATTGAAAATTTGAATTTGGAAGACCATTTCATAATATGATTCAACTTCACAAAAATAAATGATATACAACTAATAGTAATGAATCCACAGTATAGAAAAGATTTTTTTTAATATAAATTATGTATATTTAAACCCGACTTGATCATTATTTATAGTAATCCAAAACCATTTGTAAGAAAGTTTGCCAGATATATATTTAAAGTGATAATTTTCTGGAGTCTGCCAGATAAGTTATAAATTTGATACTTTAATACAAAACGTCATAATAATCTGTTACACTTACAATCCTCATACATAAATCTGCCATCATTTAATCCAGTCTTAATTCTACCATCATGTCCGTATAATGCAAGGTAAGATTCTTTTCTTCATACTGCATTGATATTTGTTGAATACCAATTTTCGTGGATTGATTACTGTAAAAAATATCATGAATTTCTTGGATAAACTTATATAATGCAATCATATAATTTAAGTAATCATGGAAAGACTAATTGTCATCAACATGTAATGGTATGCACAATTTGTCAAAAACAATATTTGTTTTTCGTTCATTCCTTTATATAAATAAGGCTGTTAGTTTTCTCGTTTAAATTGTGTTACATTGTCATATCGGGGCCTTTTATAGCTAACTATGCGGTATGGGCTTTGCTCATTGTTGAAGGCCGTACACAGTGACCTATAGTTGTTAATGTCTGTGTCATTTTGGTCTCTTGTGGACAGTTGTCTCGTTGGCAATAATACCACATCTTCTTTTTCTTATTTGATTAAATATAATGTTTAAGTGAAAATTTGTGACTTATTTCGTTTGAAGTTTTGTCAAATTTCAATCTCACAAATGGAATATATCTTGGCACTTGTAGGAAGCCATTTAAATAACAAGTAGTTTTGATAATTTATTTATTTTAACATTATAAATTAAAATCATTCCAAATAATGTTTTCAAAGTTATTTGTAATGAAAAAAACCCCAAAAAAAACCCTTAGATTAAAATTATGTCAATCTAAATTATTAATCAAGGAAATTTCAATTTTCAAAACTGAAACGTGGCTTTTTTCAAAATTTAATTAGTTTCTGTCTTTGGTATTAAATTCATGCTCTTTAACTCTCACAGTACTTTCTTGGCTTTTTAAGAGGAAAAGCATGTCTGGAGAACAAAATTTATAGCTGGTTAAATCTATGATGATTTTTTTTTAAAATCAATTAAAGACAAGTTTTGTAATTCAGTATGTCGCAACTTAGTTGTAATAATTGTTTCAAAAAATATATTCAAATTCTTTTGAAATATGTAGATAAAATTCTGTCCTTGGACAATTCTTATAAAGAAAAATATTCATATATTCTAAATGTTTCAATTCATGAAAGTATTCACTTAATTTTCGTATAATTAGAAAATAGTTATCTACCTTGATAATAAATCCTTGTAAATTAATTTTGTCTGACAAGGTACAGACAAAGTTATATAATTAAAATTAATAATCTAATTGCTATCTACACAAAGTGGTCTTTAATTGCAATAATTAACAAACAAAGACATGTACCTGAGTCTTATCATGACATCAAAGGTTTTTAAACAACTTAATGAAGCCAGGTGAGTGTTATATTCAACACCTCTCTACCTGTAATCAGAACACCAATCAAACCTCAGTCTAGACGTTTACTCAAATTAATATAATGAATAGGAAGATAGGGTTTCATGCAATTTCTTAACATTTCAAGTTTTTGACTTTTGATTGAAGAAAAGATTGTATCATCATTTCTCCGTTTTTAAATAGGTGAAAATTGAATTAAAATCTGCCTTTTAAACTTAAGACTAAGGTATTATGTATATCCATTAGGAATTTAAATTAAATGGCATACTACATTTTAAAGACAATACTGTTTTCAAAATATGCTAATTTATACATGAGGCCTAAAAAAATGAGTACTTATAATAACAATAAATTTACTTTTAAGAGAGGCCTGATGGAACAGCAATCACTATCATATATATACCTATAGGCCATCTCCAATAAAAAAACATAAAACATGTTTGACATAGATTAAAGAAATGGTCACACAAGTCAGTCTTTTACTAGCGTCCTTTTCTTCTTTACCTACCTTCCTTTTTCCTGGCAGAAAATAGGGAATGCTCAAGTATAAGAAGATATCAAAGGGTTTACAAAATCTTTTTTTTAAGGAACACAAAACCCATAAGTAATACGGTGTCTTCTCATTTATCCAACTTTTGAAAATAAGGTATTCTCATTTAGCCAACTTTTTATCTTTGTTAATTATTGGGTTGTTTGTTTAGTAATAATAAGGTGTCTTTTAAAAATTTGACAGTAAATTTGTTCCTGTATGTTTTTATATTATTTAAAAAATATATATGTATAAAATAGGCGATAGTAAACTTGTTACATTTTATTTTTATAATAAAATTTAGTATATTTTAAATAATAAATAAATGTTTCATTTTTTAAACAGAAGAAACCCATAAATCAATAATATTTTTATATTAACATTTTATGAAAGTAAATATGACTGTCTTTATTACTTTTTTAAATTGTAGGTGCAAGTTATAACATTAAAATAAATGTGACACCTGTTAACTTTTAATTCTGGTGCTGATTCAAGATGATTACTAAATTAAACATTGTGCATGTTCAGCATATTGGCTAATCAATGCAAAAATCTAAACATTTTTCCCAACCCAAGCCCATCTCCATCTCCAAGTGTTAAAAATTAAAACTATTCAACAGTACTCAGCAATCTTTACAAAACATGTGAATGAAAGAAAACTTCATATCATAGTTAAGCTCATAATGTAGCATATATATAGCCATTCAATCCAAAATTTCATTATTTCACCAATGGTAAGAAGTAAGAGTACAACTAATTCCTCATGCCAGAGGTCACTACCTAACAGTTGCAGGCTACATACATTGCGTTAAGACCAGAAAACAGGGCAGAGATGCAGAACTTTTATACTGGAGATGTACATAAATGGACTGCCCGGGCACTGTAAACGACACTGATAATCTAGTTACCAGATTTCCAAGAGACCACAACCATCCACCATCACATGCTATTCCTGTAACAATTACCATTAATTCATCAACACGTACGACGAGCATCAGCACTTCCTTCAGTACCTCCTCACCAAGTTGAAGAAGAATGGTTCTACGCATATTTCTGTGCCAGTATTTTATAACCATTGTGCTTGAATTGCTTTTGCTTTTGTTTATATATATGTAGGACTCTAAAGTGCGATGGTACTCTAAAGTGCGATGGGCACGATAAAGTGCGATGGTGTACGCTAAAGTACGATGGTGTCTCACGCTAAAGTGCGATGGTTGTTTGTTTTATAAATTACGATGGCATATCACTCTAAAGTGCGATGGACCAATAGGTTCGAGGGCTTTATAAAACAAGTTAAAGAACACTTAATGTATAAAAAAATAGTCCTTTTGTATAACCTAGTATTATAAGGTATACCATATGGGAAAGGCATTTCAATTTAACCGTAGTCTTAAGTGAATGATTATAAAAAACCGACCACGTAATAATTGCTAAAAAGTAATTTGGGTGTCACAGAATACTATATGTCTTGTAAATGAATTTCTGACAATTCGGGCGTATTAAATATTGTGATAATTTGTGTAGCTTAACGTTCACACGTTGTAGTCTATCACTAATGGGAACACAACCCCTTACAATCGTCCTTTTTACATAACAGATACAATACTAGTATTCGATAATTGTCGGAATATGTAACATTTATTTGTTTAATTTAAATGAGGGAGAAAAGCGATGTTTGCCGAGCTTAATTTTCTCCTTTTTTTGTAGCGACTATACATCCATGTTATATTTTCCTGCAATGTACAACTAACGTTTCAGCCGACAATTAATAATTTTCGCAATATCTTCCGGCGTGTTCATTTTTAGTTTGTATAAACGACTGTTAACGTCATAATCCATCTACGTTTCGTACGTCTATACTTTCGCAGACCATCGGACTTTAGCGTATGGAGGAATCGCACTTTAGCGTAGACCATTGCACTTTAGCGCGACCATCGTACTTTAGCGTCCCCATCGCACTTTAGAGTCCTACATATATATATGTTGTGTGAATTTTGTTCTTTTCAGTCTTTGTGTAGTAAAACGTATTCAACTTATATTTTGTCCGATTTGGATCATTTGGTCAGAAGAACAGAAATAAATGAACGAAGAGGATCTATTGCACACAAAAAAGCTCCGTCTTATTGACAAATCTCTTCATGAATAAAAGTGCAACTGATATTTTTCTATCCAATTTACATTTTAATTAACACATGTGTAACAGTTAAAAAACTTTAAAATACTTTCAAATGATTTACCTAACATTGCCTAATGTCAGTTGCACATTTTAACATGCTATGCTAAATATTCTACAGAACATTTAATCCGGGTACAATTTGCAGTCTTATTTTTCACCTGTCATTTAACCCAAACTCTAATTGAAAAACCCTTTGTTCTTGATTATCGTTGATCTCATCTATCCAACTTTTTTTTAACCTGTACTACCTATAATTTTAAAAAGTTGGATAAATGAGAATGAACCTTAACAGTGGCAATAACTGAAAATTTTGGAATTACCAATCAAAACTAATAAGCTGACATTAAGATGGTTTCGGCAAGTTATGATATTATTTTGGAAAGATCAAATTAAGAATGGAAATGGGTAATGTTTCAAAGAGTCCTCAACCTAACCAAAGTTGGAGCTGAAGGCCCCTTATGGAACTACCCCCACACCTTGAGAGACATAAAACACTACCACCCCTCCCCTTCCCCTTTTTTTTGGGAATAAGCCCAACTTGAATTATTCAATCCAATTAGGTCCCATTCTCTCCCATCTTTCTAGCCATTGTAGATCAGCGGAATATAACGGCTGAATTATTCTAACCTAGCCTAAGAAAACATCAATGGCAGGGTTGGATCCAGCCATTTTTAAAAAAGGGAGTTCCAACTTCATGTCCTCATTCAAATGCATTGATCGTCCATAAAAAGGGGGGTTCTGCCACTGATGGGGTTCAAAATAAGTGTTGTCGTAGTCAGTTTGATCCTCATTCTTAACTTTTGTTATAAATGGCCATAAATCATAGTAAAATTTACTGTCAGCAAATTTTAAACTTTATGAAAATATGATATGATATTCTGATTATAATATAGGTTAAGGAGGTCATAAATAACTCGACAGTTCTCCATTTACCCTTCAATATAAAATTACATTCTACCTACAATTCAACAGGACTAAATAAGGTAAAAGTTTTGTTACATTCCGCATAACTTTTCTTTCGAACAGGAGTAAATTTAGATAGTTAAAAACTAGTATTGGAGACTCCTTAATAAGCAATTAAAAGGTGAGATTTGTGCAATTTTTTGTGTTACTTTTTACAGAAAAATTATCTTACTGAAGTAAATCACAACAAGGAAAAGTTTTGATTCATTCTAAAACTCCTCTTCAGGCCTCACGGTCATAAAACTTTTGAGCATGATTTTTGTACTCAGACTCGAAAATCAACCAATCAAATTGTTGGATTTCATGTTTCGAGCACGATTTTTGTGCTCCGAGCATTGAGCAAAGTTTTATGCCTTCAGGGCCTGGAGTCACCTAATAAATGAATTTAAGGTTGAAAGCTAAAATGTTATTGAAATTATTATTTAAAGGAAAAATATTTTTTTATTAAAATTTTGAAAATTCTTAACAATTAAATGCAGTGTATTTCAAAACAAATATTATAAGAAATGTCAGATAATGGGTGATTTATGAATATGTTCATTAGAAATCTCAGTGACTTTCAAAATATGATATTTTACCCTAGCTTAATTGTAGGTGAATTTATGCTGAGTTCACATGTAATTCGAATTCGATTCGCATTAACTAATTCGAATTAGTTTAATGCGCATTTGAAACGTTTAACGTCCTAACGTCAATTCTAATTTGAATTGGAATAGGCATCAAATTCGCATTACTGTCCTAACGACGTTGACTTTTAATTCGTATTAACAAAAACGTATTTCTAATGCGAATTAGTTAATTCGAATTAGCAAATTACGTGTAGGTATTAGAATATCTCATTTCTATCTGAAACTTTGTCCGATAGTTCGGAAAAACAAATTTTATGATACCATGGAACTTTCTTTGTTATTTTAATACTAAACATTTATAAGTACTTTTGCAATGACAACTATAAAGTTTGATTCAGAAAAAAGAACATTTTAAAAAGAGTTTTTCATTCAAAAGTAACTTCAGAATTTGAGTTAAACAGAAACATAGATATATTGAACATATACTGTTCCCAGAGTGAAAAAAAAAAACATTTCACAAAATACCAAATCTTTTGTACTGTAGAAAAAAAAACTATTGATAAAAGATGTGTTTGAAAAGTAATTAATTGAGATATGACAAAACTTGTGGTCATTCTTTAGATGTGTTATACAGACCAGGAACTTATGGTTATCAAATGACCTGAAGCAATGGTCACTTAATTCATGGTTGACTGAACACCTGTATGTCAAAGGGTTATGACCTTAGGCTGTCTATCAATTGTTTGTATTGTTCCACCTGATTGGTTTCTAATTGTAAACAAACAACAAGGATTAAATAGCAATTAAATCTCATTAGCCTTAGTTAATCTGTAGCCATATAAATATAAATAACAATTGGACACTTCATTATCTAACTCAACTGTCAACACGAACTGACATCTTGAGAAAAGTGACGATTTTGTCATTTGTCGTTTGTGTCAATAATTTCATGTGGTGATTGTTTTTTTTTTTTTAAATTAACAAAAGTAAACAGTAAGAAAGAATTTATCCTTGGATTTGTATTGTTACTTACCAGTTGGGGTAATTGGATGTTTTTTGTATCCTGAGAAATAAAAAACTTCATTCAAGGGAGATAAATATGATGATGAAAATCTGTAATCGCTGTCAGAAATATGTGACACCCAAACTACATACTTGTCAGGTAAATAATCTATATTAAAATAATGATGAAATGAAACTATTGTAAAAATTAAAAAAAATGCATTAGTTACTGAAATAAATTTCTTAGGAATTGTACATTGTAATTCAGAAATGATGATAGATTTGACGGGGAAAACCGTAGTTTATAATTAGAATATATATCGCAGAGCACCAATATATTATAATGCTTAAGATCAATCTAATTTCAAAATTAAAAAAATGTTGCATACTTGTCACTGAATTATTACAATCTTTACTTCAGGTTTCAATTTTGCATGAATCCAAAATAATGTATTTTTTTGTAGATTCTGATAACAGTGTTATTAGAATTACATATTTAAAGTTTTGTATTCTTACTGTCCTTGAATTTGACTAGATAAATTAAAGCTTTATGAAGTGTCAGCATTCCTATGATTTTTAATCTGTTAGCTCAGTCATTGCCATTTGTCTAGTTGACAGTGTAACCAGATTGACCTATGGTCATCTATTGTCCAGTTTTAAGTGTTAACCTTTCATCCAGTCCAATATTAACATTGAGAATTCCTTTCATATAGAAATGATATCCTCCCAATATAACATAATTACACTAAGAAACATAGCAGAGAAGTTTGCCAAGTTATTTGTGAACGGTTATTAATAGATATATGTCTTCAGTCTTAAGTAATTTTTCGTTCAGCAACCTGTGTGTTATGATGCCATAGGAGTCTGTTATACTGTAGGATTTAACCATGAAAATCCCTTCTAATATTTTTCGTAAACTTAAGGTAAGAATGTTTATAGTTGAACCAATTGTTGGTTGCAGTTTAAACTTGAAGAATAAAAACTTTTAGTCCTTTAAGGGATAAATATCTCCTCTCGTAAAGATATGCATAATGTATTCTTTTTTGTTTGTTTTTCTAAAATCAATTAAAATTTTGATATTCCCTTGTATAATTAGTTGATAGATGAATTTAGACAGACTTTTAAGGAGAGTTATCTACCCATTGTAACTTATGTATTTTAATATAACCAACAACATTTATTAGTGTTGTCAAAAATATTGTTGACACTTAAAGCAATCAAAAACCAATCACTCTTATATTGTCAATATGCCGAATCCAAATAAAGTTTTACTTACTCTTAGATTTAGTAAACTTTGATTTACCAAATAAAGACATCAACATTAGGCTTAAAACACTCTGATTTGACATTTTAATGTGGTATATAAACTGTGAAAATTTGATGTTTTTTTAGCCCCTGATATTACATGTATACCTGTGAGGTATATAATAATGACCTAGTAATGGGCTTGTTATACTAGTTCTACCACCTAGACCTGTTTTATAACTAAATCGTAACATGTACATATACTGAATAGCCAGTAGGCACCCGTAACATGTATTACATAGCCATCAGCCACCTGTTCCTATAGCTTCAATCATTTAAAGTTGCATATCCACTAGTAAAGGACTTTTTGTAAGGTTATGATATCAGTTATCTCAAGAGTTTGTGTAAGTTTGTATCTGAGGTCCAGAGCCTGTTGGGAACATTTTACTTTTGGAGAAATGACACCCAGATATTATGGTAGAGGAACAGAAAATGTACAGACAAAAACTTTTATAAACTCATTGAAGCTAGGATGAAGAGTTGTCTTATTGGCACTCATACCACATCTTTTTATTTCGATTTCAGATATTCTTTGTCTTCAGGTGTCCATGCTGTATTAATATTTATGATAATGACATTTTGTCTGACTTCATAAGAAGAAACGCCCATAACCCTTATCATGAAGTATTAATTAGTATCTAAAGTGAAACAGGAAATAGATTTAATCGCCATGATATTTTACTAGATAAATATGTAACATTCTTATAGGACGTTATCTATCTGCATAAAAACACTCAAGAAATAATAGAATAATTAATGTATGTAAGATTGTCCAAAAAGTCCAGATTATTTCCAATATTGATATATAAGATGATGTAAAAATTAAACAACTCCAATTATTATATAAAATAAGTAGTATGTCTAATGATAGGCTTTAATATGTTACTAGAAAGTAACACAACTAAGAAACAAAATTGTATTAAAGTGGATTAGCATAGGATTTGAATAAAATTAAATTCACAAAAACTGAGAATGTGTTAAATTTTCTTATTTTATGTGAAAAAAATGTACTTTTAAAAAATATTATATAATTAAATGTTAATAATAAACTTCAAATAAACAAGTTAAGATTTGAAATGTAAATATTTAGATAACAAATACTTGTAATTGTTTAGTAGTAAACAAACACATTACAATCATAAACAAACACATTTGTGGGAATAAAGGGAGTTAATCTGAATTATAAACAGATTAAGGGGCAGATAATCCAATAAATAAAGTAATAATTTAGTGTTAATTTATTTCTATTGTTATTTCGATAATTATGGACTTAAACAAAAATTATGAGATTTCTTTAAAATATACTGTAATGTAGCTGTGAAAATTATCAGCTAAGAAGAAAATAAATCTTCAGAGTGAATTTTTTTTTGGGCTTGTAATTAGGTTATGAGACTTATATTTGTGAGGTATTTTATTTTTTATAAGGGAATGTATGTTCATTCTGGGACTATTATACAATATAGTCCCATGTACATTTATGTCTGCCATTGTCAGAAAGACATAGAAATTAGTTATCATGTTATTGATAATAAAAAAAATATAGATGGGTAGAATTTTTAAGCAAGGCAAATTCATATTTGAAAATTTAAATTCTTTGAAAATTCAATTGAAAAAGTGCTAGACTGATAAATTGGTGATTTAATAATTACTCAGATTGAAGACTGATTAATTACAGGTAAATAAAGATGAAAGGATTGCTTCAGGTGTCCAGACAGGTATAATTACCTGTAATTAATTACTTCAAAGAAAGATCTATTGTATTTACTAATTACCTGTACAACATTGAGTTGTCTGGTAGATTTGTGGGTTTAGCAGAAATTTTTTACCTTCACAACAAATTATCTTGGATTTCTTTTATGCCCAGCTGCAATAGCATAGGGGGCATTATGTTTTACCCATGTCTGTCTGTATTTCTGTACATATGTACGCATGTCCCAAATTTGGTTTCTGTTCTCTAACTTTAGTTCGCCTCAACATTATGTTAAGAAACTTATACACAATGCTTATTATTACCACTAAATAAAGATCAACTTTGAATTTTGGTGGCGTCACTTTTTTTTTTTGGGGGGGGGGATCTTTGAAATTTAGTATTGTTTCCACAGAACATCCCTAATTTGTAAGAAGAATCATGATAGCATTACATCTGTATTGATAATAGAAAGTCATATCATAGAACATGCATTGTACTTAGGTAGTATTCCTCAAAACAAAACACTCTATCTGCTAATGATAACAGATTCAGATATATGTCAGATGAATACATGTATAAGTAGAGCTTAGATATTATCCAATGTTAAGCTAACCCTGAATGTATACATGTATCATTATAGCTCTATGATTATAGAATTCGAAGGGAATACTTATCTTTATCATTTGTTATCATTATATTTCTGATTTTGTCCTTTGTTTAGATTTTGTCCTTTGTTTAGCTGTCAGATTAACCAGGGGACATCTTTATCACTTAAACAAGTAGTTCTGTCAGATTATATTTTGTAAAGAGGCCATTATAAATAGGAATGGTCAATGAATCCCATTATTAAGATATACTAGATGACCTCATAGATTAACATAAAACATATTAAATGTATGATTTACCTGGTGATTTTTCAGATATTGAGAGATCTTGGGAAAAACTTATTATAAATTTCAACTATTTAGATAAATATATTTAATCTGAAATATACTGTGAAACTTTAAGGTATTGTTAAATTGGAGAAAAAAGGAACTAATAATGTATGTTAATGTGCAAGTGTCAGTTTTTGATTGAGACATAATAATGTCAGTTAAAAAATGCAGAAATGTATATTTATATTTATTTATAGATATAATTTGGCAATGGTACAAATATGTATACATATATGTCAATATTTTGACGATTTTTACATCAGTTTTTATATTGTTGGTTTTCCTTGATATGTTTTAACTTTTACCTGTACAGGTATTAATATAAGGTTGAAAAATTAAATCTTTTTTTAATAAAAATTAAGATTATCTCTCCTGTCAATCTGAGAGTTAGGAAAATATTTATTATGAATGTCAATTAACTTGTTCATATATATATATAAATGTACTGAGATGACCTTTTGTTAGTTTAGGTCTATTAGTGAAGAGATAATTATTTGAGGTTTTGAAGCCTGTTTAGTAGGTATTTGGGTATAAGGTTGTTTAGTCTTGACTTCTAAAAGATAAATGAATGAAGTGGTTTAATTTTAAGCGTCTCATAAAGAGACTGAAAAAAATGTGAGAATTTTTTTGAAATGGATTTGATTTCTTACAAGGTAAAGTTAATGTCATTGGGGGTAAATGAATAATCTTTAGGTTACACATTGTTATCAGAGTTGAATTATTGCATTATTAAGAAGACAGACCAACAGTATCTAAGTCTCTGTCTCAACTATGTACAGATATCTGTATTTGATATCAGAATGCATTATTTGCATAAAAAAAAAACTCCCAATAATTTCTGAATTTACAGTAGTTTAGATAATATGTTTTGAAAACATTTTTTGGAGGTAAGGAGTATTGAGAAAAACCCAAATCTTGTTGTCTGTCCATCTAGTTAGGTTATCTTATACTTATATTTTTTTCCTTTTTCAGAGTGGAGATACAGTTGTATGGGAAACTCATAAAGTATCACTCACTAGGGTAAGTGAATAACATTAAAGTATCACTCACTAGGGTAAGTGAATAACATTAAAGTATCACTCACTAGGGTAAGTGAATAACATTAAAGTATCACTCACTAGGGTAAGTGAATAACGAATAAAGTATCACTCACTAGGGTAAGTGAATAACGAATAAAGTATCACTCACTAGGGTAAGTGAATAACATTAAAGTATCACTCACTAGGGTAAGTGAATAACTCATAAAGTATCACTCACTAGGGTAAGTGAATAACGAATAAAGTATCACTCACTAGGGTAAGTGAATAACGAATAAAGTATCACTCACTAGGGTAAGTGAATAACGAATAAAGTATCACTCACTAGGGTAAGTGAATAACGAATAAAGTATCACTCACTAGGGTAAGTGAATAACGAATAAAGTATCACTCACTAGGGTAAGTGAATAACATTAAAGTATCACTCACTAGGGTAAGTGAATAACTCATAAAGTATCACTCACTAGGGTAAGTGAATAACGAATAAAGTATCACTCACTAGGGTAAGTGAATAACGAATAAAGTATCACTCACTAGGGTAAGTGAATAACGAATAAAATATCACTCACTAGGGTAAGTGAATAACTCATAAAGTATCACTCACTAGGGTAAGTGAATAACATTAAAGTATCACTCACTAGGGTAAGTGAATAACGAATAAAGTATCACTCACTAGGGTAAGTGAATAACTAATAAATAGGGTAAGTGAATAACTCATAAAGTATCACTCACTAGGATAAGTGAATAACTAATAACATATTAAAACGATACCAATTTTACTGCAGCTGATGCATGGTTTGACAATTAATGTCCCTTTAGTGAAGTTTGAGGCAAAAATATTTACAAATCCCAAACCTTGTACAAATGTGAAAGAGCTGATAACAAAAAAAGACCTTAAGTAATTAGTTACAACCAGAAAATACATTTGACTAGTACATGAGAGAGAATTTGAAATGATTTGTTAATTTTTTTACAGCAAATTTTAATCAAACAATATCCATATTGCATGTCAATACCATACTATGGTACTGGCTCTTGTGTAAGTGATACACTCAAGGACTTTCTCTTACTTAAGCTGAACCATGAAGTCATTAGATTACATATATATACTACCCTCCTTTAAAAGTAGACTAGTCTATATGTCTGTATACCTTACCTAATAATGACTTCACAGTTAAGCTAACAAGCAAATTAAAGTCAAAGATATTACCTTTACCTACACACTAAATGCATTTTGCTGTAACAAAAATTCACTTACAAGGTTAGGTAAATCAGACAAATTTTCATAAGAAGATAACTCTTGTAAAGTATTATTAACAAGGGTAGGATATTACCACAAAGATTTATAAACTAGGGAAGACTCTTAAAAAAAATCATTAGCTAGTGTGTCTTAATACAGCTTAATTTTACTTCACACCAACAGAACAATATCCTATATTGATACATTTTTGTAGGTACCAGTGTATGAGTTGCATCATTATCCTTTGCTCTATATTGACAGGTACCAGTGTATGAGTTGCATTCTTATCCTTTGCTTTATATTGACAGGTACCAGGCTTTGGTTTCGGTATAGCAGTAAGTGGAGGGGTAGATAATCCACATTTTGCCAATGGTGATCCCTCCATTGCTATCTCAGATGTTCTAAAAGCGGGACCAGCAGAAGGCAAACTATTGTAAGTAGATATTACTTTTTATTGCCAGAACACTTTCTTTAAATAACATGCACAATTTGGAGGAAATGTGTCAGCAGTTTGCACTATTAATGTCAAGTTTATTATGCCCCATTTATTGGCATTACGTTTTCTGGTCTGTGCGTCTGTTTGTCCGTCTGTTTCTCTATTTGTCCATTGCACGAAGGTTAAAGTTGTTGGTCAAGGTAGTTTTTGATGACATTGAAGTCCAATCAACTCGAAACTTATTACACATGTTCTCTATGATATGATCTTTCTAATTTTAATACCAAATTAGAGTTTTGACCCCAAACGGTCCACTGAACATAACAAATGATAGTGCGATTGGGCATCCGTGTACTATGGACACATTCTTGTTATATTTTATATTACACATCAAAGTTGATGTTAAATCTATCCAAGTGTTAAACAATTTGAACCCTTCCAAAAAATACTGGCTGTGACATGAAAAAGGGTTAAGGAAAGCTTTGAAAAAAATGGTGTTAAAATGTAAATGATCATATGGATGGAATTTACTACATTAGATACAATTTCTTAAATCTATATAATATGAATAATGGCCCTTTAACTCCACCTTATAGCTATTTGTACACCATTACTGCACATCATGAAGGTTCCCGTAAAATTTTGACATCATGTGGATAACTGTATAAATACAATGAATATTTTTCTCTCTTTCAGAATAAACGACCGAGTTGTCAGTGTGAATAGTTGTTCCCTGGAGAATGTGGATCATAGAACTGCTATACAAGTATTAAAAGACAGCGGCAATAAAGTCCACTTAGTAAGTAACTTATGTTCAGGTCCTTTAATTAATGACTGCAATATAACATAGCGATCCTGCATTCCATTTTCATGTCGGCGTCTGGGGCAGCATTCACAAATATTCACTCTTTGGTTTAAATTTTTGAAATCTTGAGTTACATCTTTTAGACAAAAAACAGTATAAGACTAAGTAGTTTTCAGTGTAATGTTATGATATTGGTATATCACCACTTTTATAAGTTTTAGGTTTTATATAAGTCAGCTATACCATGTGATGCGTTTTTAGATTCATGATTCAACAACTTTCAGTCAGGATGTTGTGACCATGACATATTTTGTTCTTAATGCTAACCTATTGTATCATCTTTCTCACTCATTTTACAGGTTATACGAAGACGAGTTGTTGTGACCTTGACATATTCTGTTCTTCCCTGAGGGCATCAGGGAAGATTAGCTTTATAGCTAACTGTTTAACCCTTTAAATAAAGAATTATTATTATTATTATTATTAATTATTAACCCTGTGGTATCTTGTATGTTTACAGGTGATACGTAGACGAGTTGTTGTGACCTTGACATATTCTGTTCTAATTATTAACCCTGTGGTATCTTGTATGTTTACAGGTGATACGTAGACGAGTTGTTGTAACCTTGACATATTCTGTTCTAATTATTAACCCTGTGGTATCTTGTATGTTTACAGGTGATACATAGACGAGTTGTTGTGACCTTGACATATTCTGTTCTAATTATTAAACCTGTGGTATCTTGTATGTTTACAGGTTATACGTAGACGAGTTGTTGTGACCTTGACATATTCTGTTCTAATTATTAAACCTGTGGTATCGTGTATGTTTACAGGTTATACGTAAACGAGTTGTTGTGACCTTGACATATTCTGTTCTAATTATTAACCCTGTGGTATCTTGTATGTTTACAGGTTATACGTAGACGAGTTGTTGTGACCTTGACATATTCTGTCTAATTATTAACCCTGTGGTATCTTGTATGTTTACAGGTGATACGTAGACGAGTTGTTGTGACCTTGACACATTCTGTTCTAATTATTAAACCAGTGGTATCTTGTATGTTTACAGGTTATACGTAGACGAGTTGTTGTGACCTTGACATATTCTGTTCTAATTATTAACCCTGTGGTATCTTGTATGTTTACAGGTTATACGTAGACGAGTTGTTGTAGCCTCTATCATGGACCCAGAAACCCCACTCAAAATTATGCTGGAGAAGAAGAATAGGAAAGATGGTAAATAAATTTAAAAAAAAAGACGATAAAAGGGAGATAACTTCTAAAGGGGATGATGAAATCTTACAAAAATTCAACTGGTAAAAGTTCATGATGAGGTCTATCGATGGTTCAAATTTTGTATTGATAACTCCAATAGAATCAGTAGGAGGGCGTGCTAAAAAAATGTTGGAAGAAAAAAGAAAAAAAAAAACATTAGAAAAACACAAATGTCTTTCCTCACGTAGGAGAAAGACCTTAGAAACATTATTTGTAAAATTAACTATTGTCATAACTATGGTAACATGTTTTGGTAAAATGTTAACTTGACTGTAGAAGATATAAACCAATTTCTGACCCTGCAAGACCCTCATGGGTAGACAAGATTGTTAAAAATCACAGTCATTATAAACCCCTTTAGGATGATTAATAAGAATAAAGTATAAAGGGGAAAAAACCGAGAATTATGGTTTGCAAAAATATGAAGATGATAGGCATAAAAGTAAAGAATAGAGAATGAAGTTTGCTAAAATATGAATGATGATAATAAAAAAGTTGAGAAAAAGGGGCTAAAATATTAGTATGTACACAAATGAAAACTTAAACACACTTTCAATAATTAGACTGATAAATGAGTTGCTGTTTGTTTTAATTCATCTAACATTTTTCTTTATATATAATGAGGTGTTTTGTTTTTGTTTCAGATTTTGGAGTTGTACTAGGCTGTAAATTCTTTATAAAAGAGATTTACTCTGGTTCCCTGGCCAGAGAGGAAGGGACATTACAAGAAGGGGATACAGTATTAAAGGTTTGTTCAACTTCATCATGTTTATCTGCATTTTACTTAAAAATGGCAAATTAAAAAATAATGAAGTGACCCTATACACTCTCAAAAAGACTTTCAGGATATACCTTTAAATCCTCAGTCAATATCAGCCCTCCGTCTTTCTATTCAATGCCTAACTAGAACTCTTGATACACCATGTTATTATGGAATAAGTCATATATTATTCTATATATAACATTGTATAAACTGGGCTTTTCAATGCAGAGAGAAAATCCCACAACCATAGATAGGTGGTCCTCAGCTGGCCCCTTAATAAAATAGTTTACTAGTTTCTTGAACATGAACGTCACAGTCATATTAAACTCCATTTGTGTATTACAGATTAATAACACCCCAGTAGATAATCTGTCTGTTCACGAGGCCAGGAAACTTATTGAGAAGACGAAAGAAAAATTACAACTGTTTGTAACCAAGAAAAACTTAGAGAATAGAAGGCAAACAAACAGGCTTCAGGATGATGGTAAGATGTGCTATTAAAATGGGGTGGGGACAAGGAATACGGATATGAACAGAGGGCTTTTAAAACGTAGTTGCATACTGAAATTTTAAAACATAGTTGCATACTGAAATTTTAAAACATAGTTGCATACTGAAATTTTAAAACATAGTTGCATACTGAAATTTTAAAACATAGTTGCATACAGAAATTTTTAAAAATGTAATCAGGTTTCCTTTGTTAGTCTTATCTGTGGGGTTTCAAATTATATTTTGTTAAGACATAGTTTATTCACTATTGAAAATTAAAAAAAAAAATTTCAATTATGTTTAAAGAAATTATTATCAAATAATAAAATCACCTGTTAGTTATTTACATGTAAAGTGTGTCTGAAATCCGACATGTTAATTTTGGTTAAAAAACATTGTTTATAGAACATAAATTAAATGGTTCTACAATTTTTTATGAAATTTCTTTCATATAATCAGCTTTATAATTATTATTTTTATTTTGACAGAGGCCTCACTTGGTTATGGAACATTACAAGGAACGCTGCAAACACAGAAAAGTGAAATAGATAGTGTCAACATCTACCGCCCTAATGGGCCTCTGGAGGAGGTATATAAACAAGACATTCCACGTGGAGCCTACCCTCCCAGTGAGCATGCCCGGTATGACGGGAGGTACATCTACGATCATGAGGGACCCCCTGTACCTCCCCTTCCTACAGGTGTCGACCCTAGTAAGTCATTAAACTAATTCTGTTAAATATATGTCAATTTCTGCTCATTTATCTCTTCTGACACATTCCCTTTTTCCATTCTCAATTTTAATTAACTACAAATTTGTTTTGATTCAGACAAACTTGTAAGTATCTCAGAATAAAAGTGACAGGGAGACAACAATCCACTAGAGTTTAACTTAACATGAAGTGGATCAAAGCATTTATAGGAAACTGAATATCCTTCAACAATGAGAAAAACCCATACTGCATATTTATTCTACTATAAAAGGCCCTGAGGCAAATTAATTCAAAAAAGAAAACTTATATAGACGTCATATTAAAATCACTTTTCCTTTGTGGAATTGAACTTTTTCTCTTGTGATGTCAATATTTTACTGGAACTTCTTTGACAACCAGTAATAGTGGACAAATAGCAATAAGGTGTATTTGAAAGTAATGCAACTTCTAAGGGAAATTTATTTCCAGACTAAATGCTGTTTAATCTAATGTTGTATATTAAACTATGTTGTTATTTTATAGATGCTCCCCCTCGACCACCAAGCCCAGGAAAAGAAGCATTACGCTCTGATGATTTTTACAATTCTCCTCCACAAAATGATGGTTACTATAGCGACAGACCAGAATCTCATATGGACAAAGCTCCAACAAGGAGACATCACCACGACGAGTAAGTTCAAGATTTTTTTTTTTTAGAAAAACAAGAAAAAAAGAAGGTTATGGCCATTTTTTGAGTAACAATTTTCTTTGAGAATTTTAATGGTTGAAATCTTATTTTCATATCAGGGACAAATTTGTAACATTCTTATCCATTAGTACTATAAATTCAGAAATTATTATGTGCAGTTATTATTTCGATTTTAATTTTAGACTAAAATACGATTTTGATTTTTGCAAAAATCCAGTTTAATTCATATAAAAAATGTCAAAATGCAGGTTTAAATTATGCAGATAATAACCCTGTCACATTTTTTGCAATAATAAAAACATAACAATAATTTTTGAATTTCCAGTATTAGGTGGATAGTTGTCTCATTGGAAATCATATTGGCAAATTTTGATATCAGATAATAGGGAGAAAATGAAATAAGAAATAAGAAAATTGTTGCTCATAAGGAATTTCCATTATGATCATATTGGAGAGTCGGGAGGCACTTTTATTAAAATTTGATTGGTGGTGGTTATTTAAGAAAGATTGCTTGAACATATAAGGGAAATATCCAACTAAAAAATAATGCATGGTGGTGTCAAATAAAAAGTGCCTTTCAAATCCCCCATTCATTAATTTTTGGAACAGCACTAATTAAAAAGGAAATAAAAGAAAAATGTGAAATAAACCTTAACAAATGTATAAACACAACAAGAGAGTTGATGCACACAATGCAAAAGGAATATCACACATGCACTTAAGGTGGTACCCAACACTTTCACTAAAATTAATTTAGCTCGTTTAATTTTTATAAAATTTTGTCAAAGTAAAGTATTTACTTTGACCCTGTAACAAAACTATAAAAATTTCAAAAATTTTGAACCAACCTTTTTGTCAGAAAAATTACACTGGTTAGTTAGCAGTTTGACAAACACCAATTTTGATCATTGAGAAGCTTTATATTCCTTTTACAACACAATGTCATTAAAACGTTTAGCTAACTTTACAGAGTTATCTCCCTGTAGTGTTAGGTACCACCTTAATATAGATATACATTTTATGGCTTATAATCATACATTTCACACTTGATATTAAGTCATGCTTGTTTAAATGCTGCAATAAATGTTATGATGGCTAAACTTGATTTTTAACATGTACATGATTTGAACATTTTTATTATTAACTTCTAATAAGATTGAATTATGTATAACTTTTAAGTATAAAAATTAGATTTTACCAACATTTATTGCAGTATCAATAACATTAAAATTTAAACAACTATTTGCAAATGATCATTGAGGGTGGCATTTTTGTATTTGCTTTTCGACTTTGCTTCCATCATGACAATTTCTTATATAACTGCACGGTGAAGAAAACAAGCTTTTCGAAATCTACGAAAATTTGGATAAAGGAATATGTAACACATGATGCTAGCACTACAGCACAAAAAATATAGAAATACATTTAATTGCTTAAAATCCTTATAATCATACATTTCACACTGGTACTTCCAAAATTCTGTTGTTCTAATCTTATTTTATTTCTGTGGGTAGTTGGGGTTAAAAAAAGGGCCATCCTTGGAAAGGGGGGCATAGTATTTTTTTGGAACAACCCTGATAAGTCATACTTGTTTAAATGCTACAATTAATGTTGTGATGGCTAATTGTGAATTTTGTACCAGTGACAATATATGACAACTCCACTTAGATATTTGCATAGCTTTATTTATACATGCTAGATATCATCACATTACTATATTGTAGGAGATATGTCGGCAAAAGAAACGATATCATGTAAGTATTCTCACCTTTGTGTACTTTATATGACCTTGGTGACCTTTGTTAGCAAGTCAGTAATCGTCAGTCAGAAGTTGGCAAATATATCCTATCCCGTTGAAGACGCATTGATGGTCTTCAGGTGTTGTCTGCTCATTGGTCGGGTTGTTGTCTTTGACACATTCCCCATTTCCAATCTCAATTTTATTAACAAATTCATGCTGAGTTAAGTCAGATGTAAATAAAACTTCTGTTAACCAATCGTTTTAATCTTCAGTCAGATGTAAATAAATTCAGTAATTAGTAATTAGATAATGTTGATGATTAGATAAGGGCAGGTAACTCTATATTAAGTTTAACACAGTTATTTACCATACAGAAGTAATATAGTGAAGGTTTTGTTCATTTCAGCTCTGATCCTAGGTTTGTGTTCTTCCATAAGCAGCCAGATTTAGGATTAGGATTGAGGCTCGCTGGAGGGAATGCAACAGGGATATTTATAGCCTCTGTACAGCCTGGCAGTGGTGCTGCTGATGTGGGGCTCACTGAAGGAGATGAGATTTTATTGGTAAGTATATAACATGGGACTCACTGGAATTTTTATAGTTTTTCAATCTTCAGGAATGTGCATACAGGTTCCATCTAATTATTGATTGTTTACTCTAAGTTCAGTAACAAATATTTCATACATATTCAGGACATACAGCTGTTGAAGACAGATGTAAACAGTTTATGAAGTTTATAGATTATCAATTGTCTTTGTTGTCATATTTTTGTGAATTAAAAGTAGATGGATTTATTTAATGGCATAAAGATGGTTTTTAAAAGTGATTTTTTTTTTTACTAAGAACTTGTTATTTGTAGTTTTGTATATTTTGACAAAGTGCAAGGCATATGATTATAAGTATCTGCTGCTTGTGCGAAGTTGTAGGATTTTGTGTATACTTTGGGAACTGTGATAATTGTAGTGATAATTAAATACTTTTAAACAATAATTTTACAGGCAAACAACAAAGAAATTCATGGTTTATCCAGAGAGGAAGCAGTGACCTATTTAACAAGCCTGGAAGGTCAAGTTCAGATGCAAGTTCACTATAAAAAAGAAGGTATTTTCATTATTTATATTTACATAAAGTCAAAAAATTTGAAACTGTTTTTTTTAAGTGCATTTAATAACCTTTTACTAGCTATGGGCTAAACATTTTAAGTTAATCAGTTTAAGAAGATAAAACTCATACTACAACTTGAAAAACATTTTGACCAATTGTGGCAAAGCCTTTTGAATAAGCACACTTAATATGACAGGATCAAGCCAACTAAACGATAGAAAACAAAAAGGCAAAGTTAACACTTGGTTTTATCTAGATGAATTTCAATACTTTGGGGCCTTGGTTACTGTCTTGACTAACTGATTAATCTACAGTTCTTACTTATCTGATGATTTTATGATCTTGAGTTATCAAGAACCTGAGGTCAAACCTACTCCTAGCAATGTGCGTTCAACTGTGATCTTAAATGACTTGCAATATTTCCTACTGAAGATTACCCTTATTTCTCCAACAATGAAAATAGACACCATCAACTTGATATGAAATAGCCAACAGTGCTTACAGTGCTGTCAATTAATCTAGGAAATTAAAACTATTTTCGAAGTGGGCATAACATCAGGCAAAATCAAACAAGTTGTTATGGGCCATCCTGAAATAGCTGATAGATAAAGAACAAGGATGAAAGCCCTTTTGCCTTTTTTTTTTTTAATGTGTATGCAAGGATTTTGCGGTGAATCTTGCCTTTCAATTTGAAAGATAAATATATGCTGGTTTGTTATAGAAAATATCATTTGATTTACCATTAATACAATATTTGACCTTTAAAAATTTGTATTTATGTGATAGCCAGTAAATATGATTATTTTTATTTTTCAGAATATGACAGAATAATGGCCAGTAAAGAGGCTGGGGATTCATTCTATGTCAGGTATGTAACTTGTCCATAAAGTTATGAGCTGCCTCAGATAGAAATCAAACTCATGCAAGGCCTAGCATACATGATTATATTTGGAACATTCAGATCTACATATAAAGATGATTTTTTCTCTGTTTCGTAGATATTCTTATTATAGCTCAATTTCCAAACAGATAGTATCCATAGTAATCCCTAGAGATTTGATCAACCGAAAAGGGTTTACAGATGTATTGATATTCATTTGCAAAATGTCAATTTCTATCCGACCCTGCTCAAATGTTAAGTCCTTACAAAGTTGATATGTGGTGTCAAATCCACCACACCTCCTTGAAAAAATATGGTGGTAGTGACAAATTTTGATTTTGAATTTTTGAGTTTCTTTTTATTTTCACTGAAACTGTTTGAGAAAGAGAGTTTGATTTTCACGAATCATAAAAAAGATGTGATATGATAGCCAATGAAACAACTTTTTATAAGTGAGTCTAAAAGCAACAATTAACAATGCATGGACTCATTATAATGGATCATAAAATACACATATTTCATATGCTGTGTATGTGTAAATAGTTTTACTAAATATCATATACTAAACAAATAAACCAAAAAATTGTCTAGACATATTGCAGGTTTCAGCTTGATGATATTAAGTATCAAAATACAAAAGTACAATTAATATTGTGTATTGCTTGTTAGTTACTATTACAAAAGAATCTGAAGATACCAACTCATAAGTCAAAGAAAAACCAGAAACACCAACAGTCCTAATAAGTCTACATCAAAAACTAAAGATTGAGCAATACGAACACAATTAATAAGCAAACTTCAAAATGATATGAATGTTGATTTATTTGAAATATGTATATATAAAAGATCTTAATGTTTTTCCATTTTTTCAGAGCTCATTTTTCGTTAGAAACTGCAGAACAAGGAGAATTATCTATAAACCACGGCGATATTTTCCTGGTCAAGGATACACTATTTAGAGGAAGTGTAGGGTCATGGCTAGCTGTGTCGCTGGGGAAAAATAATAAAGAGAACAAAAAGGGAATCATTCCAAATAGAACAAGGTAATTACATTGGCATTGAAGATGAATGTCATATACTATTGTTATGTATAAATTAGGGCTATTTGTATGGATTGTGAAGTATGAAAGGATTTTCAGCCCAACGAGAAAACCACCAAAATACATAGTCTTCAACAATAGGCAGGTGTTTAAAAACTATAAGTCAGCTACTGAACCAGTCAAAAACGAACATGGATAAGTATAATTAGAACAACATTTCCATTACTGCTAACTTGAAGTGTTTTATAATCTGCATCCGTACCTAGCCATTTCAATACCACATATTTTTTACATGTTTACATACCTGAATTTTGTATCTTTGTATAGGTATAAAAACTGCATATGTTAAACCACTAAAAGAAAGGCCAAAAGATACCAAACATGTTCTCTGGGGCAATAAATCACAATGACTATTTTTGACTATCTTGGATGATTTTATAAAAGAATGCATAAGGGTAATGGTGCTTTACTTGTTGGAAAACCAGTGCTATGTTGATTTCTCTGATGCTTTTTGAAAATTCTGGGTTGAAAACAAATTGAAAATGCCATTGAAAAAATTGAAAAACAATGACAAAACAGAAAATGATACAGTGTTACTTAGATTGTCAGTGATATAATAAAACATCTTTTTGATTTACAGAGCAGACGAGATTATGGGAACACAACAGACATCGGAAGCCGACAAAGAAAACTCACCGGCTAAAGTGGGGAGGGGCTTGTTTAAACGTAAAACTGCCCGGCGGTCCAAGTCTCTTGGCAAGGATCACTGGGAAGATGTTATATTTTGTAAGTCTAAAAAGCCTTTTGATTGGTTCAAAAGGTTGCTAAGGAAATTGTAGTGTAGTCGTAGTATAGCTATTGTAAAAGTGGAATTGGAAACTGATGCAAAAAATTTCTGAGATTATATGTATGTTTGAGCAAGAAGGAAAAAAAAATCTAGAAGCTTGTCAGATTAAAATTTTATTCTGAATAGTATCATAACATTTGACAGTTCTATAAATCTGTCTTAAAAGCACAGCTCCTGATCATTTTTACGATTTTGAGTTATCCAAAATCTTAAGTCAAGAGTTTTAAGTGATCCAGGTTAATGCATTAAGATTTGAAGTGAACCAGAATCACGAATTCCAGAATCATTCATCGCGATTCTACGTAATCCTGCATACTGTGGATTCATTTATTTTCGTGGTTTAATACCAGATCGTGGATGAAACAAAACTTGGAAATTTTCAGAGTTATTTTATTTCACGGTTTTGCAAAAGTTTACCCACCAAACTTTAGAATATTTGTCATTGGTTGAACAATTGAATTTGTGGTTCACCCGTTTCCACGAAATCCATGAAAATTTGTATCCAACAAATTATGACGAATCCACTGTATGAAGATTATAATTGACCCAGGATTGCAACAGTTTCCACTTTCACCCATATATATATATAATATATAATCTACAAATATGGTGCTAGTTGATATATTGTTTAATGTTGTATATGTTATATTGTTAAGTTTATGTTGTTGTTATTAAATTGTTTGATGTGTTGATGTCTTTCCCTTGTCTATTTACAAAAAAAAGGGGGGATGATTTTCGTTGATTTTATGCGTAAGGTTTTAATATCCAACAAGATACAAATTTGCTATAGATTTGTAAACAAAATTTGTTAGGAAATCCAGTATCTATACATTTCTAATTTTCTTTAATCCACAAAACTGTGTATCCAAGAAAACAAGTGGATCTTCAGTACTTGTACAGCCTACTTGTACAGCCTGTCTGTACGTATAGGCTATATTTATGTTTAAAAAATATTCAAACTTTAAATAACTGTTCAAGAAAAACATTTAAGTTTATTCCAAGTATACTTTTCTTAATGGATACTTACACAAAACATATAATTTGCTGCTTTGTCTTTAGCAATGACAAAGAATATCCCTTAACTACAAGTCCTTTGTTGTTTTACCTAACATTGATGTGGTTTTGTGGTTTTTAGCTGATGATGGTGGTAAGTGTATGTCACCTGTAGTTTCCTCAGTTGCTATGACAACCTTTTAGTTTTTAGCCATGCTGCTTTTGTCATTCTATTCTATGTATCATTTGACCTCTTGACCTTAAAATGATTTACACAACAGCTCTTGTGGATTTTGTTGTTTTCACCTGTCAACACACTGGACTGTCCACTCTTGACCACTCAAATTTAATCTCAGATTTAAAAAAAAAAAAAATTAATTAGAAAACTGATTTTACGCACTAGTACTGTTTATTTTATTCCTGTGGTGTAAAAGTGAAATAAAATATTTATATCAAAGTTATTTCCCTCTGTGGCCAATCTCACTATGGACAGGTGGAAAAAAAACTCCATGTGAGCTGTTGTGTAATACATGCCATCATTGTTCACAAAGCAGTCATTGTGCCACATTGAATGTTTGTCGTCTGCTACAAAGAAAAAGAATTTGCATGAACATGTCATCATCCTTTTTGATAGTTTCAATAGTGTTAATAGCTTATATATATTATCATACCATGGTCGAGATACACAATAGACATTTGCATTGGATGTTTATCAAGAAGTGATCAACCAATCATATCATCATTTTTGTACATCATTGTCATGCATCATAGTAAATATTAAGGTCTCACTCTATTTAAGGAATAGTAGGAATAGTTAAAAAGAGTTACCACTGTCAGTTAGAGATTTAATGGTTATGAAAGGTGTTATCAGCGAGCAGAGCAAAGCTAGATTTAACAGTTGTGAACATCAAATTATAATTGAAAGAGTCAATTCTTTACTTACAATATTATTACTGTAAATTCAGAAATTATTGCGCTGTTTTTATTATTGCGAAAAATGCGACAGGGTTCTGATCGCAAGAATTCAAACTCGCATTTAAAAAAAATTATGCGAATTAACAGGTTATTTCTCAATATCGCAAAAATCTAAATCGTATTTTCGTCTAAAATGACAAAATCACAATGATAATGCATGTAATAATTTCTGTATTTACAATATTCATGTTTTATTTCAATATTTATGTATCCCAGAATCATCAACAGGCCCTATTCATCATTGTTGCCAAAGACTTTGACCTTCAACCATTTGAGGGCAGACATCATCCAATCAAAAATAGCTTTACATGTTACATTGCATTAGAATAATGATCAAAGTACTCAGAATACTGATGGAATGATAGAATAGCTTTAATTGTCAATGTTTGATACTTACACAATCAATATCATTGCACATCAAATAGAGTAGATATATTATTGATAATTATATAGCAGTCCATTTCTTAGTTCTATGCCTTTGTGGTAATTAGTAAGACCACTACTTCTGCTTTCTTGTTTCCCAGTAGGATGGAACAATATGACATTTGAACCATTATAGGAGGTCAGAGAACCAGGGTTAAGGGAGATTACTCTTGAATTGTTTGTAAAAAGCAGATTTGTCAGCAATTTTTATGTCCCACTTTTTTGATGAAGTTGAAGTCCGCTCATCTTGATATTTGGTACACCGTAATATGAACCTACAAATTTTAATGTCAAATTAAAGTTTTTACCAAAATTTCACAGTCCATTATTATAAAACATAGAAAAATTAGTGTGGGTGAGGCATCTGTGTACTATGGACACATTCTTGTTAAAAACTCATGTGAAATGTAATTAATGCTGATTGATCTTGGTCAAATGCTGTAAAAAAACACAGCTCCAGATCTGTTTTAAATAAGTGAATATTGAACCATTTAGTTGATGTTATAATTGTAGCTGGTTTTATAAGATCCAGATCCAATCAGGACTCATGGTGTATGTATCATTGTGTGCCTGCCCTGAGTCACGTCGTCCATTCTATCATTGTGTGCCTGCCCTGAGTCACGTCGTCCATTCTACTGGGGATTCATTTATTTTCGTGGGTATCAATTTTTCGTGGATTGCTGAAAACTTGCATCTTCGTGGACATTTGATTTCGTGGTTTTCTCAATCTCTATATGCAAAGCCTATTGAAAATAAGCTATCTGTTGAACATTTGAATTCGTGGTTCACCAGTACCCACGAAATCCACGAAAATTGGTATCCAATGAATAATGATAAATCCACAGTATATAAGGATTGTGGATCACGTCAACCATTATTCCTAACTACTATAATCATTAGTTGGGGATATTATTGTGTGCCCTGTTGTCACACACACCATTCTACATAAGACCATCCATAATCCTAAGTCAGAGATGTCATTTGGAGAATTTGGATACAATTTAATAGAACAATTGAACCACACATAATGTTATTTATTAAATTTTATTGGATATTTTCATCCATAGTTGGAATGCCAACATGGATTTGAAAGAAAGAAATGTATTTTAAAGATAATGTTGAAGCTAAGCCTGTGTTTTCACAATAATTCAAAGTAATGCCTTTAGATTAGATCATATTGGTTCTCCAAGTTTCCAAATTCTTCTATAGATATAGGAAGATGTGGTGTGAGTGCCAATGAGACAACTCTCCATCCAAATAACAATTTAAAAATTAAACCATTATAGGTTAAAGTACGGCCTTCAACACGGAGCCTTGGCTCACACCGAACAACAAGCTATAAAGGGCCCCAA
Source organism: Mytilus galloprovincialis (assembly GCA_037788925.1). NCBI lineage: Eukaryota > Metazoa > Mollusca > Bivalvia > Mytilida > Mytilidae > Mytilus > Mytilus galloprovincialis. The sequence continues at coordinate 84,796,899 of CM075338.1, forward strand.
AATTACTAGTGTAAAACCATTCAAACGGGATAACCAACGGTCTAATCTATATAAACAAAACGAGAAACGAGAAACACGTATATATTACATAAACAAACGACAACTACTGTACATCAGATTCCTGACTTAGGACATATATATATCTCTCAATATGAATCATTTCACAGTTTGTATTTTTCACAATATCATATCGCTTTATCACAGAGATCTCACATGCATCACAAATCATAAAAAAACCTAAGTTTCTGCAATCTATTCAAAGGGAGATAACTTGTTATTTTAGGCAACAATTATTATGGTGAGTTCTCTGATTCCAGACATAGGAAACAGATAAGTCATAGCTTTCAGATGGATATGTAGTTCTAATAAAGATTAAAGACTAGGGTTTACAACACAGGAGTTGGTTTCACAAAAAAAATTGCGACTAAGATTGATCCTAAGTCATGAACAATTCAGTATACTTTTTTTGGTGAAAACGACTCCTGCATTATTGCAAAAAAAAAAAGAAAAAACTGTCAAGAATGTCCACCCCCTCCAGGAAGGCACTTTATTGTAACCTCAAAAAATTGAAATAGATTATACCCCCACCCACCTGTAAATGACCACAACACATGTAAAAACCTCAAAATCAATAATATTACACTTTTATCAACATACTGACACCCAACTCCTGCACTGGGGCACTACCTTCATCATTCGTTTACTTTGAAATACAACTACCCACATTTAAACAATAAGCCTATCTTGGAGTGGAGTGGAGGGGCCTTGCAGCATATTTTCAATAATAGAAAACAAAATTGGCATTCAAATTTCTTCTTTTGGTGGTGTTCAAAGATTGATTTTGGATAATTACTGTATTAACACCCTACATTTTCCGCTATTCTCATACACAATATTAAATGTCTTATTTCTTGAGTTTATGATAAAATTACATTATAAAAGAATTACTCTGAAAGCTATGACACTTTTCCTTTGGTGAATCAGTATCCTAAAACACAGCATGATGAAAACTATGTATCTATTTTTATCTTGAAATTCTATTTCTTTATGTATATATATATACATATATGGAATGAACTTATAACGGGAATATATACACTCCTATAACAAGTTCTTAACTGAGTTATCTACCTTGATGTTCTAGGAATATGAAAAGTTTTTATATGCTCAATCCCGAAATGGGTAAACAAATAAGATTTTCAATCACAATGAAATGAAATAGAGAGGATTTGATGTAACAAATCACCGTAGCAGAAAAAAGCATATGCCAGTTCAAAATGATCCCTTGTATCAGTGGGACTTGCTACAGGATTATTCAGAGGGGGGTCTACTTGATGAGTGAGACAGATTTAACTTTAATAAAAATAAGAAGATGTGGTATGATTGCTAATGAGAACTATCACTCAGAGACCAAATAAAGAACAAGGTTTGCAACCAACAATGAGCTTTGCATTCTGTCTTAATACATATCATCTCTCAACCATTCTTAACACTATTGTCAATCTTTGGTGACAATTGTAGTTTGACCAGACCAATCAAAATTCTTTGTCTATAATGCATGATCAGGGCCAATAGAACACATGTAATCCCACATCTAGTATAAGTTTAGCTTATCGATCAATTGATTGTTGTGTTTAAAAATCTTTTTTTAAGCTATTTTCACATTTCTTGATCGGTGTGAGAAAAATAGTTCTCCTCACTAGTGAAAAATCTGTTCTCGGCATATGATTGGTCAAATTTAATTGTGACGTTTAATTTTCTTATTTTCTTATTTTCTTCTGAATTTTCCTATTATGATGTCATGAAAAGTCGTCCATGCCTGATGACACCACATAAAAAGTACACAACTTTCTTCAAATCATGGAAAAGAAAGGAAAAAAATCATTAGAGAAACAGATTCCACCACTGTATCTTGTGTTTAACGATATTTCTCCACTCTCAATAGTTAAATTTTAATTTTTTTAAAAGCTTGGCAAGCCTCACGCTTTAAATATTAAAATTTAATTGTCTCAAGTGGAGAATTTCATAACACACTTGTTGCAGTTATGGAATCTATTTTTTTTTGCATTCTTGGCTATATGGTGTTAGCCACTTGTTATTAGTGGACAAAGCTGGAGAACCTTCTACAGGATTGTCAATGAGACAAACGAAGTGGATGTAAGCAATAGATGTGTTCATAACACTACAAGTTTAAATTTCACTTTCTTCTATGAATATTTAAAATCAGGGGAATTTTAGTTGGCGGTTTTGTTTGTGGTTTTTGACTTAGAAGGGGCAGGGCCTTGTACAATGCATTTTAAAAGTCAGTGAAATGCATGCAAAGGGTTAATTTGTAGGTAAATTGTCCTCCATGGATATAAGACAAATGTATAATTTTCCTGATATAAGATATCATCTTCCTGATATAACTTTTCTGTTTTCAAACCTTATATAACGCCTTCTCTTTCTCTTTTATCTTCAATAAAAGAGATGTTGGTATTGTAGCTTGAAAAGTATGAGACAAGAAGGCTATTTTTTCGAAGAGAAGAATAGCAATTTCATTTTTATGAAATGAAAGATTTTTTCTTTCAAAGAATAGTAGTTTTTGCTGTATATTCCTATTCTAATGACCTATTCTTTATAAAGGAAACAAAGGATGATATATTTTGCATGTAACATTATTCCAAGCTATATTCTAAGTATAGAAATAGGCATGTTCAATACGGTATATTATATATTCAGGTTAAAAGAACTTATAGAATAAGATACTTATGCCATCTAAGTAATTTTCTCTTGTACATTTGTCTTACACAGAATGAATTGTTGAGTAATTGTTAAAGAAATATTTGTTTTAAACATTAGAGCAAGAATGATCTGTGTTATCTAGAGTCTTTCATTATGTTTATGAAAATGGTTGGCACAAACATTTGATTGATTTAAATAGTTATGTCCCTTTACTTGTCTAACTTGATGATATATGATAGAAAAATGAATGTTAACAACACTAACGGAAGGTTTTTGAATATTTTACAGTCAGTTTACTGTTATTCATTGGTATTTGTACTGGTTTTTTTTGTTTTTTTTATGTTGTTTCATTTTTGTTTTTTTTTCTTTTAACAGCTAATCTGACAACAAAGTTTCCAGCTTATGAGAAAGTTCTGATAAGTGATGGTGAGAAATTTTGTTTTTGTCGTTATCTCGTCACTAATAAAACAATCTTTAGGCCAGAATTTTTTAATTTGTTGGTTTACGGATCCGCCGATCCGATTTTGCCGATTTCCAGAATAAAAATAAAATTCACTTTTCATGCTTTTTTATTCCCGCCGACCGTAACAAATGCATTATCCCTAAAAATAATTAAAATACTCGTTTTTTTATGAAATGAAATGCATTAATCACTATCAAAATTGATAACACTTTCTGTAGTGAAAAAAATAAAGTCTTCCAGTTTACGTTTTTAAAAATAGACAAATCAATTATAACTGACCTTGAAATGTGGTTTGCGCAAATAATTTTGCGAAACGAAACCTGTGTTTAAAACCAATTACAAAATCAGTTCGTTTACCGTATTTGTCATCAGTCCGTAAGATGCATCATCTGATAGAAATAGACTTGTCCAAATGTGGACAGGTAGAAGACGTCAAGTTAGTTAAAGTACTAAATATTAACAAATCATTTGAAATTTTCTTGCTTCATAGATCATAAAAAAATATCGTCCATTTGGCCAAAAAAACGGGAATGCATGACAACAGATTAATCCGATATTCTCGTTTTTCCAGTGGACGAGTCCATTACGTTTGTTGACATGTGTGTTGAAACTTATTTTCGTACGACGTTTTTACATTTTTTCTTCTTTATCAGTTTTCGTGCTTGAAGATCGTAATTCACCAAGCCCACTAAGTTATCGGGAATTGATTAAGGGCTACGCGAATCTGTTTTTCATGTTTGTGAAATGACGATATCCGTGTAGTCCCCGTCCACTTTTTGTTTACGGGAAATTATTAGAATGTCATGCGATGTTTATGACAGCTGATTTCATCGAACTAAAATCTAAGAAATGATGACAAAATAGCATATTTTTTTTATTTTTTTTTGCCGACCGACCGACCCGACTTTTTCATTGGTAAAATCCGTAAACCAACAAATTAAAAAACCCTGGCCTTAGTTTAACAGTTTGAAGTTTGATATATTTAGTATTCCTAAAAACTAAAAATGGACAATCAAGATACAAAGTGAAACTGACATCACCATAGCAAAAACCAAACAACAACTACTGAACATCAGATTTTAGAATTATACAAATAACACATGCAGTCATAGAGTTCCTCACAATTGTTTTCAGTCAATCAAAATTACAGATTCTAATGAAACATAAAGTCAAAATTTTTTTTATAAAATCCAAAATCTGGATTGTCATCAACACACAAAAAAAGAACATAAAAAAATGATATATATGAAATAATTATATATGTATAAAATAGTGTAATTCTCATTTTCCCCCCATGCAATATGAATAAATTGAAAACATACATGCATTGTAATTATATTTGAATAAATTCATTTTTTTTATGTGTTTTTCTGTTTACAGTAAACTTTGTTCGTCCGGTTGTGATATTTGGTGCTTTGTCTGACGTAGCTAGAGAGAAAATGCTGATGGAATACCCAGATCGATTTGAATCACCACGTAAGTATAGTACATAGTGAGATTAGTAATAACTTGTCTGATGCATTGAAATGGAAAATGCTGATGGAGAGTTCTCGAAAAATGGTGGTCCTAAGATTTGACCACCAAAATTTGCAAAGGACCATCACAATTTCAGTATTTTGCAACAGAAATAATAGTGAATACCAGCATATACCCTGAAGGACCACCAGGGTAAAAAAAAATCTAAGAACTCTGTACTGATGGAACATATTTAAAAAAATGTCAATAAACTCAGTAAAAGAGAAGAAGAAATATATGTATACAATTGACAAAAATATTGCTATGAAAAACAAATGTAAACATCAGTTTCTCCTGAAATACAATGTGACTTTACCCTTATACAAATTCAGAAAAAGTTGTTGACAGACACTTAGTTATCATAATACTATTTTCATTTGTTTAATTACAAAAAAATACATCTCTTCAGCAAACATCAAACTTGCACGCATATTAGAATTATGATTGGTTAGTTGGTCAATATTTTACAATACTTGAGTTCTTGGATAAGTTTTTTTATAATAATTGTTTTATACAGAACAAGACAACCATGGGTCAGAAGACGAGAAGAAAACAAGATCTGGTATTATAAGACTTGGTGCAATCAAAGAAATTATCAACAAGGTTTGTCACAGAGTCTTTTAACTATTAGGCCACACCAATTTGATTTCTTGTTCTACAGATTTTTGTACTCAAAAATTGGGGAGAGCGAGCGATTTGAAAATTTTAATAAAAAAATATTTAATTTGCAAATATTTGAGGCGAAGCTTGAAGAGTAAAGGGGAGCGATTATAATTTTTTTTGTAAACATAAAATAGAATGTTTTGACAATATTAAAACTTGATTATCACTTGTACTTTAACATTTCTTTAATTTAGGAAGTATTTTTTCCCTGTTCAACAAGAAATAATTGAATAATTAAATCTGGTCTATGTATGTGTGACTGACAATGAGACAATTCTCCATCCAAGTCATAATCAGGTTCAGAACAACCCCTTAATGTTATAAATATCCCTTTTATGAGGGGTCAATATAAGTTATAATATTTTTTTTTGTAAAAAACACTTTTTAGTACAAAAGGGCTCACATTTTCCCAAAGAACTATAATATCTATCTGGTATTAAATGGTCAAAACATGTCCAAGAATTTTGTAATATTCCTGGACTTCAACGATGTTAACACATTTACTTTAACAGTTTAATATCATTCAAAATAAGTGGACCCCTCTTTTAGAAAAGTTGTTTAAAATATGATGTATTTCTCCTCTTTTTGAGTAAAAAATCTAAGTTTTCACAGGTTTTGTATATTAGCACTATACAAATCCTTGGTATTTCTATTTTCTTTCTACAACAGTAAAATGACCACTTGTGTGTGGGAGGTTTGTTCCCAAGGTCAAAGTACGGCCTTTTACACAGGGCTTTGATCCAGACCAAACAGCAAGCTATAAGGGACTTCAAAATTATTAGTGTACACAATTCAAACATCTAATTTATAAATTCAAACGGGAAAATACCAATTAACCACATCAACAATCGATAACTGATGAACGACAGGCCCCTGGATCAATCAGGACAGGTGCACAAACCTGCAGCGGGTATGGATAGTTTTGTTTTGCCAGCATACAATATAATTGCAATTGAAGGCAAATCTTTCAGAAGTTCTTAGTACTTTATTCTAACAACGAATATTTTTGATAGGGAATGAATATAAGTGAGGGGGAGAGAAACCAATGTTTTGTTCTGTACAGGTATTTCCATTGTTATATAATTTGTATTGAAGCACTCCCTGGGATAAATTGGTTTCATTCTGAAACAAATATTCTCACAGATATTTACACAGTGTGGTGGGGTGCTGATAGGTTTTAAATCGTTATATACAGGTTAGACTGTGATTTAAAAAACAAATGTTGATATCTTTTGATAATATTTACAACAACAAAAACGGTGCGGGAAATGGACATGATTACATTTACGGTTGCGGGAAACAGGACTATAAAAAAAAAAAAAAATCTGTTTTGAAAAAAATAGCTGCGGGCGGGTTCGTCGAACAAGGAATTAAATTGGTGTGGCCTTATATGTATTTACATATTAATAAACATTTCATTGATCAAGAATCTGTGCATTCATATACTGTTCTGGATGTATTCTGGAAATCATCCATCATAGCCTGTACTAAAAATAGATTTTTGTACAAATCTCTGATGGGAAAAAATCCCATCACTAAACAATTCCATCAGTGACAATGTGTTTTCTTTTTCCTTATCTTTTTTTTATTTATTATTAGAAATGACACGAAAAATGCTGACAAACAAAAGACTTTTTAAAAAGTTTTATTTTTAGAGAAAACACATGTAGTTCATAAGATGTCACCCCTATCTATTGTGACAAATTAAAGAATTAATTATCATTCGTTTTGTTTTTATTTTCCAGAGAAAACATTGCCTGTTAGACGTGACTCCTAACAACGTTGACAAACTAAATTATGCACAGTATTATCCAATCGTCATCTTCCTGAAAGCTGAGAGTAAAAACGTCGTCAAAGAATCTCGGTCTCGTCTGGCTAAAGGTTCAAGTAAAAACCCAAAGAAACTTTATGAGCAAAGTTTAAAGTTAGAGAAAATGTACAGTCATCTGTTTACTGGTAGGTTATAAGGAATAACAGTACTGTGTTTAAAAATTTGTCACCATCAATTGCTGATTTTAATATTATTTATACAGCTAGGTTGATTTCAATAAATGATCTGTTATTTTGTATTTGAAAGAATTAACATTTGTAAAAATGAAATAGTTTAAATCTTCCTTGAAATGTTATCTGTGATTATATAGATATAAAAAGATGGGTATGAGTGCCAATATGACAACTCTCCATCCAAGTCACAATTTGTAAAAGAAAAACCATTATAAGTCAAAGTATTGTCTTCAACATGGAGCCTTGGCTCACACCAAACAGCAAGCTACAAAGGGCATCAAATATGATTAGTGTAAAACCATTCAAACGGGTAAACCAATGGTCTAATCTATATAAAAAAAATGAGAAACAAGAAACAATTATGAGCAACATTAAAAAAAACGACAACTATTGAACATCAGATTCCTGACTTAGGATATGTACAAACAAATGCAGCAGGTTTAAACATTTGAATAAGTACCAACCTTCACCCTTACCTGAAAGAATAGTGTAACATCACAACATAGACATTATATATCAATTAATCAATTAGCTCTATAAGATATCAGAAAGAGGCTCCTGATTCTGAAACTGACAACTGACTACTAACTTTTGAGGATATGTTTATATTTAATTTTTATAGATTGAGGAAAAATCATATTATATATCATCAATACTTTATTTTTTGGTCTTGATTAATTCAGTTGAAATGTTTAGAAGAAATTTTGTTGACAACAAATATTTGTTACTTACCTGTACCCTTAAAATCTACAAATATTGATACTCCACAAATAATATTAAACAACGGTTTCTGTTGATCAGATTTCTATGTATTATTATAGTGATAGAAATTAGTCCTAAAAAAAAACAAAAAAAACAAAAAAAGTAGCATATAAAAATTGTAACTTTGAACATGGTTTATAAAACTTATAATTTAATTAATAATTATTTTCATTAAATATAAACAGGTGCAGTTGTACAGAATAACACAGATATTTGGTTTAGAAGGGTATTGGAAGTTATTGAGGTGCAGCAGAAACAACAGATCTGGATGTCAGAGGGACAAGTGAGTTATTTCCCATTATATTTATACAGTGAAACCTGTTTGAACCAAACCTCTTCGTGACTTAGGATTTTTTTCGGTTTTGGCCGTTGTTCAGTTTTATCGGGTTCACAACGTACATAATTTGATATGACGGTGCTTATGAACATGTTTGGTTTAGACAGGTTTTTTGTTATGCCCCACCTACGATAGTAGAGGGGCATTATGTTTTCTGGTCTGTGCGTCCGTTCGTTCGTCCGTCCGTCCGTCTGTCCCGCTTCAGGTTAAAGTTTTTGGTCAAGGTAGTTTTTGATGAAGTTGAAGTCCAATCGACTTCAAACTTAGTATACATGTTCCCTATGATATGATCTTTTTAATTTTAATGCCAAATTAGAGGGTTTACCCCAATTTCACGGTCCACTGAACATAGAAAATGATAGTGCGAGTGGGGCATTCATGTACTGGGGACACATTCTTGTTTAGGCAGGTTTCACTGTATAATTAAAAGTTTGCTGCCTCAGGTTATAAGTGCTCTCTCCAGATACTGTGACTATCTCCACCAGTGTAGGCTAACAAACAAACATAGGAATAACACGTATTATAAAAAATAGGATTATTTTCACGCTTTCAAAGGTGAATTCTTTTTAGCAAGTTTTTTTTTTGTGTTGCTTGTACTGAACTCTTTTAACCACCTTAAAATATAAGCAACAGCATATTTTCACTGTATTCCCTGATACAAAAATTAGTGAAAACAAACTCTTAATGAAAATTTTCCACATGACAATATTTATCTTTGATTGATATTGAATGCTTTTATCCTAAATAACCTCATAGAAGTAACCATAGTAACATTTTGTGTTTAGATATAAAGGAAGATGACTAATGTATCATGTCAGGACTCATCTAAACAAGAAACTGTGTGGTCATCATTAGTCAATAAAAATATTGTAATTTATAAAAATTCCATTTGATTTCAATGTAATTCTTTGACTTTTTCAGCCTGAAGACAATGTCCACGATGATTACTTGTTCCCCATGAACAGCCGACTCAGTTTTGCTGGACCCCGTGAAAGTGAGCAAGACTTGACTCGTCATAGGGATGAGTTTGAGTTTTCGCCCAAACATCGACCAAGATTAGTAAGGTCTTCATCTGATCCCAGTGTTAACACTATGGAGAAGATCCCTGGTATCCCTCCTTATCCGGCTCCGCCAAGTTATCGTAAACCATCGAGTGTAAGTACAATTAATATTATACCAATTGTTAAGGATGAAGAAAACAAATTGGGGAAGATACATATAAAAAAAAGATGTGGAATGATTGTCAATGAGACAACTCTCCACGAGAGACCAAATGACACAGAAATTTACAGCTATAGGTCACTGTATGGCCTTCAACAATGAGCAAAGTCTATACCGCATAGTCAGCTTGGACAAATGCTTCATAGCAGCCTAAATGAAGTTAAGTGAACAATTTGTCCAAAGTTTTCATTTATACCCATATACTAAAAAATTCATTAATCATTACATTTTTCGGCCCTACATTATAGCCAGAAAGCCTTGTGATGAAAAATCGACAATTAATCAGAGCTGTGGATTTATTTCTTGATATCATTTTAAGAATCAATTAGTTGATAAGTTCTCTCATAAGACTTATGAAGACATTCTTATTACCCTGGATGAGGAAAAACAAATTTGGGAGGTTAAAAAACTTCTGAAAAGTGGTGTGGGCAATCTTCATTTTGCCCTACCATTCATAAAGTTGCATTAGAATTACCTACAATTATTAAGGCCATCCATTTGAAATAATCACCCATCAAATTTAAATAGAAGTGCCTTCTGACCTTTACCCACCCAATCTACAAAACTAGCCTTACTTGAATTATAATGTAAAATATTGCCATGTCCATGTTACAGCAGATTTCAATGAGTGTGTAGCTAAAGATAATATCTTTGGTAAGATTGCTTGCTAGCTGAACCATGCAGTCATTATTAGGTAAGGTATACTACCCTCCTTTCGAAGTAGCCTTGTCCTGCAGACAGATAGATTGGTTATCTGTCGAAATAGTCTATTCTTAAAGGAGGGTAGTTTACCTAACTTAATAATGACTTCACGGTTCAGCTAGCAAGTAAGCTAACCAAAGATATTACCTTTAGCTACCAACTCAATGAAATTGGCTGTAAAGATTTATAAAAACTGAGATGGCTCAAGTAGGGGCCTTGTAGGCTGAAAGTTCTTGATCTACTGTTTGCCAAAATATGGCAGCTGAAAGTGACATAAAGCACAAACAAGCTATCAATCATTTATTCATCTTTATTCATTAATATATTTACACCCATAATGCAACAAAATTAAACCCTATCGCATATGATTTGCATTATAAATTTTGTATCTTTTTATTTTACAGCCGACGTCACCTGGGGGAGGAATGTATGATGACAGACGTTACGTTGATCGTAAGTAATGTCAATTTTGATTGGTTGTATACTTACCCTTACCAACATATAAACTTAACATGTCCATTATTTTAACGTGGCTGTAGGAATCTTTTTGTTTGTAGTTAATTTGTGTGGATGCTTGATATAATTCATAGTAGAGTGATGAATCTATTTATGTAAAACTTTGTATGTCCCACCTACGATAGTAGAGGGGCATTATGTTTTCTGGTCTGTGGCTCCGTTTGTTCGTTCTTCTGTCCGTCCGTCCATTCGTTCGTTCGTCCCGCTTCAGGTTGAAGTTTTTGGTCAAGGTAGTTTTTGATGAAATTGAAGTCCAATCAACTTGAAACTTAGTACACATGTATAATCTTTCTAATTTTAATGCCAAATTAGATATTTACCCAATTTCAAAGTCCATAAAACATGGAAAATGATAGTGCGAGTGGGGTATCCGTGTACTTTGGACACATTCTTGTTCAGCTTTGCTTCTTACTTATGGTAGGCATTATATAAATTTATCAAAAGAGTAGTAAAAGTCTGGATATTTGTGAAAAGAATTCTTGATGTTGAGCTCTATATAGGAATACATTTCCTTAAATTTAAAAGTAATATTTAAATGGAGTCGTGAGTGAGATATGACCTTAGTATAATAACCACTGCATTTCAAGAAACATACCTGCCAACTGTCACTATTTGCGGGGGATTTCCCCAATGGAGGCTCCCAAATTGAAATTTTGAAAGAGCAATTTTGTCCACAATTTAAACAAAACAATTAATTTTACAATGACTTTAGGCTTATAAAAGTAGGAAGAAGCCAAAAAACAACATTGAAATGTATTTGAAGGCCCCCTTGAAGATTTTTTAGTAGTTTATATTTCAGTGAGATAACATTTGTTTTTCTATTTTATACTGAAAAATTTGCCTAAAATGAATACATAGCAATAAATGACATCAAAACCATTTCCCAACTTCCCTTGCTGTCCTCCCTATTTGTTTTAATTGAATAGTCCTAAGATAAACTAGATGTATCAAACGACTTAAACTTTGTAGTTTATGAATGTTTAAAAAACAATTTATTTTTTCATTAGAAATATACTTGAGTTTTCTGGCTTTAGCTAACCAGTGTGAGTTTTGTGTGAACTAACTTGACCATTTTATTTTCAGTTGACCAATCAGAGGATAGATATTACCCATCATACTATGCAAACAATATGTCGCCACGCCACCCTAGTCGAGCACATATTGATGCTTATGCCACAATTACTCCGCATGAACGACTTCGGCCCTCTCTCCCTACTGACGGTAGGTTAAAACACAAATATTTTTATCATGTAACACCAGCTATAGTAGATTGTTTTAAAAGATTTATGAGGTTAAATGTGCTCGGTGAACCGTAAAAAGTATAAGACCTTTGTTTACAATTGCAAATTCAGAAATTTCTGCGATTTTTGTACTATTCCAGTGAACTCTTTAATTTCTTTGGTAGCTATTTTCATGGATTGAGGAAATATTGTAATTTTTGATAATATTGGATTTTGTGGTTTTCCTAAAGTATGTGTACATGTGTGTGGAAAGATTAATTAATGTTTTTAGAACAGTATCTCATCCATGCTATGTGTACATGTGTGTGGAAAGATTAATAGTTTTGAGAACAGTATCTCATCCATGCTATAATGAACTGTATGTTTAATATGAATAAAAGGTTTTAAACTTATTATTGTAGAACGATGGTTTGATCCTGCTTACGATTTAAAGTCGGCACCAGATCATCGGAGAACAGATAGTGACCCTGCCCATCGATCATACCACAATTCTCATCCTCACATTCCAAATGATAATAAGGTAGGTCATCACCATAACAACAGATAGTGAGTGACCTTGCCCATCGATCATACCACAATTCTCATCCTCACATTCCAAATGATAATAAGGTAGGTCATCACCATAACAACAGATAGTGAGTGACCTTGCCCATCGATCATACCACAATTCTCATCCTCACATTCCAAATGATAATAAGGTAGGTCATCACCATAACAACAGATAGTGAGTGACCTTGCCCATCGATCATACCACAATTCTCATCCTCACATTCCAAATGATAATAAGGTAGGTCATCACCATGACAACATATAGTGACCTTGCCCATTGATCATACCACAATTCTCATCCTCACATTCCAAATGATGATAAGGTAGGTCATCACTATGACAACAGACAGCAACCCTGCCCATAGATCATACCACAATTCTTATCCTCACATTCCAAATGATAATAAGGTAGGTCATCACTATGACAACAAATAGTGACCTTGCCCATCGATCATACCACAATTCTCATCCTCACATTCCAAATGATAATAAGGTAGGTCATCACCATGACAACATATAGTGACCTTGCCCATAGATCATACCACAATTCTCATCCTCACATTCCAAATGATAATAAGGTAGGTCATCACCATAACAACATATAGTGACCTTGCCCATCGATCATACCACAATTCTAATCCTAACATTCCATAATAAGGTAGGTTATCAAGACAATTTATTCTCTTCATTTATAACCTTTGTGATGTATTCCTTAAAGATATACATTTGACATATTGGTAAAGATTTGTATTCACATCACTTTCCTTTTTGTGAACAATTGCATGTGAAAATGTTTGATGATAATTTTGTTGATTCTTTTCAGCCATTTCATGATAATGCCTCATTCAGTGGTGATTCCTACACACGATATACATCTCATCCAGCGAATAAACATGATGATTCAAAACTCAGAGAAAAATTTGGGACCAAAAATGTTCGTAACACATCACATGACCCGTACAGATTTACACGGAGTACGGCTCACCCGGTGAATACAGCTAGTGTTGATAAATCAAAACTGTCAGATCTCACAGCACGATATAGGTGAGCTAGAATGCAAAAGTCTGTAGTAAAATATTATAGTATAATATTTTGTTCTATTATTGTATTTTAAAGCAATCTATTCCCCATGAGACAAAACCATGAAAATCTATTTCCCATGAGACAAAACCATGAAAATCTATTTCCCATGAGACAAAACCATGAAAATCTATTTCCCATGAGACAAAACCATGAAAATCTATATCTCATGAGACAAAAGCATGAACATATATATCCCATGAGACAAAACCATGAAAATCTATTTCCCATGAGACAAAACCATCTAAATCTATATCTCATGAGACAAAACCATGAAAATCTATATCTCATGAGACAAAACCATGAAAATCTATTGCCGTGAGACAAAACCATGAAAATCAATTTCCCATGAGACAAAATCATGAAAATCTTTCCCATGAGACAAAACCATGAAAATCTATTTCCCATGAGACAAAACCATGAAAATCTATATCTCATGAGACAAAAGCATGAAAATATATATCCCATGAGACAAAACCTTGAAAATCTATTTCCCATGAGACAAAACCATCTAAATCTATATCTCATGAGACAAAACCATGAAAATCTATATCTCATGAGATAAACCATGAAAATCTATTTCTCGTGAGACAAAACCATGAAAATCTATTTCCCATGAGACAAAACCATGAAAATCTATTTCCCATGAGACAAAACCATGAAAATCTATAGCTCATGAGACAAAAGCATAAAAATATATATCTCATGAAACAAGAGGATGAAAATATATTGCCATGAGATACAAAACCATGAAAATAATTATATTGCCATGAGACAAAAGCATGAAAATGTATTCCCATGAGACAAAACTAAGAATAGGTATCCCAAATCCCAATAGAAAGATGAACCTTATTAAAAACTTCCTTTTATATTTACAGGAAAGATGAACCCAATCAAAAACCTCGTTCATTATCAACATCTCGTCTTCCAACTTCACCACAGAATCCGCCATCATCCATCGAACAACCACAGAAAAAGGTTCCACCACCCGTACCCGTCAAAACTTATAATCTAAAAGAGCGAGGCATAGAACCTGACGAACTCAAAATGAGGAACTATGAAAACACAAACAGGTAGGGATGGATATTTACAAGTTAGTTTTTGTCTTTTTTATTATAGGGACATTATTTCTGTCCCTATCCAAAATACCCTCATTTTCCAGTGGCAATCCAAATTTCCCCGATCTTTATCATGGATAGGCTCTTTTACAAGACCTACCTATTGTGTTTCTTGTTCATTTGTTTTTGTCCTGAACAGGCATGAAATATTTGCCACTGGCATTAAGCCACCAACAATCAATCAATATAGGGACATTATAAAGCATGGAAATTTTTATATAATTTGTCTATTGTTGAAGAACCAATGAAAGGAGAGAAATCATTTGTGGTATAGAGAGTGTACCTCTTGATTAGAATTTAAATAACTTTTGGTTTGAATCATCATAATAATTGAGCATTTTTTATAATAGATATTTTGGACATTTGTGACCGCTTTTTTCAGATTTGACCTTGAATGTTGACCTTCAGCTGTCTGCTGGATTACTTTATGTCATTTGGTTTCTGTCTTGTTGCCATCTTCATAATGTCTCCTCTACTCATATTGGCTCTGAAATAAGTGCGTCAAATCAAAATATCTTCCTCTGCAGTGATCTCCCTTGATCAGCTTGTATATAGCTTAATATCAAATTTGTTTATTGCTTTTCCATTATTTCAAAATTTTGATGTTTTATTTACTACCAGACTTATACACACCCAAATGTTATTTATAGATCACATCACCTTTTATTTCATATTGTATATAATATTTTATATCTGTATACATATATGTACTCAAATCTTAATTAAACTTTGAGTAAAAAACTTCAAATATGATTATATAATTTATAGATTTACATTTTAATTAGAGATAAACCATGAAAGTTGGTACCATATGAACAAAATTATATCCACAGTATATCTATAGTACTAAAGAAAGCGACCAATTTCAATGAAATCTTCTATATTACTTAAAATAAGGTCAGTAACTTCATTGTTATACAGGGATTTTTAAATACTACCAAATTCAAACCAGGCTTAAAATAAGTTTAATTTAGATGTCGGGGATATCTACCAGTGTATATATATATATATATATATATATATACACTGGTAGATATCCCCGACATCACGGATCCATGATATACAACTCATCTAAACATCAACCCAACAATGTTAGATCTGTAAATTTGCTTTCGCAAATATATATATATATATATCTGAAATTTATTTTGTGTATTATACTGTGAATATATAGTTATTCCTTTGGTAAAAGCCGTATTTCAAGGAAATAAATTTGAAGACAAATTAAAGTGTATTAGCATCACATTCATGTATTTGCTTAGCTTAATTTGTATTTATGCTTTTTATTTCCAATAAGCTTTATTCACTGCTTTTGCAGATCTTATAACTATAATGATGGTAGCGCATACGCCACAGTAAACAAACCTGATCGTTACCATAACGATGAAAATCCATATGATTATGTCGTACCTAGATCTGGTTACCCACGACAACAGCAAACAGCACCGCCACCTCATCAAAGCCATTATGCTAAACCTTTCACAGGAAGTCCCAATAGGGGAGGTAACTCTGGCAGATATTTTGAGAATCAAATTTACATGGACACTAAAGATTTAGAAAAACTGAAATCTGTTCAGCCTGATCATCGTGGCAACCAGGAATATTACTCACGTGACCCTGGATATGTTAGTCCAGGAGATCGACCAAGGTGAGAATTTTGACCTTGAACTTTGACACTTATGGCTGCTTTCACTCAGTACTTACAAGGATAGTTAACTGATTATTTTGACTGAAATAACACAGGTTTTTGGTTGTCATACTAAAATCACACATTTTAAAATAATTTTTGAAATTCTTACTTTAATATTCTCCATCATTAATCCTAGGGTAAATACATTTAATTTTTAAATTGAAAATATCTTCAATCTTATTGGCCTAGAGTAAATACAGATTTAAATTGAGAATAGTTTCAATCTTATTAGCTTATTTCAGTATTTTTAAATAATAGAAAGTAATACAATTTTTACACAATATTTTTTTTTAATGGTTTTCATATCCTTTAATTGTTTTTTATCTTGAAATATGGATCTCTTGCCATTTTATCTTAAGATATCTTTAAAATGACAAGCATATAAATTGACAGTAACTTCTTGTTAGACATCTTAATATGTAATGATAAACACAATGGGAAATTCAAACCAAAATTTGATTTAGAACAATTTGAAATATTTACATGATCTCTGAAAAGTATTTTTAAAAATAACAAAATATAACATGTATAAACATTTTACGCATCACATATTTCATATGGTTTACATCACCATAATCAATACTGTTTGTACACTTATATGGTACATTGCTGTTTTATGTGTCTTTTTTTGGTTGTTGGCTGTACTAACATTCTATCAATACAATGTATCTACCTTTTGTTTCTTGCAGTAGATTAGAATAGCATGGCCCTCTCATCTCATGACCGCTGCATGCTTGTTATAATACTGGAGTCAGTGCACAAGTCACCTCCCTTTATAAGAGTTAGCTCCCCTAGACAGTGATGAATTTTCTCCCATGTATAGCATGGCCCTCTCATCTCATGATAGCTGCATGCTTGTTATAATACTGGAGTCAGTGCACAAGTAACCTCCCTTTATAAAAGTTATCTCCCCTAGAATGTGAAGAATATAAATTACCTCCCCTGTATATTGACTTGCCTCCCCCTTGTAACTGATATTGATAATCAACCAATATAACACTTTGTAAGTTATAGCTGTTCTGGAAAATAATGTAAGAATGTAGGATTTCAGAATTTATTATAGGATTGATGAGGAAAACATTCAATTTTTAGGACTTTACAACTCTTCAAATTTTATTTTTTAATTTAACAACTTTCAAAATATTGCAAGTAATAAGAACTTAAGATTAACTGCTGAATTGATATTAATCATGAGCAACAGGAAGGGTGCCACATGTGGAGCAGGATATTCTTACCCTTCCGGAGCATCTGGGCTCACACCAGGTTCTTATTGTGATTGGATTGTCTTTAGTTTCCTTGTAATTTTTTTTTCAACTTAGTTTGGGTATTTTGTTATGATATTATTGATCTTTCTTCATATTATTAGTTTTGCTTGTTTCTTCGATATCTGTCACAAAGATGGGTGTAGTCCATTTTTCTACTTTGACTAAGTTTGGTGCATTAGAAATGAAAAGTGGAAAAGATTCTAAACACTAAAAAAAATAATATTCTGACATAAGATAGGAATGGTGTTTGTGTATGAAACTTTAACATATATGTTACTTAGCAACAGAACTTGTTTACTAAGCAACAGAACATAGGTTACTAAGCAACAGAACATAGATCTATTTATAGATTGTCGATGCCTAATTTGGACTCTTCCATTTGTTAAGTATGTAACTCCATCCAGCAGTCATGATCAAAACCACAGCAAACGAAGGCCATGCTTTTCTCCTCAAATATTTCAATAAAAAAATTGTCCCATTCTCTTTACATCTGACAGTAAATACGACAGTGAATGTTTTCGTTATTTTAGATTTCAGTGCATGAAAAAAAGTAAAAATAAGATAACTTTTGTGCAAAATTTCAACATTTCCCATATTTAGAACTTAACTTATTTAGAAATTTTACAAGAAAACTGTGCCATCAAGAAATGGTTGATAAGGTCTATTGTCCCTTTTATTTGAACCCAAATTGAAAGTAAGGGATAAATTCTACTGTAAGAAAGAAAGTCGATATGTGTATTTATACAGTGTTAATATTTTCTTGTGTATTTCACATTTTTGTAGTGTTCTGTTAACATGAATCGGAACACATCTTCAATACTATTAACATATCAATTCATTTTGGATAATATTAACTTTGTACAATATTATGTAGATTTTAAAGAAGTTTAGATTTTTTTTATTTCATTATTTGGAGAATTTATTATAGACCTGTAAAGGGAACTATTATTTTTACAGATTTATTTGGAAAATGAATATAGGCCTGTAAAGGGAGAAATTATTTAAATATTTAATTAGAGAATGAATATAGGTTTGTAAATTATTTTACAAATTTAATTGGAGAATTAATTACAAGCTTGTAAAGGGAGAAATTATTTTACAATTTTATTTGGAGAATTAATTATAGGCCTGTAACGAAGGAACTTATTATACAAATTTATTAAATTTGAGAAAATATTTATGTTAGACATTTTATAATTTCCATATCATATTAAATTTTGATACATATTTTACATATCAGGAATTACATATACAGAGTACATTTGGCCAGTTAAGACACATACATTTATTTCACAATTGGTCATATTTATTATTATTTAGAATGGTTGTTTACATTTGGAGAACACCTCCATTTATTAATGAAATACTTATTTTTATATGAAAAAAGATCAAGAATATTTTTGTCTATTTTGACAAACTCAATTGTGTTTTTACATTTAGAAATAAATAATTTTTTTTTGTCCTTTTTGACAATATTTTTTATAAAACTGCTGGTTAGCTTTTTTTCTTAATTTTTTTTTTGAAAATTTATATATTATAAGATTCTCAAGTAGTCTTGATACACAAGTTGTTTTTTATATATAGATTGAATGAATTTTATTGTGTACAACTATCTGCTGTTACTATGTGTACATACTGACTTATAAACATAGAAATAACGAAACTTTAATAAAATTTACCAAACTACTCTGTCCTTTTAATCCATCATGACTGCTGGAAAGTTACACAGATTAACACATAGGCAGATCCAAGGGGGGACAGGGCCCCCTTTTGTAGGAAAAATTTGGTTGATTATATAGGGAATGACTGAAGCATGACTGAAGCAGGCTCCTCCTTAGGAAAAGTTCTGGATCTGCCACTGTAACATATTTAGGACCAGGTAGCACTAATGTTAATTAGCATCTAATGTTGTTTAAATTTTAAGTGTTATTTAAATAATTAAACAAAATCAACAGATTTAATTAACACTTAAAATTTAATTGATGTTTAATGTTAATTAAGAGCAACCCATTTCTGGATGTGGCCAAATTGTGTAGTATCTATTTCATTATTTATCAAATGGTTACCCAACTGCATGTTAAAATGCCCCCTGTCTAAATTTAACAAAACTGTATCCTGCAGTGCCCTGTCTTACTTTAACCCTACTGCATCCTTCAGTGCCAAGTCTGAATATAACCCAACTGTATGCTGATATGCCCAGTCTTATTTTAACCCAACCATATGCTGAAGTGCCAAGTCTTATTTTAACCCAACTGCATGCTGAAGTGCTCCCTTATGCAATACTTGTCTCCTGTTTTGGTACATTAAGGAGTTTGGTGCTGATTAATGGTAATATCAGTCTCAAACTCTGTGTAGAAGTGACTTGTGGTGCTGATTAATGGTAATATCAGTCTCAAACTCTGTGTAGAAGTGACTTGTGGTGCTGATTAATGGTAATATCAGTCTCAAACTCTGTGTAGAAGTGACTTGTGGTGCTGATTAATGGTAATATCAGTCTCAAACTCTGTGTAGAAGTGACTTGTGGTGCTGATTAATGGTAATATCAGTCTCAAACTCTGTGTAGAAGTGACTTGTGGTGCTGATTAATGGTAATATCAGTCTCAAACTCTGTGTAGAAGTGACTTGTGGTGCTGATTAATGGTAATATCAGTCTCAAACTCTGTGTAGAAGTGACTTGTGGTGCTGATTAATGGTAATATCAGTGACAAACTCTGTGTAGAAGTGACTTGTGGTGCTGATTAATGGTAATATCAGTCTCAAACTCTGTGTAGAAGTGACTTGTGGTGCTGATTAATGGTAATATCAGTCTCAAACTCTGTGTAGAAGTGACTTGTGGTGCTGATTAATGGTAATATCAGTCTCAAACTCTGTGTAGAAGTGACTTGTGGTGCTGATTAATGGTAATATCAGTGACAAACTCTGTGTAGAAGTGACTTGTGGTGCTGATTAATGGTAATATCAGTCTCAAACTCTGTGTAGAAGTGACTTGTGGTGTTGATTAATGGTAATATCAGTCTCAAACTCTGTGTAGAAGTGACTTGTGGTGCTGATTAATGGTAATATCAGTCTCAAACTCTGTGTAGAAGTGACTTGTGGTGCTGATTAATGGTAATATCAGTGACAAACTCTGTGTAGAAGTGACTTGTGGTGCTGATTAATGGTAATATCAGTGACAAACTCTGTGTAGAAGTGACTTGTGGTGCTGATTAATGGTAATATCAGTCTCAAACTCTGTGTAGAAGTGACTTGTGGTGCTGATTAATGGTAATATCAGTCTCAAACTCTGTGTAGAAGTGACTTGTGGTGCTGATTAATGGTAATATCAGTCTCAAACTCTGTGTAGAAGTGACTTGTGGTGCTGATTAATGGTAATATCAGTGACAAACTCTGTGTAGAAGTGACTTGTGGTGCTGATTAATGGTAATATCAGTGACAAACTCTGTGTAGAAGTGACTTGTGGTGCTGATTAATGGTAATATCAGTCTCAAACTCTGTGTACAAGTGACTTGTGGTGCTGATTAATGGTAATATCAGTGACAAACTCTGTGTAGAAGTGACTTGTGGTGCTGATTAATGGTAATATCAGTCTCAAACTCTGTGTACAAGTGACTTGTGGTGCTGATTAATGGTAATATCAGTCTCAAACTCTGTGTAGAAGTGACTTGTGGTGCTGATTAATGGTAATATCAGTCTCAAACTCTGTGTAGAAGTGACTTGTGGTGCTGATTAATGGTAATATCAGTCTCAAACTCTGTGTAGAAGTGACTTGTGGTGCTGATTAATGGTAATATCAGTCTCAAACTCTGTGTAGAAGTGACTTGTGGTGCTGATTAATGGTAATATCAGTCTCAAACTCTGTGTAGAAGTGACTTGTGGTGCTGATTAATGGTAATATCAGTGACAAACTCTGTGTACAAGTGACTTGTGGTGCTGATTAATGGTAATATCAGTGACAAACTCTGTGTACAAGTGACTTGTGGTGCTGATTAATGGTAATATCAGTGACAAACTCTGTGTACAAGTGACCTGTGGTGCTGATTAATGGTAATATCAGTGACAAACTCTGTGTACAAGTGACCTGTGGTGCTGATTAATGGTAATATCAGTGACAAACTCTGTGTACAAGTGACTTGTGGTGCTGATTAATGCTAATATCAGTGACAAACTCTGTGTACAAGTGACCTGTGGTGCTGATTAATGGTAATATCAGTGACAAACTCTGTGTACAAGTGACCTGTGGTGCTGATTAATGGTAATATCAGTGACAAACTCTGTGTACAAGTGACTTGTGGTGCTGATTAATGGTAATATCAGTGACAAACTCTGTGTACAAGTGACTTGTGGTGCTGATTAATGGTAATATCAGTGACAAACTCTGTGTACAAGTGACTTGTGGTGCTGATTAATGGTAATATCAGTGACAAACTCTGTGTACAAGTGACCTGTGGTATACTGTGTACCTTTGTGTCAAGACTATGTCCAGTAACTTGTCAGTTTAAATTTTCCATCTTGATTTTTATATGAAGGACACATTTGTATTTTCTCCCATGTTGGGGTTCCTTGGATTTGTATAGTGTTTGTTTTCAACATAAAGAAAACAATATTATATGTATACTTATACTTCACATTTCTCATAACTAGGTATCAAGGCTTTCCAGAATACATGGTGTTCATTATTATATCAGGGAGATACCTGGTTTATATCTGAGTATGTCAAGTGATTTGTTGTCGAATACCTCATTCAATGTGTTAAGTCAAACATGCTCATCTAAATTAAGTGAATTCTGGGGTGAAGGCCATCTCAATTGAGTCAATTCTGTGATGTTGGGTCATCTTAATTCAGTAAAAACAATTCTTGTTTAAATGCTTTTACACTGGTTATTTTCTGGCCATTTATATTTTTGCTATTCGGTGTGTGCCAAGACTCTGTTTTGAAGGCTGTACTTTAACCTATAATGGTTTACTTTTTACAAATTGTGACATGGATAGAGAGTTGTCTCATTGGCACTCCTACAGCATCTTCTTATATCTATATCACTGATTTTTTGTAGAAGAAACGCTCTTCTGGCACAAACATAAAATTTCAATCCTGTTATCTATGATGAGTTTATTGACTATCAGTCAATAGATTAGTTATATCCTTCAGTGTAAAATTTCAGAACTGACGATGAATTAAATTCACTTAAACGAGCTGAATATCGTAAAAGCTGGACTGGTCCTCCAGAAAGACAAACCAGAAAATTTTCATCCTACGCTAAGTTAGTTACGCCTGGATTTTATGGAGGTCGTTCTAAATCTCAGGAGAACATACGGTAAAGACGAGACTTCGATCACAGAGAATTTGTCATCTGCTGAATAAATTGTTTCTACTGTGGATTCTTTAATTTTCATGAGTACCAATTTTTGTGGATTGATGAAAAAATTCTTTTTTAGGGATATTTGATTACTGTATATTCAGAAATTATTGCATGCATTTTTTATTGTGATTTTTCAAATTTAAACTAAAATGTGATTTTAATTTTTCAAGATATTGAGAAAAATTTGATTAAATCCATATTAAAAAAAATTGAAATGCAAGTCTAAATTCTAGAAATTATAACCCTGTCGGATTTTTCGCAATAATGAAAACTATTGCAATAATTTCTGAATTTACAGTATGTGGTCAATTCTACACACAAGTCTACAGAAAATTTGTACTTAGTTTCTGAAAAAATTCATTCATGGGTAACCTTTTAAACAACAGAATCCATGAAAATTAATATCCTGTGTATAATAATGAATGTACAGTATTAACAATAAAACATGTATACTCAAAGTTAGAAGAAATGCAACACATTCTGTGTCAAGTGGCCTGAATGCAAGAGTTATCTTAATCTAAAAATGTCTTGAAAAAACTCCAAATATGGAACCTGATTAAATAAATTTTGATTTGCACTTTTAATAGAAAATGGTAACTTTGTTCTGAAACCATTAAAATAAACTTTCCTCATTATAATGATGCCACAACAATTTGAGAAGAATTGTCTGTCTTACATACCTTTTCACTGTTCAGTATTAGTCCCAGAAAAGATTAATGGATTTAACAGACACTGAATATTTTTGGTGATAAAATAAGATGCCAATAAAGCAACTCTCAAAACAAACATGAATGATTGATACATTTTCAAAACAATAGAAACCAATCCTTTATAATGCTATCATACAACATAAAATTCTCTTTGTAAACAGAATGATATATTCTATTCCCCATCGTGTTGCATTTCTACTAATGTGATATACCATCATAGTGTTTAGATACTTTATTTTGCTGTGACAAATTCTCCCAACAAGAAATAGTCTCAGTTTATTGGATGCTTTGGAATTTGGGCTGGTGTCACATGGTTTGGGTTGGTGTCACATGGTTTTGGCTGGTATCACATGGTTTTACACATTTATTGTACATACCACACATAGAATGTGCATGCAAACTAGAAGGATATTTAAAAAAAAAGAAATGAAAAATGTTCTGCATGACAGATTGGCAGTGGAAATTTGGTAAATGAGAAGTTATAAATTTGCTGCATGACTGCATGATGCTGGGTGTAGGTAAAAGATTGGCACAGCCTTTGTATTTTAACAGTACAGTAATCAGACAGATAGAATATTATAGTAAATATCAACAAACATAACAGTAAAATTATTGCATTGTTTTTATTATTGCGAAAAAATCAAACAGGGTTATGATCGCAATGATTTCAAATCACATTTTGAAATTCTTTATATGATTTAAACAGGATTTTCCTCAATACCCAAAAATTAAAATCACATTTTTTGTCTCAAATGACAAAATTGCAAAAATAGATGCATGCAGAAATTTCTGAATTAACAGTAGTTAAATCAATTCACACACCAAAAAAAAAAAAATTGGGGTATATAGGAATCACCCTGGTCTGTCTGTCTGTCTGTGTACATTGTCAGTAAAACCACAAAAATACCAAAGTCTGAGGAAAATTCAAAACGAAAAGTTCTTTTTCAAATGGCAAAATCAAAAGCTTAAACACATCAAATGAATGGATAACAACTGTCATATTCTTGACTGTGTACTGATATTTTCTGATGTACAAAATGATGAATAAAACCTGGTTTTATAGCTAGCTAAACCTTTCACTTGTGTTACAGTCACATAACATTCCTTAATATAGACAACGTTGTGTGAACAGAACAAACAGACATAATAGATTAAAATGTAAAAAAATGGTTTATACAGACAATAGTGTGTTAATCACTATGAAACAAACATATGTAACAAAGAAACACAAAACTGTGTCTGTTGAACATTTGGATTAATAAATGCATGCCCAAATTTCCATATTTACTGATGCTGATGTTTATAACTGATCTTGAGTCTCTGTGGTATTTATTTTATAGTTACAGGCAATTTGGAAGAGAGCATATCTGGTTATTAAGTCAAAATTGGGAATCTCAGAGCATGTTTAAAACTAACTCGAAGGGAAGCATTTCAAAAGGAGTGAAATGTTACTTTATTGGGGAGGATTTCAATGAATATAAAAATGTTACTTTATAGGGGAGCATCTCAAGAGTATATACATTCAACTTTATAGGGGAGCATCTCAAGAGTATATAAATGTTACTTTATAGGGGAGCATCTCAAGAGTATATAAATGTTACTTTATAGGGGAGCATCTCAAGAGTATTTACCAGTTACTGTATAGGGAAGCATCTGAAGAGTATATAAATGTTTCTTTATGGGGAAGATCACAAGAGCACATACATTAAACAGTTACTTTACAGGGTAGCATCCCAAGAGTATATAATTGTCTTTATGAGGGAGCATCTCATGAGTATTTATTAAAGTGTAACTTTATAGGGGAGCATTTCAAGGGTATATGAATGTTACTTTATACATGTTATAGGGGTAGGATCTAAAGAGTACATAAATGTTTCTTTATGAGGGAGCATCTCAAGAGTATATAAATGTTACTTTATAGGGGAGGATCTCAAGAGTATATAAATGTTACTTTATAGGAGAGGATCTCATGAGTACATAAATGTTACTTTATAGGGGAGGATCTCAAGAATATATAAATGTTTCTTTATGAGGGAGCATCTCAAGATAATACATGTTACTTTAGGCCAAATAAAAATATATGTGTGGTTCCAGTAACCCTACCGTCTCTACTTTTTCGGCTTCAAAATAGCCTACCCTAAAGATTTTATTGTCATTTTGCATTAAGCACTGTTAAAGTCAGAATGTTGCTCCCATAGACTCAATGTAAAAAAAACCCCATAAAATAAAAAAAATCCCTACCTACCTACCCTAACTTTTTTTCAGATGTAACTGGAACCACACATACTTTTTTATATGGCCTTATAGGGGAGGATCTCAAGAGAACAGACATGTTTCTTTATAAAGGAGAACTCAAGAGTTTCTAAATGTTACTTTAAAGGGGAGCATGTTAAGAGTACATAAATGTTTCTTTATAAGGGAGCATCTCTTGAATATATAAATAATTCTTTATGAGGGAGCATCTCAAGAGTACATAAATGTATCTTTATGAGGGAGCATCTCAAGAGTACATAAATGTTTCTTTATAGGGGAGGATCTCAAGATGCTAATGACAGCGATGACAGAGGTAGTGCTTTTGAAGCTTACAGAAAACCACAATTATCAACGTTTGGTAAATCAGACTCTCCCCATAGTCCTGTTGTCTCAACAAACGGACCCATGAAAAATTACAGGTAAATATACAGGCTATACAAATAAAGATGTATATGTAAACATGATATAATTGCATTATGGAGGGAATACACAAATAGTTAATATACATTTTAATGATTGGTGATCCTTCTTCATGTTGAGGAAAACATTTTTTAGCTCACCTGGCCCACAGGGCCAAGTGAGCTTTTCCCATCACTTGGCGTCCGTCGTCCGTCGTCGTTAACTTTTACAAAAATCTTCTACTCTGAAACTACTGGGCCAAATTAAACCAAACTTAGCCACAATCATCATTGGGGTATCTAGTTTAAAAAATGTGTGGCGTGACCCGGCCAACCAACCAAGATGGCCGCCATGGCTAAAAATAGAACATAGGGGTAAAATGCAGTTTTTGGCTTATAACCCAAAGCATTTAGAGCAAATCTGACATGGGGGTCAAGATCTATCTGCCCTCAAATTTTCAGATGAATCCGACAACCTGTTTTTGGGTTGCTGCCCCTGAATTGGTAATTTTAAGGAATTTTTGCTGTTTTTGGTTATTATCTTGAATATTATTATAGATAGAGATAAACTGTAAACAGCAATAATGTTCAGCAAAGTAAGATTTACAAATAAGTCAACATGACCAAAATGGTCAGTTGACCCCTTTAGGAGTTATTGACCTTTATAGTCAATTTTTAACCATTTTTTGTAAATCTTAGTAATCTTTTACAAAAATCTTCTCCTCTGAAACTACTGGGCCAAATTAATTCAAACTTGGCCACAATCATCTTTGGGGTATTTAGTTTAAAAAAATGTGTGGTGTGACCTGGCCAACCAACCAAGATGGCCGCCATGGCTAAAAATAGAACATAGGGGTAAAACACAGTTTTTGGCTTATAACTCAAAAACCAAAGCATTTAGAGCAAATCTGACAATGAGTAAAAGTTTTTATCAGGTCAAGATCTATCTGCCCTGAAATTTTCAGACAAATCGGACAACCCGTTGTTGAGTTGCTGCCCCCGAATTAGTAATTTTAAGGAAATTTTGCAGTTTTTGCTTATTATCTTGAATATTATTATAGATAGAGATAAACTTTAAACAGCAATAATGTTCAGCAAAGTAGGATCTACAAATAAGTCATCATAACTAAAATTGTCAGTTGACCCATTAAGGAGTTATTGCCCTTTATAGTCAATTTTTAACCATTTTTCTAAAATTTTAGTATTCTTTTAAAAAATCTTCTCTGAAACTACTGGGCCAAATATAACCAAACTTGGCCACAATCATCATGAGGGTATCTAGTTTTAAAAATGTGTGGCTTGACCCTGCCAACCAACCAAGATGGATGCCATGGCTAAAAATAGTACATAGGGGCAAAATGTAGATTTTGGCTTATATCTCTGAAACCAAAGCATTTAGAGCAAATCTGACAGGGGATAAATTGTTTATCAGGTCAAGATCTATCTGCCCTGAAATTTTCAGACAAAACAGACAACCTGTTTTTGGGTTGCTGCCCCAGAATTAGTAATTTTAAGGAAATTTTGCAGTTTTTGGTTATTATCTTGAATATTATAATAGATAGAGATAAACTGTAAACAGCAATAATGTTCAGCAAAGTTAGATCTACAAATAAGTCAACATGACCAAATTTTTTAGTTTACCCCTCAAGGAGTTATTGCTCTTTATAGTCATTATTTAACAATTTTCATAAATTTTTGTAAATTTTTGTAAATTTTTAGAAAATATTTTCCATTATAATTACTGGGCCAAGTTCATTATAGATAGAGATAATTGTAGCAATAATAATGTCCAGTAAAGTAAGATCTACATACACATCATGATCACCAAAACACAACTTTGTCATGAATTTATCTGTGTCCATTGTATAATATGCACATAGACCAAGGTGAGCGACACAGACTCTTGAGAGCCTCTAGTTTATAAAATGTACAAATGCAAGAAATTTAAATGTATTACATATGTCAATGCAAAGTTTTGTGAAAGGTTAAACACTCCAAGTTTTGTAATTGTGACTTGTATAAATGTTAGTCAAGGTCATTTAGGTAGCAATCTAACAATGCAAAACAAAATAAATTTAAAAAGAAAATAAAGTCTAAGTTGAAATAAAGATTGGCTGTGAATATCTTGGTAGCTCCTTGTGCCTGGATATTTGTTAAAGTGTCCAAATTTTTCTTTAATTCTGTTTTAGTAAATTTATAACCAAAAGGCCAAGGTAATTTTGGATACAAGGTTTTCTTTATTTCTTCTTTTTTTTTCAAACCTTGCTTCATTGTAGGCCAAATTAAGAAAAATGTTTAAACTATATGACTGCTTTGGAATGGTTTTTTTTACAGTGAATGTCTAATTATCTATATTAAGAGACAGAGTAATTACTTTCTTTATCTATTTGTCTGTGGATACTTTCTTTATCTATTTGTCTGTGGATGGCAGTATAAAATTCTGGAGTTTGATAATATGTTTTTCGTTATTTTGCCTCTGAATTTGTTCACATTAACAACACCATGTGTGCTCTTAGTTTCTGATGATAATTTTCCATCACAAGCATATAGAGTGAATGAAAAATCATTAAAAAACAAAGCAAAAATATACCAACCAAAAAGTGGTTTAATCATAAATATATCTTATATTGTCATAGAATTGAATGTTAATTCTTGTTTTACAATAAAAAAGGATATTTAAATAAAAATGAAAATTCATGTTATGGTAAAATGAACAAAGTTTTAGGTCAAGGACATTTTTTACAGTCCTTACTATGCCTAGGATATAAACACCTTAGACTCATGGTGCTTCTGTATCTGTATAAGGAATTTCCTCCTTCAAAGGATCACTATTGTTTATGGACAGTAATCAATGTGTTATTTTTTGGCATAATATAAAAAAAAAAATAGGTTTGCTAGTAGATTTAGTAAGCATTGTTTTTTTCTGACTTTGCATTTTATAGGGATATTGTTGGATGGAATTCAAATTTTGGTGACAATTTTTTATTTAAATACTTGTTTGTATGCCTTCATTGTATAAACAGGTCACTTAGTAAAATCTAAAGTATAATATTTTAAACACACTAGCAGAATAAAATGTTTAAATGGACAGATTTCCATCTGACATTTTCTATAAATTATTTTAAATGTTTTATACTGTATTTTCTGTCTGTATAGCTCTGAACCTATATCTTCGGGTGAAGGCACTACTACTACTAACCAAAATGCATTGCAACTTCCTGTTGAGTCATGTGACAAGGCTGAAACTCCTCCCCCTGAGAATGAGCCTCAGTCTGAAACTGTTATCAGTGGGTAAGAACCCAGCAACTGAAGATGTTATGTCTGAGTTGCAGAATGTTTGTGCATGTAATGTTTGGCTTGTGATGAAATAATCAGAAATTTTAATTTTAGAAGTTTGCTGCTGGCTTCAAACATTGTATTATGACTGTATTCTGCCAAAATAAGCAATCATCTTCATTATTATAAGCAAAAATTAACTTTTCGAAGAAAAAAAGATAGAAGATTTCAGATCATCAACAAAGTCATGATTCTTTGAAATTTTGATGTCAATTTTGGTACAGATATCTAAGTCTAGTAGTCCAATCCACAAAAGCAAGTTATAATTTCCCATCCACCTTTTTTAATCCATAACTGTCCTATCCCCCTTTTTTAGTCAATTGTTTCCATCATTACAAGTTATCATTATCCCTCTCCTTTGTCCAATATACCTTTGAACTATGTTTTCCACTTCTTGAGAATCTGTTTACAGTTAATTCACAAATTATTGCCTGTATTTATTATTTTTATGCAGTTAAGCTGCATTATGCGAGCACCCTAGATTTGGGTTCTACCCAATAAATGCTGAAATACTTGCCATTGTTATTATCTAGCTCGCTACTATGTTATATATAACTAATTGAACACTTTTTTAATACTTTTTATTCTTGATTACAAAAAATATGACCAGAAAAACCTTAAATGATCGTCGATTTATCAAAAGTTTTGAAGTTACACATAGGAAGTAGTGCTTATTAAGAATCCTTGTGTAGTTCATTATGACTTGTGCTTTTAGCTAAGATGTCAAAGAACAATTGTATGAAATATTTAATCGCCGAAAATCTCTTAAGACAAGTAGTTTAGATTTCCCAAATGGCAAAAGTCGTAGGGATATTGTTTGTCATCAATACGTAGTACAACTACGTCAGTAGTCTATTATATAATAAGTTCAACTGTTCATGCAGTTGGCGGCAATTTCAAATTAGAAAAAGAAATTTTCGTAGCTTTTCAATTTGGAGGCAGGTGTGCAAATTAGCGGTGGTCCGAGGTCCGCGACCTTCCACTTTTGCAAGCGGAATTTCGACTAGGATAGTTGGTTTCTAGCTACGCCCGACTTAAAAGAAAATAAGAAATTACTTTGCAAACCTTCCATGCAAGTCACCAAAGTCTCCAATTAAACGAGCTATAAACTTATTTTTATCATGATTATTCATGACAGCGATGTTCATTTTGTCCAACCGCTAGCTTTATACAGAAAATCGCCGACAAATATTGTATAAATTCGAGTAAAATCGTATCTGATTGTCAAAACAACATTGTAAACACATAACAATGGCGGCCGTGAAGACAAAATTTTACAATATCGGATCCGATTCCGGAAGCAGATAAGGATAATTCCGGGTTTGGCGATCAATTACAAAATAAATCAAAGCAGGTGAAAAAATAAATCTATGCATGGTAAATGAATATAAACACTAGAATTGTAAACCAAAAGATATATGTGAAAGAAAGAAAAAGCAGAAAAATATTTTATACAGAAACTCAAAATTACTTTTTGACAAATTTTAATTTAAAAATCCAATACAACGTGACAGCTGGGAACAGTATATCTAATAATATACATGTTCATGGTCACAGTCTAAATTTTCTTTATTAGTGATAAATGATGATAATGCATGTGAGATGCTTTTAAAGTGTAAACATACTACTGCAATTTTGAAGGGTCAATTAAAGTAGCTGAAAGTTTCTTTATTTTCACAAATAATGCAACTATATTATATATACCTAAATGTAAGTAAATCATATGATATATAGGTGGCATTCTTTGGGCCACTCTACCCCCTCCTGTTTGATAACTTGGAAACGGTCGAGCTCCCCACCCCTAAACCATATGAGGGGCAGATCCAGGATTTTAGGTTAGGAGGGGCGCAAACTTAAATTTTCGCCCAGCAGAGCGAGGCTAAAAAAAATTTGAGGTAAAATTATCGGAATATTCTTTATTAAGCTGAGAACAACCCATGCTTTGCAAATTTAAGGGGGGTGCAAGCCCGCAACCAGCCCCCCCCCCCCCCCCCCCCCCCCCCCCCGCCTGAATCCGCCACTGCATATATTCAAGTATAGGGAGTGGCGGATCCAGCCATTTTAAAAAGGGGGGTTCCCAACCCAGAGTAAAGGGGGGTTCCAATTATATGCTCCCATTCAAATGCATTGATCGGCCAAAAAAAAGGGGGGTTCCAACCCCCGGACCCCCCCCCCTGGATCCGCCACTGATAGGACAATATAATAAATAAAATGAAATATAGGGGGAGTCCCTGGAGTTACCCTAACCCCTCCTGTTTGAGAACTTGGAAACGGTCGAGATCCACACCCCTTAACCATATATATTCATGTTTGTTGACAATATGAAAAATCAAATGAAATATAGGAAGAGTCGCTGGGGGTCACCCCACCCTTCCTGTTATACAATTTAAAAATGGTCCAGATCCCCACCCCTAAACCATAATATTCATGTATGGGACAATATAACAAATCAGATGAAATATAGGGAGAGTCCCTTGGGTCACCCCACCCCCTCCTATTTGAGAATTTGAAACCCGTTGAGATCGCCACCCCTGAACCATATATTCATGTACGGGACAATATAACAATTCAAATGAAAGATAGGGGGAGTCCCTGAGGTCACTGTACACCCTTCTGTTTGAGAACTTAGAAATGGTCAAGATCCTTACCCCTAAACCATCTATACTCATGTATAGGACAATATAACAAATCAAATAAAATATAGGGGAAGTCCCTGTGGTCACCCCAACCCTCCTGTTTGAGAACTTGGAAACAGCTGAGATCCCCACACCAAAACAATATATATTCATGTATGGGCCAATATAACTAATTAGATGAAATATAGGTGGAGTCCCTGGGGTCACCCTACCCCTCCTGTTTGAGAACTTGGAAACCAATGAGATCCCCACCCCTTAACCATATATATTCATGTATGGGACAATATAACAAATAAATGAAATGTAGGGGAAGTCCCTAGGGTCACCCTACCCTCAGTGGTGGATCCATAAATTTTCATAAGTGGGGGCCCGCTGACTGACCTAAGAGGGGGCCCGCTCCAGTCACGCTTCAGTGATTCCCTATATATACAACCAATTCTTTTCCCAAAAAGGGGGGGCCGGGCCCCCTGCCCCCCTAAATCCTCTGCCTACCCCTACCTGTTTGAGAACTTGAAAACCGTTGAGATCCCCACCCCTAAATTATATATATATTCATATGTATGGGACAAAATTACAAATCATTTACATTTACTATGGGCAGGTCAGTAAGACCTCAACTTTGATCCCTGTTGTAGTGAACATTTGTCTGATTCGTGTCTCATAACTTTTGTACTATAGAACACAAACTCAGTTTTCTTTCCAGGGAAACCAGTTCATTCATACTATTACATGTTCATACTAAGTCAACTTGAACTTCTAGCAGTCAAATAAAACCAAGGTTAACTACCAAGTAGAACAACTGCAATCATTGGGAACTTGTACCACTGCAGACTCACCATAAAAAAATATACATTGATATATGCATTGCTTTTGAAACCTTGATAACATATAAATTATTTGCCTTAATAAATAAATCATTAGATAAACATGAATGTATTATATATGAATTTTTAATGTTGAGGCAACATTGCCACAGTTTTCATAATAACGGTTGCCTTGGTTTTTGGTTAACTGCCTTCAGCGCTTACAGCGCTTTGATTTCATTTTAGACTAAAAATGCAATTTTAATTTATACAATATTGAGAAAAATCCTGTTTAACTGAAATAAAATTTTTAAAATGCAAGTTTATGTTATTGCGATTATAATCCTGTCGCATTTTTTTGCAATAATAAAAAATGGCAATAATTTCTGAATTTACAGTTGTGTTATATTAACCTTGATTATGACTTTGAATCTTGGTCAGCACAAAATACACTTCTCATTATTTTAATCAAGCGTTCTTCCATTCCATTAAACAGTCTTAATAAATCCACCAACTTTTCCAGAGATAATTTTTTTGATCTACTTCCTTCTGAGTCAGAAAAATCCTATTCATTATTATAATGGGGGGTCTAATTGGGAAGTTTTTGATCACAGATCCCAATTATCGTTTTGTCAGATTCCTGTATCCTGCTTATCATTGTAATGATAATGGTTGTTTCATGTGTCCTGCCCGACTTCTTTTTATATGATCCCAAATATTTTTTGGGATCGTATAATGGTATGATATCGTCGTCATCTGCATCGTCGTCTGAAGACACATTGCATGGTTTCCGGATAATAACTTTAGTTTAAGGGAATAGAATTTTATGAAATTTTTTCAGAAGGTTCAACACCTATAAAGGAAGGTTGGGATCAATTTTGGGGATGATGGTCAGAACCGTTTAGGAATTAAGGGCCCAAAAGGGGCCCAAAACAAGCATTTTTCAAGTTTCAGGATAATAACTTGTGTACAAGTATTTCAATTGCTCTGAAATTATACCGCAATGTTTAAAACCACAAGTAGAAGGTTTGGATTCATTTTAAGGGATTAAGGAATTAAGGGCCAAAAATGGGCCAAAACAAGCATTTTTCTAGTTTCCAGACAATTACTTGTGTGTAAATGTATGGATCTCTCTAAAATGGTAAAAAAATGTACCATATAACAAAGGGGAGACTGGGATTAAGTTTTGTGTTAATTGCAAAAAGTATGAAGGAATTAGGGGCCAAAAAAGGGCCAAAAAGAAGCATGTTTCTAGTTTCCAAACAATCATAGCAATAACTTGTGTTTAAGTTTAAGGGTTATTACCCCAAGAGGGTTTCAAGAAGTTGGGGGGGGGGGGGGATTTTTTGTTTACCATTTTGTTTAAGGGATTCATTTTTTTTCAAAATTTATCAATTTTGAAAAGTTTCAAGAAGAAATCTTTAATTGCACAGTATTTTGCAATAGGTTTGTTAGATCTTTGACCACATTAATTTTGTGACAAAAACCTATATTATGTCAAAAATTTGATCACAATCCAAATTCAGACAGTATCAAGCTTGAATATTGTGACCAAATTTGCCCCAACTGTTCAGGGTTCGACCACTTGGGTAGTATAAAGCTGCGCCCTGGGGAGCACCTGGTTCTATTTTCACGCATAATTATTTGACTTTCATGCATTATGCTTGCAAAATATCAATCAATCCAGCTTTATCCAAATGGGACCCTCTATGATACAGCGTTACTATTAAACTCCAATGGGACCCACAGTCCACTATGATCATGCATTCTAATCCCTGTAAACAGAATTACATTAAATCTTTCTTTCAATCACTGCCTTTTACTTTGTATTTAAGCATGTTTGACTGTAGAATACTGGAATTCACTTTTTAAGATTAAACACAACTACTTGATAATTGCAAACGTATAATGCTATTGTATTAACTTTAACAGAGTTTTTTTTACTAGTTTTATGAAATATTCTCACATCTGGTATATAGTCATCAAACATCCAAATTGCTTCTCTCATTTTTGAAAACATAACAGCTTGGGATAAAGAGTTTTGCTTATAAAGTGAAGTGAGAGATGTGTTGGCCGTATATAAATAATCTGAGGATACATTGTGATTGTTGCGTTTTAAGGATTACTAAGGTGAAGTTTAGGAATGTGTGTCAGATGTTTGAAATCCTTGTTTTTTTTCCCTATGATACAGAGTAAAATATTTTGATCCATAACACCAATTTTTCTTTTCGTAAAGGACTTTAATAAATCAAAAAAGGTCATTTAAAACCATTTAAGCAGATTCAAGATTTATTTTATTTTATTGTATACCTAAATAATACTAAATGACCAATACCAATTCAAATATAAGGAAAAAGACAAGAATCACCTTTTTCCCACCATTTAAAAAAAAAATCAAATATTTCAAAAAGAAGCTCAATAGCCTATCAATATTTTTAGCTTATGTTGTAACTTAACTAAATTCTGATAATATCAATTTTAAATTCATGATATTTTTTTTGATTTCACCTAAGTTCATCCTTAGGCACTTTTATTTCAATATTTAGAATTATTATATTATGATTAATCGTTAAGAAATTCTTGTTGCATTGATTGAAAAAGTTGATTTTATTTTCTTATTGTTAGATATCTGAATGTATCAAATGTCTTTACAAAGGACAGTTATTATTCAATAAGTACTGTAACTTTAGAAATTATTGTAATTATGAAGAATGGACAAAAAACACAAATTTATTATTATGAAAATCTGCATGGGTTCTTATTATTGGGATACTCATTCAGTCGTATTATTCTCAAATTAGAACTTTACAATAATCTCTGAAAGTTTAGTAACTTGTGGTGTAAATTAACATTTGTATATCATTGCATTGTTTGAACTATGTTTTCTTATAGAAAGATTACTTTTTCTATGTCAATGGCCAGATATTTGAGATTTGGTACAGGTCAAAGGATTGCTAGGGGGGTGGATTTTGGGAGCAGGGGTATTTTCTATGATCATTGTTTGAAATATTATTTTTTTAGATTTAAAAATGACCATCAGCTGGATGAGAATCATACAGTGGTTGCCACGGCGAGGGGGTCATTTGACCATCAGGGAGGAGTGTTGGAATCTCCAGAGACAGGGGTCAGTATCGTCATTCCAGCCGGTGCCATCCCAGAGGGAGTACAACAGGAAATCTACTTCAAAGTCTGCCGTGATAATAATATACTTCCTCCATTAGATAAAGAAAAGGGTAGGTAACTGCCCCCAAAATAGGGAGAAAAAAACATAGACTTATCATTGATTCATTATCATTTGTTAGATTACAAATTTTTGTTAATTTTGTAAAAATGACAAACCACACATTTAAATGTTAGGACACAATGCTTATAACCACAAAACACTGATTACTGTTTTAGAGTTCTGCCCCTTTACAATGTTCTCTTTCTAAAATTTGCCTCAATTACATCTTTTGAAACTTAAACACCACGGTGTCTATCCATATCGGATCCTTTACGCACAATTCAGCGGTATGCAGCTCCTTTGTGAACAGATAACGGATCCTTGCCGTAAAAACAACGTGGTGTTGTTAGAAAGTTATGGATGACAACAAATCAGAGAGGTATTTTGTGTTAAATTCTTAGTTCACGGAACTTTAGAATGTCAAACTGATCCACTCTTCTTATGACTATAGATAGTTTTAAGAATAACAGGCTATTTTTACAAGAAAAAGTGGGCAAGTGTCTCACATAACCTTGGTTTTTTTTCCAAAAAACTGCGTTTTATGCATGTTATTTCTGTCAATATCGATTTGAATAAACAGTTCATCATTTTTTAATTGCTCATTTCATTTTATTCAGTATAGAAGAGTATACAATAAGCTCCAGATAGAATTAAAAGGCCGTGTTGGAAACGGATCTGGTGCGGTGATCATAAAGATCCGTTGCCTCAAATGTTATAACATTTTGAACTAATTTCAGAAGACTGAACATTAGAATTTCGGTAGATTGTTTTACCCAATAAAAGAACGTCAATTTCTAATACAATTCAGTACTTTTATCAGCAAAAACAGGGAAGAAATGCTTGAAAGTCTGGAAAATGTCAACATCACTTCGCAATTTCAAACAATTGCACTCCCTTGTTTCAGTGATTATTTCGTAATCATAATAGCTAACGAAATAAAATACATCTATATACTTACCTTGATAGTTGGCTTATTCTGCCTGATATTTATTTTTTTGTTGACCAGAGTGTTTAGACAGAATAAAACACAATTTTAAAGGAACGTTTAGATTAACTCACCTTATGTTTACGGCAAGGATCCGTTATCTGTTCACAAAGAAGCCGCGTACCGCTGAATTGCGCGTAAAGGATCCGATATGGATAGACACCGTGAACACAATACTTTTTACTAAAAAAATCAGTTCAAGTTTGAATAAAGTTGGCATCGCTTTTAACGATTTAGAGTTCTGTCCATTTACAAATGGAAAAATTTCGAAAATTTTCATTCCTGAAGTTTGCCTCAACCAAATGTTATGAATCTTATACACAATGCTTGAAACCACAAAACACAGATGAAGTTCCAATTTAGTGGCATAATTTTTTACCGTTTTAGAGTTCTGTCCCTTTACAAATGAAAAAATTGCTAAATTTTTCGTTTCTGTTCTCTTACTAAAGATTGCCTCAACTCAATGTTATGAAATTTATACATGATGCTTTTTATCACAAAACTCAGATCAAGTATGATTTGGGTAGTGTCACTGCCAAAAGTCGGTGACAATAAATTAAAAACAGGCGTTAAACAGTACCAATCAAATCATAAAACATAAGATTATGCTTAGTATTTTATTTTCAGCATCTGCGAAAGATGTAAAAATTTTCTATTTGTGCACACAAAGTTATGAATTCATGTTTAGTTTAAATAATTTTTTTTTGCAGGTGAGACCTTATTATCTCCCCTTGTGATGTGTGGACCTCATGGTTTGAAATTTCTACTACCAGTTGAATTACAGCTCCCCCATTGTGCCTCAGTCAATCCGGAGAGTTGGTCATTTGCTTTAAAGTCCAGTGATTCTCCTTCAGGTTAGTAATTACCCCCTTACTGTGCCTCAGTGAGTTAACATCTCCCCATTGTGCCTTAGTCTATCCATATGACTGGTAAATTGCTTTTAATAAGAAGATGTGGTATGAGTTCTAATGAGACAACTTTCCAAAATTTGTAAAAAAAACAACATTATAGGTCAAAGTATAGGCTTCTACACCAAACAGCAAGCTATAAAGGCCCCCCCCCCCCAAAAAAAAAAATGAGTAGTGTAAAACCATTTAAATGGAAAAACCAACGGTCTAATCTATATAAAATACTAAAAACACTTATAAACAACATTTACAAAGGCAACTACTGAACATCAAACTCCTGATTTAGAACAGGTGCAAACAAAGGCAGCGGACTTAAACGTTTTAATAGGTACCAACCTTCACCCTAACCTGAAACAAAAGTGAAAAGTCACAATATAGAGAAACACACTATAAGTCTATTTGATACTTTAGGTAAGTAACTTTTCCCTTATGTGTAACAACTTCCAAATAGTGACTTGATGAGTCACCACTCAAATTGTGAGTAATAAATGCATCTTATAGTCTCAATAAGTAACTACTCTCCAATTGATTTACCTTTTCCATCATCACATCATCTTTGTAACATCATTTCAAAAAAGGAGTTGAAGATCAGCTGTTATTAAATGTCTCATTCTTAATACGGTGTCAGAAATGACAAATCAACTTATTTATATTACTATGATGTTAAAAGCCACTTAATCAATTAAATCATAAAACTTAACCAATTTCATGGTTGTCTTTTGATTTAGAAATATTTGTCGATGTTTTGCCCTGAAATAAAAAAAAAAATAGACAAAACACAAATTTTCTTTCTTTCTAGTCATTTCAAATACTGCGTATACATCATTAGTTTAAAGGTATTTTTTACAGGTCAGGCAACAAATCATGAATGCAATCACTGCCCACAGTGCTTACAATCTCTTTGATTTTTTTTACAGGTCAGCCAACACATGTATGGAATCTTTGTCCACAGTGCTCACAATCTCTTTGATTTTTTTTACAGGTCAGCCAACACATGTATGCAATCTTTGCCCACAGTGGTTACAAGCTCTTTGATTTTTTTTACAGGTCAGCCAACACATGTATGGAATCTTTGTCCACAGTGCTAACAAGCTCTTTAATTTTTTACAGGTCAGGCAACAAATGTATGCAATCTTTGCCCACAGTGCTTACAAGCTCTTTGATTTTTTTTACAGGTCAGCCAACACATGTATGGAATCTTTGTCCACAGTGCTCACAATCTCTTTGATTTTTTACAGGTCAGGCAACAAATGTATGCAATCTTTGCCCACAGTGCTAACAAGCTCTTTGATTTTTTTACAGGTCAGCCAACACATGTATGGAATCTTTGTCCACAGTGCTCACAATCTCTTTAATTTTTTTACAGGTCATCCGACAAAAGAATGAAACCTTTGTCCACAGTGCTTACACGCTCTTTGATTTTTTTTACAGGTCAGGCAACAAATCATGAATGCAATCTTTGCCCACAGTGCTAACAAGCTCTTTGATTTTTTACAGTTCATCCAACAAATGTATGCAATTTTTGCCCACAGTGCTAACAAGCTCTTTGATATTTTTTTTACAGGTCAGCCAACAAAAGAATGAAACCTTTGCCCACAGTGCTAACAAGCTCTTTGATTTTTTTACAGTTCATCCATCAAATGTATGCAACCTTTGCTTACAAGCTCTTTAATTTTTTTACAGTTCATCCAACAAATGTATGCA
The DNA here is from genome assembly GCA_037788925.1 of Mytilus galloprovincialis. Classification (NCBI taxonomy): domain Eukaryota; kingdom Metazoa; phylum Mollusca; class Bivalvia; order Mytilida; family Mytilidae; genus Mytilus; species Mytilus galloprovincialis. Next base: position 84,837,062 of record CM075338.1, read on the forward strand.
ACCTTTGCTCACAGTGCTTACAAGCTCTTTGATTTTTTTACAGGTTATTCAACAAAAGAATGAAACCTTTGCTCACAGTGCTTGCAAGCTCTTTGATTTTTTTACAGTTCATCCAACAAAAGAATGAAAACTTTGCTCACAGTGCTTACAAACTCTTTCATTTTTTTACAGTTCATCCATCAAATGTATGCAACCTTTGCTTACAAGCTCTTTGATTTTTTTACAGTTCATCCAACAAATGTGTGCAACCTTTGCTCACAGTGCTTACAAGCTCTTTGATTTTTTTACAGGTTATCCAACAAAAGAATGAAACATTTGTTCACAGTGCTAACAAGCTCTTTGATTTTATTTACAGGTCAGCCAACACAGTGGCAGAATATGAACTTGGCTGGTACAGAAGGAGTAACACAAGGAAGGGTCGGTAAAAGTAAAGTCTCGGTACTCGTAGATCATTTCTGAACAAGACAATCATTAATGGAGGAACAGACGCTTTGTTTAAAGTGAAAAATACAGCTGATTTCTATAAATAGATCATGATGCAAACTGCGTATATATCAGTCCCTTTCTTATAAAACATTTAGATTGAGGCAGGGAAACCTGAACTTTTTAAAAATTAAGATTCAGGAATAGGGAGATAGCTCCTTTTAAACAAATCTGATTGGTGTATGAGGAAGGGGAGAGCACTCTTATAAAGAAAAATAAGGAAGGGGAGATAATTCTTATTAATCAAATCTGATTGTTGAATAAAGAAGGGGAGATTATTTTAAAACAAATCAGTTTTTTTAATGAGTAAGGGGAGATCATTCTGATTGTTGTATGAGGAAGGGGAGATCACTCTCATAAACTAAATTTGATTGTTGCATGTGGAAGGGTTGATAATTGTTAAACAAATCTGATTGTTGTATGAGTAATGGGAGGTCACTATGATTGTTCTATGAGGAAGGGGAGATAATTGTTAAACAAATCTGATTGTTGTATGAGTAAGGGGAGATCACTATGATTGTTCTATGAGGAAGGGGAGATCACTCTCATAAAAGAAATCTGGTTGTTGTTTGTGGAACGGGAGATAATTGATAAACAAATCTGATTGTTGACTGAGTAAGGGGAGATCACTATGATTGTTTTGTAAGAAAGAAAAAATCACTCTAATTGTTGTATGAGGAAGGGACTGTTATAAGATGTCAGGCAGCTGGAAAGGAACAAACCAGATCCTAGTCAATGTTGTATTGTGTATATTATTTTCTACATTGATATCATACATTTAAATAATTTTAGCTAAAAATACCTTCGTGTCACAACAGTTTTATGTTTTCAAATGAATCTTATTGCTACAAGGGGTCTATTTGAGAGCATATTTCACATGTCATAACTGTATTAATTGTAACAAATATTTAATAAGTGTAAACAATTTATCAACTTTTTCTTAAGATTTTTTATCGTTTTTTCTTCCCTAATTGTGTAGTGCCAACCTTGCAGAAGTAGACCTAAATAATTATCTATATGTTTTCTTGTATCGTATGTAATGACATACACATTTCAAACAACAGTGCCAAAATGTTATTATAGACTTTCAGGAGATGAAAATTGTTTAGTAAATGAAATTTAAAGTCAACATGGTTTATTTTATAAAGAAATTTAAGTTAACTAGTGTTTATTTTGTAATTAAATTGACGTACAACAATGTTTATTTTGTAATGATATTTAGGTTCAACAATGTTTATGGTGTAATGAAGTTTGAGTGCAACAATCTTAATTATGTAATTAGAAATTATTGCGATGGTTTTATTATTGCGAAAAAATGTTTAATTTGAATCAAACAGGATTTTTCTGAATATCGCAAAAATTGAAATCGCATTTTAGTCTAAAATGACAAAATCCCAATAATAAATGCAAGCAATAATATCTGAATTTACAGTATGTAATAAGATTTAAGGTCAAAAGATTTTATACCACATTATAATTGTTTAAAGATGTGATAATGAATATCAATTTGTAAACAGCTTACTTTAAGTGAGTGAATTGTTACTTTTTTTTTTGAGGTTGTGAAGATTGTTTGGTTTTCATTATTTTATTTCTTGGTTGTGTTTATAAAAAGATTTGATCAAGAAATTATTTTATGTCTTGATTGTGTTTTTCAAAAGATTTGATCAAGAGATTTGTTTAATATTTGTTTATTTTTTTTTATATGACTATCATTGTCCACAGTTTTTTTTTTTTTTTTTATTACACCACTACCCCCTTTACATGCATTGTTATATTGACTCATTGTAAAATGATTTCAGGGGTTGGGAGTTATCTCCCTTTCTCAGTTTGGGAGTTATCTTCCTTTTTCAGTTTGGGAGTTATCTCCCTTTTTCACTTTGGGAGTTATCTCCCTTTCTCAGTTTGGGAGTTATCTCCCTTTTTCACTTTGGGAGTTATCTCCCTTTCTCAGTTTGGGAGTTATCTCCCTTTTTCACTTTGGGAGTTATTTCCCCTCATTATCAAAGTAACAATACTCAGATAAAGAACAAATACATATTTTGCAGCAATACATTTAGTAGTTCAGTTCTATAGTTTATATGAACAGTATATTTACACCCATAGCTAGATGATTTATCTCTTTCAGGGCAATTCCATTATAATGAGAATAGGGATAGAAGAAAGTGAAGTTTGACGAGGGTTTTCTTTTGGTTTACACAATATATACAAAATGTGTACATTGTCGGAAATATATAATTTATTGAAAAGAACTTTAGAAACAGGACAAAAAGTAAGGTTCACTACGCTTTTTTCCTGTTTTGTAGTGAGTAAATATACATTTTATTTTCTGACAATGTACATATTGTTTTTATCCTGCAATTTACACCCAGTACTTGAGCATTAGTTTGTTTAAAATCCAAATCATTGACTTTTGAAAAAAATACATGATGTATGCAAAATATCAGAAATAAAATCTCTTGATCTGGAAGAAATTCTGAAACTCATTTCCTACCCTTCTCTGTTCCATTTTAAAGGAAAAGTGCTCAACATAAAAACCTGCATAATCTCACCCCCTTCATTTCTCCATATATACACACGTCCTTTACTTATTAGTTGGCATTCTGCCCATATGATATTGTACATCTTTGTATATTGTCAGGAATAATGGAACATGTATTAATAAATCATGGATTTGAGTATTTAAACAAAATTACATTCTTTTCTAACTTATTTTTTTCCTACAAAGTAAAACCATATCTACCACAATAGGCTTTTTTGAGAATTTCAGAAAATATTGGATCACATTTAGTGCTTTACCATTGGTGAAACCAGGGAGTGGCCCGGGCCTCCCCTTTTGTGGGAAAATTTGTGTTTATTATATAGGGAATCAATGAAGCTTGACTGAGGAGGGCCTTTCCTTAGGTCAGTCAGCAGCCCCCTTATTAAAAGTTCTGGAATCCGCCACGGTTTACAATTCTGATTGGAAAATACTTAATGTTAGACTAGATTTTATATATACAAGAAACAAATGCCCTTGTGTAAAACATTGTTCGTATCCATAATACTACCACTGAAGTTAAGGTGGGGAGATATGTTAAAATTTGTAAATTCAGAAACTATTTTTGTTCCATTTCTATATGGGGAGGGCGGATTTTTTTTTTTAATCTTTAAAAATTAAGAATAAATTATTGTGTTTTCTTGATATACAGTGTACAACTATGTTATTTGAAAAAAATGCAATACCTAATCTGTTCCAATTTTAACATTAATAAAAACATCACAGAAATTTCTGAATTAAGAATGTGATTTATTTGTTTGTGCCAAAGTATTAACGTAGACTGCTGTTTATAAGTTGCATTAAGAATGGTAGATACATACAGTGTACATAGAACATATTTTAAATTGTAAATTTTTAAAATTGTTTTTATTTTCAAATATTTTATTACTGGGATATCTTTGTGTTGAATGTGTTATTGAAAAGTTCAACTTTTCATTTTATAAATTATGGATGGAAATATCTGTATTCATTGCTAAAATAATAATATTAAGCAAGATTTATGAATAAATGAGTGATTTACGGATGTTTCCTCCTCTTTATTTTCAATTTTTGTCAGATATTTAGATTCCTATGGTTTTATCGATGTAATTCCATAATAATTTCTTCTTTGAAAAAAAATACAGTACTAATTTTAGGATAAGTTATGTATACATATTATTATCAAAGTAATTATTCTAGGTTGTATTGTATTCCTTAGCAACATATGTCTGCCATTATGAACAAAATCTAAAATGAATTTTGATTGGTTGTTATTCTGTTGTTACCATGGTTGTGCTTTATACAAAAGTTTATATTTCTTACAAGTTTTACATTTAAGTGATATTATATTAGTAATATAACATTGTAAATAGAGTTTTATACAAAGAAGATAAAGTTTTATTGTTTCACTTTATAATATGATACCAGTTAGAATATTTATTTTCATTGGAAAAGGGGGGGGAGATAAATAGACCATTTCAGATTACACACCCTTGTCTCAAGAGTTGAGAATTTTCCTACAGCTAACCTTCTCTGTGGTTGGACATTATGGTACTCAGTTAATAAATAGCAAGGAAAAGAAGGAAAATCAAGTGCATTTTAGAGGGAAATTACTGATTTCCAATGACTTTGTCATTGATAGGAAAATAAAGCATTATTTTTTTCCCAAAAAATTGGCAATATTTCATTGGGATTCAGTTTTGACAATATTACAACATTTGTATTCATTTTCTATTCACATTTAAAAGCATCAAAACTATGACAGCTGAGGGGGGACATAATTCTATTATCAAGTTAAGTATAAAGCATCAAAACTATGACAGCTGAGGGGGGACATAATTCTATTATCAAGTTAAGTATATGATTTGTTTACTTATTCTTCATCAAAACTATGACAGCTGAGGGGGGACATAATTCTATTGTCAAGTTAAGTATATGATTTGTTTACTTATTCTTCGTCAAAACACCAACAAGAGAGTTGGCAGGTATGCTAAATGACAGCTGAGGGGGGGGGGGGGGGGGGGGGGGGGGGAGGGGGGGACATAATTCTATTGTCAAGTTAAGTCTATGATTTGTTTACTTATTCTTCGTCAAAACACCAACAAGAGAGTTGGCAGGTATGCTAAATGACAGCTGAGGGGGGGGGGCGGGGGGAGGGGGGACATAATTCTATTATCAAGTTAAGTCTATGATTTGTTTACTTATTCTTCTTCAAAACACCAACAAGAGAGTTGGCAGGTATGCTAAATGACAGCTGAGGTGGGGGTGGGGGGGTGGGGGGTGGGGGGTGGGGGGGGGAGAGGGGACATAATACTATTGTCAAGTTAAGTATATGATTTGTTTACTTATTCTTCTTCAAAACACCAACAAGAGAGTTGGCAGGTAAATGTAACATTATAGTCAGCTGGTAATATTATAGTTAGTCAACAATATAGTATGTGCCAGTTGTTGGTAATGTATTTTAAACTGTTTATCTAGGATAACTAACTGGTATTATTATTATAAAGTGTGATTTGTACATCTACCGTTCATTATTCCTATCCAAACCATTGTTAACTGCATATTATCATGATTGATAAAATTTATAAAGATATCATTCTTGTTATTTTTATCAAAGACCTCCCTTTTCTATTTCTTAGATTGATTGATTGATTTGTGATCAATGCAACTTTCAAAACTGTTTCTTGGTGGTCAGTTTATGTTGAGCCTGCACATAGGGATAGTGATCATGTGGCTAAGGTGGCTAACTTATTAAAAGCCTTACATTTTAGATGGTGGATGACATGGATGCTTCATACTTTGTATATAGATGCATTATATTATGAAGTCTCCATCTGTCACATGTCCATTGTCCTTGACCTCATTTTCATGGTTCAGTGACTTTACAATGCTTATTACCACAAAAACCAGATCAAGTATGAAATTTGGTGGCGTCAATTTTTGGTTAAGCAATCAAAACCCTATGTTACTGACTTGATATTTAAATCTTCCAAGGATTATCGCATATATTTTCCACAAGGTGCAGCAATCATACTGTATTAAATAGGGCTACTTTATTTGGTGAAAGGCAAAATTTTAAGGTGTACATGTTCAACTGGCAGGTGTCATCTGACCTTGACCTCATTTCCTGGTTCAGTGTTCAGTTTAGTTTTTGAGGTTTTGCTTTTTTTTCTAATACAACATGTCAGTCTTACAGGTTTTATTTGACCTTGACCTTCCATTTATTCTGCTAAAAAAAGTAATAACAAGAAGTTATAAATTTCATGCATCTGGCTTCAGCTACATCAGGAATTCTTAAGGCCATACGATACAGTTTTGATCCCGAATATACAAGTTGGTGAAAATTTGCATATAGGCTATTTTTTACCTGATTAAATCAAATATGTCATGAAAAATATACCTTCATATGCTACTTTTTGAGTTAAATGAGGTCGAAATTTTGTATATTTGCTCAAAATTTGGATTTGTGGCCCTATTTTCCTTTTCGAAAGAGAGACATAACTTTTTTGTTTTAAAAGATAAACACAAAATTGTTTTTTGTTAAATAATTTGTAATTTCTGTATTTTATAAGTATTCTAACAATTTGTGCATTTTTTGTCTCATATTTATCAAATGGTCATGAATTGAGAAAAAAAAGTAATTTTTTGCTGTATATTTATCAAAATTAAAAAAATTGCACTATTTACAGTTTTATAAAATTTGGTCCACATAATCTCCCTGCAAAATGAAACAAAATGTCGGTTTAAAAAATGAGGGGTCCATGCACTCGTTTTCAAATTAAATCAGTTTGAATGATAAAAATCAGTCGAAAAATGCATCTTTTCCCAATATGTCACAGTTTAACGTCGCGAAAATAACGTTTTACGTTAGCAACATCATTGACTCCCCTGTAACTGTATTTTATGCCCTTAAGGTCAAATATTTGAAAGTCAAGTGTAAGAACAGACACAATTGAAGAGCTATGTAACCAAAATAACCAAATAGACTTCAATAAACTATCTAAATTCGAGTTTGCCTGAGGTATTCAAAACCTTAATTTCTTGGAAAAATTGATCACTAACATATAAATCATTTCAGTACGACAGTACAGACTACTGAGCTGATGATACCCTGGGTGACGAATAGTCCACAAGTATACAGTAAATGACCCAATGCAACTATAAAAATGAAGAGATCATGTGATAAATCATTTCAGTACGACAGTACAGACTACTGAGCTGATGATACTCTGGGTGACGAATAGTCCACAAGTATACAGTAAATGACCCAATGCAACAATAAAAATGAAGAGATCATGTGATAAATCATGTCAGTACGACAGTACAGACTACTGAGCTGATGATACCCTGGGTGACGAATAGTCCACAAGTATACAGTAAATGACCCAATGCAACTATAAAAATGAAGAGATCATGTGATAAATCATTTCAGTACGACAGTACAGACTACTGAGGTGATGATACCCTGGGTGACAAATAGTCCACAAGTATACAGTTAATGACCCAATGCAACTATAAACATGAAGAGATCATGTGATAAATCATTTCAGTATGACAGTACAGACTACCATGAGCTGATGATACCCTGGGTGAAGAATAGTCCACAAGTATACAGTAAATGACCCAATGCAACTATAAAAATGAAGAGATCATGTGATAAATCATTTCAGTATGACAGTACAGACTACTGAGGTGATGATACCCTGGGTGAAGAATAGTCCACAAGTATACAGTAAATGACCCAATGCAACTATAAAAATGAAGAGATCATGTGATAAATCATTTCAGTATGACAGTACAGACTACCATGAGCTGATGATACCCTGGGTGAAGAATAGTCCACAAGTATACAGTAAATGACCCAATGCAACTATAAAAATGAAGAGATCATGTGATAAATCATTTCAGTATGACAGTACAGACTACCATGAGCTGATGATACCCTGGGTGAAGAATAGTCCACAAGTATACAGTAAATGACCCAATGCAACTATACAAATGAAGAGATCATGTGATAAATCATTTTAGTACGACAGTACAGACTACTGAGCTGATGATACTCTGGGTGACGAATAGTCCACAAGTATACAGTAAATGACCCAATGCAACTATAAAAATGAAGAGATCATGTGATAAATCATGTCAGTACGACAGTACAGACTACTGAGCTGATGATACTCTGGGTGATGGATAGTCCACACGTATATAGTAAATGACCCAATGCAACTATAAAAATGAAGAGATCATGTGATAAATTTCATGATAAAGAAAGTGAAACCACATACCAGGATTACTCTGCAAAATGGAAACTGAACTTATAGGGGTTTTCTCATTGTTGAAGGCCTTACAGTTGTCTTATAGGGGTTTTCTAATTGTTGAAGGCCTTACAGTTGTCTTATAGGGGTTTTCTCGTTGTTGAAGGTCTTACAGTTGTCTTATATGGGTTTTCTCGTTGTTGAAGGCCTTACAGTTGTCTTATAGGGGTTTTCTCGTTGTTGAAGGCCTTACAGTTGTCTTATAGGGGTTTTCTCGTTGTTGAAGGCCTTACAGTTGTCTTATAGGGGTTTTCTCGTTGTTGAAGGCTTACAGTTGTCTTATAGGGGTTTTTCTCGTTGTTGAAGGTCTTACAGTTGTCTTATAGGGGTTTTCTCGTTGTTGAAGGCCTTACAGTTGTCTTAAAGGGGTTTTCTCGTTGTTGAAGGCCTTGCAGTTGTCTTATAGGGGTTTTCTCGTTGTTGAAGGCCTTACAGTTTTCTCGTTGTTGAAGGCCTAACAGTTGTCTTATAGGGTTTTTCTCGTTGTTGAAGGCCTTACAGTTGTCGTATAGGGTTTTTTTCGGTGTTGAAGGCCTTACAGTTGTCTTATAGGGGTTTTCTCGTTGTTGAAGGTCTTACAGTTGTCTTATAGGGGTTTTCTCGTTGTTGCAGGTCTTACAGTTGTCTTATAGGGGTTTTCTCGTTGTTGAAGGCCTTACAGTTGTCTTATAGGGGTTTTCTCGTTGTTGAAGGCCTTACAGTTGTCTTATAGGGTTTTTCTTGTTGTTGAAGGTCTAACAGTTGTCTTTTAGGGGTTTTTTCGTTGTTGAAGGTCTTACAATTGTCTTATAGGGGTTTTCTCGTTGTTGAAGGCCTTACAGTTGTCTTATAGGGTTTTTCTCATTGTTGAAGGCCTTACAGTTGTCTTATAAATATATACAAAGATGTGGTATGAGTGCCAAAGAAACAACTCTCCATCCAAGTCACAATCTATAAAAGTAAACCATTATAGGTCAAAGTGCGGTCTTCAACATAGAGCCTTGGCTCACACCAAAAGATCCCAAATAGCAAGGGCCTCAAAAACATGTCCAATACCATTGCATTTAGTATGGTCTCCATTATGACTGAACACATTTTTGTTTAGGGGCCAGCTGAAGCACACCTTTGTTGATTCGTGGCCTTTGGCTGTTTTTTTACTCTTTGGTCGGGTTGTTGTCACTTTGATCCCATTCCCAATTTCCATTCTCAATTTTATTTTTTTCTATTTGTATTTACAGGTGTGTTCCACAATTTAAGGTCCAAGAGGGATATTGGTCAATTTGTCATGTAGAGATTTGTCATGTAATCTGTTGGTTGTCTATTGTGTTGTTGGATTGCTGGCTTACTGATGTTTATCCTTGTATAAAAAGAACAATAAATATGCTGTATAAAATTTTAATATTCCAAATATATATCCATTGCATATAACAGGTAAAACAGTATTTACAATATAAAAATAATCTGTAGCATGAAAGACATAACTATGAATAAATGGCACTATATAGCAATAATTAAGGTCTGCATTGAGGGGACTCTTTTCTTTATTCTTTAATTTTTCAAAACGTTTTCCTTGTTGTTTTTGGTTCATTTTCCCTTGGAATTTAGTACTAGTTTAATAGTTTCAGATTTGCCTTTCTTGTTTTATATCTTAAGATTCTCTCAACACCTTTTTTATCCGAATTTATTGAACTTTTTCTTAATACTTTTGTTAATTCCGGTTACTAGTAATTATTTATTTTCCTTATGAAAAAATGTATTCTAATTCTATAATACGGTTTTCTATATTGCACAGACTCTTTTAATGAATTAGGTGGGAAATCAAAAAAATGTTTGGCCTCTGATTACAGAAAAGATTTATATACATAATACTCATTTACGACTTTTTAGGCCAGTTTTTATATAACATAATACTAGTAGACAACATTCCAAACACACCACTCCATGATCTCGACAGTTTCCCTGCCCATAAAACACCAGGAGGGCACCAGTTTATAGCATTGATAAAATCCGATGAAGACGAGAGAAGTGACAATCGTGCTTCTAGTAAGTTGGCTTTCAGTGCTTTAGCTTCTGTAGATGTACTCTCCATGGATTCTTCTCTGTAAAAACAAATGGTAACAGTAATTAGCACAAATGGGTAACAGTAATTAGCACAGATTGAGGAGGCGATTACGTAAAGTACAATACAACTTCATAAACCAAAGAGAAACTGACAACAACATGGCAACAAAAAGACAAACAACAATTTATAAAACAATACAAAGAAAACTTGACTGAGTTACAGGAATCATAACACTATGGTGTATACATTCTTATAAAACTTGACTGAGTTACAGGAATCATAACACTATGGTGTATACATTCTTATAAAACTTGACTGAGTTACAGGAATCATAACACTATGGTGTATACATTCTTATAAAACTTGACTGAGTTACAGGAATCATAACACTATGGTGTATACATTCTTATAAAACTTGACTGAGTTACAGGAATCATAACACTATGGTGTATACATTCTTATAAAACTTGACTGAGTTACAGGAATCATAACACTATGGTGTATACATTCTTATAAAACTTGACTGAGTTACAGGAATCATAACACTATGGTGTATACATTCTTATAAAACTTGACTGAGTTACAGGAATCATAACACTATGGTGTATACATTCTTATAAAACTTGACTGAGTTACAGGAATCATAACACTATGGTGTATACATTCTTATAAAACTTGACTGAGTTACAGGAATCATAACACTATGGTGTATACATTCTTATAAAACTTGACTGAGTTACAGGAATCATAACACTATGGTGTATACATTCTTATAAAACTTGACTGAGTTACAGGAATCATAACACTATGGTGTATACATTCTTATAAAACTTGACTGAGTTACAGGAATCATAACACTATGGTGTATACATTCTTATAAAACTTGACTGAGTTACAGGAATCATAACACTATGGTGTATACATTCTTATAAAACTTGACTGAGTTACAGGAATCATAACACTATGGTGTATACATTCTTATAAAACTTGACTGAGTTACAGGAATCATAACACTATGGTGTATACATTCTTATAAAACTTGACTGAGTTACAGGAATCATAACACTATGGTGTATACATTCTTATAAAACTTGACTGAGTTACAGGAATCATAACACTATGGTGTATACATTCTTATAAAACTTGACTGAGTTACAGGAATCATAACACTATGGTGTATATATTCTTATAAAACTTGTCTGAGTTACAGGAATCATAACACTATGGTGTATACATTCTTATAAAACTTGACTGAGTTACAGGAATCATAACACTATGGTGTATACATTCTTATAAAACTTGACTGAGTTACAGGAATCATAACACTATGGTGTATACATTCTTATAAAACTTGACTGAGTTACAGGAATCATAACACTATGGTGTATACATTCTTATAAAACTTGACTGAGTTACAGGAATCATAACAAACATTGGTGTATACATTCTTATAAAACTTGACTGAGTTACAGGAATCATAACACTATGGTGTATACATTCTTATAAAACTTGACTGAGTTACAGGAATCATAACACTATGGTGTATACATTCTTATAAAACTTGACTGAGTTACAGGAATCATAACACTATGGTGTATACATTCTTATAAAACTTGACTGAGTTACAGGAATCATAACAAACATTGGGAGGCAGGTTTAAACATGTATTGTGAGATTACCCCTTTACATGTAGGTGAATGGAACAACTTAAATTTCAACTTTTAAAATCATGTAAAATGTATTCCTATGTTTTTGTAATGGTTTTCTAGTTTGTCTGTTTGTTTGAACTTAAATTTCAACTTTTAAAATCATGTAAAATGTATTCCTATGTTTTTGTAATGGTTTTCTAGTTTGTCTGTTTGTTTGTTATTTGTCTCAGTATACCAAAAATTCTCAGTTGACTCCAAATATTGCTATTTCTTTGTTTGTCTGTCTGTTTGTTTTTATGTCTGTCTGTCTGTCAGTCTGTCTGTGTGTTTGTCTGTGTGTCTGTCTGTCTGTCTGTCTGTCTGTTTGTTTGTTTTTGTCTCAGTTTACCATAAATGCTTACCTTTCATCAGTGGACTCCAAATATTGCTGCTTCTTTGTCTGTTTGTTTGTTTGTTTATTTGTTTGTTTGTTTGTTATTTGTCTCGGTTTACCATAAATTCTCACCTTTCATCAGTTGACTCCAAATATTGTTGCTTCTTTGTCTGTTTCAACTTTCTGCTTATCAAACTAATACTAACTAACTGTCTGAAATTATAAACATGTATTGACTTATCTCATAAAGCATTGTCATCCTACCCTAACCATCTAACTGTCTGAAATTATAAACATGTATTGACTTATCTCATAAATCATTGTCATCCTACCCTAACCATCTAACTGTCTGAAATTATAAACATGTATTGACTTATCTCATAAATCATTGTCATCCTACCCTAACCATCTAACTGTCTGAAATTATAAACATGTATTGACTTATCTCATAAAGCATTGTCATCCTACCCTAACCATCTAACTGTCTGAAATTATAAACATGTATTGACTTATCTCATAAAGCATTGTCATCCTACCCTAACCATCTAACTGTCTGAAATTAAAAACATGATATATTGGCATTGTTATCCTAACCCTAAATCTAATTCCTACCCTACCATAAATTATAAACATATATTTTGTATTATCTCATACAGCATTGTTAACCTAACTCTGACTTATGAGTCCTACAATTGTGTTTAAGGGAGTTCGCTTCTCATTTTCAAAATAATAAGCTTTGTAAAACACTAGTTTATATTGATAGGGGATTAATAAAGGAATCACAAGAGCAAAACAAAATATATAGGTCAATGTGCTTGTTTTCGAGATATTAGCCATTGATTTTCATCGAGGAGTCACAGGTAAGACCCGTGAGGGCTACCGCGGGTCTCTTTACCATCGAGGCTGGCAAATTCAGTATACCCTCTGTAAAAAAAAAATACAAGCGAGAATTTTTCATCGAGGAGTCGCACGTATTAAAGACTTCAAACCTTTCAAACTTTAAATCCTTTATTAGGCATTTGTATACTTAGAAACATCAGGGGCTTTGGTGGCCGAGTGGTATAAGTAGTTATAACTAAGGTCTACTGTAATCACAAGCCAGTCAACACTGAAGTTGTGAGTTTGTGAAATTTTGACAGGAAAATATTCTCTCTTGACTTTTCATAGCTTTATGATTGACAAGTTTAAGTTCTCAAAAACGATTAAACAATAATTAAAATTGTATAAGACTTTTACAGATGGCCTATTATTATGCATGTAAAAGATTTATAAAAAGAAAAATGGGGTTCAATGGGCAAATTTTTTAAGGCATTCAAATGGATAAAACCAGAGGATTCCGAAAATCTGTCAAAAATCCCAAAACATGACAAGCGAACTTCCTTAAGACAAGGATTTGTATAGTAAATCCTTGCTTAAGATAATTATAGATGTACAAACTTACTATCCACACTGACATGTGTCCACACTTATATTTTATAAAGAATATCTTAAAATAATTATAGATGTACAGACTTACTTGAGTATTTCAGCCATTAAAGAAAGTGCCCAGATCATGACGCCTAGCACCCACCATTTCTTGGAGTCTGTGTTAATCACCTGTTTGTCAGCTAACCAGGCAATATGCTCCACAGGATAAAATGATTGGTTAATAATGTTTGTTAGCAGGTTCAATATTCTTAATAGTGTGCTCTTCTCCTAAATCAAAATTACATCCAATAAAACAATTACAGAAAGAATAGAAATGAATAAAAATTAATAAGAATTAATAAAAAATGAATAAAAATCAAAGAAATCAAAGATAAAATACAAGTTAACATATAAAACTTTTAAGTTAACTTATTTTCACTTGCAAATATTGTTCTTGCTCTTATTCATACAATATAATACTAAATTACAGAGCGAAATAGGTTTAGTTGAACCATAGTTCCGTTATATATCCCCTTTTGTATGGATACTTTTTTTCAACCTATTTCATCTGATTAAAGTTTTTATAATTTCATTTTTTGTTTAAAATGCTATTTTCTGTTTTATTTGTTTACTAGTATTTTATCTTTGTGGTGTGAGTCAAAGCCCCGTTTTGAAGACCGTACTTTGACTTATAATGGTTTACTTTTACAATCTGTGACTTTTATAGGGGTGTTGCTAAACGGCGGACACGGAAAACGGAACGGAATACAGAACGGAAACGGAAACAGAAAGAATTAACATCTTTTCTTTTTGTTTTGTTTTTTTATCTATAGGCATGTTTAATATAGTATTACACATGTTCACAAGAAAAAATCCAGAGAAATGAATTAAAAATAAAAGATTTTAAAGCATAAAGTATTGAAATAATTACCAGGAGATGATGATACTATGTTTTTTAAAGTTTGGTCAATGTCATTAAGATAGTAACCAACAACATAAACAAAATCTCTATAGGCCTTAGAAAAGATTGACATCGGCCTCGATTCTATAAATAGGTTGTGAAGTAAAAAATCTTTTGGGGAAGTCCTTTGCATCATTTCTTTTCATTTTCTTTTTAAATTGCCTTGAATCATGATTAGTGTTGTGGTGTATCTTGTTGTGTTGTTGTTGTTCTGCATTGGTGATTTTCGTTGTATCTTTTTTTGTATAATGGAGAGAACGTCAAAGAAACCTAATAGGACAATGGTACATGTGAACAAAATCCGATATGAAAACCAAGGAACAAGAATAGAAACTCAGTGTATATACTTTATTTTTATAAAAAAAAAATTTGACAAAATCTCCACTATACAAAGCCTTTCTCACTCTTGTACAATACCCAAGGATTTGTATAGTAAATCCTTGCAATACTGAAGTATGCTGTTTGGTATTTACATAGGAAAATCATTAAATCTCTTAGAATATAAATCAATAAATACAAATTGATGTGCAAAAAGGGGCGAACAATTAGTAGCCTACATGGATATATACAATTTGCACAGTACCCTCACCAAGTTAGTTGTAGTCATGTCCTAAGGTTTTTATAATCAAATTGTCAACGCTGTTTCAAATATCATGCTGCTTAATTCTTCTCTAAAAGTTCAATTCCTCTCAATTTTGCATAATCAGCCATGAAAGGCCCCGAAATGACAATATAAAACAATTCAAACGAGAAAACCAACGGCCTTATTTATGTACAAAAATATGAACGAAAAACAAATATGTAACACATAAATAAACGACAATCACTGAACAACAGGCTCCTGACTTGGGACAGGCACATGCGTACAGAATATGGCGGTGTTCGTTAAACATGCAAGCAGGATCCCAATCCTCCTCTAACTTGGGACAGTGGTATAACATTACAACATAAGAACGAACTTACTATAAAAATCCGTTGAAAAGGCGTAAGTCCTCAGATGGACAAATACAAGCGGACGTGGCCGGGTACTTGTACATCCCAATAACAAAAAGACCCTAGGTATAGATCTGAGAGTAGTTAACTGACAGCTATTTCAAGGCCACTAGCAACTAATAAAAGAATCATGCATCTAAGTCGTAAAGCATTGATGATATTATAATAATCTAGACGGTAAAACTTTACGTTGGACTATACTATATGCTGCAGCATTTTGCAGAGAATGCATGTTTGAGATACTTAATTTGCGGAAATGCACAAATGTCTCCTGTTGTCCATTTATCAGGTACCAAGTTGGTATTGATGATTGTTGACAAATTGGTGAATAATAATATGATTGTTGCAAATTTATTTTATATTTTTTTGGTCTATTTTTTTTTTTTTTACATTCTATGGCCTATTTCTTTTGGCCTTCATAATTTTTATTAACTGAATCCATATTCTAATTTTGTTCTCGCCCATTCTAAAGTTATTATGTCTTTACGTTTTGGATGGCACGGTTTATTTAGTGGTACATATTCAGTTGATGTATTCTTAGTTGATACAATTAAAGTGAAACGTTCATTCAATGTGTTTGCTCTGTCGTGGTCGTTTACTATGACCTGGTACTATGACCTGGTACTATGACCTGCTTTAGTCTTTAGTGGAATACTTTAAGAGAGTTTTTTTTTATCTGACCTGACCCTGCTAAGTGAGCTTTTCTCGTAACTTGACGTTCGTCGTACGATTTCGTCTTTGTTAACTTAAAAAAAAAATCTCAGACTCTGAAACTACTGGGCCAAATGTTAGTGAACGTCTGCTTTTTAGAGAGTCGCCTGATAGTTTTGGTTAAACTTTGCAACAATTACCATTGGTGTATCTAATTCAAAACTGTGTTTGATAACCTGGCCTGTCAGACACGTTAGCCGCGATGGCTTAAATTAAAACATAGGGATCAAAAGCAAGTGCTGTCTATTAAGAGCACTACGAAAAACGAAAACCTGTTGTGAAAAATATATCTAATCTAACATCGGACTCGGACTTTTTTTGAAATGATTTTTAGTGTGTGTATGCCTCATGAATGTGTTAATTTATTCTACATTGGCTAGAGGTATTGGGGAGAGTTGGGATCTCACAAAACATGTTTAACCCCGCCACATTTTTGCACCTGTCCCAAGTCAAGAACCTCTGCCCTTTTTAGTCTTGTATATTTTCATTTACATGTTTTGGAGTTTGGTGTGACATCCATTGTCACTGAACTAGTACACAATTTTATTTAGGGGCCAGCTGATACCACCTCCGGATGCGGAATTTTCTCGCTGCGTTGAAGACCCATTGGTGGCCTTCGATTGGTGTCTGCTCTTTGGACGGGTTGTTGCCTATTGGACATATTCCCCGTCTTCATTCTCAACTTTATTAGACTGTTGCGTTCTACCTAATGTCCATTCATACAGGTAAAAAAGGTCAAATGTAATCTTACAGGAGTTATCGACCTTATACGACGAATTTTCATGCTTGCCTGTTCGCTTGATATATTGAAATATACGGTGAATAGATAAAACTTTTAATAGCAAAAATTACCAGCAAGATATAATGATTTTCACAGTTCTTTATTTCCTCAAAACTGACTGCAAAATTCCCTTAAATTCCGTCTATATAAATGTTTCTCTCCGTTTCCGTTTCCGTTCCGTTTTCCGTTTCCGCCGTTTAGCAACACCCATTTGATGCACCCTATATTTTTAGATTTTAGTTGTGTACAGTAAATCTTATAAGTAAATATTGACAGGGCCTAGATATTTTTACCTTTTATTGTGTAAATTATTTTATCAGTCCTTACATATTTTTGATTTTATCTAATAGGGCCTAGATATTTTTACCTTTTATTGCGTAAATTAATTTATCAGTCCTTACATATTTTTGATTTTATCTAATAGGGCCTAGATATTTTTACCTTTTATTGCATAAATTATTTTATCAGTCCTTACATATTTTTGATTTTATCTAATAGGGCCTAGATATTTTTACCTTTTATTGCGTAAATTATTTTATCGCTTACATATTTTGGATTTTATCTAATAGGGCCTAGATATTTTTACCTTTTATTGCGTAAATTATTTTGTCAGTCCTTAAATATTTTAGATTTATCCGTGTACAGTGAATTTAAAATTTTAAGTTAGTTAGGGAATTTTTTTTAGTGTATAAATTTTAATTAACTCCCGTCTGGATGATATCCGCTGAGGAGGTGTTCCATAACTGGAAGGATTTACGTATAGAAGAAGAAGAAGGAGAGTTGTCTCATAGGCACGTTAACACATCTTCTTATACTTTCTTACTATGACCAAACGACGGGTGTCATGTATGGAGTAGAATCTTAATACATTTCTAGAACACATGAGATCATGTGTGGAGTAGAATCTGAATACCTTTCCAGAGCACATGATATAATCACGGAGTAGAATCTGAATACCTGTCCAGAGCACATGAGATCATCACCGATCTTTGATGAGTTTTGTGTAGCTCAGTTTTTAGTGTTCTAGGTAGTGTTATGAAGACTGTTGTTTGTCTTTAGGGAGCTACCATTTGATTTTTATGGGGGGGGGGGGGGGGGGGGGGGGGGCTAGGATGAAATTTGAAAAAAATAGGCAGGACAGGAATTTTGAGTAAAAAAAAGGCAGGATGAGACACTTGCAAAAAAAAAGTCAGGATGACAATTAAGGTAAAAAAAGTTTGTGAAACTCTTCCTATTCACGAGTCATCTGATGTAATATCTATACGTTCTACATTTTAACCTTGTGACTGTGATCTCTTATAGGTAAAATATTCCTTTGTAGAAATTCATATAAACTTGATAAAAACAGAGACACGTTTAGATTGCACATAAGGCCAAGCAAAAAAGATGAGTGTTTCCCGGATTCCCTAATATATTTATAGAAAAGTATTGTAAAATATAACAATAAGATGTGAAGTGATTTTCAAGGAGACAACACTCAACCAGTACAACCGTCAATTGTTGTTAATATATACAAAAAAGAAGACGTGGTATGATTGTCAGTGAGACAACACTCAACCAGTACAACCGTCAATTGTTGTTAATATATACAAAAAAGAAGACGTGGTATGATTGTCAGTGAGACAACACTCAACCAGTACAACCGTCAATTGTTGTTTTAATATATACAAAAAAGAAGACGTGGTATGATTGTCAGTGAGACAACTCTCCACAAGAGATCAAATGACACAAAAATTAACAGCTATAGTTCACGGTACGACATTCAACAATGAGAAAAACCCACACCGCCATAGTAAATTATGAAAGCCCCCTAAATCACTAGTGTAAAACAAGAAAACTAACGGTCTTATTAATGTATACATGTATAGGTATAAGAAGATGTGGTATGAGTGCCAATGAGACAACTATCCATCCAAATCACAATTTGTAAAAGAAAAACCATTATCATTTAAAGTACGGTCTTCAAAACGAAGCTTTGGCTCACTCCGATCAGTAAGAGCTTATATATATATTTAAAAAAGGATCGTTTCTAAATTTGTAGGCACGGTTAACAACATCACCTTTAAAATGAGGATGTCTGATTCCGTTTAAAATACGTTTTCTACAGGTACACACAAACTTCAAAACCAAATCTTTATATCTTTTACAGAAACAAATTAAGGTTTTCAGTAATTTGTGGTAACAAAATCCAGCAGTACATAGTTCATGGCCGACACTCGGCTAACCGAGAGATCGGTCGGTTAATTTGTATTGAGTATGCGGCTATATCCGCGGTTGGTCTGTTAATCGGGTTTGCTATACGTCTGTCAAGAGTAAAACGCACAATTTAATGTTAAACTCTGTTAAATATACAGATTTTTGGCATTTTATAAGAACCAAATCAAAAAAAAGAAAAGTGTCTGACAAAATGATATATATCTGACATAGAACATTTTCCAGCTGTAAAAACCATTGCATAGTCTGCGCAGTGTTCAGTAAAAATAAAAGGCGTCGCGCAAGTATGTAGTATTTATGCTTATACGCATAGCAATTTAAAAAAAGGCGAAACAAACAATTTTAGTTATCATTTAAAGGACACAAAATGGTACTTTGGTTCTAAAAAATAAATTGACATTAGTAAATATTTCATAACTGTAATATAATGTGAATAATACAACGTTTTAGTAAAAAATATGGGAATACAGTCTGTTAATGGGTTGGACAATTACAATTGTGTCCGTTAAGAGTTATTTAGCCACGACTATAGTTTTGCTACCTTTACATTTTCCCATTGAAAAAGTTAAGAATGAGATGTCCTTGAGTAAAAAAAATGGCAATCGGTGCAACTGTATCCTTCTAGTAAGAGTATTTTTATCTTGACTGTCTTTGCATTTTATTGAAGGGTTTGTCACTTCAATATATCGTGCATATGTCGGCTGGAATATGCATGAATTTATTATTAACATTTTCAATCAGCCTCAATTTTTGTGTCTGTTCAAAGTAGCACATTCTAAAATCCGACTGAAAGTGTTTTTCTAATACAACACCGGGTACATATAATGTGTTGTTGTTCTCATATGTACATGATATTTGTCACTGGACATTAAAACCCTTATTCGTCAGCATCATCCAATTGGTTCTTTTCTTCTATTACTTAATCATATGTGGTTTACAAATCATTATAAAGAAGTAAACGGAAAGTAGCGAATGCAGCTACATTTGGTTATCTTAAGTTTTAATTCATTTTATTCCGTTTAGTTCCTTTTTACATACGTGCAGAGAAGAACTGCAGTTGTCCAAATGTAAACTTTAAAACATGTGTCACCAATCGCAATACGTTACTGTTTCAATACCCAGGGGTGTTTCGTGTCTGTATTTTTAAATAATTATTATTTTTATTCTCTTTTTTTAGCAATGCATCACTCTCTACTGTCCTTATCTATTATTCTATATTCTGCGTCTCCATCCAGATTCTCGTGTAAACCATGAAGGTCTGGATTGGTGGTGTTGTTTATTTCTGTATTCTTTAAATTGTTATGTCACTTTTCTCTAGATTTTCTCTATTTTACTCATTATTTTTTCTCAATTTTTTATATTTTAGCATCTCAATATATTTTATTTACTGCATGACTTTTAGTTACATTACGACGTTTATCTCTGATTTATATACTGGTTATACGAAAATATCAACCAATCATGTTATAATGTTCCATCGGTAAGATGAAGTTTCTGCTTTCAAAATAATTTTTATGACACACTAGAAATTTTGTATTTTTCATCAAGTACCATATATATATATATATATTAATCTTTTTACATTACTGACATACCGACGCACTTTTACAAATTAAAACTATTAACAAAATATGTAAACAATGTAAATAATTGATATGGTGTGTATATACATTACTTTTACGTTTATATGTCAAAATAAGATGCAGTTTGTTTGATAAATTAACTCGTATTAAACTAATCAACATGAAGTTTAAATTGATGAATCCGTGACAAATCGCCCCACAGTGTGGGACACTTTATTAAACATACACAAGTTTGCACCTGTCCTATTAGTCAGGAATCTGATGTCCAGAAGTTGCCGTTTGTTGAAATGGTTGATGTGGTTCATAAGTGCTACTCATTCCTGTTTTTTTTTATATAGATTCGATTGTGGGTTTTTTTGTTTGAATAGTTTTGCACTAGTAATGTTTGCAACCCTTTATGGCTTGCTGTGTGGTGTGAGCCTCAGCTCCGTATTGAAGACCGTATTCTGACCTATATTATTGGTTTACTTTTATAAATTGTCACTTCGATTGAGAGTTGTGACCTGGCATAGGCGGACCAAAAAAAAAGGGGGGGGGGTATATATCTAGCAGGAATCATCTCGCAAATTAAACAATAATGCACGGTGATAAACATATGTATAGTTTTATGTATGTGTTGTATAAATAACCCGGCCCCCAAATCATCCATGCATTAACGTCTATATATGCTGTTCGGGATCTTCACATACAGTTAAGTATTATATGTGCTGTTCGGGATCTTCACATATAGTTAAGTATTAAATAAGCATTATAAAGTTAATCAGTTCAACATACAGTGCACAAGATTCGCTTTTCGCTATTTTTCGACAATTTTTGAAAGTTCTCTGTCAGTGATGCTCGAGGCCTAAATATTTGAAAATTCAAACCTTATCTAAAATTTGATGAGACGATAAAACCAAAATGGTTAAAATTAAGACCATCATTGAATTGTCAAAGCCGGTTAGAGTTTATGTATTCCGTATATCAGGAACAGTCTATAATATACTATAAATAATAGACTGTCCCTGTTTACACTGCATATATATATATATACAAATAATCATAATATTAAAAATGAAGGCGACAAGTACTCGAGGAAAACAGTGGCGGATCCAGGACTTTTCATAAAGGGGGCATTCTTTTCAGAAGTCTCAGCCCCACCCCACTGGATCTGCCTATGGGAAATAATAATAATACAAAAATCGTATACACATAATTGCTTACAAAGCAGGGAACAACCAGCATGACATGATTGGTCAGGCAGTGCTGTCGAAAGGAACGTCCCACAAAATGATAAAATAGCCTTGCCAGACATCATGATTATTTGGACTACATCAACTTTGGCTCGATCTTTTATATTGTCTTTTATATAGTTAGATATTTTCAAATATTTTTACATATTTACACGCTTT
Source organism: Mytilus galloprovincialis (assembly GCA_037788925.1). Taxonomy (NCBI): domain Eukaryota; kingdom Metazoa; phylum Mollusca; class Bivalvia; order Mytilida; family Mytilidae; genus Mytilus; species Mytilus galloprovincialis. The sequence continues at coordinate 84,859,479 of CM075338.1, forward strand.
AAAATTGAATTAAAAATAATGTCAAATAAAGTCGTTTATCTCAATCATTTGTCAATGTCTTTATGTTATTAAAAATATGAAAATAATAGACATCATCAAAATTAAATGTTGATATCAATACAATGTGTTCTACAATCTGACCTTTGTTATAATTTTACATGTCCTATTTCTTGACCTTTAAATAATTCTTACCTTACTCCCTGTTCCGTAAGAAAGATTGTAAAATAGCATCGGCAAGTCATCAAATAATCTTAGGATTACTCTACAAGCACCTAGATCTGAAGCAATAGCGCGGATCCGATCAAAAGTTAATCCCTTTCGGTCCCCACTTACAAACATACAAACATAGGTACTGAGTCGTATAATTCTGTCATGTCCTCTGTAGGTTTCCAATACGCGTACAAGATCCATGATTGATGATACAAGTAAGAAGTGTGTGTTTGTGTACTATGAACCTACGTCTGTTCTAAAGTGAAAGTAAATCACGTGGTTCAATATTTCCCCATTGTCAACATACGAATACCACAAAATAAGATAAACGTATAGAAAACCATAACGAAATAAAAATAAATTGAAACCAAAATTTAGAAACCGGCTTTGGGACTTGATTGGACAGTTTGAGCTTTAATTTCTCAATAATAACCTTAAGCTAACTTGAATTATGTAGCATCAGTAAGGATATTCCAGAGCTGTACTGAGTGATATATTTTAATAGGGTGTCGACAGAGGACTGAGAGATTAGACCTAGGTAAAGAGAGAACACGACATAATATGCCTATAGAGGACTGAGACGTTAGACCTAGTTGAAGGGATAACACGATATAATATGCCTATAGAGGACTGAGACGTTAGACCTAGTTGAAGGGAGAACATGACATAATATGCCTATAGAGGACTGAGACGTTAGACCTAGGTGAAGGGAGAACACGACATAATATACCTATAGAGGACTGAGACGTTAGACCTAGGTGAAGGGAGAACATGACATAATATGCCTATAGAGGAATGAGACGTTAGACCTAGGTGAAGGGAGAACATGACATAATATGCTTATAGAGGAATGAGAGGTTATACCTAGGTGAAGGGAGAACACGACATAATATGCCGACAGACGACTGAAAGGTAAGTAAGACCTAGGTCAAAGGAGAACACGACATAATATGCCTATTGAGGAATAAGAGGTAAGACCTAGGTGAAAGGAGAATACGACATAATATGCCTAAAGAGGAATAAGATGTAAGACTTAAGTGAAGGGTTAACACGACATAATATGCCGACAGAGAACTGAGAGGTAATACATAGGTGAAGGGAGAACACGACATAATAGGCCTATAAAGGAATAAGAGGTAAGACCTTAGAAAAAGGGGAACACGACATAATATGTCTATAGAGGAATGAGAGGCAAGACCTTAGAAAAAGGAGAACACGACATAATATGCCGACAGAGGACTGAGAGGTAAGACCTAGGTGAAAGGAGAACACGACATAATATGCCGACAGACGACTGAGAGGTAAGACCTAGTTGAAAGGGGAACACGACATAATATTCCTAAAGAGGAATGAGATGTAAGAATTAAGTGAAGGGTGAACACGACATAATATGCCGACAGAGGACTGAGATGTAAGAATTATAGTAGGGTGCCCAATCAACAAATATTATCGATTTGCCTTAACGGAATAACATACGGCTATATTTTATATCATTGGAAAGAGGAGAACAATCCTCATCGAAATAGCGTTGTCGTCGCTGTCTACCGTGGTCACGATTTTTTTAAATCAGGGTCAAAGGTCAGAGCAAAAATTCAAGGAAAATGCACAGTCACATTTAGATAGCTTGATTCTCCTAGATCTATGCGTTTGGAGCAAAATAAAAACAATTAATTTATAGGAAAATATCTTTTGTGTCTACATTTAGAACTTATTTTATATTTTTATCCCCAAAAATGACTTTAGATTGACTTTTTTGCATGTAGGGTGCAAATTTGAAAATTTTAAACAGCTGTTAAATAACAGTGACCTTGACCTATTTCAATTTCTAAATTTGTTATTTTTGTATTCAATTCGTTACAAGTAATATCTAAAGACGTTTTTTAGATCTTAACTTTAATCTTTTGTTGAAAACAAAATGTGTTTTTCACGTCTTTTGATAGTAAGGTGTTCGTCAATTTCAAGGTAAATATCAAATTTTTGTTATTGGGTGCGAAATAGGTTATATAAATGATTTGTTCCGAAATTAACATCGAACTTGATTGAATTTAAAGCTCTGTGTATAACTTTGCTTTGAAGAAGTAAAAAAATACTGCAAACAGAGAAAAAGAGGGGGGGGGGCAAAAGTTATGAAAACAAAATGTCTATTAGAACAGGTAAAACACCCCTTCTTACGTATACTAAATGAGCAACAATTGGCTATAATGTTTATAAGTATTCCAAAAATGTAATAAGGGAGAGGGTTATGTACAGCACCGATGTTTTTACAAACAAATGCAAACAAAAAAGGCGTAAGAAACCAAAGGAACATTAAAAACTTATAAAATGAAAACAAGCAGACAACAGTATTGCTAAAACACACACACAAAAAAGATCAAATGCAAATAGAAAATTATGATCGAGGCTAGTATTACCTACTACGTTCTATTGTCCCCTGTAGTTTTAGCCCATCAACCATGCCAAGGTCAGAGAACATATGGCAGGGTTTTTTTTTTGTTTTTTTTTTAATTTACATATCTTATTAGAAAGATTATTACTATATTTCAAACGATATCAAAATTGACTATATGTTTTATATATTGTTTAGTAAATATTATGGACTTCTTAATTTTCATTCGATAACTAACAATGATTATAAGGTACATACAGAAAAATGAAATCTTTTGCATCGTCATCTTCGTCGTCATCAATGTTTCTTACTGCAACCAGATGAGTGTTTACATTTTGACATATGTCATTTTGCATACATCTGTACAGGATAGATTTTGTCGAAGCAAATGCAACCCTTTGAAAACATAGATTCCCCCTCACAAGTACAAACTAGTCTTGCAGAAATTCGAATGACATCTGACCTTCGAGATAGACAAGTCATTTTTCTTTTCCCATTCGAACTGAAGAGGAGAATGCTAGGTTAGTTTTGCTATTTTGGAAGATATCTTTACGTCTGGAGTGAAGCGCTTATTTCATATTGTTTAAAAGTAGATTCACAAGTAGGAAATTTGACAAGGGAGAAATTTTAAATTGTAGCCAATTAAACGCTCAATTTGTTTAAGCACAATGATCTATTTTTAGTTTTGACTTGAGATCATCCAACCTAACAACAAGATCTCGACTGCACTAATCGATTCATCGATGTCACAATAAGAAAGGTTTGACAAATCGGTGAAATCATCTGGGTTGTCCTTTCAGACTTATAAACAGTGCGCCTATCGATCCTAAACAGGACCGATTACATTGTATCGCATCATGTAACATCATGTGCGACTGGTACCATGTTACAGGTGGCAAACCCGATACTTTTACATGTGTCATGGACAGGTAAATAGCGGAGCAAATCTTGTGTGCAAGCTATATTGCCAGTTTGAAACCATAGCTTATGCAAATCACAAAATACTGAACTCCGAGGAAAAATCAATCGGGCAGTCCCTAATCACATGGCAAAATCAAATGACAAAACTCATCAAAAACGAATGGACAACAACTGTCATATTCCTGACATGGTACAGACATTTTCAAATGTAGAAAATGGTGGATTGAACCTGGTTTAATAGCGCTAAACCTCTCACTTGTTATGAACCCATAAGATAAGAACATCTGTATCTTGTGACTTTTTTACTAATAGCCTACTCTTGATTCCTTTCACACCGAACTCTTTGTCTACATGTATAGCATGTACAATCATGCGAGTATCTACTTCATCGGGCGTACAAAATAATTCTTCAAACCTAAATACTCCGTCTGAGCTGATTTAGGGTCCTTGGAAGTGTTAAATAGAATATGACTTCTTCATGTATTATAGTAACTGTTGATATACCATGATGCCGAACAATCAATTCACCAAGAAATCTGATTAAGGCCTGCTGGTTCTCACTGACCCAAAGAAATTTTATACAGTCAGGAATTTGACGACCTTCTATATATGCCCTGAAACACTTTACAGGCGAACAAGAACTTGATTAAGCTTTAAAATAACTGCAGTTGTGTCTGCTAGTGTAAGATTTATAGCAAGAATGACGGTACAACATTTTGCAATCATCAGTACGAAGATAGTCTAGGTCTGAAGCATCGTGCAATATACTAAATAAAGGCAACAGTAGTATACCGCTGTTCAAAACTCATAAATCCATGGACAAAAAACAAAATCGGGGTAACAAACCAAAACCGAGCGAAACGCATTAAATATAAGAGGAGAACAACGACACAACATCGAAACGCAACACACACAGAAACAGACCAATCATCAGACAAAACACCACGAGAATAACAAATGTAACATGAAAACCAAATACATGAATTTGGGATAGACAAGTACCGTGCCACGTCTTATCTCAATATCTCAAAAATAAGAGAAAACACAAACGACTCAACGTTAAAATGCAACACAAAGAGAAACGAACAATATATAACAATGACCATCTTCCTGACTTGGTACAGGACACTTTTAAAGGGGAATAAAAGTGGTGGGTTGAACCTGGTTTTAAGGCATGCCAAACCTCGCACTTTAATGGCAAAGTTAAATATAACATTGAAATGACAACATAATATTACAGGACTACAATACAAATAAATAGGAGAACATATTAGACACAGAAAAACATGATTAATAGATAACAAAAAGCATCAGGTTTAAAATTCAATACGCCAAAAACGCGCCTTGCCCACACAAGACTCACCAGTGACGCCCAGATATAAAAGATCGAAAGTGAAAAAAGTACAAAGTTGTACAGCACTGAAGATCAAAAGTTGAAAAGGTTTCGCAAAATACGGCATTGTTTTTATGCCCGGGATAAGAACATTCTTATTATATAGAACAATTCATGCTATTGCAAACAGTAAATTTTATCAAATGAATATGAAAGAGATATACACAAAGAAACTAAAGTATTAACTAATTACAGAAAACTAAACCTGAATACATAACGCCTAGATATAAAAGATCGAACGTGAAAAAGGTACAAAGTTGTACAGCACTGAAGATTAAAAGTTGAAAAGGTTTTGACAAATACGGCATTGTTTTTATGCACGGGATAAGAACATCCTTATTATATAGAATACTTAATGCTATTGCAAACAGTAAATGTTAACAAATGAATATGAAAGAGATATACATAATGAAACTGAAATATTAACTAATTACAGAAAACTAAACCCAAGTTTATCACAAAATAGACACACATCCGAATCAGTCCAAGCGTCAACGTAATTAAAAAAATTGTGACGTCACATACGATGGCGAAAAGGCAGAAACGTTATGCCACATTTGAATTTATGAAATTTAGAAACAGCATGACGTCACATATGAAAAACTATCATTCAAAAATGAGATAGAATTAGGATTGATTTAGAACTAAATACTGATAATTCATTTAAACAAAATGCATATTGCAATACTTATTAATAGCAATTAACTGTAATATATATATGTCCAGTTTGTTATGAATCCAACTTCAAACGTAAATAATCGTACAAAATTTAATATAATTAATAAAGAGGAGGTGGTTAATTTTTCTATACGTCATACCTAAATATATAATAAGAAGACGTCAACACATTTGACAAAATCTGATGAGAATTACAAATATAACATTAAACATGTAAACTAAATACATGAATTTGGGATAAACAAGTACAGAAACACGTCTTATAGTAATGCGAATTCACATTCAGCAAAACGGTCACAATCGGGAATAAGTCACGTTTGGTAATTAAAAGAGTAGACGACATAATGACAAACCACAATCTACCATGTGGTAAAAATGTCCTTAGCTAGTTTGGTTAAAGAGACATTATATGGATCAACCAATTCGTGATGGTGTCCATAAAATTTACGGAGTGTCAATTTTAATCTGTCCTCCTCATAACTTTGTTGGAGCAGTTTCTGCGTAAGGAGCACACTCCTGTATATGAAGTCCGTATAGTGTGAACAAGCACGTGAATAACGTATCAATTGTGATATGTAAACACCATACGAAGGGGCAGAGGGTATGTTACTGCTGAGAAATGGGAAATTGATAATTGGGAAGTTGAAATCGTCCCGTTTATCATAGATTTTTGTGTGAAGTCGTCCATCTACATCAATATTGAGGAAAAGATCAAGGTATGAAGCAGTCCTTCTAGTATCAGTAGTATCCTTAATTTCAAGTTCACTGGGATATATGAGATGTAAGTATTGGCTGAAGTATGGGTTGTTCAACGATAAAACATCATCAATATATCGAAAAGTAAAATTAAAGAATTTCGCAAGGTGCTTTTTCTTTTTGTCTTTTAGAAGGTTCTGAATAAATTCTGCTTCATACGAATACAAAAACAAATCAGCCAGCAGGGGTGCACAATTAGTACCCATTGGAATACCGACTGTCTGTTGAAATATAAATCCTCCAAACTCAACAAATATATTGTCGATCAAAAAGTCCAGCATTTTAATAATATCATCTTCAGTATATTTTCTGGAAGATTCAGTGTGATTCTTCACAAAATATGAAGTATTGAATCCCAAAACAAGAAATTTGTATCTACGATTCCCATTTTTATAGAAAAAGCTCTGTTTTATGAGTTGGTGAAGTCGATCTTTCAACTGAGCATGGGGAATAGTAGTATATAGCGTAGAAAAATCAAAAGTTTTTATGTTGCTGCAAAATTGCAAAGATTGTGATCGAAGGTTAAGCAGTAGACATGATCTTTCCGTCCTCCCATAGCCTCGATAAAGCTTTAGTGTTAATTCCTCGCATATTAATAGGCAATTCAGTAGAAGAACCATGACATATAACTTATAACACACTTACCCCATTGTATTTCAATCCTACTTTGCTTAGGGTTTGATTAGCAGGACTGTGAATGTGTGCCATATTCCGGGTCTGAAACGTGACCGAAGGATTTGTTTTGTATATTACAATTATAACAAAACTATTAATTAAAAGAAAACAATTAAAGTTATAAAAACCAACAAAATGATATTTCAAGTTACAAAACAACGATCTTCAAACAAACTGGACTATCAAAAACAAACAAATTGGCCATACAACAAGCAAAAAAAAGAAATGAAGTTAGTGACAATTGTCCTAGTTAATGACCTAATAGTGTAAGCTACAAAACGATTAACGGCACGAGAAAAGGCGTGTTTGAATCAAGACAAAATTATCACTAAATTTATGTTTTTAATTGCTATTTTCTTTTCACCGATTAACATTACACGGAATATATTTGGCACACATATGAACCATGTCTTATTGATGTAATTAGAGTAAAAATCCCGTGAAAGTAACACGTAATAAAATTGCTTTCGTTGAAAATGTTGTTAATTTCAGCTATAAAAATAGACCTACTAAAATCATGAAATACTTATACTTAAATTATATAAATATTTTTTAGCTTTCTTTATATGAATAATTTGATATTTAAGCTAAATGATAAGTACAATTTGAACAAATAAAACAAAGAGGAATAATTTTATTTTTTGTGTTGAAGATGACCTGTACTGTAAAGTATCTTTGGGTACCATAAGAAACAACGAAATTTTGAAAAACGTGACCACGGCAGCATACGACGACATTCATGATTGGAAAATATAATGATTTTTCAACAGTTTGCATCTAAATTTAGCCGTATGTTCTCCGTTAACTTAAACTCGTTAACTAGACGTCTTTTTCGATACTGGGCACCCTACTATTAAGTGAAGGGTGAAACCGACATAACATGCCGAAAGAGAACTGAGAGGTAAGACCTAGGTGAAAGGAGAGAACACGACATAATATGCCGACAGACGACTGAAAGGTAAGTAAGACCTAGGTGAAAGGAGAACACGACATAATATGCATAAAGAGGAATAAGATGTAAGAATTAAGTGAAGGGTGAACACGACATAATATGCCGACAGAAGACTGAGAGGTAAGACATAGGGGAAGGGAGAACACGACATAATATACCTATAGCGGAATAAGAGGTAAGAACTTAGTAAAAGGAGAACACGACATAATATGCCTATAGAGGAATGAGAGGTAAGACCTTAGAAAAAGGAGAACACGACATAATATGCCGACAGAGGACTGAGAGGTAAGACCTCGGTGAAGGGAGAACACGACATAATTTGCCTACAGAGGATTGAAATTTAAGACCTAGGTGAAAGGAGAACACAACATAATATGCCTATAGAGGAATGAGAGGTAATACCTAGTTGAACGACGAACGACACGACATGAAATGCCCACAGGGGATCAAGGATGTTAGCTGGTCATGTTTTGGAGTTTTCGTCAGAATTATGGAATCCTCTGGTTTTATCCATTCAAATGCCTTAAAATCTTTTGTCTAGTGACCCCCATTTTTCTTCTTATAAATCTTTTGCATGCAGTTTTATAAGCCATGTGTAAAAGTCTAAAAAAAAATATTTTTTTTAAGTTTTTGAGAACTTTAACTTGTCAATGATAAAGCTATGAAAGATCAAGAGAGAACATTTTCCCACCAAAATTTCAAAGGCTTATATCTCGAAAACAAGCACATTCATTGACTTCTATATTTTTTGCTTTTTTCATACCTTAATTAATCCCCTATCAATAGTTTTATAAAAAGATATTTATTTTGAAACTTAATAGCGAACTTCCTTAAGTGGTCAGACCGAGGTGACTGGAAGGACATGACATTATAGGCCAGATTAAGAGTTGCCAATCATATGATTCTACAAATTCCCAACATCTACTACAATGTCAGCAACCACCATCTTTTAAATTTGTTATAAAATCTAAACTTTTGAATTTTTCTACTCTTGAAACTTCCATTTCGATGTTCAATTAAAGATTTGATACATGGTCTCTTTAAAGCTTTTTTTACTTCGGTGATCAGTTTAATAATTATTGAATATTTAATTGACAACTGATTTATTGTGATCGATTTACTAGACTATCAACAGAGAGTTGGTTTTGCAATGACTAATAATGCAATTGAGCATCGCTACTGGCCGACATTGATACAATAATGTACGATGGTCTGAAGCCACAATACACTCAAGTCTGATGCTGCAATACACTAAAGTATGATGCCTCAATACGCTAAAGTCTTATGCCTCGATACGCTAAAGTCTGAAGTCTCAATACGCTAAAGTCTGATGCCTCAATACGCTAAAGTCTGATGAATCAATACGTTAAAGTATGATGCCTCAATACACTAAAGTCTGAAGCATCAATACGCTAAAGTTTGATGCCTTAATTCCCTAAAGTCTGATGCCTTAATACGCTAATGTCTGATGCCTCAATACACTGATGTCTGATGCCTCAATACGCTAAAGTCTGATGCCTTAATACGCTAAAGTCTGATGCCTCAATACACTAAAGTCTGATGCCTCAATACGCTAAAGTCTGATGCCTTAATACACTAAAGTTTGAAGCCTCAATACGCTAAAGTATGATGCCTCAATACGCTAAAGTCTGATGCCTCAATACGCTAAAGTCTGATGCCTTAATACACTAAAGTTTGAAGCCTCAATACACTAAAGTCTGATGCCTCAATACACTCAAGTCCGATGCATATATACACTAAAGTCTGATGCCTCAATAGACTAAAGTCTGATGCCTCAATACACCAAAGTCTGAAGCCTAAATACGCTAAAGTATGAAGCCTCAATACGCTAAAGTCTGAAGCCTCAATACGCTAAAGTCTGATGCCACAATAAGCTAAAGTCTGAGGCCTCAATACACTACAGTCTCATGTCTCAACACACTAAAGTATGATGCCTCAATACACTAAAGTCTGATGCCTCAATACACTAAATTATGATGTCTCAATACACTAAAGTCTGATGCCTCAATACACTAAAGTCTGAAGCCTCAATACGCTAAAGTCTGAAGTCTCAATACTCTAAAGTCTGATGCCTCAATACGCTAAAGTCTGATGCCTCAATATGCTTAAGTTTGATGCCTCAATACACTAAAGTCTGATGCCTCAATACACTAAAGTATGATGCCTCAATACACTAAAGTCTGATGCCTCAATACGCTAAAGTATGATGCCTCAATACACTAAAGTATGATGTCTCAATACACTAAAGTCTGATGCCTCAATACACTAAAGTTTGATGCCTCAATACACTAAAGTCTGATGCCTCAATACACTAAAGTTTGATGCCCCAATATGCTTAAGTTTGATGCCTCAATACACTAAAGTATGATGTCTCAATACACTAAAGTATGATGCCTCAATACACTAAAGTCTGATGCCTCAATACACTAAAGTATGATGTCTCAATACACTAAAGTCTGATGCCTCAATACACTAAAGTTTGATGCCTCAATACGCTAAAGTCTGAAGTCTAAATACACTAAAGTCTGAAGCCTCAATACGCTAAAGTCTGAAGTCTCAATACACTAAAGTCTGATGCCTCAATACACTAAAGTCTGATGCCTCAATACGCTAAAGTCTGAAGTCTCAATACACTAAAGTCTGATGCCTCAATACGCTAAAGTATGATGCCTCAATACACTAAAGTATGATGTCTCAATACACTAAAGTATGATGTCTCAATACACTAAAGTCTGATGCCTCAATACACTAAAGTCTGATGCCTCAATACACTAAAGTCTGATGCCTCAATACACTAAAGTCTGATGCCTCAACATACTAAAGTATGATGTCTCAATACACTAAAGTCTGATGCCTCAATACGCTAAAGTTTGATGCCTCAATACGCTAAAGTATGATGCCTCAATACGCTAAAGTATGATGCCTCAATACACTAAAGTATGATGCCTCAATACACTAAAGTCTGATGCCTCAATACACTAAAGTCTGATGCCTCAATACACTAAAGTCTGATGCCTCAATACACTAAAGTCTGATGCCTCAATACACTAAAGTCTGAGGCCTCAATACACTAAAGTCTGATGCCTTAATACACTAAAGTCTGATGCCTCAATACACTAAAGTCTGATGTCTCAATACACTAAAGTCTGATGCCTCAATACACTAAAGTCTGATGTATCAATACACTAAAGTCTGAAGCCTCAATACACTAAAGTCTGAAGTCTCAATACACTAAAGTCTGATGTCTCAATACACTAAAGTCTGATGCCTCAATACGCTAAAGTTTGATGCCTCAATACACTAAAGTATGATGCCTCAATACACTAAAGTCTGATGCCTTAATACACTAAAGTATGATGCCTCAATACACTAAAGTATGATGTCTCAATACACTAAAGTCTGATGCCTCAATACACTAAAGTCTGATGCCTCAATACGCTAAAGTTTGATGCCTCAATACACTAAAGTATGATGCCTCAATACACTAAAGTCTGATGCCTTAATACACTAAAGTATGATGCCTCAATACACTAAAGTATGATGTCTCAATACGCTAAAGTATGATGCCTCAATACACTAAAGTCTGATGCATCAATACACTAAAGTCTGAAGCCTCAATACACTAAAGTCTGATGCCTCAATACACTAAAGTCTGATGCCTCAATACACTAAAGTCTGATGCCTCAATACACTAAAGTATGATGTCTCAATACACTAAAGTCTGATGCCTCAATACACTAAAGTCTGATGCATCAATACACTAAAGTCTGAAGCCTCAATACACTAAAGTCTGAAGTCTCAATACACTAAAGTCTGATGTCTCAATACACTAAAGTCTGATGCCTCAATACGCTAAAGTATGATGCCTCAATACACTAAAGTATGATGTCTCAATACGCTAAAGTATGATGCCTCAATACACTAAAGTCTGATGCATCAATACACTAAAGTCTGAAGCCTCAATACACTAAAGTCTGATGCCTCAATACACTAAAGTCTGATGCCTCAATACACTAAAGTCTGATGCCTCAATACACTAAAGTATGATGTCTCAATACACTAAAGTCTGATGCCTCAATACACTAAAGTCTGATGCATCAATACACTAAAGTCTGAAGCCTCAATACACTAAAGTCTGAAGTCTCAATACACTAAAGTCTGATGTCTCAATACACTAAAGTCTGATGCCTCAATACGCTAAAGTTTGATGCCTCAATACACTAAAGTCTGATGCCTTAATACACTAAAGTATGATGCCTCAATACACTAAAGTATGATGTCTCAATACACTAAAGTCTGATGCCTCAATATGCTTAAGTGTGATGCCTCAATACACTAAAGTCTGATGCCTCAATAAGCTAAAGTCTGATGCCTCAATACACTAAAGTATGATGCCTCAATACACTAAAGTCTGATGCATCAATACACTAAAGTCTGATGCCTCAATACACTAAAGTATGATGCCTCAATACACTAAAGTATGATGCATCAATACACTAAAGTCTGAAGCCTCAATACACTAAAGTCTGAAGTCTCAATACACTAAAGTCTGATGTCTCAATACACTTAAGTCTGATGCCTCAATACGCTAAAGTTTGATGCCTCAATACGCTAAAGTATGATGCCTCAATACACTAAAGTATGATGCCTCAATACGCTAAAGTCTAATGCCTCAATACACTAAAGTCTGATGCCTCAATACACTAAAGTCTGATGCCTCAATACACTAAAGTATGATGTCTCAATACACTAAAGTATGATGCCTCAATACACTAAAGTATGATGCCTCAATACACGAAAGTCTGATGCCTCAATACGCTAAAGTATGATGCCTCAATACACTAAAGTATGATGTCTCAATACACTTAAGTCTGATGCCTCAATACACTAAAGTATGATGTCTCATTACACTAAAGTATGATGTCTCAATACACTAAAGTATGATGTCTCATTACACTAAAGTCTGATGCCTCAATACACTAAAGTATGATGTCTCAATACACTAAAGTCTGATGCCTCAATACACTAAAGTCTGATGTCTCAATACACTAAAGTCTGATGCCTCAATACACTAAAGTCTGATGCCTCAATACACTAAAGTATGATGTCTCAATACACTAAAGTCTGATGCCTCAATACACTAAAGTATGATGCCTCAATACACTAAAGTCTGAAGCCTCAATACACTAAAAAGTATGATGCCTCAATACACTAAAGTCTGAAGCCTCAATACACTAAAAAGTATGATGTTTCAATACACTAAAGTCTGATGTCTCAATACACTAAAGTATGAAGTCTCAATACTCTAAAGTCTGATGCCTCAATACACTAAAGTCTGATGCCTCAATACACTAAAGTCTGAAGCCTCAATACGCTAAAGTCTGATGTCTCAATACTCTAAAGTCTGAAGCCTCAATACGCTAAAGTCTGATGCCTCAATATGCTTAAGTCTGATGCCTCAATACACTAAAGTCTGATGCCTAAATACGCTAAAGTGCATTTTCCCGACAACAATAAAAATTAACAAAATTGAAAGGGCGGATTACCTTAAAAGTGAAGATGTGTATGAAACACCTTGAAAAAACATTTTTCTAGCAGTTCGGTAAAATTAATCAATATTAAACATGTTAAAGTAGTACAAACTTATTTCTGCTTGATAAACGTACAGTGTTACATATCACATGCATATACAAAACGATCATACGCATTACTTGTTTGATCATTTATAATGTTAAGGTTACAAATTATAATTTAACTTAAGAGCAAATATATCTAGATATTCGCAATGGGTTATTTGGATGTTTGGGAATTAAATGTCAAGAATATTTTAGCAATCCTTCTATATTTGTAATCAGATGTTATGAACTTGTGTGAAGTAAAGTCTACTTTTATGATTTCTAATCAAACAATTAATTTCTATAAAACATGGTTTGACAATATTATGATACCCATGACTGTCAGCATTATGTATTTCTAATTAATTAATTGTTCAAGTTTGTAGCTTTTACTTGTGATTCAAATATGACGCATCATTCGTATAACCGTTTTCATTTAACCATATTATACGTAGGCACTTATCAGAAACCTCCTCACTGATCTAAATTTAAACTTGCATTGATACTATGACTGTTTCAATTTGTCCTTGGTTTCTATCCAAAATTTAAGATGGCGGTAACCACATAGTAAAGTAGTGTGCCTTTTAAAACATGGGGTCTTTTATAGCTGACTATGCGGTTTTTGTGTTGCTCATCCTTGAATGCCGTACGGTGACCAATAGCTGTTAATATTTGTGTCAGTTGGTCTCTTTTGGAGAGTTGTCTTTTTGTCAATCATACCACATAATCTTTTTAATATAAACATATTTAATTAAACAAATGACTTGCTTAGACCAGGCTCAACCCACCATTTTTTTTTAAAATGTCCTATACCAAGTCAGGGAAATGGCCATTGTTATATTATAGTTCGTTTCTGTGTGTGTAACATTTTAATGTTGTGCTTTTGTTGTGTCGTATTTCTCCTCTGATATTTGATGTGCATACCGCAGTTTTAGTTTGTAACCCCGATTGTTTTTTCTCAACCGATTTATGAATTTCAAACAGCGGTATACTACGGTTACCTTTATATAGAACAGGAACACATGTAGTGAATCATAACATATATGAATATTGTTAGTTTTAATATCATGCAAAATACAGAATGAAACTAATCCTGCAATTCGGAATTAAACTAATCTGTCTCCACACTTGAAGACACAAGTATCTAGATAGTCGGTTCTGATTCTAATAGAGAATAATTTATTTACACAGGCATATAAATGCATGGCATACACATGCCAGGTCTTTATTTAAAAAAAATAATAAATTGTATACAACAGCATATGTACAGCATATACAGGTACGGTCCTCATCCAAATAAAGGATATTCTTCATACAAAGACATACAAAACGTATTTCGATTCTGATAAGAAACAACTCATGTGCACACGGAAACATACACGAGACTATTAATCATAGACTATACTAGTACATACATAAATCAGTGGCGGATCCAGAGGGGGGGTTCCGGGGGTCCGCACCCCCCTTTTTTTTGGCCGATCAATGCATTTGAATCGGGACATATGTTTGCACCCCCCTGCAGCCCCCCTTTGCCCTGGGCTAGCACCCCCCCCCCCCCTTTCGAAAATTCCTGCATCCGCCACTGTAAATATACATGTGAGTGCCTTTTTTCAATAATGAATACTAGTAACACATATACGAAAGGATAAAACAATAAGGTTCTTATTATAATAACCAATTACTTATATACAAAGAATACAATTAAAACATTTTGATTCATAAAAGATTACTTATAAGTAGTACATATCAAATGTACCATTCGTTCCTTTTGAAACCATGAAAAACTTATCAACATGAAAAAATTATGAACATGAAATAATAAATGAGTGACCATAACGATAAGTGTATTTAGTTGTTCGTCGAAAAACAACAAAGTGCGTTGGTGCTCCCTTAAGCCATTATGGGCGCTTTCATCAATCTATCTTAAATAGTTAGTGTTCGTCGAAAAACAACAAAGTGCGTTGGTGTTCCCTTAAGCCATTATGGGCGCTTTGATCAATCTATCTTAAATAAACAGTTTGGTTGACTTGATTGACATGTATCTTTCTTATGTAAACATGTTTCTAAATATAGCCCACTTGACAATCGAACCTTTCGTTGACAATGTTTTTCTGAATTGCAGTCATACCACAATAGGTTTAATCCACAATTTTCTACATTTGAAAATGCCGTACCAAGTCAGGAATATGACAGTTCTTGTCCATTCGTTTTGTATGTGTTTTGTCATTTGTTTTTGCCATGTGCTTATGGACTTTACAATTTGATTTTCCTCTGAGCTCAGTATTTTTGTGATTTTACTTTTTTATATTTGCATCTTCTTTTTCGTGTTATCGTTTTATAATAGAAATGTTATTTATCTTTCTGGAAAAATGTGATTTAGATGAAAACATTCATAAAAAAGGCTACAATAAACCTGTCGAAATGTTTTAACTTACAAATACATGCTGTAATGATTGATTATTAACTCTTGAACAAGAGTGTGTATTGTTATACGTTTAACTTTCTACATTGGCTAGAGTTAAAGGAGAGGGTTGAGATCTCTTAAACATGTTCAACCCCGCTGCATTTTTGCCTCTGGCCTTTGTTAGTCTTGTATAATTTTGAATTTTAGTTTCTTGTGTACAATTTGGAGTTTATCATGGCGTTCATTATCACTAAACTAGTATATATATTTTTTTAGGGGCCAGTTGAAGGACGACTCCGAATGAGGGAGTTTCTCGCTGCATTGAATACCTGTTAGTGACCTTCTGCTGTTGTCTGTTCTATTGTCGAGTTGTTGTCTCTTTGACACATTCCCCATTTCAATTCTCAATTTTACACACATTATTTACTAATCACGAACAATGATCAGAATTTTATGATAGATAGAAATTAAATATTAAGTTCCAGAGGAAGTCGCGGCAAATCAGCTTTTGCACCTTTCATTGTTCCAGTATATATATTTTACGAAACTGTAGTTGTAACTTTAATTAATGTGTTTTATCAATGAAAGTAAGCGTATCTAATTGTTTTCAATAACAGGAGCCTGTAATTTATACAAAATTCTCAGAAATGATCCTTAATATGTTTAATTGCAATTTGTTCCATGTTTGCATTGTGTTCTGATTCTTTGTCAATATTTTTTTTAGGGTAAATTTATTTCTGTTTGATGTGATGCTGTTCTAGTCTTATTTTTTGTCTGTTGTTTATACTGTATCTTTTCTTTGGTAATATGTTATGTAAAAGGGAAATGTGTGTTAACATCTGAGCAAACATCCAACCTCATATCTTTTTGCAAATTCTTTGACCTAAACCATCTTGATGTAACTTTCTCCCCATATATTTCAATTTCGCTAATAAATATGTCAGTGAACAAAATCCTCAAAGTGACACATAATGAGTTCATAGTAATTGTATAGTAATTTATTTTGTATTGGTATCTGAAAATTTAATTCTTAATTACATACAAATATAGGTTTTAGTAATAAATCAAAGAGATGATTTACCACATTAACTGGTATATGATTCATTAAACTAGTATACGACTTCATTGCCAGGAGAACTTTTTTTTTATTAGATAATAATACTTTAATAAAAAATATTTTAACAGTCCTAACATATATATACTTATTGTAATCCAAAATGGCAATAAACTCAGGTAATGTTGTATGCGGAAGTTTAATGAGGGCAGCAAAATCATGTAAAACATGATTTTCACAAAACAACTACAATATATTATTCTTTTTTTAGTATTGATATTTGAATAAATGTGTTGTAGTATTCATAGAAAAAAAAAACCCCGATAATTTGTTAATGGAAAATAATATATCGTCATTTTTCTTGTCATTTGTTATCATTATAACAACTTTTTGAACCAGCCTCTTGGATTTACAAACTTCAATGTACATACCATCAGGCATAAACGAAGAACAACTATTTCAACTTGGATGAAAATCTATCAAATAAATTAAGTTTGTGTCTCATTAATATTGAATTCAACCTAAGACATTGGCTTTGTCAAATATAGAATATGACCATTGTTTCCACTCGTTTGTTGAAGTTTTTGGGTTTTAATTTTGCCATTTGATAAGGAAATTTTCGATTTCAATTTGCAAGTAGAATGGTCTTCTTGTTATTGTACTGCTTGACAAACGGTATGTTATACATCTACATATAAATAATCAACAATATCTCATCGACATGAAATTCAATAATTTACAAATTGATATTAATTTCATTAAGGTAATGAAAATATACAGATAATGAAAATATATAGATAATGAAAATATACAGATGATGAAAATATGCAGATAATGAAAATATACAGATAATGGAAATATATAGATAATGAAAATAAACATAATGGAAATAGAAAGATTATGAAAATAGACAGTTTATTATTAATAAACTCATCATAGATATCAGGACAAATTTTATGTATATACGCCAGACGCGCGTTTCGTCTACATAAAACTCATCAGTGACGCTCGAATCCAAAAAAGTTAAAAAGTCCAAATAACTTTTCTGCATTGGCTAGAGGTATAGGGGGAGGGTTGAGATCTCATAAACATGTTTAACCCCGCCGCAATTTTGTGCCTGACCCAAGTCAGGAGCCTCTGACCTTTGTTAGTCTTGTATTATTTTTAATTTTAGTTTCTTGGGTACAATTTGAAGTTTAGTATGTGGCGTTCATTATCATTGAACTAGTATATATATTTGTTTAGGGGGCAGCTGAAGGGTGCATCCGGGAATTCCTTGCTGCATTGAAGACCTATTGGTGACCTTCTGCTGTTGTCTGCACTATGGTCGGGTTGTTGTCTCTTTGACACATTCTCAATTTCCATTCTCAATTTTAAATATACAGATTATGCAAAAAGGCAGATTATGACAGCATACAGATACTAAAAATAAGCATAAATTACTTTCAATCCCTTTGGTATTAATTGTTTACAAAATATACATAAATTACTTTCAATCCCTTTGGTATTAATTGTTTACAAAATATACATAAATGACTTTCAATCCCTTTGGTATTAATTGTTAACAAAATATACGTAAATTACTTTCAATCCCTTTGGTATTAATTGTTAACAAAATATACATAAATGACTTTCAATCCCTTTGGTATTAATTGTTCACAAAATATACATAAATTACTTTCAATCCCTTTGGTAATAATTGTTAACAAAATATACATTACAGTATTTTACAGTAAAATAACTAGTGGTTCGTAAAAAGATCCACATTAAATCTAGCAAGATTGAGTTAATTACTTAGTTTCCTGTCAACGATTGTCTCTTCTGTTATTTGTTGGTATTTACACTCAGTAGAAAGTTAGATGAAACGTGTCGAGACGTTTCTATTTTCATTTTAGTTATTTCATCATGTCACTGTATGAAATTAAGTGTAACCAGTTTTTCTCCAGTTTTTAATATTTTAAAACATCATATGTTTTAAATTCTATTTTTTTATTGATAATGAATGGGATGATATAACGTATTTAATATATACCCTGTATGAACACCTCTGCATTATGATTTGGATGATAAAATGTATTCAATACTGACCCTTAAATAACAACAATGAACATCACTGGATAATACATTAGTTGATATAATGTAATCACTACTGACCCTTAAATAACAACAAAGAACATCACTGAATAATACATTAGTTGATATAATGTAATCCATACTGACCCTTAAATAACAACAAAGAACATCACTGAATAATACATTTGTTGATAAAATGTATTCAATACTGACCCTTAAATAACAACAAAGAACATCACTGAATAATACATTAGTTGATATAATGTAATCAATACTGACCCTATAATAACAATAAAGAACATCACTGAATAATACATTAGTTGATATAATGTAATTAATACTGACCCTATAATAACAACAAAGAACATCACTGAATAATACATTAGTTGATATAATGTAATCAATACTGACCCTTAAATAACAACAAAGAACATCACTGAATAATACATAAGTTGATATAATGTAATCAATACTGACCTTTAAATAACAACAAAGAACATCACTGAAAAATACATTAGTTGATAAAATGTAATCAATACTGACCCTTAAATAACAACAAAGAACATCACTGAATAATACATTAGTTGATATAATGTAATCAATGCTGACCCTTAAATAACAACAAAGAACATCACTGAATAATACATTAGTTGATATAATGTAATCAACACTGACCCTTAAATAACAACAAAGAACACCACTGAATAATACATTAGTTGATATAATGTAATCAATACTGACCCTTAAATAACAACAAAGAACATCACTAAATAATACATTAGTTGATATAATGTAATCAATGCTGACCCTTAAATAACAACAAAGAACATCACTGAATAATACATTAGTTGATATAATGTAATCAATGCTGACCCTTAAATAACAACAAAGAACATCACTGAATAATACATTAGTTGATATAATGTAATCAATACTGATCCTTAAATAACAACAAAGAACATCACTGAATAATACATTAGTTGATAAAATGTAATCAATACTGACCCTTAAATAACAACAAAGAACATCACTGAATACTACATTAGTTGATATAATGTAATCAATACTGACCCTTAAATAACAACAAAGAACATCACTGAATAATACATAAGTTGATATAATGTAATCAATACTGACCCTTAAATAACAACAAAGAACATCACTGAATAATACATTAGTTGATATAATGTAATCAATGCTGACCCTTAAATAACAACAAAGAACATCACTGAATAATACATTAGTTGATAAAATGTAACCAATACTGACCCTTAAATAACAACAAAGAACATCACTGAATAATACATTAGTTGATATAATGTAATCAATACTGACCCTTAAATAACAACAAAGAACATCACTGAATAATACATTAGTTGATAAAATGTATTCAATACTGACCCTATAATAACAGCAAAGAACATCACTGAATAATACATTAGTTGATATAATGTAACCAATACTGACCCTTAAATAACAACAAAGAACATCACTGAATAATACATTAGTTGATATAATGTAATCAATACTGACCCTTAAATAACAACAAAGAACATCACTGAATAATACATTAGTTGATAAAATGTAATCAATACTGACCCTTAAATAACAACAAAGAACATCACTGAATAATACATTAGTTGATAAAATGTAATCAATACTGACCCTTAAATAACAACAAAGAACATCACTGAATAATTCATTAGTTGATATAATGTAATCAATGCTAGGGACACTATTGGATGGTGAATCGAATGATAAAAAGTAACTAATGGTGAACCTTTCGGAACACCTTAGTTCAACACTGGGAAATTAATTGGTTGATATAATGTAAATAATGCTGACCGTTTTGGAACACTGTATAACTCTACTGAATAACGAATGACTTGATTAAATATCAAATAGGCTGACCCTTTCGGAACAACTTAGTTTACCACTAGATTGGAATAAATTAGTACACCATTGAATAAAAAATGGTATGCTTTAATAGCATAAACGATGATCCCTTTTCGGAACATCTTATAATGAGACCACCACAAGATAATGATGGTATGATATGATATATTTAATGCTGACCCTTCACAAACACCCTAGTACACCTTTAATGGAATAATATAATGATGGTATGATATGATGTATTCAATGCTGACCCATCACAAACACCCTAGTACATCTTTGATGGAATAATATAATGATGGTATGATATGATGTATTTAATGCTGACCCTTTACAAACAACCTAGTACACCTTTAATGGAATAATATAAAGATGGTATGATATGATGTATTCAATGCTGACCCATCACAAACACCTTAGTACATCTTTGATGGAATAATATAATGATGGTATGATATGATGTATTTAATGCTGACCCTTCACAAACAACCTAGTACACCTTTGATGGAATAATATAATGATGGTATGATATGATGTATTTAATGCTGACCCTTCACAAACACCCTAGTACACCTTTGATGGAATAATATAATGATGATATGATATGATGTATTTAATGCTGACCCTTTACAAACAACCTAGTACATCTTTGATGGAATAATATAATGATGGTATGATATGATGTATTTAATGCTGACCCATCACAAACACCCTAGTACACCTTTGATGGAATAATATAATGATGGTATGTTATGATGTATTTAATGCTGACCCTTCACAAACAACCTAGTACACCTTTGATGGAATAATATAATGATGATATGATATGATGTATTTAATGCTGACCCTTCACAAACACCCTAGTACACCTTTGATGGAATAATATAATGATGGTATGATATGATGTATTTAATGCTGACCCTTTGCAAACAACCTAGTACATCTTTGATGGAATAATATAATGATGGTATGATATGATGTATTTAATGCTGACCCATCACAAACACCCTAGTACACCTTCGATGGAATAATATAATGATGGTATGATATGATGTATTTAATGCTGACCCTTCACAAACACCCTGGTACACCTTTGATGGAATAATATAATGATGGTATGATATAATGTCCCTTCACAAACACCCTAGTACACCTTTAATGGAATAATATAATGATGGTATGATATAATGTATTTAATGCTGACCCATCACAAACACCCTAGTACATCTTTGATGGAATAATATAATGATGGTATGATATGATGTATTTAATGCTGACCCTTCACAAACACCCTAGTACATCTTTGATGGAATAATATAATGATGGTATGATATGATGTATTTAATGCTGACCAATCACAAATGCCCTAGTACATCTTTGATGGAATAATATAATGATGGTATGAAATGATGTATTTAATGCTGACCCATCACAAACACCCTAGTGCATCTTTGATGGAATAATATAATGATGGTATGATATGATGTATTTAATGCTGACCCATCACAAACACCCTAGTACATCTTTGATGGAATAATATAATGATGGTATGATATGATGTATATAATGCTGACCCATCACAAAGACCCTAGTGCATCTTTTATGGAATAATATAATGATGGTATGATATGATGTATTTAATGCTGCCCGATCACAAACACCCTAGTACATCTTTGATGGAATAATATTATGATGGTGTGATATGATGTATTTAATGCTGACCCATCACAAACACCCTAGTACATCTTTGATGGAATAATATAATGATGGTATGATATGATGTATTTAATGCTGACCAATCACAAACACCCTAGTACATCTTTGATGGAATAATATAATGATGGTATGATATGATGTATTTAATGCTGACCCATCACAAACAACCTAGTACATCTTTGATGGAATGATATAATGATGGTATGATATGATGTATTTAATGCTGACCCTTCACAAACACCCTAGTACATCTTTGATGGAATAATATAATGATGGTATGATATGATGTATTTAATGCTGACCAATCACAAACACCCTAGTACATCTTTGATGGAATAATATAATGATGGTATGATATGATGTATTTAATGCTGACCCATCACAAACAACCTAGTACATCTTTGATGGAATGATATAATGATGGTATGATATGATGTATTTAATGCTGACCCTTCACAAACACCCTAGTACATCTTTGATGGAATAATATAATGATGGTATGATATGATGTATTTAATGCTGATCAATCCCAAACACCCTAGTACATCTTTAATGGAATAATATAATGATGGTATGCTATGATGTATTTAACGCTGACCCATCACAAACAACCTAGTACACCTTTGATGGAATAATATAATGATTGTATGATATGATGTATTTAATGCTGACCCATCACAAACACCCTAGTGCATCTTTGATGGAATAATATAATGATGGTATGATATGATGTATATAATGCTGACCCATCACAAACACCCTAGTGCATCTTTGATGGAATAATATAATGATGGTATGATATGATGTATTTAATGCTGACCCATCACAAACACCCTAGTACACCTTTGATGGAATAATATAATGATGGTATGATATGATGTATTAAATGCTGACCCTTCACAAACACCCTAGTACATCTTTGATGGAATAATATAATGATGGTATGATATGATGTATTTAATGCTGACCAATCACAAACACCCTAGTACATCTTTGATGGAATAATATAATGATGGTATGATATGATGTATTTAATGCTGACCAATCACAAACACCCTAGTACATCTTTGATGGAATAATATAATGATGGTATGATATGATGTATTTAATGCTGACCCATCACAAACACCCTAGTGCATCTTTGATGGAACAATATAATGATGGTATGATATGATGTATATAATGCTGACCCATCACAAACACCCTAGTACATCTTTGATGGAATAATATAATGATGGTATGATATGATGTATATAATGCTGACCCATCACAAACACCCTAGTGCATCTTTTATGGAATAATATAATGATGGTATGATATGATGTATTAAATGCTGACCGATCACAAACACCCTAGTACATCTTTGATGGAATAGTATAATGATGGTATGATATAATGTATGTAATGCTGACCCTTCACAAACACCCTAGTACATCTTTGATGGAATAATATAATGATGTTATGATATGATGTATTTAATGCTGACCAATCACAAACACCCTAGTACATCTTTGATGGAATGATATAATGATGGTATGATATGATGTATTAAATGCTGACCCTTCACAAACACCCTAGTACATCTTTGATGGAATAATATAATGATGTTATGATATGATGTATTTAATGCTGACCCATCACAAACACCCTAGTACACCTTTGATGGAATAATATAATGATGGTATGAAATGATGTATTTAATGCTGACCCTTCACAAACACCCTAGTACACTTTTGATGGAATAATAATATGATGGTATGATATGATGTATTTAATGCTGACCCTTCAAAGACATCATATCAATAATAAGAACATCCTTAACCAGCTTGAGTTCTTTCAAATATGATGTGTTAAGATGATCATTTGTTGATTTGTAAGCAAATATAGGAGTAATCCGGTCCTGTTTTTACAATTATTCAGTGATGATTGCATGTTCCATCATGCAAACAAAAGTCTTTTCAACTTTAGCTGATCCCAGCACAAAAGTCTCATTTGTACCATCTATTTCAACTTCATTGAAAATTTTCAGCATGTTTAAGTAGTTTTTATCTTTTTTCTATAAATTCTGTAAAGAAACAACTTCGAATTTTTAGCGCTTTTTAAGTTTAATGTTAATGTTATCTGATGACCAAGTCATGTATTTCTAATTGCGTTGTATTGTTACCAAAGATGACAGCTCGTAGAAAATTAAATGTTATACGCTTTCATTATTTAGTATGTTCCACAAAGATAAGACGTATAATTGTTAACAGTATAATTATGCTAAATAAATGCATGCATTGTTTAATATCTAACACTGCTAATTAATAAATACCTGAAAAAAAATTGTGATTAAAAGAAAATAACTCTGTTTATGCTTATATGTCATGACAAAAGAAAGCTAGATTTTGATATAGTTGAACGTTATGATCTGGGCAAAATCAAACAAACCTGTATCTTTCTAGGTTCATATCAAATGGCAAAATGATCTGTCTTGGGAAAGGCATTTCCTTATGTAGATACTGATGGATTAAACCTGGTTTAATAGCTTATAACGATCTCACTTGCATGACAGTCGTACACAATCATGTGGGTTCCTTTTGAAATAAATAAACGAAGAACTTTGTAATATTGTACCTTACGGTAATAATAGAATGAAAATCTTTGATAGTTACAACCCATACACAAAATCTAATTGTTTTACCTATTCAAAGTAATGAACTTACAAAACCCTTTCTTTGCCTGATAGAGACAAAATATACTGAAGATTCGATACCATTGAATATAAAGTATAAAACAAATAACTTAAAACACATTTTTAAACAAAAGTTTCATATTCTGATCTAGTTTGAAGCGATGACTAATACCACAAGACTACCCTAGGTTCAAAAAGGGAATTGCCAACCGTTGCAAAGAAACCATATGTAGCAATTATATCGCAAATATCAAGTATTTCGAACGATGAACGTGGAACTTTATTATCTGAAAATAATTTCTAATAAAACTGATATAAAAATAAGCTTCAACGAGTTTTAATGACCGAATTGTCTGTCAAATCAGAAAACAATCTTAAGGTTTTTGAGAATGAATTTCATCAAAATTTAACATTTTTCCTCTGAATGGAATGAGAACAAACTGGATTGACGAATAGTAGATTTAAAAAAAACCCAGTTTAGTATCACTTGGGGGATATTGTATAGACATCGTGCATGACAGCATGTATTCGCTAGACATGCTGGATATGTTTTTGTTAGTCCTTGTCTGTGTGTGTGTGTTGCATTTTAATGTTGTGTCGTTGTTCTCCTCTAATATTTAAAGCGTTTCCCTTAGTTTTAGTGTGTTACTCCGATTTTGTTTTTTGTCCATGGATTTATGAGTTTTGAACAGCGGTATACTACTGTTGCCTTTATTTGTTCATTTTGTTGTTTTGTAGCAGGAATTCTAAACAACAACCATATAGTGGATTAATGTCTTACAAATATTTGATGAAGATATCACTATTTGTAAAATTTTCTCAAATCCATTATATCAATGTTGAGTTTGCGTTCTCCTTGATTGTGTTAGATTTCAAATTTGATATCAATCTTATTGCTCGAATTCTGGTTACTTATGTTTGCATACATGGTGTCGAAAAACAATTACTTTGGAAACACTAATTGCACAATGTAGTGAACAGAATAAGATAAAAAAACTAATGATTGTTTTCTAATTGATCATTTAAATGTCTAAAAACTGGTTGATACTCTATTTGTTCTAATTGGTTGCTGTTACAATAATTCATACATTTCTTTTAATCAATGTATATGTGCATTCAATATACTGCACAAGAGAAGTAAAAGTGAAAACATGTGCGATACACGACCAGGCCATGCAGACGTGTGTATAATTATCAACGGTACCATTTGTATTGTACTAAATGGGTATGGTCTTCTAAAAAGACTCAATATATACATTTGTAAAGATTGCAACACCAAATAGAAAAACGAAAGAACTGAATTACTCGAATGACCAAAATAACAGTACCAGAGCTATGCTTTTAAATAAATGATCCACCATATTATCAAATCATTGAAGCAGTCCTGAATATAGTCTAACCAGAGCAATGTTTAAATAGAAACAATCCTAAATATAATCAAACCAGAGCTGTATTTACATAGAAACATATTAAATAAAGTCAAACCAGAGCGATATGTAGATAGAAACGATACTTAATATAGACAAACCAGAGCTATGTGTATATAGAAACAATCCTAAATATAATCAAACCAAGGCTATATGTAGATAAAAACACTCTTAAATATAGTCAAACCAGAGCGATATAAAGATAGAAACAATCCTGAATATAGTCAAACCAGAGCTATATGTAGAAAGAAATAATATTACATATAATCAAACCAGAGCTATAATTAGATAGACACAATTATTAATATAGTCTAACCAATGCAATTTTTAGATAGAAACAATCCTAAATATAGTCAAACGAATGCTATGTTTAGATAGAAACAATCCTAAATATAGTTAAACCAGAGCTATGTTTTGATATTGTTATTCTGCGGTATATATGTTGTAATAAGAAAACGGGATAACAACAATTGATAAATGCTACTCTTCCCACACCATTTTATACATTTTTAGCTGTCGCAGTATACGTTTCTTGTTCTTTATCATGACTGATCAAATTTGTATAATCTATGTTTTAATTGACTGGTCATCTATATATACATTCCACCTTTGGTCGAAAATGATTACTTAATTCATCAAGCTCTTAATGCATTGTTGAAGTTGTACTCATTGCCTCAGGGATAGTATTATTGTTCCTTCTTCGTACGAGTTAGTTCTCTATGAAGGCCTCGAACTTTTATTATTTCATTATAGACATTGAATTAGTCTACCAGTAGTGATAGTCAACAAATCTGACAGCTGTAGATCTAGAATTTGATATAATTCCTAAAATATGTCCGTTTATATTATATTCTAGAATGATGAGAAGCTTGCATGTTTTAGCAAAAATCGACCGTGTTTAAACGCGTATGGTATTATTTCAGTAGAAAAGTAAACTTATATCTATGAAACAGGATACTACATATGTTAAACATCAATAAGGAAGTATTTGTAGTTTACACTGTTTGTATATTTGATTCCTTGAAATTTATATTTATATATTGATTTAGAGTTCTAGAACAAAAACTTCCTCAAATTCATCATATACTATTTATATATTGATTTAGAGTTCTAGAACAAAAACTTCCTCATATTTATCATATACTATTTATATATTGAATATAGTTTTGAGAACAAAAACGTCCTCGAATTAATCATAAACTATATCCAAATCGTTGACATCTTTATTAGAAACAATAAACAGGGAGATGACACATTACAATCATTACACATCTTATATTTAGATTGAGTATGGAGGTGAAATTGTATAAACACTACACATCATATAACTATAATGAGCAGGGAGGACAAATTGTACAAACATTACACATCTTATAACTAGAATGAGCATGGAGGTTAATAGTACAAACATTACACATCTTATAACTAGTATGAGCATGGAGGTTAAACTGTACAAACATTACACATCTTATAACTAGAATGAGCATGGAGATTAAACTGTACAAACATTACACATCTTATAACTAGAATGAGCATGGAGGTTAAATTGTACAAACATTACACATCATATAACTAGAATGAGCATGGAGGTTAAATTGTACAAACATTACACATCGTATAACTAGAATGAGCATGGAGGTTAAATTGTACAAACATTACACATCTTATAACTAGAATGAGCATGGAGGTTAAATTGTACAAACATTACACATCATATAACTAGAATGAGCATGGAGGTTAAATTGTACAAACATTACACAACTTATAACTAGAATGAGCATGGGGGTTAAATTGTACAAACATTACACATCTTCTAACTAGAATGAGCATGGAGGTTAAATTGAACAAACATTACACAACTTATAACTGGAATGTGCATGGAGGTTAAATTGTACAAACCTTACACATCTTCTAACTAGATTGAGATTTGCTTATGGTTGAGGGACGTTCGGTGACCTATAGTTGTCAATTTCTGTGTCATTTAATCACTTGCGGAGAGTTGTTTCTTGAGAAAGCATACCACATCTTCTTTTTTATATGAAAAGTTCAAGTGAACATGCATCTTAAATGTCGTTTTCCAATTCAACATTTATAATATTTCTGTATACAATATACAAAGGCAAAACAAACAATGATAAATGCTCCTTTCTTGTCGAAAAAATTATCACCCATTTAAGTGTCCCCGTCGGCGCAATGTCCCCGTTTAAGTGTTCCCTCTGTCCACATTGTACCCGTTTTAGTATCCCTTCTCTGCATAATGACCCGTTTTTAGTATTCACCCTCTGCAGAATGTTTTTTTTTTCTACAAAAACGATATACTATTTATAGCATCTTTTATGCATATAACTTCATCCAATCTATTTAAAATTTCAATCCCCGTTTTTGGTATCCACCCTCTGCAGAATGTATTTTCGATAAATACGATGTAATTTGACATCTTATATGTAAATAGCTATTTACCAATCTATTTAAAATTGCAATTTCTGTTTTTTCTTTACCCTCTGCAGAATGTATTTTCGATAAATACGATATACTAAAAACATCTTATATGCATATAACTATTCCATGTTTAAAAGTATAAACCAAGCAGTGGAATTATAAGTTGTTTCTGTTAACTTGTTAATGTTATATGAGCGAAAACTCATCTCCAGTGTTTTAACAAACAATAGTTATAATATGCTGGTTTATTGAGAAAAAAAAACATTAAACAATGAAGATTTTGTAAGAAATTTACAAACAAATACATTAAAAAGATACAGACATTATCATTCAAACTCTTTGTATACATCATACTTTTCGATATGTACATATTTCCGTTGACTAAGTGTTTCCTGACGATAGGTCTGTTACAAAATGGCGGCTGACTTCATTATGTGAATGATTGGTTTGTGAAACAAGTGAAGGTAGGGACTAATATCATTGTTTTCAATATTTTTTAAATAACTAAAGAATAGCAAATGGATTTTTTTTTCAAATAAGTTGTAACGCCGCATTGCAACAACGAGGTTTGACCTTACAGTGTTGCATATATATTCACGACACTTCCGCCTTAATTTTGTTAATGATATCTAATGGTCAAGTAATAAACTCGTCATTGCGTCGCCTTGTATATAAAGATGACAGCTCGTGGAGTGATTAAATTTTAAACGCTTTCATTCTTTTGTATGTTACAAAAACATTAGACGTATAAGTTAAATAAATGCATGCATTGTTTAATATATAACACTGCTAAATACCTACAATACATTTTTGATTAAAGAAAAAAAAATTCTCTGTTCATGCTTATATGTCATGACAATAGAAAGCTTTTTTCATTTTAATTTTGATCCATATGAACATTATCTATGATCTGGGCAAAATCAAACATTATTTATGATGTTTTTTTCAACATAATTAGAGAAATGTGTATCGTCATCTTGTACTCAATATTATTGTGAACAGATCCTCATATTGACATAAAAAACGACGTATTGTCAATAATTAATTAGGTCAATTTGAGGGCACTCAAATAGAGTAGAAAAAATCTAAATGATTAAAAGTGAAATAAACACAAATATCGAACTTTAAGGAACATTCGTAAGCTTTTCTGGGTAAAGGTATATCCTTATGGGGATACTGATGGATTCTTGGTAAAGGTATATCCTTATGTGGATACTAATGGATTCTGGGTAAAGGTATATCCTTATGTGGATACTGATGGATTCTGGGTAAAGGTATATCCTTATGTGGATACTGGTTGATTCTGGGTAAAGGTATATCCTTATGTGGATACTGATGGATTCTGGGTAAAGGTATATCCTTATGTGGATACTGGTTGATTCTGGGTAAAGGTATATCCTTATGTGGATACTGATGGATTCTGGGTAAAGGTATATCCTTATGTGGATACTGATGGATTCTGGGTAAAGGTATATCCTTATGTGGATACTGGTTGATTCTGGGTAAAGGTATATCCTTATGTGGATACTGATGGATTCTGGGTAAAGGTATATCCTTATGTGGATACTGGTTGATTCTGGGTAAAGGTATATCCTTATGTGGATACTGATGGAATCTGGGTAAAGGTATATCCTTATGTGGATACTGATTGATTAAACCTGATTACAAGGTAGATATCAATCAAACTTGTACGTGTACCTTTATTACATTGTGTATCTGTAAATAATGTCTACTAAAACTGATATAAATATGGCCTCCAATGACTTTTCTTTTGTGAATTGTCTGTCAGATCAAAAAACAACCTTAAGATTTTGGAGGATGAATTTCATCAAAGATTTTGAATGTGGTATCGGAAAACAATTACTTTAGAAACAATAATTGCAAAATGTAGTAAACAAAATAGGAAGTTAATAACTAATGATTTGTTTTCTAATTTAATGATTTACATGTCCGAAAACTGGTAGATACTCTACATTGTGTATGGATTTGTTCTGATTGGTTGCGATAACAATAATTCATACATGTCTTTTTATTCGATGTATGTGTGCATTCAATATTTCTATCTAACCATAGCTCTGTTTTGACTTAATGTTTTGGTATTTTACACAATTGTACTTGATACTGCACATTTCTTGGTGTGAGAGAAGAAAAAGTTAGAACATATGCTATATACAACCAGACCATGCAGACGTGTGTATAATTATCAACGGTACCATTTGTATTGTACTTCACGGGCATGATCCTCAAATATGATCAATATATAAATATGTAAAAAACTAAACCAAATAGAAACACGAAAGTGCTCATAAACTCGAATGACCAAATAATGAAGTCAAACCAGAGCTATGTTTAATACGAAATAATCCTAAATTTAGTCAAACCAGTGCAATTTTTACATGGAACCATTTTTGAATATAGTCAAACCAGGGCGATGTTAAATTAAAAACAAATCTGAAGAAAGTCAAACCAGAGCGATGTTCAGATATAATAAGTGCTCAATATAGTCAAACTGAAGCTTTTTCAGTTAAAAACAATCTTGAATATAGCCAAACCAGAGCTATAATTAGATAGAACCAATCCTAAACATTGTCAAACCAGAGCTATGTTTAAAAAGAAACAATACTAAATATAGTCAAACTAGAGATATGTTTAGATAGGAACACTCCTTAATTTAGACAGATTTCCAAATCTTATATTTAGATATGTTGTTTTAAAATGTTAAAAGAAATTGTTTGAAAACTATAGCACTATTAAATTACTTTTATAAAAATCCTTGAACTATATTATAAACATAAAAATAAGTAGAACAATGTATAGCTTAGCCTGAGTGAAAACACATTGAGCATTGAGCATCTAGCATTTTTACTGATTATAATCAAGACGATTGAATGTTACATGTATCTTGGAAGTCTTGGAAGATTTTAATGTAAAGGTTCCATAACAACGTTCATATAAACTGTATTTAACTTTATATATGTAAATCTATTGTCATGATCGATATGATCCATGCAAATTGTGTCGTGACTAAATGGACTAAATCATATACATGTTTAACAATGAGCAACGAAAACAAGTCAATGCTTATTGAAACAGACGTGTTATCATTGCAGTCATAATATTGACACAATAGTATTGTCCTAAAATAATTTTCGTAATTACTTGTTTGAAACCAATTATTATTAACAGCGGCTTGAACTAGACAATGAGGTCAATGATATTGAATGTATGAATTGGTAAGGTTTTCCTCGTTCCGAAGTTTGACGCTGTATACAAATAAATGCCAAAATTTGGCATCACTATGTATCGTATGCACCTTTTATTGAGCAACATAAATATCAGCTTGATAATATTGACCATGTAAACAACATACATCTTTTAAAATACTAATTACATTCTGCGGGATATATGCTGTAATAATTAAATTGGATTACAACATATGGAAAATTCTACTGTTCTCAAATATTCTGCGGGATACATGTTGTAATGCTAGAATGGGATTACAAGACTTGGAAAATACGACTCTTCTTCAACACACCAATTTATAACAGTCGCAGTTTACATGTCCTGCTCTTCAGCATGATCGATCAACTTTGTAGTATCTAAATTTCAATTGACTGGTCATTTATATATGCATTCTACTCCTGGTCGAAAATTATTAATTCATCAAGTCCTTAATGCATTGTTGAAGTTTTACTCATGGCCTATGGGATAGTATTATTGCCCATTCTTCATACTAGTTAGTACTCTGTGTAGACCAAGAACTTATATATCATTTTATTATAGACATTAAATTAGTCTACCAGTAGTGATAGTAAAAAAAACCTGACAGCTCTAGATCTAGATTTGAATTTGATTCCTAATTTATGTCCGTGTATATTATATTCTAAAGTGTTGAGAAGTATGCTTGTGTTATAAAAACTCGATCATGTTAAAACGCATAT
Organism: Mytilus galloprovincialis; assembly: GCA_037788925.1. Taxonomy (NCBI): domain Eukaryota; kingdom Metazoa; phylum Mollusca; class Bivalvia; order Mytilida; family Mytilidae; genus Mytilus; species Mytilus galloprovincialis. The sequence continues at coordinate 84,892,710 of CM075338.1, forward strand.
GATATTATTTCAGTAGACAAGTAAACTAATATCTATAAAAGTGGATACTACATATGTTAAATATCAGCAAGGAAGTATTTGTAGTTTACACTGTTTGTATATTTGATTCCTTGGACTTATTTTTAAATATTGTTTTAAAATTCTAGAACAAAAATTTCCTCAAATTCATCATTTATTATTTATATATTGATTTAAAGTTCTAGAACAAAGACTTCCTCATATTTATCATATACTGTTTATATATTGATTTAAAGTTCTAGAAAAAAAACTTCCTCCTATTTATCATATACTATTTATATATTGAATACAATTTTAAGAACAAAAACGTCCTCGAATTAATCATAAACTATATCCAAATCATTGACATCTTTCTAAGAAACAATAAGCAGGGAGATGATACATTACAAACATTGCACATCTTATAACTAGAATGAGCATGGAGGTTAATAGTACAAACTTTACACATCTTATAACTAGAATGAGCATGGAGGTTAAATTGGTAAACATGTATATAGAATTATATAAAACTGATGCTTTGGTATAATAAAGTCTTTATCGGTAATTTATTAAAGCTATGTTTCTTTCAGTATGCTCTGATGACATTTTACGGCAAAAAGGAAATTACGTTTTCTTATTATTTAAAAGGAACTTAGTTGTCTCATTGGCACCCATACCACATCATCTTATTTCTAATTAATCAGATTAACTGTTTTCTCTTTTTGCCTGACAAAACAATATTTCTAAGAAAAACTTGGAGATTCCTGAGAAAAATTGGTGTCATTTTATTTTACAAAAATGTGATAAAGTCGAGTTTTTGACTAGTTTTTCAATATAATAGATAAAGTAACATATTTTACTTCCAATATTTTTAAGGAATATTGAAAATTGAAAATTGGATTGAAAACTCCGAAATGTCAACAACACACGATTATTATCTATAGTCGCCGTCACGAAAAATTGGCACCATGTTTTTTGTCAAAAAAAAATTTAAATATCAGCCGCGTTTACTCAAGATGATGTTTTTCGTTTAGCGGAACTAAAATCCTGTCCAAATATCCACTACTGTCCTACCTTTTATTGTGTTTGCACTGTATAATCCTGACCTTCACATTTTTCAAGATTATTTACATTGTATAACCGCCATCTTGGTTTCTATGAGGGTCCCTTATTCCATAACATGCGTTACTCTCTGGTAATATCATTGTCATTGATGATACAATTTCGCAACACTTCCGGTAATAACAATGTCGGATTCCACCATACAAAATAATCTTGGATTATGTGAAGGTCAGGATTATACAGTGCAAACACAATAAAAGGTAGGACAGTAGTTGATTTCTGGAATGATATTTGATTCCGCTAATTGAAAAACATGATCTTTAATAAACGCGGTCGATATTTAAGAAAATTTTAACAAAAAACATGGTGCCAATTTTACGTGAAGGCGACTATAATATTGTTTTATAAACTGTAGTATGCATTAATATTTGGGTTAATGATGACCTGACATATTGTGATTATTAAGTTCTTCTCACAATCTTTCTCTGCTCACAATCTTTCCCTTCTCACAATCTTTCTTAAATGATATACCATTTGTTTACTGGACTGATAGGAACATATGACATATGCAATATCAGCTAAAATTCAAATTTATTATTCATTATAAATTGTTTATAAATGATGATTAACCTTCACACTTTATGTTTACAACAACCTTATATCGCTATGTACGTAAACATGTCCGGTGTTAAAGTATAAGTTTCCTGAAGACAAGTTTGTGACTAAATGACATATTGTGTATTAAAGATGCGACATTAGATTTAAACAAAAATTATAAATTGGTACATGTGTAATGCTATTGTTTCTCATACTTAATAAATATTTATGCATGTTTAAGATCGTTAACAACCAACGACATTAAGTTACTTATATAATTACTTTGTGTCGACTTAATAAATTAAAAGTTATCAAGACATTCTGAAAGAGAAGACAAATAACTTCAGATTTAGTTGACATTGTTTCCCGAAACTACAATCGTATATTCTACAACAGGTTTCATTTATGACTGCAAATCAAAAATTTTATGGTTAATGACCACTGAAGATAAACATATACTTAAAAAGTTATTTATTTTTCTTATCCAGAGTTTTGAATTGAGATCCACAAATTCTGTTAATGGCTAAATCTCTTTTAGTTTGTCCATATATATATTTTAAATTCAAAAATTAAATTTTAATACACATTTCTCTATCTATGTGTATGCATATTTCATCTATTAATATGTTTATGCTTACATATGCATTAATAAACTGCAGTCAAATCTCTAAGGTGCTTATCATATTCTTGCAATTGTGAAAGAAATATACTTATATACACAAATATCTAGTAATTGGTTGTCGTGTGTACATGGGAGAAAAATACCCTTATATCTAATCAGTTGGGGCTGCATATCATTTTTATGCAGCTCAAAACACCCTATCTGTTTAAAGGGGAATAATCCCTACAGAAAGTGATTGTCTCCCATATTACTTTCTCTTCCATGTGCATGCAACTGTTCAGTATTCTATTGTCATGTATTTCATTTTATTATTTCATTGTTATAACATAAATCATTGTAATCATTGTGGGAAATTTAAAACCCGCAAGGGTCCATGATTGGATTAATAAAGTATTCTTATTCTTATTCTTATATAATAAAAAAAAATGTATAAAACATTCTTTTGAAACCACGAAAATATTGTAGAAGTTACACAGGGATTCCTTTCCTTCCAGTCTAAAATTATTAATGTCCTTCATTCATGTCTAAGTAAGTGCAGAAGTACATTCATTTTGATTCACAAGAGACATCGGTCTGGCAAATATTTAGAGACCAATTAGCTTTTTTTGTTTCTATCGGGGTTTATACTTAGACATCACCACGTTCATATTCTGCCTTTAAAACCGACCATATCTTGTTGTTTGAATCGTAAATGCCGGGTTTTAAATTAAACCAGAGAAAGACAACATGAAGATCGAAGATACACACCATATTTAATTTCCAATTTCTCTGATTTACACATAAGGTTTCTGGTTAATTTTTTTTTTAAAACGACATAAAGTACCGCATGAACAACAAGCGTTAAGCGTTAAGTTAATGTGGTAAAAATACAACATTAAGGAGGGTCGCATGTATAAGATTTTCAGAAAAAAAAAATGAAACATTTATTTTTCATTACAAATTTTATCGTTTACCTTAAGTAGTGGTTACTTCATCATATGGTACAAAAATCATTCCAAAAAATCAATTTGTGTTGGCCCTAGGTGACTTTTAAAATGTAGATATTATTCAAAAAGCTCAAAATTATCCCCCTTTGGTGCAAAAATGCCAATTTTTAGCATTAAAATTGAAATATCTTTTTTAAATTATCGGTGACCTATATTTTTTTCTGTTGTTTTCAAATAAGCTATAAATAAAATAAAAAATGGTAAAATTTTAGCTATTTCTGTAATTTAGTTCTTTTTTCATTTCGATATTACCGCTATTTCTCCTATTAGTTCAACAGAAAAAAATGACACCAACAAAAATATATGTTTCTTTCGAAGGCAGATTGTGGGCGTAAACGAACGGTGACCCCATCTTTTTATTTCATTTTTCTATTAAGTATAAGGTAAAGTGCATTTGTAGAAAAATATAGGGAAATCCTATATTAAATAAAAAAAAAAATGATTTAGACCCGCGAGCCACCTTAAGTATCGCATGAACCTTAAGCCATAAATACAATATATTTTGTACATTGTTAAGGGGCTGATATCATGACCTAGGGCCGATAAAGATTCTGATATGAAAATGCCTTGTAATAATCCATATCTATTAGAATACATGTAACCAGGTCCAATTGTATAGTTGACATGACATAAAAACGATGATTCAAAGAATTCAACTTGATATAAAACTAGTACAGGCCAATTATGTAGTTTAAAAATCATACTATTCCAGGCCGTGTTGTTTTCAATATAATCAATACCACCAGTATTGCAAGTAGTTTCTAGTTATATATGTTCTGTAACTACCAACTACTAATGCATTGTCAGTAAATAAAACTAGATCATCATTATAAATACGACAGTCAATTAAATGGACAACTACATGTATGTTTATATCAGACATCGTCCGTTAGCTAGACAACGTTGTGAATACATATATTTCATTTCGTTTGGAAGTTTTCCCGTTTGCTACAAAACGAAGCAAAAGAGGAACAATGTTATATGTCATGTATTTATATGTTGTTTAAATCGAAGAAATCTGTTCAATAAAGTAAAATTAGGATTGTATCGCAAGAACAAATAATATGGTAATGCGAGTAACTAATCCTATATCTGTGTTTGTCCTGTTTATAGTCTATTTAATTTTGAGATTAAATACTTTTAATTTGGACGAGCAGGGTGGGGGAGATTTTAATTTGTATTTAAAGATCCAAGCTTTGTTCCATTTTAAGGAGCAACACATATTATGATAAATGCCTTGACGTTTCCTTTATTCAACAGCAAACGTTGTCCCTGCACTGCCCCATCCTCTATCTTAGATCTGTATTTGTGATATACTCATTGTTTCTTTGTCAATTGTATTCTCCAATTTATTTATATTGTAGTCCTGTGGTGTTGAATTGTCCTTTTAATGTTATATTTCACATGGCTATAAAAGGGGAGGTTTGGCATGCCACAAAACCAGGTTCAACCCGCCATTTTTGTCTTTAAAAATGTCCTGTACCAAGTCAGGAATACGGCCATTGTTATATTATAGTTCGTTTCTGTATGTGTTACATTTTAACGTTGCGTCGTTTGTTTTCTCTTAATTTTGAGTGTAAATTCACATTGTGATAAGACGTGTCACGGTACTTGTCTATCCCAAATTCATGTATTTGGTTTTTATGTTATATTTGTTTTTCTCGTGGGATTTTGTCTGATGCTTGGTCCGTTTCTGCGTGTGTTACATTGTAGTGTTGTGTCGTTGTACTCCCCTTATATTTAATGTGTTTCCCTCAGTTTTAGTTTGTTACCCCGATTTTGTTTTTTGTCCATGGATTTATGAGTTTGAACAGCGGTATACTACTGTTGCCTTTATTTACATTTGTTTTGTAAACGCGATACGATAAACTGTAGTGTCCACAATTTAATGTGTATGTCATGTTATCTCAGGTGAACAATTTTCTTATGGTCAACTATGACACCTCCTCTTTTTTTTTATATTTACTGGACTAGTTTAAAAGAGGGACGAAAGATACCAAATTTTGAATTGTTTAGGGAAAGAACGTCACCTATATAGCGGAAAGTAGAGATAAAGGATATTGTTAACTTCTTATCTTTCTCCCTAAGAAGTTCCTGCATGAAGTCAGCCTCATAATAATAAAAAAACAAGTCGGCAAGTAGAGGGGCACAATTTGTTCCCATTGGGATGCCGACCGTCTTTTGAAAAACACGTCCTCCGAACGTTACAAATATGTTGTCAATCAAGAAATCAAGCATCTTGATAATATCGGTTTCAGAGAATTTTTTGTTTGAATCAGAGTGATTCTTTACAAAGTATGATTTATCCCTCCCTAAGACAAGATACTTGTATCTACGTTGGCCATTCTTTTTTATGAAGCAAAGTAATACCAACTCCTTCAATTTGTCTTTTAGTTTGGAATGTGGAATACTTGTGTAAAGAGTAGAAAAGTCAAATGTTTTAATACTGTTACAAGATGAAAGAGAGTTAGATTGTATGTACTCTAAAAGATCTTAGGAATTTTCAAGTATCCACATCTGATTCACGCCACCTCTAGAATAGGCAGTTTCACAATAACTTTGAAGCCCGTCTTTGATTGCTGATAAAATAGATGTTAATAATTTAGAAAGAGGTTTCGTGGAGCACTTGGAAGACCCAGCAATAAACCGTTGTTTGTAAGGACACTTATGTAGTTTAGGTATCCAATACAGTGATGGAAGATCCAGTTCTTCAACTTTGGTTGAAATACCAAAGGAACAAAGAACAGACCTATGATTATCCAGGATTTCCTCTTTGGTAAGTGTCGTGAGGGTATATTTTGAGTTTCCAAGTGAATTGTCTATACCTAATTCGTTTATCAAGCAATTAATGTAGTGACTTTTACAGAAGAAAAGCGATGTTATTTGGGGGCTTTGTCTGCGGGGACAACAACATATTTATCATGGAGGTCGGATAAGTGTTTAGCAACATTTGGGTCTTTAAAGATTGACGTAGCATGGGCATTGATGGACCCATTCAGTTTCTTAATTCTGATTTGTATTAACGACCTCACTGCCTTAATCCATTCGGATAGATTGTCTACGTCTTCCTTTTCACATTTAGCCCATTGTCTGGCATAATCCTCGACTGAATCCATCAAAATTTTAAAGTTGTATTTCCAATTGATGGATTTAGGCTCACGATATTTCGGACCTTTCGATAACACATTTCGTAGAGAAGTGTTATTAACAATGGTAAGGGCACCGGTAATAACGTGGCTAGCAGGATTATATGTGAATTGGGAACTAGCACAAGTGCAATCAGGAGGTTTAGACTTGAAGTCGTCAATATCGAGATCCTGCAAAACGCGTTTGTAACTGAAAATTTTAGTTGCAATAGGTTTGGTATAGGTATAAGAAATTATTGGTACAGACTGGTCTTTGAAATAAGGAGGTATTTTCGATTGAACTAATTTATGATGAAGGATATTGCCTAGGTTGACGACATCGAGACCTTTGTTGGCAAAGGAAAGATTTAGACAAGATCTTTTCTCTTTTTCATCTTTTCCAATGCGAACTGGCTTGAAAAGTCTGTGACTTGCAATATCCGAAATTATAGCTTAAAGTTTGTATTGGTTTGAATGAGGGTTTGTAACAGTGGATTCCAAACATAAATTGAACAGAGAATGAAGTTTTGAAAGGGGTAATGAATAAAGTTTCGTGCGAATGTGATGAATACCTAACGGCTTTTGTATGAATGGCAGCAAGTCATTAATAGAGACATCATGCAGAAAAGGTGATGTATAATGACGATGACCATGACTGCGTCTACGTCGAGGAGTCGAGTTGAAAATATTCATCACATTCACCGAGTTACACGAAGGACTAGATAGAATACCTATACCATCAATTTTGTCATTGCACCCATACGGTGTTGCAGTTCCCAATTGTCTAATCCAGTAGTCTTCTTTTTGTCTACGGAGAGTCGTTGAAAGATTAGGATTGTTAGAGCTATGGTATATCTTTTCAATAATGCGAACTGTCATAGAAACGATGAAATGCTGGTATAGAATGTCGTTAGAATTGAGGTTAATGTCTGATCTATGACCGCACATACGTTTGTTTAGCCTTCCTTTTGTTTCACCGACGTATACCAATCCGCAAAGGTTGCACTCTAATCCGTAGACGACATTTATCGATTTAAAATTCAGATCATCGTAACTTCTGGTAAAATATGACTTCTTGGTCAAATTGCTAGTGAATTCAGCATCTGTAAATAAAATAGCACAAGTTTTGCAGCCTTTGGTCTCACATTTTGAAATGCGACAGTGTTGTGTACTGTGTCATCAAAAACCAAAATGTCTTTAAGGAGAACTGAACATGGCTGTATATGTGTAATATTGCTATTGCCACTAGGACGATGATCTGAATGAGTCGTATTTGAGATATTTGTCATGTCTGGTGATGAGGGGACACCTGCCATATCAGACGACACCGTGTCCATGGGGACGTCTGTTTCGGACCTTTTTATACTGGGCGACCTCCTAGCCAGTTTCCTGTTTGATCTTCGTAAGTTCATGCAATTGTAGTTTTGCTACTGGGCGGATGATGTCCTCGGGGACAAAATGTCCACCAGCAGAGACATCGACCCAGTGGTAATAAAAGAGGGACGAAAGATACCAAAGGGACAGTCAAACTCATCAATCTAAAACAAACTGACAACGCCATGGCGTTGATGTTCAGAGTCATTTGAACGATACACATCAGAGATGACTCGTTATATGATATATGTTGCTAACTAGCCAACTAAAGGTATGGACAAATGTTTGTGTTAATGACACATTATAAGTATTTAGTTAACCCTATCAATTGGATTGACACAATTTCGTAGTGTTTGTTGATTTCTATAGGACTTTTAATATTTAAGGAATTATTGTAATATCTTTTCTGTCTATGAAGAAATAACATAAAAAATGTGGTGCACACTGAATAACCTGCGTAGCGGGTTATTTTATAGTGTGCACATTTTGTTATGTTATTTCGAATAGACAGAAAAAAATATCACAGTTATTTCTTATAATTTAAGTCTAAATTATATCTCTAACCTGAGTTAACCATGAAAAAACATTGTTGACGTCAGGTTTACATGACTAAATTTAGTCTGAACTGATACACAAAACAACGTCAGCAGAAGACACATTACATCCAAAATTAAATTAATTACAACTATACATAAAAGTCCCAGTAAGCAACTGTTTTTTTTCCGCAACCTCGGCTTACTTGGTGCTCATTTGAATTGCATTAATGCATTTTCTGCTCTGAAGAAAGCATGCAGGAGCTGTAAAGTATGTTTTTGCTCTGTTCTGTTGATATGTTTCTATTAATATAAAAGAACAAGTCCTACATGTACTTATAGATCTACAAGACTAAATCAATACGTGTCTTTATGGTTTAATATAGGCATATAACAATAAAACATGCTCGAAATAAAAGAATGAATAATACCAAAGCTAGGTAAGTTAAACAAATTACAACATGAAATGCCTGTACCCAGTTATTTATATGACAGTTGTTCTTAAATCGTTTAATGTGTTTAATGTGTATGAGCATTTGATTTTGCTATCTGATCAGTTATATATATAAATGCTAACGTTACAATTGGATGTTAGCTATTTTGTGTAATACATTCGGACTTTTTTTTCCAATGTACACATGAAGTGATTGCTTTTACTTTTTAATTTGATTTCGTGAGATATGATTTGATTGGTAGCTTCTCCAGGTGTGTAAGTATTCCTAGTGTATTCTGTATTATTATGTACTTTTAAACAATAAGCAGATTCAAAATTTAAATGGAATGCAAACGACTCTGTTCTAGTTTTAATTCCCCTAGGATATTAGCAGCCCAGTAGTCAGTACTTCTGTGTTGACTTGAGTTATTGTTGATATATTCAGAGTTATATATGAACTGTTTACAAAATTTTGCATGTTTTAAATACCAAGGTTTTCCTACCTCGGGAATAGATAACCTTAGCTGTTTGGGGGAAAAACTTTTAGGAATATGTGGTACTTAATTGTATCTATTATTATATAAACAAAGCAGATGTGGTATGATTGCCAATGTGACAACTGTCTACAAGAGATCAAAATGACACAGACATTAACAAATATAAGTCACCGTACGGCCTTCAACAATGAGCAAAGCCCGTACCGCATAGCCATGTATAAATGCCCCGATATGACAATGTAAAACATTTCAAACGAGAAAACTTACGGCCTTATTTATATAAGAAATGAACAGAAAACAAATATGTAACACATAAACAAACGACAACAACTGAATTACAGGCTCCTGACAGGGACAGGCACATTCATAAATAATGTGGCGGGGTTAAACATGTTAGCAGGATCCCAACCCTCCCCTAACCTGGGACAGTGGTATAACAGAACAACATCAGATGGACAAAACTACAAGTGGACGTGGTCGGGTACTTGTACATCCCGACGACGAAAAGACACAAGGACCAAATCTGAGAGTACTCGCAGTTTATTAAAAGTATGACAATGAAGGATGGTTACAACCATGTTATCCCCCCTTAAAATATGAACAGATATAGTGCATAATGACTTATACCTTTTAGTTTAAATCACCAGCTTTGTCCTATTTAACGTTACAGAAAATTAAAAAAAAATTGAATGCAAAATATTTCCTGACTGAAACCATTGATCATTCATTTGAGGTTTGAACAGCAGATTGAAGGGGGAGGATTACGGCTGAAGGAAGCTACATTATAAATCTTATATCACTACTATTAACTGTTTTCGAAAAGACGCAGTTCAACATTTTCCTATTAATGTTAATAATACTTATGTTCAGGTAAAACTACTTTGGTTTAATTTTGTAGAAATTATATCATAGAATACCGCGTGGCATTTTGTACCATGAATTAAAACTGTAATTTAAAGCATGCTATAATAGTTTTAGGTAAGTTATATATTGAATTATCATGAAACGATATTTCATCCTTTTCCCCAAAACACGAAAATTATAAGGTATCAGTTTGAGCAACATGTATCAACTGTAGGAGACAAGCAGTTCAACAGTTAACCAGAAGAGTTGTTAATCTAGCTATATAGTGTTTTTACATTTTATTAACAAACTATCAAGAATTAAAAATAACAACACATTAAACGCACAAATGGGTGACTGATGTGTTATTGTGTACAGGAAACTTTGAATGTTTTTCGCGATTACACAAAAATAAATGCAAAATAGAAGATGTGGCATGAGTGCCTATGAAACAACTCTCCAACAGAGACCAACTGAAACCGAAATTAACAATTATAGGTCACCGTACATCCTACAAAATTGAGCAAAACCCTTACCGTATAGTCAGCTATACAAGTCCTCGAAATGATAATGTAAAATTTCAAACGAAAAAACTAACGCTCTAAATTATGTACAGAAAATGAACGAAAAACAAATATGTAACAGATAAACAAACGACAACCACTGAATTACAAGCTACTGACTCGGGACAGACATATACATTTGTCGGTGTTAAACATGTGAGTCGGATTCCAAACCCTAACGCCTTACCATGGGACAGTGATTTAACAGTTAAACATAAGAACGAAATATAAAAATCAATTGAAAAACGCGTAATTCATGAGAGGGATTAACCTACAATAAGCTTAACTCATTACAAAGATACAAATAGAAATACATCTTACAAAAACCCAAAGTGGACGTGGCCGGGTACTTGTATATCCCAATACAAAAAGACACTAAGTACTGATATAAGAGTACTTGTAGTTAACTGACAGCTAGTTCAAAGCCACTAACAAATAATTAAAAAAACATGCATCTCAGAAAAATTATCACCACAGACGTGTATTTTGTCCACATAAGCGACGCTCGGACCAAAATAGTCAGAAAGTTAAAACTAGTACAAAAATGATAAGTATTAAGGACCAAAAATTCCAAAAGTTGTGCCATATACAGCTAAGGTAATATATGCCTGGGATGAGAGAATCCTTAGTATTTCGAACAATTTATATTTGAATATATTGTTGATATATTCAATTGTGAACTTTCCATTTCTAAGTAGCAACATTCCAGCAGCACCTGCATACGGGGTATATATCTCCCAATTGATACGATATACCCGTGCTTGCATTTCCTATCATGATTTTCTTGATAGAGGGTTGCTGCTCACAAGGAAGCTATTAAACCAAGAGTTCCAAATGGTGAAGTTGAAATCATCCCTTCGTAAATTTTACGGACGCCATCACGAGTTGGTTGACCGTTATGGAATAACCGTTTCACAAATGATATCGGATATGTTCCTTACGTCGTAACTACAATCCCCTTCCCTTTCATGAATGTGACTTACCGAATTAGACTATTTACCGGATTTGTAATCACATAAGCAACACGACGGGTGCCACATGTGGAGCAGGATCTGCATACCCTTCCGGTGCACCTGATATCACCCCTAGTTTTTTGTGGGGTTCGTGTTGTTTATTCTTTAGTTTTCTATGTTGTGTCATGTGTACTATTGTTTTTCTGTTTTTTTTTATTTTTAGCCATGGCGTTGTCAGTTTGTTTTAGATTTATGAGTTTGACTGTCCCTTTGGTATCTTTCGTCCCTCTTTTACAATGTTATGAATATCAATATTTTTTTTCTTTTTATCAACAATTAAGTACAGTTGTTTGTTATTAGACAGTTTTGTTATCCATTCGATGGAGTTTTGATTAATAACTCGTCAAATTAATGACTAAAGAAACCAAATGACATTTAACGAGGTCAACACTTACTTGATTTATATTGTTTTATAATGACGTTTTATTAATTATGTGATCAGGTGTCAAATGTACGTACGTGTATTTGTTCTAAAGTTGACGTTAATCTCAAAAATGAATTATTGTCTTTTTTCAGGATACAATGGCTAGTTGGAATGAGGTACGATTTCACTTTAAAAGTTGTTTGCATGTCACTTATTTGTTAAATTACCACATATAACATACAGGTTAAAATATTCTCAGAGACTAGAAACACATTATTCTCCCTGGTCATTCTACAATATTATTTCAATGTTTGAAATTTGTCGAAACCTTCAAAGATGCAAACGACGTCACACAATGAAAACTGTATATGTCCTTTTCAAATATCAATTACATAAGTTTTAATCATTAATATTGTTTCATGCAATTACCATACATTATTGAACATATTTGTTTATCAACCGTCCAATTAAACAGTATGCTTTTGGCTCAAATTCATAATTGAATATATTGTTGATAAATTTGGTAAGTTAACATTAAAGCTGAAGTGCTCTGTTAAACAACATATGGTAAAATTGAGAATGGAAATGGGGAATGTGTCAAAGAGACAACAACCCGACCACAGAAAAAACAACAGCAAAAGGTCACCAACAGGTCTTCAATGTAGCGAGAAATTCCCGCACCCGGAGGTGTAATTCATATAATTCGTCGTGTGGCCAATAATAGATCATATCATCTATCCAAGAACTGTGCACTCATATACAATGTATATCATACAATTTTGTAATCAACATTTGGCTTTCTTTACAGAAACTTATCAGAGCTGCTTGTGAAGGAAGTTTAACAGATTTAAAACTTTCCATTGAAAATGGAGCTGATTTGGAATATAGAGATGAAGTAAGTGACGTAACAGATAACATAAACATACAAATAGTATTATATCAATGGAGCTGATTTGGAATATAGAAATAAAGTAAGTGACGTAACAGATAATATAAACATACAAATAGTATTATATCAATGGAGCTGATTTGGAATATAGAGATAAAGTAAGTGACGTAACAGATAATATAAACATACAAATAGTATTATATCAATGAAGCTGATTTGGAATGTAGAGATAAAGTAAGTGACGTAACAGATAATGTAAACATACAAATAGTATTATATCAATGGAGCTGATTTGGAATATAGAGATAAAGTAAGTGACGTAACAGATAATGTAAACATACAAATAGTATTATATCAATGGAGCTGATTTGGAATATAGAGATAAAGTAAGTGACGTAACGGATGACATAAACATACAAATAGTATTATATCAATGGAGCTGATTTGGAATATAGAGATAAAGTAAGTGACGTAACAGATAATATAAACATACAAATAGTATTATATTAATGGAGCTGATTTGGAATATAGAGATAAAGTAAGTGACGTAACAGATAACATAAACATACAAATAGTATTATATTAATGGAGCTGATTTGGAATATAGAGATAAAGTAAGTGACGTAACAGATAATATAAACATACAAATAGTATTATATCAATGGAGCTGATTTGGAATATAGAGATAAAGTAAGTGACGTAACAGATAATATAAACATACAAATAGTATTATATCAATGGAGCTGATTTGGAATGTAGAGATAAAGTAAGTGACGTAACAGATAATATACACATACAAATATTATTATATCAATGGAGCTCATTTGGAATATAGAGATAAAGTAAGTGACGTAACAGATAATATAAACATACAAATAGTATTATATCAATGGAGCTGATTTGGAATGTAGAGATAAAGTAAGTGACGTAACAGATAACATAAACATACAAATAGTATTATATCAATGGAGCTGATTTGGAATGTAGAGATAAAGTAAGTGACGTAACAGATAATATAAACATACAAATAGTATTATATCAATGGAGCTGATTTGGAATGTAGAGATAAAGTAAGTGACGTAACAGATAACATAAACATACAAATAGTATTATATCAATGGAGCTGATTTGGAATGTAGAGATAAAGTAAGTGACGTAACAGATAACATAAACATACAAATAGTATTATATCAATGGAGCTGATTTGGAATATAGAGATAAAGTAAGTGACGTAACAGATATCATAAACATACAAATAGTATTATATCAATGGAGCTGATTTGGAATATAGAGATAAAGTAAGTGACGTAACAGATAATATAAACATACAAATAGTATTATATTAATGGAGCTGATTTGGAATATAGAGATAAAGTAAGTGACGTAATAGATAACATAAACATACAAATAGTATTATATCAATGGACCTGATTTGGAATATAGAGATAAAAGTAAGTGACGTAACAGATAACATAAACATACAAATAGTATTATATCAATGGAGCTGATTTGGAATATAGAGATAACGTAAGTGACGTAACAGATAACATAAACATACAAATAGTATTATATCAATGGAGCTGATTTGGAATATAGAGATAAAGTAAGTGACGTAACAGATAATATAAACATACAAATAGTATTATATCAATGGAGCTGATTTGGAATATAGAAATAAAGTAAGTGACGTAACAGATAATATAAACATACAAATAGTATTATATCAATGGAGCTGATTTGGAATATAGAGATAAAGTAAGTGACGTAACAGATAATATAAACATACAAATAGTATTATATCAATGAAGCTGATTTGGAATGTAGAGATAAAGTAAGTGACGTAACAGATAATGTAAACATACAAATAGTATTATATCAATGGAGCTGATTTGGAATATAGAGATAAAGTAAGTGACGTAACAGATAATGTAAACATACAAATAGTATTATATCAATGGAGCTGATTTGGAATATAGAGATAAAGTAAGTGACGTAACAGATAACATAAACATACAAATAGTATTATATCAATGGAGCTGATTTGGAATATAGAGATAAAGTAAGTGCCGTAACAGATAATATAAACATACAAATAGTATTATATTAATGGAGCTGATTTGGAACATAGAGATAAAGTAAGTGACGTAACAGATAACATAAACATACAAATAGTATTATATCAATGGAGCCGATTTGGAATATAGAGATAAAGTAAGTGACGTAACAGATAATATAAACATACAAATAGTATTATATCAATGGAGCTGATTTGGAATATAGAGATAAAGTAAGTGACGTAACAGATAATATAAACATACAAATAGTATTATATCAATGGAGCTGATTTGGAATGTAGAGATAAAGTAAGTGACGTAAAAGATAATATACACATACAAATATTATTATATCAATGGAGCTGATTTGGAATATAGAGATAAAGTAAGTGACGTAACAGATAATATAAACATACAAATAGTATTATATCAATGGAGCTGATTTGGAATATAGAGATAAAGTAAGTGACGTAACAGATAATATAAACATACAAATAGTATTATATCAATGGAGCTGATTTGGAATGTAGAGATAAAGTAAGTGACGTAACAGATAACATAAACATACAAATAGTATTATATCAATGGAGCTGATTTGGAATGTAGAGATAAAGTAAGTGACGTAACAGATAACATAAACATACAAATAGTATTATATAAATGGAGCTGATTTGGAATATAGAGATAAAGTAAGTGACGTAACAGATATCATAAACATACAAATAGTATTATATCAATGAAATGGGAATTGTTCTGAGGACACAGTTATTGATCTTTAATTTTCGCTGTTAAGTATAAAGTAAGGACAGTGTAACTTGCAAATTTTTTCATACAACTTTCTAAAAAAATATGGGTAAAATTACATGCGAAAACAATTTGAACATGACTTTTTCATTTGGAAGTGTTTGTTTCAGTTTAAAAAAGTCAAAAGTAGTATTTTCTGAAGTTGTCAAACTGAATTACAGACCCCCTTACATAAAATGAACCATAAATGAGATCATATAGTATTTCCTTTACTTTTGATATAATTGGTAGGTGAAACAGATACACTAAATTAACATTGATGAAAACACCTTGTGAATCCCAGCATCGCTGAAGATGAATCATAGATGGTGTGCCTTCTTAATAATACACACAGTTGATGGTGTGCCCTCTTAGTAATACACACATTTGATGGTGTGCCCTTTTTGTAATACACACATTTGACAGTGTGCCCTCTTAATAATACACACCTTTGATAATTTTGATATAATTTGTAGATGGCACGGATATACTAAATTAACAATTATGAAAACACCTTGTGAATCCCAGCATCGCTGAAGATGAACTATAGATGGTGTGCCTTCTCAATAATACACACATTTGATGGTGTGCCCTCTTAGTAATACACACATTTGATGGTGTGCCCTTTTTGTAATACACACATTTGACAGTGTGCCCTCTTAATAATACACACCTTTGATAATTTTGATATAATTTGTAGATGGCACGGATATACTAAATTAACAATGATGATAACACATTGTGAATCCTAGAGTCGCTGAAGATGTTAAAGTCACTCCTGATATATATAAACACTAATAATATTGAATTCTGATACAACCCACACTTCCCTTATTAGGAATTCTCATTATTAAACAGTACTGAATTGAGTTATTAATAATTCAAACATTATTGATGGTGAACATATTTTAGTTAAATCACTACTTTTTTTCAATCTAGCAACATTACACTTCCTTGATGATAAATCATCATAACTGTACAATTTACTGATAATGCATCCTTATAAATTCTCACACTTCACTGGTGATAAATCATCATAACTGTACAATTTACTGATAATGCATCCTTATACATTCTCACACTTTACTGATGATAAATCATCATAACAGTACAATTTACTTATAATGCATCCTTATAAATGCACACAACTCACTGATCATAAATCATCATAACTGTACAATTTACTGTTAATGCATCCTTATAAATTCTCACACTTCACTGATGATAAATCATCATAACAGTACAATTTACTGATAATGCATCCTTATAAATTCTCACACTTCACTGATGATAAATCATCATAACTGTACAATTTACTGATAATGCATCCTGATAAATTCACACACTTCACTGATGATAAATCATCATAACAGTACAATTTACTGATAAAGCATCCTTATAAATTCACACACTTCACTGATGATAAATCATCATAACTGTACAATTTACTGATAATGCATCCTTATAAATTCACACACTTCACTGATGATAAATCATCATAACAGTACAATTTACCGATAAAGCATCCTTATAAATTCACACACTTCACTGATCATAAATCATCATAACTGTACAATTTACTGATAATGCATCCTTATAAATTCTCACACTTCACTGATGATAAATCATCATAACTGTACAATTTACTGATAAAGCATCCTTATAAATTCACACACTTCACTGATGATAAATCATCATAACTGTACAATTTACTGATAATGCATCCTTATAAATTCTCACACTTCACTGATGATAAATCATCATAACTGTACAATTTACTGATAATGCATCCTTATAAATTCTCACACTTCACTGATGATAAATCATCATAACTGTACAATTTACTGATAATGCATCCTTATAAAATCACACACTTCACTGATGATAAATCATCATAACAGTACAATTTACTGATAATGCATCCTTATAAATTCACACACTTCACTGATGATAAATCATCATAACAGTACAATTTACTGATAATGCATCCTTATAAATTCACACACTTCACTGATGATAAATCATCATAACAGTACAATTTACTGATAATGCATCCTTATAAATTCACACACTTCACTGATGATCAATCATTATAACAGTACAATTTACTGATAATGCATCCTTATAAATTCTCACACTTCACTGATGATGCATCCTTATAAATTCACACACTTCACTGATGATGGATCTTTATAATTTATATATATGATGATGAGCATTCCTCTGGAATTATACAGATCAATGATTTTCAACAGTGATCAAATTTAAAGAAAATGATAAATCCATCATTCATTGATGAATATGGGTAAACCCACGGACGACTTTAAACCCTAATTAAATATAAATAAGAAGATGTGGTATGACTGACATCGAGACAACTCTCCTTCCGTTGACAATATGTAAAGAGTAATCAAATAAAGGTCAATGAACACACATACATGTTTACATATGATTAACGCACACACTTCTGAAAAGAATCGTAGTAAACTCATAATTCGACAACTGGGGACTCTTTGTAATGTGCACACCACTGATTATTAATTCCAATATAACTGAACAACATTGGTGATGAAACCTTATACAATACAATCCACTGATAACAACTCCTGGTGAATTCTAACGTCAGAGAGTAATAATACTTATTTGTTTACTCTTATTGATGATTTATCCTCCTCGATTAGCATACTATTAATAAACCTTTTCATCAACTCTCGATACCGACTATTGACACCTACAGTTTACAGGAGAATTAAAGGGATCGTAACAAAGATAAAAATCATGCATGTATAACATGCATGTAACATTAACATAGTGCTACATATTCGATGTTAACGATGTTATAAAAAAAATAACTAATATTTTGCACATATCTTTTGTCGATTTTCTGTGTTGTATCCGTTCTTTCATTGAGTACTTAATATCATATTCAGTTTAAAGTATAAAGCACACGGTGAGTAAGGTCGTCATATCAAGGAGCGTGTTTAGAACAGTGATTTTATCAAAATTTGGTTAAGTTGGTCATGGATAAGTTATGTAACTTCCCAAATCGATTGCCTCAGTTTTTTTTCAAAATTAGCAAATAAAAGGCAAATTAAATGTTTAAATCTGTATTGTTAGTCTATCTATGTCAATGGAAAATGTTGTTTTAAAATTAACCCAGGATAACCAAGATATCCAAATTGATACGGTTTGGTTAAGCGAATGACATTGTTAAGTTAAGAGCAGGGATGAGGTCGATTACTTTAAAAATGTAATCGATCACATTACAATTACACCCTTTTTCATATGTAATCGAGTACATTAGATTACTTTTCTTTTAAGTATTCATGATAACTTTATGTTACTTATGATAACATTGTATATTGCAATATCAAAGTTTTTTTATGATTTTTTATCCACAATAAAAAGCTAATTTTGGTGATTTTTTTAAAAGCTTTACATTATTCATCTTTTAAAGAATGTATAGACAAGTACAGTGTAACATGTGTAATTTGATAAAATAGCTATTACAGACAAGTGCATGTCCTTTCTCTATGTAAAAGATATAACATGGGTTTTTTTTCTACAAATTTTAACCAACTGCCTAATTAACAAAAAAACCTGAACAAATAAGGAATAGTATAAATTAGTAAATAATTAAGTATAGTTTTATTGTCTGTTGGGACAGAATTGACACATCCATTAATGATTTTACAAATGTTAATCACCACTTCCATTTTTTTTAACAAACAATAGGTGAGCTTTGGTATTAAAATGTTATTGTCTTAATATCAATATCAATAAAGTTAAAAGTTGTTGATTGTCATTATTTTTTTGAAATTTTTTAATACTTGATCTAATTATTAATTATTGTCAGGTGAAAACACAAAACAGCTTTGTAACTTAGGAAAGTATATGCATTTCTCTTTAAATTAAGAAACAGTCTATTTTAATAAAATATATTTTGTACTAATAAAACTTCTGACGTCACCTGTTGTTTACTATGCATATGTGTTTGTAATATAATGCCATATGTATACACTATACATGTACTTGTTTGTACTGATGAACCGTAAGGCTCAAAGTTAATAAAGAATAAAAAATAAGAAAGCACATAGTATACACGAATTTATGGAAAACAAAATTTATTCAATTTGTCAATAAATGAAATCTGGTTTTATCTTCCATTTTGAATTAAGTGAGCTCATATATTCATGTCGACCATCAAAGTAAAATTGGAACTGAATGTTTTCTGCATTTGAATATCAATGTAGTTATGTAAAAATATTGGTTAAACTTATATGGTTTTTTTTACCAAATGGGGTGGACGTAAGCGGCTAAAAGGCCAGGCAAATCGTACATTTTGTATATTTTTTACCCCACGTATCGCACTGCAGGAGAATTGCATTTTAGGCGCTCTCAAATGTATAACCAAATTTTATGAAATTTGAGTCATAGGTTGATATAAGCGATATTTTTGACTGATGTGAAAATGAGTACAAACAGATTATTGGTTTACTATCTCAAGCTGCAGTCATACCTACCGGATAGCTCTAACGGACGCCGAACTGATGAAAAAAAGTTTTCCGTCAACAAAATTGGTATCCATTGGGTGTCCGTTGATATACTGAAAAAATAAAACGGACGTGTAACGAATGCCTAACGGACACTGGACTGATGAAATTTGAGTCATAGGTTGATATAAGCGATATTTTTTACTGGCATGAACGGATCGAAAAAAAAAGTAATTATCATTTCTCCCGATAATTATCCCCTGCAGAGTCCACCTGCTTAAAAATGATACCGTCCATGATACATTAACTCAACTATAAAATTAAACAAACCATATCGAGAGAACACCATAATGTCTTCAAATATCAGTTTAAACTTATTCATGTAGAAATCTGTAAGTGAAATTAATATGAGTTGAACGGCAAACGATGTAATGGCTTCTAAGGTCAAGACATTGGTCACGTTATAATAGGTCAGAGGTTACGATATTTTGATAAACGTGCATGCCTCATGGTTTTTGGACTCGTACATTAATAAAAATCAAAGTGTTCAATTCTAGATTGAATAAGCTTCCTTATTTTATATAAATATTATTAAAACATGTTCAAGTGTTATAAATTCACGAGTGAAGTGAAACTTTTTTTCCGAAAATTTGCGTAGGTCGACCGAAAATCCCTAAAAATTCCTTAAATATTTTTGGTAACGTGTTAAGGGTATAAAATGTGAAGTAAAACGAGTTTTTTTGCTCTACTTGGACACTTTCAGATCACAATAACCCCGGATACGCAATTGTGTCAGCTTATTCGTTATGAAGGGGAGATCAAAGGGAGATAACTTGGTACACGCAACGTAGGATACTGTAAGTTACCGACAGTAAATTCGATTAAAATTAATAATTGCAGTTATATTCCGACACTTTCTTGAATTACTTTTCCGATATTTTATGTTCCTCTACTGTTGTAACATCAAAATAGTCACAGAATGGTTGAAAATGACATTGTTATTTTAGTTCTTACAACTTTTTGAACACTTCCAAAGAGGATTATTATAGATTTAACTGACTTTTCTCTGAAACTTAGAATTATTGTATATTCTCAAAAATACCCTTTTGATATATAAAAGGATACAAGAGGGGTTTATCAGGCATTTGTCAGCAGAACCTGCGTTACATTAACATTCAAATAAAAATATGGTAAAAAGGAAATGACTGTTTTGTAGTCATTCTATGCTTCAAAATTGTGAACATTAACATTGAATGAAAAAAAGTAAAGGAGTAGGGGCAATAAGGGCCAAAATCGGCCCCAATTTTCACAAAAAAACAAAGTTCCTTCACAGTTATATATTACCAACTAAAATAATCATTATAAAGTGTGTTTTCAGAAAACATGTTATTTTCGGCAAAAATCACGTTCCGTGACGTCACAATAGAACATCGAAAACGCCATGATTTGTAATTATTGCTTAAAAAACAAAGATTTTCAGTACATTTTACGAGAATTCGTACCCTCCGCATGTATGTGCCAAAATTTCCTTTAAACGATAAACGGAACTATAAACAAACAAAATAGTAGCAAAATATTGTTTTGGCACATGCATGCGGAGGGTCAGTAGGACAACCGGAAACGCCTGAGTAAGGATTTCGGCGCTCAGTGATACGGTTCACTAGACGACGTTGTCAACACGTAATGGCGGCCATTATTTGACGTCGGAATTGGCATTCCTCGTTGAAAGTTGCATTTATGACATTCTTGGATGCTTAAACTTTGTGCCACACAACATAAAAGAGTAAAGTTTTATTCCAGATATTGCAGGTAATTATTTTCAAAGAAGTCGTATCCCAAGAAATGATTTAAACGGCAAAAATAAAGTGTAAAATAATATGAAACATGAATATTGAAATCCAAGTTTTCATCATTTCCTTTTCATGTAATGAATTTACTATTTATCACTTTTATTATTTTATTACATTCGGATTTCGGTCTTGGGTATCCGCCCTTGTCTCCGGAAATATTATACCCACTGTCAACATCCGTTTTCAAGGGAAAACGGTAGTATTTAATTTTCCCAGCATTAGGTTGGCCTTTTGTGTACCCAAGGCAGGTGAAGGAAGTCAAATTAGGAGCGCTGTGATTGGATGTAAGGGTACAATATATTTTTTATTTATCTATGAATAACTGCAGTGTGTATATTTACAATATAAATTTTAAAACCTATTGAAATATTTTCTAGAGAATTATTCGAAAAGACTTGCAAAATTTCATAAATTTGGTGCAAAATGACGGTGGGCATGGATAACATAAACAAGCTCCGTTGGAAGTTGGTCATGATACTATTTGGCTTTAATTTTTAAAACAGAGTAATAAAGTACTAACACAACATATAACTGTTTTATCCAGGTTTTTATCTTAAAAAGTGGTAAATTTAGAAAATGTTAACATTGTCGCCAATGGCAGAATAAATAGTACCGTTTTCCCTCAAACTGGACAGACAAAATTAAAAAAAGTGTTCTTCACGATCTCCGTGGAAAGAATTCACGCTATCACTTTGTGAACATTGTAAACATGAAACTGCAAATACGGACCAAAACGAATCAAATTTGAAAGCGTGGATGATCATGTTTCATGCCGACCGTAAGTTCTCTAAAAAAGGGGGTGGGGTGGGTTGGCACAGCATGAATTTTGCTGCACGTCAAAGACGTCCATGTACTAAATGATTAGAATGTAAGACATATTCACTTTAACTCTTGGCTACTTTATACCTGGTCTTATATAAATAAATTCCCATTTTATCTGGGAACAATTAATTTTATCTTCATTATAAACTAACTATCTAACTAATTTTATTCAGGATAAAATTCAGTACAAAAGGATCATCGCTGAAACACATGAACACATATAAAAACATATACAAAACAAAGCAACAATAAAACATAAAAGCCAACACTTTTGACACTTATAACAAGTAAGAGACAAAACTCATTATATGTTTATGCGTTAAGAATCTGAATGTATTGTGTATTGTTGTCATTATTGCCCGTCAGGGGCCCTTAATTGGAAAACAAAGAATTTTGAACTTTTATATGTCCCTGATTTCATTTATATAATACATGTAGTCATGTACACTCAAGTTTAATATTTTATCTATAAAAATTAAATCTTTTATGAACACAAATTGATGCAATACAAAGGGAAAGGGATTATAAGCACTTGTTTCTGACAATGGGGGTTCACTATCCATACTCTTCTTTCCCATATATAAAAAACTAAACCTGATACATGTAGTATCCACATTGTAATTAACCAATCACCCGTCACCCATTTGAGAGCTTACACAGTGACATACATTTACATGTCAGACCAGAAACTAACAAATTTCAGTGGCAAAACCAGAACTTTTCATAAAGGGGGGGGGGGGGGGCTCCAGTCATGCTTCAGTCCCTATATAATCAACCAAATTTTTTCCAACAAGGTCCCAATAGTCATGACAGTGGTGGACTGGTTCCATGATTTTAATTGAGAAAAACTGGGTTGTGAGTGCCCCCAAAATGTATATAATTTTAGCTTGTATTAAACATGTTATGATATTTATGTACACTATAATATAATTGAATATAAAAATGTTAATGAAAGGATTGTTAACACTCAAATCTGCTCCATGTTATGATATTAAACGTTGTTATCTAACATGTTTAACACCGCCACATTATTTATGTATGTGCCTGTCCCAAGTCAGGAGCCTGTAATTCAGTGGATGTCTTTTGTTTATGTGTTACATATTTGTTCTTCGTTTTTTCATAAATAAGGCCGTTAGTTTTCTCGTTTGAATTGTTTTACATTGTCTTATCAGGGCTCTTTATAGCTGACTATGCGGTATGGGCTTTGCTCATTGTTGAAGGCTGTACAGTGACCTATAGTTGTTAATGTCTGTGTCATTTTGGTCTTTTGTGGATAGTTGTCTCATTGGCAATCATACCACATCTTTTTTTTTATATTATACATAAAAAATAAATTTTCTAGACTTGGAAATGTTTTCTTTGCCCATTATTGCCTTTAACTTTTATGTATTGAGCAAAATGCTTGAGGCATAATTATTTATAATACTTAGTAAAAACATGTATTTTCTTGGCAATTCATATGGCAAATTTGTATTAATGTGTTGATAATAACAATGCAAAGTTTAATTTTGCTTTGAATAATTTAGTATATAATTTATTTAGTAATTGTATGTACATTTGCTTTATATTTACAGGAAGGAGAAAGATGTTCACTATGAATCAAATACATAGGACTTTTATATATCAACAAAAAACACTTGTACATGTACATCCGTATGTGTGATATACATACAACAAGAAAACAGTAATCAAATGGAATGTCAACGACCAGTGTCCAGTAATGTTGAAAGCAAAATGATTTTGATAGAAAACAATAGGACTAGAATATATTAAGGGTAAGTAATCCAAAAGTGTCTGTTTAGGGTAAAACAGTCCGTTATTTACAGTGTGCTATGATTTCAATCCCACAAATATGAAACAAAAACATAATATACATGGTATGCAGACTGTTTTCATAAGGGAATAGATTGAAAATATCTACATTAAACAGTCAGACATAATTATATACTAAATTATTCTTTTTTATATATAAAAGTTGCCAATGGAATAAATTGAGGATGGAAATTATAATTAATTAGATATAGGTAAAAGAATCATACACAGACTTTAAGGCAGAATGGTATTCTTTTAATAGTTTAAAGATTTTATTCTGTTATCTATGCTGTATAAATGTCAAGATAGTTACATTTGGATTTAAAACCTAATTTCAAGAATGAAGGGTACCATAATTTAAATTTAATTTATGATAAAAAAAAACAATATAAGGGAATTACCTCTTACATGATGTGCATCATATCCATGCAAATAAAGCGTTTTAATAAATCTGACCATTTTTATACGACCGCAAAAATTGAAAATTTTTTGGTCGTATATTGGTATCACATTGGCCTCGTCGTCGTCGTCCGAATACTTTTAGTTTTCGCACTCTAACTTAAGTAAAAGTGAATATAAATCTATGAAATTTTGACACAAGGTTTATGACCACAAAAGAAAGATTGGGATTGATTTTGAGAGTTTTGGTTTCAACAGTTTAGGAATTGGGGGCCAAAAAAGGGCCCAAATAAGCATTATTCTTGGTTTTCGTACAATAACTTTAGTATAAGTAAATAGAAATCTATGAAATTTAAACACAAGGTTTATGACCATAAAAGGAAGGTTGGGATTGATTTTGGAAGTTTTGGTCCAAACAGTTTAGGAATAAGGGGCCCAAAGGGTCCAAAATTAAACTTTGTTTGATTTCATCAAAAATTGAATAATTGGGGTTTTTCAATATGCCGAATCTAACTGTGTATGTAGATTCTTAATTTTTGGTCCTGTTTTCAAATTGGTCTACATTAAGGTCCAAAGGGTCCAAAATTAAACTTAGTTTGATTTTAACAAAAATTGAATCCTTGGCCAAGTTTGGGTTCTTTGATATGCTGAATCTAAAAAAATACTTAAGATTTTTGATTATTGGCCCAGTTTTCAATTTGGTCCAAATCGGGGTCCAAAATTAAACTTTGTTTGATTCATCAAAAATTGAATAATTGGGGTTCTTCGATATGCCAAATCTAACTGTGTATGTAGATTCTTAATTTTTGGTCCCGTTTTCAAATTGGTCTACATTAAAGTCCAAAGGGTCCAAAATTAAACTAAGTTTGATTTTAACAAAAATTGAGTTCCTGGGCTTCTTTGATATGCTGAATCTAAACATGTACTTAGATTTTTTATTATGGGCCTAGTTTTCTAGTTGGTCCAAATTAGGATCCAAAATTATTATATTAAGTATTGTGCAATAGCAAGAAATTTTCAATTGCACAGTATTGTGCAATAGCAAGAAATCTTCAATTGCACAGTATTGTGCAATAGCAAATATTTTCAATTGCACAGTATTGGGCAATAGCAAGAAATATCTAATTGCACAATATTGTGCAATAGCACGAAATTTTCAATTGGAGTCTTTCTTTGTTCAGAATAGTAGTTGAATCAACTTAAATCATTGTTTTATACAATATACAATGTATATATTCATTTTTACTACTAAAACTTAAATTAAAACCATCTTTACCATTCAGTGATTACAAGCACTTTCTTTACGTTTTAATATTTTATGATGTATTTAAATGAGTAGTTATTGTTGCCAACTCCATTAGAAATTTGAATTGAGATAAGTTTTGGAATAAGGGAAAGGGGGATGTGAAAAAAAAATTGGGGGGGGGGGGGAAATTTTTTTCATTTCAGATTTCATAAATAAAAAGAAAATTTCTTCAAACATTTTTTTGAGAGGATTAATATTAACAGCATAGTGAATTGCTCAAAGGCAAAAAAAAAATTTTAAGTTCATTAGACCACATTCATTCTGTGTCAGAAACTTATGCTGTGTCAACTTTTTAATCACAATCCAAATTTAGAGCTGAATCCAGCTTGAATGTTGTGTCCATATACTTGCCCCAATCGTTCAGGGTTCAACCTCTGCGGACGTATAAAGCTGTGCCCTGCGGAGCATCTGTTTTTTTTTAGATAAGAGAATGACTTGAGCAGACTGTATTGAGGTCATAGATGGCAATAACAATGAAATACAATATATTATAATTATCATTCTTCATTACTTTATGATTGAATTAACAAACTTAATTTAATAACAAAAAATTTCATTTTCAGTAGACAACACATCCTGTCAGAGGAATAATTTTACTGGAGGATAAAAATTTTGATACCTGGAATCAGCAATTTATATGAAATTTGTTATGAGAGATATATTCATGTACAGAATGGTATCCGAGGTGGTTCAAGTGATTATAAGCGGACATTTTTGTTGAACTAATGCAGGATTTAATAAATGAAAGTTTAACAGACTAAAGTCCAAAGTTTAGTAACAAGAGGATTTTTTAAATATGTGAGACTCATCAACATTAAAAAGTGCAGAAGTGAAATGTCACCATATTTATTAAAAAAAATCAGATTATTGACTCAGTTGTTTTCATGAATATTTTGTTTTAAGCAATTTCACTGTTATATACTTAATAAGATTCCACGTTTATTTTATACTTCTGACAACCAAATATTATATCTTCCCTCTGGCCACAAGTGTTTCCCTTTTATTTTGCATGAGTGTAATTTAAAAAAGCTCGCTTTTAGTTTTGGGCAAATTCAAGTTTTGCCATTCCAGAATTATTCGACTTTTTTCCTGGTAAATTAGACATGTACCCACATGTTGTATTTTGCTTTGGTACTTTTTCAAGAAATTGTGGATCAAGGCTGAATTTTATCAAATAAGCTCGTTTTTGGATATTTATCACATATCACATACTTGAATAATCTTTAAAATTGAGAATATAGATGGGCAATGTGTCAAAGAGATAACAACCCAACCAAAGAGCAGAAAACGAGCAGAACCAGTAGTATGGTTATATTGATTTACTTCACTTTTGCCTTGTTGTTGAGATTGGGTGAAAGAATTTTTGTTTTGTTTATTCCTATCAATTAGGGGGGGTGGGGACCAGTATTCAACACTGCATAACTAAATGTATATCCCATCACCAGATATGAAGCAGCCAACCATACAAAATAGGCCCCCCCCGTCACTAAAAGGAGAAAAGAGATGCACAACATACAAAATATTTCATAAGGCTAGCTACATTGTATCATTTGAAATTATATTTCATTTATTTTTTTTACATGTGGAATTGTTTTTTGTAAGTAGTTATTTATTCAATTCAAGGTAATAAATACAGTTACCTTTCAGTAATATGAAAATTAGAAAGTTGGGGTATGATCAATGCCAATAAGACAACTCTCCACCAGATATCAACTGTCTAAAAAGATTAATTTGAACAAAAAGCATTTAGTGAGCCACATGTATGAAAGACCCTGTTACATGACACAAGACAGGTTAAAAAAGGAATATTCTGCATCTGTATGCAAAAGTTAAAATATGTTTAGAAATAAATGCATGTATAGCAATGGATGCAAATGAATAGTCAATCCAGACAAAATCTCCAACGTTTTGGCATATGTGGTTTATTCACAAAATTGTCAACCAAATTTTACATACTTCATTCAAATAATTTACATTATAGAGGACAACAAAATAAAAAAAAAAAGAACAGGGCGAATGGGTATAAGGTCAAAGCAGCCAGGGAGAACAAGTACATAGGCGGATCCAGCTAGGGGGGCCCCCCTTTCGTGGGAAAAATTTGGTTGATTATATAGGGAATCATTGAAGCATGACTGGAGCCCCCCCCCCCCCTCCCTTAGGAAAAGTTCTGGATCCGCCACTGAAGTACTATTGTGAACGGACCAGTATTTCTTTTGAATTCCCACCACCTACTTTGAATAGAATTGGTCATCCCTCCTATGCATAGATATATTGATAGTCAGTATGTCAATGCCCCAAGAAACTGCAAAATGACAACAAATCAGTCGTGTAAGCCTAACACTCTAGGGTACCAAGTATGGTATAACGTTGGTATGGATTCAACATATTGCATGCCTTCCTTGGCATTAAGATTAACAAAATTGCTACAAAGAAGAAAATAATCCAACTTTTAATGACATTTTACGTTGGCATTTTCAGCGCCGGAAATTGACAACGTTTATCTATATACTGACACAACTTCGGTGGAGGTCGATTCCGGCAATTCTGCTTAAAAAATCACATCCAGTAAAACTTATTGATGTCTTAACATATATTTGATATGTTTCAACTATTTTTAGTGGATAATTTTTTCGAGAGATGAATTACTATCGTGTTCTTCAGAAACAAGGTAAAGGGAGGAACAGGGCCCCCATAGTGGGGAAATACAAAGTAAAGGTGACCATTCTCCATTTCTACTCGATAGAAGTGCCTAATTTTTTCAAAACACATACATTTTATACCAAAGATAAGCATATGAAAGTTTTAAAAAAATTGAGTCGGAGATTTTTTAGGAACACCTCATAATTTTAGCATACCAATAGACGTAATGGAAAAATAGCCAAAAATGGCGCCTTCTTCAATTTCGAAAAAAATCTATAGTTTTACAATTCAGTGACACAAACTGCTATATTTAAAGTGTTTTTATACCTAATGATTCACCTTTTCATGATATTTGAATAAATATTTACTTTAAAAACAGAAACTCTTCCAATTTTCACATCTACCGACCATGCAAGGAAAAACCTATAAAAGATTGAGACCCCTACTTTAAAATGGGAACAAATTTTTGCCCTGGCTTGGACACCTCTGTTCTTTAAGAATTTCGATGCCAAAAACTCGCGAGAATAAGTTGTAAAATTTTTTAGCAAATCGAAGGATAGGTTTTTTTTTTGTTCCCATTTTTGATATAGCCATTTAATCCTATAGTGCAGAAAATCAAAATCCGAAATTCTATGTTCAGATGAAAAAAAATAAGATTTCCTTATGTTTCAATGATCAAAAATGAAAATAATATGTAAACTCATATATTTTTCTCATGTAAATATGCTTAAAATCGACAGTATTTATCGTCCGCACTTTGCCGCAAACGAATTTAAAAAAAATACAAAAGCGCGCCATTTTTCAGTTGACGTCGGCCGACGCAAAATAGTCCAATTTTTGGCGTAGGACTACTGAGCGCCGCCGAATCACATTTTGGCCGAAAAGGCACATCCGGTTGTCCTACTGGGTATTAATTTGTTGTCAAAAGCGGAATCGTTTCTTCTCGGGAGGCATTGAACGCCTGACGTTATACCCCTTTTAGATAACCAGTCTACTCGCAAATACAACTTAACTTCCACATGATGCAAATTAATATTATGCCTCTGAATGTGGATTGTTTTAAAACTTTTTTTAGTCGTCTTCGTCTCTTTCATGGTTTGTTGTTGATATGAGTGACTGTGGATAAAAATAGAGAGGGCGGCAAACGATGTCCGGTAAAAAATTGAAAAAAAAACATAAATACAATTAAATTAAAAAAAATCAGTATAGAACTTAATTCTACATTGACTTTATTGATTTGCGACATGTAAAATATTTAGATCGGCTGATCACTTTATATAACACGATCATAGAAAAGTAGTTGCGGACATTTGAAAAATCCAGTTCAGACGATTGAAGACCTCTTTTAGGACAACCACAAAAGAAAAGCGTCTATAGTTACCAGCAGATCTACTTAGCTCAACTTATTTAGAGAATAGCTGTGCAAAGGGTTATTAATTTCGATTGCAATTCAAAAGGGTATGTTGATTATTTTACTTATCAATTTATCTAAACAGAAATATGCGGGGTTCCGTACAGTATATTGTATTTAAAATATTAATCTTCTCACGTACCGTGAAACTGCAAGAATTTTCACGATCATTTCAACTTAAAAAACTTACATGAATCCGTAAGAAAATCAAAAACATACCAAAAATAAATTGGTATTTTGAACAATAAAATTTAACAGTTCGTAATATTATATTATTAATATTGCCGCGGGCGATGCCACGAAAAGAAATCATTTACGGAGTCTGAAAACTACTTGCTCTAAGAAACTTTTTTGAGTTTCTTTTCTATAACGTTATATTATAACTATAGTATATACATTATAAATAAACAATGAAAAGATCACAATGTATCCTACAATTTGAAGTTCTAGATTAAAATAGTGTAATTTCTTAGATATCGTATGCTCAAGACACTTTTCTAACGTATTGTTGAATTTAAGTACCTGTAATTTATCTCATAGTAAGCAGTTGAAGCGATAGCCGTGAGGTTAAGGTCGTCAGTTTTGAAGAGCGAAGATACCGAGTTAGAATCTCGAGATTTTATTAATTTTTTTTTTTTGGCATAATTACTTTTTTAATATTGTCATAACGTTTTAAAGACAATAACAATCAAAACCAAGGAGTAAACAAAGACTCACAAAACCAAAGGACCTTTACATCAACAGTTATAAATAATGACTATTGAAACAACACGAACTCCACTAAAAAGAATGATTTTTAATGATGAGATTTTTTTTATAGATATTTACTGAAGAGCAGTAAGCATGTGATTTTGAAGAGAGACATTATACTTCACCTGAATGTACTAGCAGTTGTCACTTACATACTTAATGGTCCCATACTTTAGGTATTACTTATCTTTTTTTCTGATTCGTTTCTCAAAGCATTTGTGCTCGAATAAAGTTTTAATGATGATTAATTGATAACATTATATTATCATGCACAGAAACGAAAAAGACTACTTTTTGACAGTTTGTAGTGTGCGGCTATAGAAGTACTTATCTTTTATTTTTAAATTGAAAAAATGGTTATTAATATTTTCATAGTAATTTTGATAAACTTTCTAAACATAAAATGTTTACTTAATACCCTATCATATTCAGTTCAAAATAAAGAATACATTATTTTGATAATCTTTTTTTGTTCAACAGATTTTAAGCTGGTTTAAACAATGCAAGTGTATGATGGGTGAAAGGAATACGTCGGTTCCTGATAGGAACTCTTGATCTTAAGGTGAGAATAGAATTAAGAGAAATTGACTGCGTGCTTTAAATTCTAGTAATTATGATAAACGTATTTTGATGAGAGCATGTATTACTTACATTTCGAGAACACTTAAGAGCTTCGCATATTGAGAAGATACATTTTTGTTGAATATTTTATGTTTCCATCTGTTTGTCTTTGTTTGTGGGTGTTGTTATAGGGGTGGTGTTCAGCAGCTGTCCTATGAATGTTTATCCGTTATATCTTTGGATTCCTGTTTTTAGGTTGTATATCTAATATGTGAAGAGTTTAAGATTTATTTATTATCATTAACTATCCGTGATTTTTATACTGACATAAACACTTTTGTTAGTAGGTTCCATTTATAGCTAATTTCCTAATACATGTAGAGCAAGACTTTGGCTAGCTTGTTTGCTTTGTTTTTAGATTATGTAAAATTCTAATTGGGATAACGTCCAATCAAATTTAAAAAGTAATATATACATGTTTAACTACGTCTGAGTATATATATATATATATTGTTTGAAGATGCTAATTTTTATTACAAAACTTGATTAAATGTTTATACAAACATAGCAAGCAAGCCAACCAAAGTTTTATTCTACACGCAGTAGGAAATTAGCTGTAAACGTTAAACAATAATTAAGTATGGACAATCAGGGTTGAATACCGCATATTCTAAAACTGATATTTCGTGAAGAAATTGACATGTATTAAACAAAAAAGTAAACACACACACGTGCACAGACAAATACACACAACAAAACTAAGAAACGTACGCACCATGGTATTTTCAGGCTAAAACAATCTATTTACGATATTGTATTTTATCATTTTAAATCACACTTTGGATATTCTGCATGTTATTCTGATTTACCTCATGCTAAGTGTTTAAATATTTCCATTTCTAATTTTCAGAGAATGTCAACGCCCAGAAACTATAATTGCATTTTGTGTTCAAAAAGACCAAAAACCAGAGACAGGCGAAAACTCATAGGACCCAACAATAAATCACTACGTAAATGTTTACAACAAAAGTTTTTCATTGAACATGACAAAATTAATCACGCTAACAGTGTTATATGTAATAAGTGCAGAATACGATGCTCTCGAGAAATTGACACAAATGTAAGATGCCCCATACAAACTACAATATCTGAATCAATTAATGATGACACAGAGTACGTCCCTCTAGCAAAGTATGCTAGATTTCATCCATGTAAATCTCCACCAAGTATCGCACTGCCTATACCATCAGCTGGAGGTGGCCACTCGCAGTGTGTTGTGTGTAAACGCCGAGGTCCAAAGCTAGTAGTTGTCCCAACAAACGCTAGATTTAATATATTTTTGGATAAACTCATTATACTCACAGTTGGTGCCAGATGTTGTCCAGGACACTTGTGCAATGACATATTTTTACCTGATGCACTTGACAGAATTTCACATTCGCAGTCTTCGTCCATTTTCAACCGTACTGATTTAATGGACCTAATTACGCAAATCCGAGATATGGCTTTGAGAGGAAGCAAGCGGCGAATAGATTTTGATACAGAAAATGCACTTACAAGCTCAGACATTTTAAATTTAACAGGCCTTTCTAAGGAAAACTTTAATGACCTATGTTCAATTGTCCAAAAGGGTAATTTGCGAGATTCTCGGACTCGAAGTGTCCGGACATGTATTGGAATATTTCTAACAAAATTGAAGTCTGGTTTATCAAATAAACTTTTATCAACACTTTTTAATCTTGGTAAAGATTCTGTTAGACGTGCTATTGCATCAGCTAGAAAATACTTGTCTGAAAATTTTGTTCCCTCTAATCTAGGATTTAATCATATAAGTAGGGAAGAGGTTATAACATCGCATACTCGACCTCTAGCGCAATCACTGTTCGGAAAAGGAATGTATCCTGCAATTATAGTCGCAGATGGCACTTATATCTATATCCAGAAAAGTTCACAATTCAAGTTCCAACGTAAATGTTTTAGCATGCACAAACATCGACCATTGGTTAAACCAATGGTCTTTGTAACAACTTCTGGTTACATAATAAGTGTAATTGGACCGTACTTTAGCGACGGCAAAAACAACGATGCACAAATAATGAAGCACATAATTCAACATGACATTGAAGAATTTAAAGAATGGGTGACTGAGGATGACATAATGATTGTCGATCGTGGCTTTAGAGATGCACTTGACTTACTGCAAGAAATGGGTATTCAAACAAAAATGCCAGCTTTTAATAAAAAAGGGGAGTCTCAACTTCCAGTTGAAGACAGCAACGTAACAAGACTTGTTACAAAAATCCGTTGGGTGGTAGAGTCCGTTAATGGCCGCATTAAATCATGGAAATATCTTGATAGAGTTTTACCAAATAGCCAGATTCCGTTTGTATCTGATTATGTAAATATTGCCTGTGCAATCATGAACAAATATTGGCCAGAACTAAATACAGGTGACTTAGAACAAGATGAACAATTGGCGTCTAAAATGCTTAATCTTTCAAAGCAAAAGAACTTACTCCATGAGAAAATAATAGAGGAAGGCCTTGACAAACGTTCTTGTAAATGGCAAAAGATTGATGCTTCATCCGCCCCTACTTTTCCTCGTTTATCAGAAGAAGATATAAGAAATATTACTGTTGGAGTCTACCAACTAAAACTTGCTCCATGTTATACCAGAGAACACCTAGATGACGATGGTAATTATGAAGTTTTTACATGTGACCATGAAGAGAATCTTTTGTGTGCTAAAATTCAGTCAAGACATATATCATCAAAACGCTATCGTGTATGGGTTAAATATGATGACATTAGTGTCGTGGGTTGGTATTGCCAGTGCAAAGCCGGAAGTCGTGTTGTAGGAACCTGCTCCCATGTTACAGCCTTAATTTGGTATCTTGGTATTGGAAAGTACACGGATAACATTTTTGAAAACTGTCGTGATTGGAGCAAATATCTTCTCGACGCTCGTAACCTGCCAGATCCAGTTACTGTTGACGAAAGTGACAACGAGGAAGCAAATGATGAAGAGTGAATGACATGAAATTTCATAATTTGTTTTTCAATTTGGAAGAAATGACAAAACGTTTAATTCCTTTTTTAATCATATACTGTACATATTTTGTCAGCGGCCAACCGTATCAAGTTGTAGTTTGTGTTTTTTTTTTTTGAATTTCTCAGACAATAACTTCATGTTTTCTAATATGTTGATTTACTAGTTCAACATATTTCTTCATATACACGTTTTCATGTGACTATTTCTAATTAATTGTAAAATTTAACAAATAGGTACATAACTCATTAAGACTTATGTTCATGATAAGGCATAATGACAGTGTATGTTCTTTATAGCTTGTGACTTGGGTATTTAGAGTATATCCATTCCTTGCTAAAGGAAAATTGCGGACAGCAGAAAATAAAGAATAATTTGTCACATAATGCAGAATTGATGAATATTTTACAAGATTCTTTGATAAAAATACTGTATGCATATGCCTATTGTTAATTCTATTTCCAGTGTAGATGTCCACATTAAACGGAGACCTATGAAAGTTCTAAGTGAGCATTAATATAGATAAGGACCCAATAACAAATCAATTGATAAAAAAGCAGATATATTTTTTTTTCGAATTGGAATACTGTTCACGGTAGATCTGATTCTTTTTCTGGGCATATTTCTGGGCATCTTAGAAAAATAATCTTGGTTTAAGAATATTGTAGAAAGTATCATTAACAAACAAGACTTGAAATTTAAAATTGCTCCTTTTCAAAAATTAAGTGTCTTCAAGTGTATTTAAAATATTTAGAGAGAATTATCATTTTCAAATGATCATACAGAATTTTATAGGACAATTTGTTGGTTTTTTTTTTCTTCATGGAAACAGGGCCTATTACTGACATTTTGATTTGATGTTTCTGAAATATTTATGAAAAACAATTTTCTCCTTTAATTTTAAACAATTCTATTATTGAATTTTTCCTCAATAAGGAAAAAATTATTTCTCCTATTTAACCTTATGAAATAACTGTGGTTTTGTTAAGTCCAATAATTTCGAGAAAAAAAACTAAGGTCTATGACCTAGGTTTTACCATGTTTATATTGAAAATCGAAAATATATTGATCCAGAGGTCTTAAAAGAGAGAGAAAAATATATCGTCCAACATTTAAACACCCATTGCAAGCTATCTCATGTATCTGAAAGCGCTTATCTAGGATTTGATTATTTTTAGGTATGTTTCTGTTGCCATAGCAACGGTAACCATGTTATTGTAAGTTTATTGAATTTTAAAGAAATATCATAAAATAGCATTTGTACACTGTATGAGTTGAAAAATAGCATTTCCTTAATCAACTGAATGTTAAAATAGTATATGCTACATTGATACTTCAAAACGGCTACAAATAAAAATATTCCATGAAAATAGACGATATTTTTATTTATCTGTCATCAGTTTTAAAAGTTTCGTGCGCAAAAACGGCTTGAGATATGAACAAAATCGTTTCTGTTCTATAAATTGGATAGTTTATGCATGATTTTCAGAAAAAATGAATTTGTTCTAGGCTGGGGCCGATTTTGGCCCTTATTGCCCCTACTCCTTTACAGTGGACAGAAGTACATGTATATTTGTTGTTATATTATTCCTGCTTTAAGATACAGTAATGGGTCTCATGGGTCTGGGGATTGGAATTCCCTCTTTTTATAGAAGATTAATGTTTTTGGATGGCAGCTTAGAACTCATCCCCCTTTTATCTTTTGTTGAGAATACCCACTCCTGTTTGAAATTGGCTGGATGCAACTCGAGATAAGAAATTGTAGAAGATGTACAAGTTCTGTTGCTCGCCTTAATCAAGAGAAAACATCTGAAATTTTAAAGATCCAGAATTAAAACCTAATAATCAACACAAATATAACTGTACAAAAGTTGTATTCCAATCTAATATACTGCAGTTCTCCTAATTCTTATTATATGTATTATTTCAAGATTTGCTTTACTTTTTTTCTTAAATTTGATTTTAAAAGTCCTGCTAACAACTTTTCAGTCCTTTAAATTAAATTATTGATTGAATAATAAGCTAACCTACCAGTAAATAAAGTCTGAAAATGCTTTGGTGAAATAAAAGAGTGGTATTATATCTCATAACATCACTTCTGTATGTTTTATTTTTAAAGGGGCACTAGCTGTCAAATTCATGGTCACCGATTTGACTCAAATTCTCATATTTGATTTATAACAATGTAAAACATTCATCCAAACTATCAAAAGTCTAAAATAAACAGTTTACAGAGCATGGGGTAGATAATATATAGGTTCGTTGCGTGTGTATTTTAGTCCAGACGCCATCTAATTAACTATCGAGTTGACCTCAGATGACCTTATAAGCGATGTAAACATAAATAAAGATATGAATAGATTAAACCAACACGTGCAATTGGATTTTTATAGGTCTGTTTGATTTTATTTCATAGATCAAAAATAGATGTTTCTCATTGCTGTTAACCGTATAAAAATGATTGTATGTGCATCGAATTAGTAATCAAATTATTTACCGTAGTTTCACTTTCATTGTTGAAATTCTTTTTCTTTAAAGAACCAGTACACGTACAATGCATGCGTTGTCAATCTCTAGCTAGGGGTTAAATTGAAGTTCACATTATTACGAATTTAAAGAGGTCGACTCATTCACTTGCAAGTGAATAACTAATTATCAATGTTTCTTAGCGTAATTTGACAAAATTGGCTGCAAAAAACGAATTGTTATTTCACTATTTTACTTTCATTATTGATTGAACAAAACAAAAATCAAACTTTAAATTTTTTATATATCTCGTAACTAGTGCCCCTTTAAAGTCATAAACGGTGTGACAATTTTGTTTCAATCAGGAAGTTATTTAATAGAAAAACAATGCATACGTTAACGGAGAAAATATGAAAAATTTCCGGAAACAATACTCAAAAGTCATTTATTGCTAGATGATATATATAGTATTTTTTTATATATAGTTAAACAAATAAGTAACACTGATAGTTACTTGTTTATTTTTTTTTTTCACTGCTGATAATTTTATAATTTAACTGTTAGATTATAAAACTAATGTTGATATATTATGATGCTTACCAGAAAACAACCCTGGATTTCTGGTATTAACAAACAGGGACACTTCACTTGAATGCTGGACTAGTGTTGTATATTGTTAACAGCAGAAAGTGAAATGTGTTGTTGAATAAAAATTAAAAAAAATCTCATAAGATATACTGAATCAAATTCAAATTTAATCCAAATTCATATTTACCTCATCTAAAATGCATAGTCAATTGAACTACAAAATAAAAAACCTGAGTCTACTACAATGTATAACAAAGAGATTGGTCACTTCTCCTGTTAAAGTAGTATCAGACAAAAACAAAACTGACTTTAACACAGTATCTTCAGAAATTTGTTAAAGAATGGAAAACAATGAGACATTTTGTTATTCTGATATCAGAAATAATATCATTGTATCAAATCAGAATGCTAGTTTTTTCTATTGAGATAATCAATTTAATCGCAATATTTACTTTAATAAAAACCTCATGATACTATCTGAATTTAAATGCATGACTTAGCTTGTCACATCTCAACGATAATGGTAATAACTAGGTATTTAGTAGCACCAGCGTGCAATCTAGGTAAGTTATGTTCTTCTCATATATGTTATGATGGTATGATACTAAACCCCTAACGGGAAGGATTGTGCCTGATGTTCATATGATGAAATCATAATCTTTCAGTCAGTGTAATTGAATTCTGGAGCTGGCATGTCAGTTAACTGCTAGTAGTCTGTTGTTATTTATGTATTATTGTCATTTTGTTTATTTTCTTTGGTTACATCTTCTGACATCAGACTCGGACTTCTCTTGAACTGAATTTTAATGTGCGTATTGTTATGCGTTTACTTTTCTACATTGGTTAGAGGTATAGGGGGAGGGTTGAGATCTCACAAACATGTTTAACCCCGCCGCATTTTTGCGCCTGTCCCAAGTCAGGAGCCTCTGGCCTTTGTTAGTCTTGTATTATTTTAATTTTAGTTTCTTGTGTACAATTTGGAAATTAGTATGGCGTTCATTATCACTGGACTAGTATATATTTGTTTAGGGGCCAGCTGAAGGACGCCTCCGGGTGCGGGAATTTCTCGCTACATTGAAGACCTGTTGGTGACCTTCTGCTGTTGTTTTTTGTTTTTTATTTGGTCGGGTTGTTGTCTCTTTGACACATTCCCCATTTCCATTCTCAATTTAAACAAACATGAACAATCACGCGGTCCACGTGTTTGTCTCCAAATGACCAATCAGGCTTATTTACACATTTTTTTTGCTAAAGCAGACACTTATATATGTCTGTTTATCTTATAAGTTCTATAAAGACTGCATTTGACTTGTGTATGCATGGAAATATAAAGAAGATAACATTAATTTTTAACCGTAAATTTTGAATACACAACATTCCCGGGGTATCCCCACAAAACACATGGCTACTTTGTATCGATTAGCCACTTTCTAACGGTAAATGTGATTGGATGATCTTGATAGATCAATAATGAAAATTGCTAATAAATGATTGGAACCGAAATTGTCTCAGCTTATAAATAATTGAAAAATGTAAACATTGAAATCCACCATTTTGACGAAGGAAACAAACTAATTTTTAATCTTGGATTAAAGGGCATTGCGCACATTGCCATCGTATCATGTATAACCAGTCATCTGTAAATATATCTTTCAATTTGTGTTTCACCATTACTTTTCTATGTTTTCTTTAATTTAATGTTATAATTTACTACAGAATGGGACATCGTTCTCAAAGATGCCGCCGTAGAAAAAAATATAGGTGGCGCTGTTTGTGGGCGAAAACATTTTACATACGTTTGTTTCTGTGTCCAAAAGTTGACCTTTATCTGTCAGATTCAGGCGTTTGCCGTTCAACTAATATGAAAATTTCAAAGTGTGGACGATAACAAGTTCGAATTAGAAAAAGGTCAATAATGTCTATTTAAACGAACGAATAAAAGTGATTATGGTTTTTTAACTCGTTAAACTATTAATTTCTTGTACATGTGTTGTATGCCATAAAGTTCCGATATAAAAAAAAAGCTCTGTCGGTTAAGTATTTAGTATAACAAAATGTGCATTATTACATGGTCTACAGTCTGTGATGCACTGGCTGTTGTTTTTTCATATGTATTATATTTATTTTCTGTTAGTTCTTACTTCAATTGCTGTGTCTTTAATTTTGTCGGAGCCTTTAATTACTTACTAAAAGGTATGAGTGTTTTTAATTTTTGACGGCCGTACGATGACTAACATTTGCGTCATTTGTTCTCAGGTAGATAGTTGTCTCAATTGGAAATCATACTGTATTTACTTATTGTGTATTACTATGTGCTTTGTAAGGTCATAGTGTATTCAGAATACATCAACTTTAGAAAAAATGCTACTATTGAAAATTATTTATTATATACTACTCTAGTGGTCTCTTTATATGGGCTTGTTCTATATTGATGATAATTATAATGATAAATCTTAGTTTTACTGTAGATGCCTTATTTTCTAATAGTTGTGATTGTGCGAGTAAAATATCATCTTTAAAATTTAAAAATCAGATCTATTCGTCTGGGTACAAAACAATAACATTAGAAAATAGCGACACTATATCGACTCATAATAGGAAAGAATGGATTTAAGAGGAAAAAAATGATCAACGACAATCTTCTTAAACATAATTTTAATAGTTGTTCATAATGTCTGTTTTTTTTTTATCGTTACACTTCCATCATGTACGACAGAAATTACATAACTGCACCATGTCGAACATGAACTTAACCATGACACTAGTGAACCAAACCATGACACCGAATTTTCAGTAATCTTAAATTGTGTGCAAATGTAGTTTTTTTTTTAGGATCAACTGACGGCAGATTTATACCATAACGAAATATGGGATCTAACATACAGTAACAAAATAACTTTACTTTATGCATTGGAAACGAAGCTTTATTCTGTGTCTAATTATAACTATATGATAAAAACTTGAATGTACTAACATAATAGCAATACACACAGATACTTGCCATCTTGAATCTATATTCAAAGGTGCATATAGCGAAAAATCCGAAGGTTTATATTAGGTCATTGATTGTCAATAAAACTCTAATTCTAACCATGTCTAACTTAACTTAACTATGACAAAATCGTGATAATCGCCCATCGGTATGACGACCTTACTACCTGTGAAGCATTTCACTTTACAATCTTTAAAAAATGAAATCAATCTATTTACATTCGAAATTGTTGCATTTTCGGTAATATGATTATCAATATCGATAGTTATTCGATTTTTCCCGTGGAAGTCTGCTTTGCTTGTCAACAGTCGATGAAGTATGTTCAGTGCACGATGTTTTGTCGATATTGTCAACATCGTAATGTCAACTTTATAGTGTCGTTATTGTGTTAACATTGTATCCTATCTTTATGTTCTGTACCTTTGTCACATCGTATATTCGTGATATTAACAATTCGTGTCAACATCGTGTTTATGTTGTATATCGACTCTATAACTTTCTGTTTACATCGTTGAAATCGTATACATCGTGATGTTGACAATATAGTTTTTACATCATCAACATCGTATATATATTGTGAACCGAGTCTTTACCTTTGTGTTTACATCGTTCACATCGTATATTTCGCAATGTTGACAATATCGTGTCAACATCGTGTTTATGTTGTATATCGATTCTATAACTTTCTGTTTACATCGTTAACATCGTTTATATCGTGATGTTTGAATATTGTTTATACATCATTTACAACGTCAACATCGTATAAATAATGTGTACCAAGTTTATACCTTTGTATTTACATCGTTCACATCGTATACATTGTGATGTTGACAATATCAATAAAAAGTTTTTTTATTCATTTATTTAATTATTATTTTATGAAGTTTGTCGATTACATATATACAGTTTGCATTTTTATGTTTTTTTAACAAATATTTTAATTAAATGTGATGTTATTCCCAAAATAGTGTCAACATAGTTTATGTGACGATGTAAACAATGTAAACACAAAATCTTTTCAACATGGTATACATAACGATGTTTACGATGTCAACGATGTAAACAATATATAAGAGTTAAGACAATGTAAACGATGTACACACAATATCGTGTAAACATTGTATACATCGCGATGTTAACGATGTCAACGATGTAAACATTGTATACATCGCGATGCTAACGATGTCAACGATATAAACAATATATAAGAGTACAAACAATGTATACGATGTTGTGTCACAACATCGTGATAACATTGTATACATTGCGATGTCAACGATGTCAACGATGTAAAGAATATATAAGGGTTCCTATGATTTATACGATGTTGACACAACATCGTGTTAGCATTGTATACATCGCGATGATAACGATGTCAACGATGTAAACAATATATAAGGGTTGAAACAATGTATACGAATTTGACATAACATCGTGTTAACATTGTATATATCGCAATGTAAACAATGTAAACACAATATATTTTCTAGATTGTATACATCGCGATGTTAACAATGTCAATGATGTAAACAATATATAAGGGTTCAAACAATGTAAACAATGTTGACACAATATCGTGTTAACATTGTAGATATTGCGATGTCTACAATATTGATTAATCATCGTGCATTGGACATGAATGCAGTCGATACCTTGTTTTTTGCATGTTATTTTATGACTCTACATTTTAACATCCCCATAGTAACAACATTACAGATAGCAGTGGCGTAGTCGTTGTCAACTGTAGGTGTAGACAATTGTTGAAAAGGTCTCAAACAAATTCCTGATTTAATAACTATTCCTTGATAAATACAAATAGAATAATAGGTTGTTTCGTTTTTGATGCTGACTATTTTATGTAGATATTTCACATGATATAGTCAGTATCAAAAACGAAACTACCTGTTATTCTGTTTATAAGTAATTATGACGTCACACAATGTATTGCCTAATATTTTCAGTGATACATCTCGTACGTTGATACTAGAAAATATTAGGCAGTAAGATCTAAGGGAAAATATACGAATTACCGATAAACCGTTATACATGATCATAAGTAAAGCAACCACTTGATAGAATAATGTATAATAGAATATTCATATTCTTGTCTCATCGTATTGATATGATAGTGTTGTACATTTATTTCGAATAGATACACCTGGAAAAAGTATTGCAACACTTCCATTGAATACAATGTCAAATGAAATGATTTTAGAATGTGTATAATTTGGTATTTAAACTTTTTATCTTTTAAAATTGAATTCATGGTATTAACTTACTTTTCATCCAATATAAAGGCTACATGGATAGGACATAACAGCTGCACGGAAATAGTTTTTCGCGTTTTTCACAAAAAATGCAAATTTGCAGGGCTCATTTTTCCAAAACATAAGTTCTGCAATAAATATAGATGTTTGTTATGTATTTAATCATTCAGAACTGTTTGCCTAGTTTAACACACATTTTCTGTGTCAGATGTTTAGTTTGCTAGAAAAAAAAAACACTTTCTATAAAATATATGTATAGAAAACAAGACAAAGTTTTAACGACTTTTTTCAGTACAACTCTAATGATGCATTTTTATAGTCTTTATTTTGCATAAAATGTAAGTTAATAACACAGAAACGGTTTAAAGTATTTGTTAAAACCCAAATTATAGACATTCTACAACCATGTTCTTTTACATTGTTTTCAATAGAAGTGTTGCAATACTTTTTTCTAGGTGTATATAAATATCTATAGAGCACATCCTAAAATGACTGAATAAATAGTCAACGATTAATCTTACAACGCGATAGATCTAGAATAGGATTCTGTACACTACAAAATGTACTATATAACAAGTCAAAAAGGGTACAGCATCACCATTAAATAACTATCAAATGACCAAATATTAGATATTTCGGATAACAGATATTCTTCTTTGGTAATAGCACGGTGTCAAATGAATCCTGTCAATATATTCAAATTGAGACAATATCAAAATCTTGAAATTTTATACAATTTAGTTGGACAACACAGACGCTGGTACAATTATAAAATTTCCAAACACGGCGCAAAAATTACTAAGATATGCCAAATAAAAATAGTAATTTGAGATATGAACTGGCACAACTCTAAATTTCCAAAGGTTGTGACAGTTTTGATGTTATAACTGCATGGTTGGCAATCCTCAAACAAAACCATTCAAAATGCCCTAACCGATCCAAGTTGGTATACTATTTCAAATTATACACGGTAGGGCAATTGCAACATAATAATGATTAGAAAAAAAGTTGTATCTAATAAGGTAAAATAATTGAACGTGGCCACGTACTTATACATTCATCCCAAATTAATGGATTCCTGTTTTTTAAACTGGTATTCTAAAAAAAAATCTTCAAACTGTAAAGCCAG
The DNA here is from genome assembly GCA_037788925.1 of Mytilus galloprovincialis. Classification (NCBI taxonomy): domain Eukaryota; kingdom Metazoa; phylum Mollusca; class Bivalvia; order Mytilida; family Mytilidae; genus Mytilus; species Mytilus galloprovincialis. Next base: position 84,936,980 of record CM075338.1, read on the forward strand.
TACGGAAGCCGGAGTTACTGGAAACAAGTGATGACAGGAACATGAGTGACTCATTCTATGTTTTTTTTCATATATGCCCTCTGGGGAAACTGTCCTTAACTAACATATCATATATTGTATTGGTATGCCCTCTGGGGAAACTGTCCTTAACTAACATATCATATATTGTATTGGTATGCCCTCTGGGGAAACTGTCCTTAACTAACATATCATATATTGTATTGGTATGCCCTCTGGGGAAACTGTCCTTAACTAACATATCATATATTGTATTGTCTACCAAATCGCACAGTTTAATGTCGATTATTATATGTTATTCAGGTCTCAGACAGGGTATATACTGTGATATTCCCAGCTTAGAGTTTACATCCCCTGAGCCGAATATATTACGGATTACCCCTGACTTAATGTTATTTTACAGTGCAGGTATTTGTTGAACATTCACAATGCAGCATGTATAATCATTGCATGTGTATTGTCTCTTTAATATTTTGATAATCTATTTAAATGCATCTTTTCTATCTTGACATTTTTTTTTTCGTTTAAAAGTATTTTCAATAACTTTTTTAGATACCATTTTTTGTGTATATGTGTGTGTGGCTTTGTTTTGTTATAACACATATATTGAAAAACCCAACCTTATATGTTCGGCAAATGTGAAGGGTTTTCTAATTTGCTGTGAACATAATCTTATTGTGTATGTAATAATTTATAATACCACTTTTAAAATTAAATTTAAGTATTAAACTGTAAATTGCGTGATTTTGTATTAAAAATGTATTATTGACTGAAGTACGCCATTATTTTCCCTCTGTGAGCCTCGGACATTCCTTAATGTTCTGTACAGCTTTTGTCTACATCACATAGTAGCCGGTGTAATGATGACGTTTTGTGCTTCCAATCGTCGTATATACCCCGACAGTTTCCTGAATATATACTGACATCTCTGTGTTGCTATCCAATCAGAAACTTCGACACATTTGTAATCCGTTATATGTTTATATTACAGAATTTTTATACACCATTATTGAAATCAGTCTTCTATGGACATCTGGATACAGTCCAATACCTTGTTTCTGTAGGCTGTAAGGTAGAAGCTAGAACAAAGGTATGATATAGTCTGAACAACTCACTAATGTTTGATTGAACACATTATCAGAAATACAAAACTTAATGGTATATTGAATATATGAGGTCTCATTAAATCTTGTCATGGAAAAAGGAAAACAAAGACAGTACAGGTCTTATCTATTTTTGAAAACACATATGTTTGGCAGTCATACAATACTTGATTATAATCCTCTTAATTCTGAACTAGCACATAATCTTTGTGTTGGACAGACCTGTTTAATTGACAATAATTTCATTTTGTATGTAACGCTTCCTCTGAGTGGCTGACGTCATTTTGTTTATCATAGTATATACACAATTTTGTCATATGACCATGACGTCATCAACGTGTCTTTTCATGATTTACACCGGTTTAAAATGGAATTTAGAAGTAACTTACAAGAAACTCCTATAAAAGAGACAATGTCATAGATCAGTAGGCAGTAGAGTTAAAGGGGAAAAAATAACTTAATCAGAAATATCTTTCTACCAAATTAGAATAATATACTGAGTACGTATATGTATTAAATATTTTGCAATTATTATGATTTCCATTTTCTTTAGGGAAATTCAATGTAACAGATTAAACGGCAAATGTTTATTGCAATATATAGGAAAAGACTATTGTGTATCACTTTAAATATGTATCACCAAAAGAAAATTACCCATATGATTATACTAACTAAAGAAAGTCTAGTACCATACAAGTTTATAAAGATTAAAGATTAAATGGTGGTATCTCTCTAAACTATTTTAAGTAACAGAAGGTAGTCAAATGCTGAAAAATCTTTAACATCATAAATGTCATAAGATATGAAAAAAACTATTATTCGACAAACTGAAATAATATTACATAGATTTGATTGCAAAATGTTGATGTTAGAACACAGCCTTGTAACCTTCGACCTTCGATATTTAATAAACGGATACAGCTCCTCAAGATAATGTGTTGAATCCTTTAAAAGATAACCGTTGAATATTTACTATTCAAGTTTATCTTAAAATTAATATATTATTGAGTTCATCTATTTTTGTGATCGTGGAAAAATGTACAAACATTCTGGTTTAATTATTGCCATTTTAGGAAATGTTCTCTATCATGAAAACAATGCAAACTTTTCTGAATTAACAGTATGTTCTTGATTCTTATGCAACTAAAAATGTATAACTTCAGATCATGCCCTGATCTCTAATAAAGTAAATCTGTAAATATCTCCAAAACGATACATGTGTCCTTCATTTCACTATATATCTTGTTTGTGTGCAAAGGTTCGCGTTTTTGAGGCTATATGTATATGTATCAACCGACTGGTATGCGTTCTGCATTGTCTGCTATAAACAAAATGTAGAATGCAGATCAGTCGAGTGGCTTAATTTCCGGCATAAAGCAAACTTTAATAATAGGAGCTCCTGTGGTCCATTGTAGGAAAATGGCAATTAAACACCCTTTTATCAAGGGCACCTTTATTATAAAGAACTTACACCAATGCATTCATTTTCAAACCTTTTTCCCTAACCTGATATACATTGATACACATTAGAACTGTCGTTTTGTGTTGTAATTCATCACGTTTAGAAAAGACACATGTTAAAACATTGAATTTTCCCCAGACATGTTTATTGAACACCTTTTGTTTAACTTTTGACACATTTATTCTTTTTTACAACTGACTTAAATGATATTAACATGTGGTATAAATCACAATCTTCTTCTGTGTTTAAGCTTTATTGGTGGGCATTAGTGGAATAGTGCAAAACTGTACTAAAACATAAATATTTACAATTTGTATCTATTCAGTATGTGGTGTTTTTATTGCTATTGCTGTCACGAAGTCAGGTTCTTCTAAACTCATGGAACTAGAAAATCATTCATAATTTCGAACATTACATTTATAGTTTAATAAATTTCTTAGCGTAATAATACAGTGGAATATAAATCATTATATATTGGCAACTTATTTCTTGTTTATTTAATATTATATGAAGATCTTGTTGCACAGGACAAAATCATTATGTTTTTTTTACCTTCTTACCTGTTTTACCTATAATTTGTATCAGCACTTAATCTATGAAGAGGACTAACTAATGTAATGACCCATTAGCATCATTCATTTTCATAGCATTTTAAGATTTCTGAATATTTATATTTGAAATGATTCTAACTTTTTAATATTCGCATTTTTTTTAAAGTGGGATTAAAATTGATAAAAATAAAAGGTATGATAAGACCTTCAATCAGAGTGTATGTAGCATTACAAAATTGCGGGGAAAAAATCAAATTGAAAAATACTAAGTATTCATAGTTCTTTCTTACATGTTTAACCTACTGTACATGTCTTTGTTATTCACTGTAAACATGTTATACTATCACAAAACTATTCTCTTGTAAATCTAGACAGTGCTAGAATTGATTTCGGTATCGTTATAATGGTGCCATATATATTTATTGCTGATTCATGACAAGAAAACAGCAGATGCTTTTAAAAAAAAATTCTAATGGAATAGTTAAATCGAAAAGACAGGTTTGTAACCATTTCAACACGTTTTTGTCTTTTGTCTGGTATGGATATACATATACAGGCTGTCAAACAGAAACTACTCACAACAATTATACATGGAACAATATTGTTGTGCATCACACACATTTAAAGGCGGCAACGTTTATTATTATTTGCTTTTTAAACATAATATCATTGCACACTAACTTGTTTTACCATATTTTAAACTTAACCTGGTCAGGGAGACCAAAATGCAAATGTATATCCATCTAAATTAATTAAATACTATTGTGTAAACATCTAAATTCGATAATATTAATTGAGCATAAATTATATCACTAATATGTAAATAATATCTCAGACTTATAGAACTATATAAAGCTGGATTATATTTTTCCTGTGATTCTTCTGAGCCCATTGATTTATTTTCTTTTTCATTTTTTTAACTGACCGTTTTGAAGGAAGTTTACACTGACACTGACTTCGAATAAATTCCCAGTTTACTTAAAAATATACAGGAATCTGATGTACATTAGTTGTCGTCTGTTTTTATAGTTCATACGTGTTTTCGTTTCTCGTTTATATATAGATTAGACCGTTGGTTTTCCCGATTGAATGGTTTTACACGAGTAGCTGTTTGGGCTCTGTATAACGTACTGTTCGGTGTGAGCCAATACTCCGTGTTGAAAGCCGTACCCTGACCTATTATGATTTACTTTCATAGATTATTATTTGGATAGAGAGTTGTCTAATTGGCACGCATACCACATCTTCCTATATCTATACACAACTGACAATTTTGCCGTGTGTTTAGGGACTTTCCAATTTGATTTTCCTCTGAGGTCTGTATTTTTGTGATTTTATTGGCTTGATAAAATCATATAATATTCACATCACTGATAACCAATCTTCTTACATGCACATATAAACACGATAATTCCTCTTTAATGCACGCTTATAATGCATCCTCGTCTGTCACACTTCGACATACACTATCATGTGTGATGATATTTTCACATTTAGATCTAATGGATCGTCACCAATTAAATGACTACTAACGAGGATTCTGATAAATTAACACTATTTTAAAAATGAATCGTCACCAATTAACAAACTTTTGACGAGGTCCTGATAAATTTACAGACTGTTGATGATGATGATACCCACAAATTCAAAGAAAATTGACAAGAATATGGCTTAATTCCGACTCCTTTGAAGATTCTGTTCAATTCAATAAAACAAAACATTTCAAACAAGTTGAAACTTTGTTTCGTCTTTCTTTAGTTTACACAAAACAGATTTTAATATAGTGTCAGCATATCAATTAGTCGTTGATTTTTCTAGAAGAGTAGCTGGTCAGCTTACTTAGTTTTGACCATTGATTTCAGCGATTTGTATTGTATTGATATACTTTGCACAACATTATCCAGTTGAAGACACAGCATGTGATGTTTTTTATACTATCAATTGGAAAGAATACTAGTTTCAATTACTGCACGTGAAAGATAACTGCATTTCTTCCGTTTCTTGCTGTGGTTTAGAAGCTTCTTTGGTCCGATCCATCTTCTTTTTATTCTGAATCACCCCAAACTAATGTTGTTAGTCAGATAGGTTTAATAAACAATAAATATGTAGGTTTTATGGTGCAGGTCTTTTTGCACTAAATCATTGTTTGTTTTTTTGTTGTTTTTTTCTTACAATGCAAACATTTCTTAAACTTTTAATTGTGTTTGTTTATAAGAAGTTGACGAGTTCTGTTAAAGTTTTAGGCAAGATTGTTTTTTTCAAAAAAATACCGAATTCCGAGGAATTAACTAAACGGAAAGTTCCTAATCAAATGTCAATATTAAAACATGGTTAGATAACAAATATTAACAAAATAGTAGTGTCAATAACATAAAGAGATCCTTTTATCCTGCAATTAGCCAACTATTGCACAAATAGCAGGTATACAAATCAATGTTTGCTTTATTTGTGCATTTACAAATAAAGTCTCCTGTTACCCCACTTCCATTTGAGCAAGCAGTACCATGCATATTTCTGGTTCCAAACCAGTTCATTTTGGTGTCCTCGTGAAGGTCCGCGTTTCAACTATGTCGATTTCGTTATGACAAAAGACAATGCTTTAGGCTTTAATAAACTATCCATAGCCACTAAATGAGTATACACCTGTCCTGATTGATTCAGGGACCTGTCGTTCAGCAGCTATCGTTTGTTGATGTGGTTCAGTGGTATTGTCCCGTTTCAGACATTTGGGTATTTAAATTATATGGTTGGTTTTCCTGTTCGAATTGTGTACACTAATAACTTTGGGGTCCCTTATAGTTTGCTGTTTGGTCTGGATCAAGGCCCTGTGTATAAGGCCGTACTTTCACTTGTGTTTGTTATTATCAGGTTGGGAACAACCCTGCCTCAGGCAAGGGGTCATGTTACTGTTGTAGAAAAGAAAATAGAAATACCAAGGATTTGTATAGTGCTACTGAACAAAACCTTTGAAAACTTAGATTTTTTTACTTACAAAGATGAGAAATACATCATATTTTAAACAACTTTACTATAAGAGGAGTCCATATATTGTGAATAATATTACACTGTTAAAGTTAATGTGTAAACATGGTTAAAGTCCAGGAATATTGCAAAATTCTTGGTTATGTTTTGACCATTTAATATAAGATAGATATATAGATATAGTTCTTTGGGGAAATATGAGCCCTTTTATACTAAAAAGTGTTTCTACAAAAAAAGAATATGTTATAATAGTTATCAAAGGTACCAGGGGGATGGGGTGGGGTTATCTTTATATGAACGGACACCCCCTTTTTGCAACCCCCTGGCTATGATGGGTGTGTATTGGCTGACCCTTCTTTAGTTCTTAATAAAAGATATGCAGCCAATGATTCATTTGTTGTATTTTATATATTATTATTATTTACCTGATGTACATGCTGTATGCGTCTGTTCAGTTTTCTATACGGAAGTTCAAGATCTGCTTCAAACGCTCATTGTGGTCATAATAGCAAGAGCAAACTAAATTCCGTCTCCACTTAGCCTCAACATTACCTTTTGGTGTCAGCTCTTCGTTTTTGTAATATCTCATTATCTGACACTTAGTGACATGACATTTTCGTGCAGATATGGCAAAGTTCTGAGCTGACAAAATGTGAGAAAACTCTTGACTTGTCTCTTCACATTGCAGCATTGACATCAACACAAAGTGTGATGCATCTTTATGCCACTCAAACAGCTTATTAAGGTGCTACTATCACAAAAAGGCTAAGTTGCTAGTTTCAGGGAAGTCTGCATCTCATGATCTGAGCAGTTACCTTCTTTATAGTATTGTGGATAACAATATAAAGGGAGATAACTCTTGATAACAATCATTCAGTGAAAGCTACAATATCTTATTTATTTAGGTGTTATACATTTGCAAGGTGTTTTATATGAATAAAATTTTTAAAAATGTTCAAAATTGAACATTTTAAATGATAATAACATCATATTTTGTTTGATATATGCCCAAAATTGGTTTAGTAAAAAACGTGGGAAAAGGTTTCAGGTGGAGTTTTAACTTAAAAAATAAGGATATTTCTACTAATTTGCAATGGACGGATTTTTCATAATTTTTTAAATTCAATAAAAATGTGTGTAAAAAAATTTATTTCATGTATTTCTGTGTTCATCTTTGATAACAATCATTCAGTGAAAGCTACAATATCTTATTTATTTAGATGTTATACATTTGCAAAGTGTTTTATATGAATAAAATTTTTTTAAATGTTCAAAATTGAACATCTTAAATGATATTAACATCATATTTTGTTTGATATATGCCCAAAATTGGTTTATTAAAAAACGTGGGAAAAGGCTTAAGTTTTAACTTACACAATAAGGATATTTCTACTAATTTGCATGGATAGATTTTTCATATTTTTTTAATTAAATAAAAATTTGTGTAAAGAAATTTATTTCATGTATTTCTGTGTTCATCTTTTCGAAAACCATTTACTTGAACTTCGCTAGTAAGTGGCATATTCAAAATAAGGCATTTAAAAAAGAGCACACTTTAAATATGCAAAAAAATAGAAAATGCCTTATAAATGCATAATTTATGATCTTTTATATATATTTCCACAATATAAATGGCCAGAAACCCAATAGAACTAGTTTGGTGACTTTTAAAGTACTTTCAAATTAACATATATTTGAAGGAATTTTTGGCCAATTGTATTCAATTATGCAAATTAGCTTGTTACTAAAAATAGACACAATTCAGAGAAATCTAAACTATATTTTCTGGTTTCTATTGAACCTAACATATGAAAAACCTTCTTTAGCTGTAAAACTATTAACCACCCTCTTGGTCGATTTTTCAAATTTTGCATGGTTTTCTGTGAGACAAGTTCTTAAATCATAAAATCTTATTATCTTTCAAATTTGAGATAAATCCTTTTTGAAACTAAAAAGTAAGAATCATTTTTAGTTGGTCCGGTCAGTTCGATGTTTATCAGGTCATTGTCAGATGACGTTTTCGAATCGTTTTAAATAACATTGTTTTGTTTTGTTATATCTGTGTATTATCATGATTGTAGGCGGAATTTTATCATAATTATAACAAATTTCAGATAAATCTTACAGATATAAAAAAAATATGAGCATTTTTCATTCGGTTATGTATTTATCCTGTAATCGGTCCAGTCATTAGTGTAAGCCATATTTAAACAATACTTTGTAAGAAGGTTTGGCGGGCTGACAAAGTTTCAAAATCTACGGTATGGAATGAAAAAGTAACGGTATAGAATTTTAAACCAACGTACTGATAAATTACGGATGAACGCGTTAGAATTTAAGACCAAAGCGCTGAAAGTAAAAACCAACAAGTTGAAAATGAAAAACAACGTGTTGAAAATGAAAAACAACGTGTTGAAAATATAAAACTACGTATTGAAAGTAGAATTAACGCGTTGAAAATTTCATACGGTATGTGTCTACTGCATATTATTATTTGAATTTTTTTTGGTTTAATGCCACTTTTTAAGCACTGCTTTTGTGATATATCATTTCAGAAAGCTTTTATTGTTAAGGAATCCGGAGTGCCCGGAGAAAACCACCGCCCTTCGATAGGAAAACTAACAATACTTGTCAATAACGATTGGAGGCAAGTGCATCCGCACAAAAAGGACACCAACGGCCACTCATATACGTATCATTTTGTGTACAGATATCCTTTTGTAAACATCTGATATGATTTGTTGATCAGTTTTGATGAGAACACGTTATTGGTTGCATTTTGGAGATACAATTATATAAACAAATCCACTGTTAAACAATTTAAGGTGGTACCTAACACTACAGGGAGATAACTTTGTAAAATCAGTAGAACGTTTTAATGACGTTGTGTTCATGAGGGAATATTAAGTCTTTCAATGATCAAAATAAGTGTTTGTCAAACTGCTATATAACCAGTGTAATTTTTCTGATTAAACGGTTGGTTCAACTTTTTAGATTTTTTGATATTTTTGTCAAAGGGTCAAAGTAAATAATTTGTCAGAATTTTAAGAAAATGAAACGAGCCAAATTAATTTTAGTTAAAGTGTTAGGTAATACCTTAAAAAAACAATACTTCTCATATTATATTTGTAGTATGATTTGTCTCCTCCACAGGAACGAAGATACTATAATATTATATACTTTTTAGTGACAACTGACATGTGTGCTATTATATATTGTTTATATTTATAACATAAAATTGTTCAGTATATGACTATAGTTTTGAAGAGATATATGTCTGTCTTTCAGGATGACTTTACACCTTTATTGGTTGCTGTACAGGAAGGATACCTGGAGATTGTTAAATATCTTATCAAGGCAAACTGTAATATAGAAGCAAGAACAAAGGTAACGACATATATCATCTGATTTAACTTTTCTTTATTCTGAATCAACACAAATTGTTGTTGTTATTTATACAGGTTAAGTGGACAACACATACTTCTTGTATATATAAAGTCTCAGTTTACTTATTTCATCAAATCTTAACAGATATCAACATAATAAAGGCCAACTTTGTAATTGACAAAACATTGTGAAGTTTATTAAAATCTGAATGAACTTATTAACACGAAAGGGCTGAGACCATGTATGTGTTGATTTCCTAGCAGATAGTAGTAATCAAATAAAAATATTTTCTTAATTTAAATAAAATACAGTTTAACAATGGATAAAGTAAGATCTTATTTTACTCGTTTTATCGAATGGAATTTCTTTAACATTTCATTATCTTACAACTTATGGATTTGAATCAAACGAGGCATGAAGAATATTGTTTTCGGATGATTTTTTTCTCATTTTTCGTGAACATCTGATAACAAATAGGAAGTTGTGTTTGTATTCTTAGTTTGATACTTTTATATAAACAGAAATAATGTTTTTAAATCAGCCAAACATTGTTATGTTAAATCAGATGCTACGATTTTCTCTGATAATCTTTTTAAATAAAATCTGATTTAATTTGTTTAACAAGAACACGTTCATTTGTCATTTTAAGCAAGACAGATCTACTGTACATATTTTTCGGGAAAAATAACGTAATGAAGGTGTATATAAATTAAATGGATTTGTCTTGGAAATCTTATTTTACTTGTATAATCAAATTTTATCAAACTTTAAATATTATAAAGAACCAAGTTTGTTTTTATGCATTTGTCTATGAGAGTTTTATTTTACTTGTCTGATCAAACTTGACCACATATTAGGCATAATAAACATACTTAAGAACCAATGGTGTTTTAATAAAAATTATAATATTATTAAAATTTGTTAAACTTGTCTGATTAAGAATTGAGAAGAGCATGATGTGTTATCTCCTTTCTCATCGTAGTGGAGTGATATAAAAAAACTAAGGAGGCATCTGGTGTTGTCAATGAAATCGAGCTGAAATTAACAACGTCGTCAGACGTAAAATAGCGATAAACAAATTATCATTGGTCATCTCGACTCAATTGCTTTTCTCACTTTCAACGGTACATTCAAGCAAGATAATTAATCTCATTGAGACGATCAGCGATATTCTATAATCATATAATATCTGTTAAACATATTTAATATATAACAACAGTTTTTGACAACAATACTTTTTTTAATATTATGTGTTGTTAACAGTGTGACTGGTCATTGTATTCACTTTTGATCATTGATAACTATTTATGTTGACGGTAATAAATACACACAATAGAGGCTGATTAAAGTTCTGACATCTCACATCAGTACAGCCTAATTATGTGTTGTTACCAATGTGACTGGTCATTGTATATACTTTTGATCATAGATCTCTATGATATATATTACGGTTATATGTATTACATAACATTGTCTATTTTATGATAATAGTGTTGATGCATGTTATATTATGATGTTACAGTTAGGACTTATACCGTTTTTGATTGTTGTACAAGAAGGAGACCTCACTATTATCAAATACCTAATCATAGGTTGGTATAAACAGAGAAGCACGCACCAAGATCATGATATTTAATATATCTTCCTCTGTCTGATTCTTGTCTCTATAACAAACCGCCACACATTTTTATTGTTAACCAGACAATTTAAATCGACAATGCATACCTATACGTATATCTTAAGTCTCATTTATCTTGTCTCATAAAACTGTATCAGATAACTGACATGTAACAGTTGCCTATCTACATTTTTTTAACTTGTCGAAATTATAATTTGATCAGAGCATGTTGTGATCAATCTTTAGTCAGATACTATTTATTTACACATCTAATTTAACATCTAAATGATTTCATATACTTTTTTTTGTATTCTTTTCTTGATGTTCATTTTTCATAATTGTGGTGTTGAAGCCAGTTATCTAATAAAATAAAAAGATATACATTTGTAACTAGAATAGTCTGCAAAAGTTGCACATTTGAAACAATGGTAATGTCAAGCCTTTTTCCTAGTTTGTCTTTATTTGATAAAATGATTGGTTCAGTCATAATGTATCTATGAATTTGAAGAAAATCCTATAATATATTTTTGTGATTTTACTTTTTTTTTACATAGATAGGTAAATATTCATGTTTCAGGTCACAAACAACGTTGAGCAGATGATTTTTTTTTTAAATTATATTTTAAATTAATGACGAAAAACAAATTACTTTTAAACACAAATTAACAAGGAATACTTTTTCCTTATATTTATGTATTAAATGACGAAATTTTATTAACTTTTAAATTTGAGATAAATCATTTTAGAAACAAAAATGTAAGACACATTTTCATTTGGTCGTGTTATTGATGATGTTGGTCAGGTCATTGTCATATTACGTTTTTCGAACTGTTAAAAAAACCAACATTGTTTTGTTTTTTATATCTATGTATTATAGGCGGAATTTTATCATATATCAAATTTCAGATAAATCCTTTGAGATATAACAAAACGATGAGAATATAAGGATGTCTTTTTCATTTTTAGCCATGGCGTTGTCAGTTCATTTTCGATTATGAGTTTGACTGTCCCTCTGGTATCTCTCGTCCCTCTTTCTTAATAGATATAAAATAGTCTCATTAAATTTTATAAGAAACAAACATAAATGACCAAGTTTGTGTTCTGACTGAAACATTATTTTATTAAAATCTGAATTAACTTATTAGCACGAAGGGGCTGAGAGCATGTGTTTGTTAATTTTTAATCCAGATATTAGTAATCAAATGTAAATCATTCTTTATTTATTATAAATACAATGTTTAAAGTAAGATCTTATTTTACTCGTTTAATAGAATGGAATTTCTGCGTCTAACATTTTTGTTTCTAAAATGATTTATCTCAAATTTAAAAGATAATAACATTTCGTCGTTTAATACATACATTTCTTGATCTTAAAACTTCCTATATTTCTTACAACCAATAAATCTAAATCAAATGACAGATGTTGAGTTTTGTTTTCTGATATTTTTTTCTTCTGATTTTTCGTAAACATTTGCCATATGTTTGACTGTATTTGTTGATAAGTAAACATTTGCCATGTGTTTGACTGTATTTGTTGATAAGTAAACATTTGCCATGTGTTTGACTGCATTTGTTGATAAGTAAACATTTGACATGTGTTTGACTGCATTTGTTGATAAGTAGTTGTGTTTGATACTTTTATTTTTAAAAACAAAAATAAGTTTTCAAAATCAACCAATATTTATTCCATAGAATTAGATATTTCTTTCTTCACTGATAATCTTTTTTTCTTAAAATCTGATTTAATTTGTTGAGAAGAAGTAAACGATAACACGTTCTGGTTAAATCATTAGTCATTTAAAGGGACACTAGCTATGAGATATAAAAAATCTAAAGTATGAATTTTTTTGTTCAATCATTAACACCGTGTATCATCAGTACAGCGAATATAGGTACTAACCAAGCGAGCATGATCGATTTTGACCTTACACGGTAACGAAAATCTTTGTTTTGCTTTATCAATATTCAATGTACATTTCTCAACATTTGAAATTCCTGCTCCCAAATAATTTTGGCATCATTTTTTTTCCTATTTATAAAACAACTTGTGTACAACAACTTAACTATGCACCGTATATAAGGATTTATCTGGTCATCTTAACACCGTACACAAGGCTTCTTTCGGAATAAAATGACGAACAATAACATATGTATAAAAAACTTCAATACCAAATATTGAAACTGCTATACTTATTAGACACATACAGGGGCCTTCTAACAGAAAAAGAGTTGCAATAAATATAAAATTACATTGGATGAGACGAGCGCCATCTTCTTTGACAAGTATTTGGACCTGTTTTTAGTAATCGTTCTTGTTTTTGGAAAATAATGAGACATCTTTAATCATCAACCTTCGACCAAATCACTTCTTAAAACAACAATTATGTTTAGATTGAAGTGCACATTGATATTAGGTAAACACAACAAAGATTACCGTGTAAGGTCAAAATCGCTCACGCCCGCTTGGCTAGTATCTATACCCGCTGTACGATGATACACGGTGATTTTTTAAAGTGAAATAGTGAAATAATAATTCACTTTTAGCAGCTAAAATGGTTCAATATTGTCAAATTAAGCTAATGACAGTTGATAATGAATTATTCACTTGCAAGTGATTTACTCGACTTTATTAAACCTGTATTCATGTGAACTCCAATTTAACCCCGTAGAAATAGATAGAATAACGCGTGCATTGTCCGTGTATGGTTATTTACAGGAAAAGAATTGAAAAACATTGAAAATGAAACAAAGGTAAATAATTTGATTGACTGATTCGATTCACAAAAAATCATTCTTATTCAGGAAAAAACGACAATAAACATAAATTTTAATGTATGATACAAATTTAAGTAGACATAAAAATCCAACTGCACGAGTTTCTTAATCTATTTATATCTATGTTTATGTTTACATCGCTTATATGGTCATAGAAGGTCAACTCGAAATTTAATTAGATGGCGTCATTGCTAAAACTCACACGAAACGAAGCTAAATCTTATTGAGACCATGGCCTGTAAATTGTTTATTTTATACTTTTGATAGTTTGGAAAAATGTTTTACATTGTTATAAATAAAATATGAGAATTTGAGTCAAATTGGTAAACATGAATTTGTATAGCCTTTTTATTTTTTTTATCAGTAATCTTGTTGCAATAAAATGTTACAACTAGAAAAGTCTGTAAAAGTTGAACAATTGGAACACTGTTTTATTCTTACTGATTCTATGAATTTGAAGCAAATCCTATATTATATCGATAGATAAATATGCATGTTCCTGGTCATGATAACAGTCAGGTCACTATCAACGTCGGTTAGATATAAACAAAACAAAACTTATCGTTTGAGTAAATGGCCAAAATTCAACAATTTACTTTTAAAAAAGTAAAATAGCCAGGACCTCACAACTTTTAATAGGTCAGGTCATTGTCAACGTTGGTAAGGTCACGTTTTCACAAATTTCTAATACTTTAATCATTTATTTTTATTCTTTTGTATGCATTTAATCATGAAATCTTATTATCTTTCAAATTTGAGATAAATCCTTTTAGAAACAGAGAAGTAAGAAGCATTTTCCATTTGGTCCGGTCATTGATAATGTTGGTCAAGTCATAATCATATGACGTTTTCGAATTGTTTTAAACAAACATTGTTTTGCTTTCTGCTGTATGTGTATTATAGGCGGAATTTGATCATTTATCAAATTTGAGATAAATCATTTGAGATATAAAAAAAATATAAGCATGTTTTATTAGGTTCTGTATTTGTCCTGTCATCGGTACAGTCATTAGTGTAACTCATATTTAAACAATGTTTTAACAAAGCACAAACCCAACGGTATGGAATAAAACTAACGGTGAAGAATTTAAAAACAACGGGTTAGTTTTTCATGCTGAAGAATGACAAATCAATGCATTAGTTTTTAGTACTAACTCGTTGAAAGTGAAAACCAACGTGTTGAAAGTGAAAACCAACGCGTTGAAATTTTATAAGGTATGTACATACTGCAATTGACACGATTTTATTTGATTTTATTGTTGGTGTTATTACGCTTATGTGGTATTTTGGGTCGGGAAGATCTTCGATAAGAAAACTGACAATACTTGCCAATTAAGATTGGAGTCAAGTTCATCCGGACGCCAATGCTACGAACGGCCACTCTCATGTATTACTTTGTGTACTGACATTATCCTTTTGTAAACATCTGATATGATTTGTTGATAAATTGTTGATGCGAAAACGTTCTTGGTTGCATTTTGGAGATACAATTATATACACGCAGATCCAATGTCAAACAATTAAAAAAAAAAATACTTGTCATATTATATATTTGTATTAGGATTTGTCTCCTCGACAGAAATCAGGATACATTTATATCATTTACATTATACTTTTGAGTTACAACTCACGTGTGTGCTATCATATCCAGTGTTTATATGTATAACATAATCATTTTCAGTAAATGAATACATGTTTGATGAATAATATGTATGTTGGTCTTACAGGTGGATTTTACACCGCTATTGTATGCTGTGCAGCTAGGACATATAGAGATTGTAAAATACTTGGTGACAGCTCAATGTGACATTGAATCAAAAACCAAGGTAACCACATATATCATCTTATCCTACTCCTCCTTATATTGGATAAAAACAAATGTGTTGTAAATAATGCAGGTACAGTGGACAACACATACTTCTTAGTAAATATAAAATGTCATGTTGACTTGTCTCGTCCAATTTTATCAGAAACAAACATAAATGACAGAGTTTGTGTTCTGACAGAAACAATTATTGATAAAAATTTTAATTAACTTATTAACACGAAAGAGCTGAGAACACATATGTTAATTTCTTAGCCAGATAGAAGTAATCAATGTAAATCATCTTTAAAAAATACAATTATATAAAATTTTCTAAAAACTTGTTGTATATGTGTAGTGTAAAGAGTAAACAGTTATCTAAATCAGTTTTTACCACTTATTCTAATGATATATATTGTATTTATTTTTGCTTCACAATATTGTCAAGTTGATGACACAGTATGTGATGTTTGTTACACATTGGAAGAACACTTTTTTTCTGTTTTTTTCGTATCTGTTGTTCAAGAAAAGTTTTGGTTGTTACACACTATTATTTAAACCTTTATATGTGATAAGTAGGTACGACACTTGCAAAGTTCACGGACATCAATTTCTGGAAAATCTATTCTCAAACAAGTTTATACGTGTAATCAGTTAATGCATGTTTCATGTGAATCGCATTTAAAAACTCACGTAAATTTTACGTGTTAATCACATTCTATTTTTTCATATAAAATCCACATGGAAGTATCTTAAGTTAAAAAAAATTGATATGGTCAAATTTAATGAAAAATACATTTGTGAAATTCGTAAGATTCATAAGAATCTCAATTAACGAGAAATTCACATGAACATTGTAACGAGAGATTCATGTATAAGGTCGTTTGAGGTGAATCTCACATGCAATTTTCACGTGAATTTCATGTAAGATTCATTTTTAATTATGTGAACAAATTTTGCCTGATAACAAGTATATCAGTAGGCATTTTTGTCATTGGCAGTATAAGCCATACCTTATGACAGTTCCAAAGCGTTGGTTATTTCTATCCACGCGTTTGTTTTTACTTTCAACGTCTTGCATACTACAAATGTCTTGTTTTTCACTTTCAACGTATTGGTTATCATCTTCAATTCGTTACTTGTAAGAACTAACCCTTCAATTCGTTATTGATACGGTAGGAACAATTTTTAAATTCTAAAGTGTAATTTTTCGTTCCACATCGTAAGTTTTGCACTTTTGTCAAATAATCAAAATCTCTCTAACAAAGTGTTATCTAAATAGGTAACGCTAAAGACTGGACAAGTGACAGGAATAAATGAAAAAAAAACAATAAATTTTATTCAAATGAATTATACTGTATCTCAATTTTGAAATATAATAAGATTCAATCAGTTAATACAAAAACGAACCGGAAGTGAAAACTTCAATCAATACATATTAAAAGCTTACGATAATGACAACTGACCAACTTCTTTTGTTTAGTTATTTTAATATTTTCTAGAACAGTAAATAATTATTTTGAGGTATGCCCGAGTTTTTGTGTAGGATATCGTGAAAGTTTTGAACAGATATATCATGTTGAGGAGGGGTATTTGCGAAAAATACCAGTAAAGAGGATGTTAAATTTCGCGAGCCGTAAGGCAGATATTAGTGATCAAATGTAAATCATCCTTTAATTATTACAAATACGTATAAACAATGTTTAAAGTAAGATCTTATTTTACTCGTTTAATCGAATGGAATTTCTTGATTTTAATACTTCCTATATTTCTTATAACCAATAGATATGAATCAAATGACAGATGTTGAATTTTGTTTTCTGATATGTTTTTTTCTGATTTTTCGTAAACATTTGACATGTTTTTGACTCCATTTGTTGATAAGTAAACATTTGACATGTGTTTGACTGCATTTGTTGATAAGTAAACATTTGACATGTGTTTGACTGCATTTGTTGATAAGTAAACATTTGACATATGTTTGACTGCATTTGTTGATAAGTAAACCTTTGACATGTGTTTGACTGCATTTGTTGATAAGAAGTTGTGTTTGATACTTTTATTTCTGAAAAACAAAAAAAAGTTTTTAAAATCAACCAATATTTGTTCCATAGAATTAGATATTACTTTGTTCACTGATATTTTTTTTTTAAATCTGATTTCATTTGTTGACAAAAAGTTGACGATAACACGTTCTGGTTAAATCATTAGTCATTTAAAGGAGCACTAGCTACGAGATATATAAAAAATCTAAAGTATGAATTTTTTGGTTCAATCATTAACACCGTGTATCGTCAGTACAGCGAATATAGGTACTAACCAAGCAAGCATGATCGATTTTGACCTTACACGGTAACGAAAATCTTTGTTTTGCTTTATCAATATTCAATGTATATTTCTCAACATTTGAAATTCCTGCTCCCAAATAATGTTGGCTTCATATTTTTCCTATTTATAAAACAACTCGTGTACAACAACTTTACTATGCACCGTAGATAAGGATTTATGTGGTCAGCTAAGCACCGTACACAAGGCTTCTTTCGGAATAAAATATCGAAAAATAACATATGTATTAAAGACTTCAATACCAATTATTGAAACTGCAATACTTATTACACACACACAGGGGCCTTCTAACATCAAAAGAGTTGCAATGAATATAAAATTGTATTTGATGAGACGAGCGCCATCTTCCTTGACAAGTATTTGCACAAGTTTTTAGTAATCGTTCTTGTTTTTGGAAAATAATAATCATCAACCTACGACCAAATAGTTTCTTAAAACAACAAATATGTTTAGATTGAAGTGCACATTGATATTAGGTAAACACAACAAAGATTACCGTGTAAGGTCAAAATCGCTCACGCCCGATTGGTTAGTATCTATACCCGCTGTACGATGATACACGGTGATTTTTGAAAGTGAAATAGTGAAATAATAATTCACTTTTAGCAGCTAAAATGGTTCAATATTGTCAAATTAAGCTAATGACAGTTGATAATGAATTATTCACTTGCAAGTGATTTACTCGACTTTATTAAACCTGTATTCATGTGAACTCTAATTTAACCCCGTAGAAATAGATAGAATAACGCGTGCATTGTCCGTGTATGGTTATTTACAGGAAAAGAATTGAAAAACATTGAAAATGAAACAAAGGTAAATAATTTGATTGACTGATTCGATTCACAAAAAAATCATTCTTATTCAGGAAAAAACGACAACAAACATAAATTTTAATGTATGATACAAATGAATGACCGAGTTTGTGTTCTGACAAAAAGATTATCTTATTAACATCTGAATTAACTTATTAATACGATGGCGTTGAGAACATGTATGTGTTAATTTCTTAGCCAGATAGAAGTAATCAAATGTAAATTATCTTTAAACCACTATACAATTATACAAAATTTTCTAAAAATATGTGTAGTTTTTGAAAGTAAACGGTTATCTAAATCAGTTTTTACCACTAATTTTGATGATATGTATTACATTTATTTTTGCCCCACAATATATTCAAGTTGATGACACATTGGAAGAACACTATTTTTCTTATTGTTTTCATATCTGTTGTTCAAGAAAAGTTGTGGTTGTTACACACTATAATTTAAACCTTTATTTGTGAAAAGTAGGTACGACACTTGCAAAGTTCACCAACATCAATTTCTCGTAAATCTCATCTCAAACAAATTTATACGTTTAATCAGTTAATGCATGTTTCATGTGAATCTCATTCAAATACTCACGTAAATTTTACGTGTTAATCACATTCAGTTTTTTTCATGTAAAATGTACATGGAGTTTCAAATATCTTAAGTTAAAAAAAAATTGATATGGTCAAATTTGATGAAAAATACATTTGTGAAATTTGTATAAAAAAATTCCCGTGAGTTTCATAATCATCTCAATTAACGAGAAATTCACATGAACATTTTATGCATTTCATGCATAAGGTCGTTTGAGGAGAATCTCACATGACATTTTCACCTGAACTTCATGTATGATTCAGGTTTAATTATGTGAACAAAGCGTTAGTTATTTCTATCCACGCGTTTGTTTTCACTTTCAACGTCTTGCATTTTACTTCAAATAACTTTGTTTTCACTTTCAACGTACTGGTTATCATTTTCAATTCGTTAGTTGTAAGAACTAACACTTCTATTCGTTATTCATACGGTATGACAAACAAACGCGTTTGTTTTTAAATTGTTAAGTGTAATATTTCGTTCCACAGAGTAAGTCTTACACTCTTGTCAAATAATCAAAATCTCTCTAACAAAGTATTATCTTAATAGGTAACTCTAAAGACTGGACAATGACAGCAATAAATGAAAAAAAAAACAATAAATTTTATTCAAATGAATTATACTGTATCTCATATTTAAAATATAATTATATTCAATGAGTTAATACAGAAACGAACCGGAAGTCAAAACTTTAATACATATTAGAAACTTACGATAATGACCACAGACCAACATTTTTTGTTTAGTTTTTTGAATATTTTCTAGAACAGTAAATAATTATTTGTGCAGACATTACCTGAGGCATGCCCGAGTTTTTGAGTACGATATCGTGGAAGTTTTGAACAGACATATCATGTTAAGGAGGGGTATTTGCGAAAAATACCAGTAAAGAGGATGTTAAAGTTCGCGAGCCGTAAGTCGAGGGAAATCATTTTCAAGACTGTTAGACCTGAACAGGAATTTTGATTTGTTTGGATATCTTTCTATGTTTTAATTTTTTCCATAATTCAATAAAGGTATCGCTTGTTAAAATGCTTGATAATCGTTTAAATGTGTTACCTTTAAGCTATTTCTATAGATAAAATAATTTCTATGGGATAATTTGTTTTTATATTCTTTTTAACATCCACACAGTTTTCTATTGTGATCTTTAAATCTATAATTTGAATTATGCCAGAGAACTAGTATTAGATGATACACAAATGTAATTTGTATTGAAATGTTACTTTGACATATTTAACTTTCTTATGTGAATACAAGATCTCAATAACTGATTAGGTACCCTTGTTATTTTATTATCACCCCTGTTACAACACTTACTTTCGATGTCCTCTGTGAATTCAAGATCTCGATAACTCATTATGTACCCTTGTTATTTTATTATCACCCCACTTTCGATTTCCTATATTTCAATAACTGGTTGTGTACCAATGTTAATTTATCATCACCCCTATTTCAAACTAACTGTTGATTTCTTCTGTAAATACAGGATCTCAATAAATGATTGTGTACCATTGTTATTTTATGCTCACCCCTATAGCAACACTAATTTTCGATTTCCGCTGTAAATACAACATATCAATGAATGGTTGTGTACCAATGTTAATTTATCATCACACTTACTTTTAATTTCTTCTGTAAATACAGGATCTCAATATCTGATTGGGTACCATTGCTATCTTATGATCTTATGATATTAAGAGTCATTCTCTGTAAGCATCAACATTTCTGATATAGGGTGGGAAAGTGAGGACCTCAAATTTCAATGAAACTTGGTAGTTAATACTCATATGTCACCCTTGTTTGACATTTAGTATAATATAAAATAACTGATTGTGTACCATTGTTATTGCATGCTTACCCCTATAGCAACACTAACTTTCGATGTTCTCTGTGAATACAAGATATCAATGACTGATTGTGTACCCTTGTAATTTTATTATTACTCCTATTACAACACTAACGTTTGATTTTCTCTGTGAATATAAGATCTCAATGACTGATTGCGTACCCTTATTATTTTATTATCACCCCTATTATAATAATCATTTTTGATTTTTTCTGTGAATACAAGATTTTAATGACTGACTGTGTACCCTTGTTATTTTATTATCATCCCTGTTACAGCATTTACTATCGATGTTCTCTGTGAATACAAGATATTAATGACTGATTGTGTACCCTTGTAATTTTATTATTTCTCCTATTACAACACTAACTTTCGACTTTCTCTGTGAATACAAGATCTCAATGACTGATTGTGTACCCTTGTTATTTTATTATCTCCCCTGTTACAACACTAACGTTTGATTTTCTCTGTGAATACAAGATCTCAATGACTGATTGTGTACCCTTGTTATTTTATTATCTCCCCTGTTACAACACTAACGTTTGATTTTCTCTGTGAATATAAGATCTCAATGACTGATTGCGTACCCTTATTATTTTATTATCACCCCTATTATAATAATCATTTTTGATTTTTTCTGTGAATACAAGATTTTAATGACTGACTGTGTACCCTTGTTATTTTATTATCATCCCTGTTACAGCATTTACTATCGATGTTCTCTGTGAATACAAGATATTAATGACTGATTGTGTACCCTTGTAATTTTATTATTTCTCCTATTACAACACTAACGTTTGATTTTCTCTGTGAATACAAGATCTCAATGACTGATTGCGTACCCTTGTTATTTTATAATCGCCCCTATTATAATAATCATTTTCGATTTCCTCTGTGATAAC
Organism: Mytilus galloprovincialis; assembly: GCA_037788925.1. Taxonomy (NCBI): domain Eukaryota; kingdom Metazoa; phylum Mollusca; class Bivalvia; order Mytilida; family Mytilidae; genus Mytilus; species Mytilus galloprovincialis. The sequence continues at coordinate 84,959,180 of CM075338.1, forward strand.
AAGATCCCAATGATTGATTGAGTACCCTTGTTATTGTATTACCAGCCCTATTACAACACTAACTTTCGATTTCCTCTGTAAATACAAAATCTCAATGACTGGTTGTATACCATTGTTATTTTATTGTCTCATTGACTATATGACAGTTGTTATTTTACTATCTCATTGACTATATGACAGTTATTATTCGTTTGATGATTTTCTGTTTTTTATTTTTCCATATGATCATGGACATTTTCTTTGGAGTTCAGTTTTTTTGTGAATTTTCTTTTTTGTATTCCCTTCTTGATGTTCATTTCTTATAATTATGGTATTATATACATTATACCAACAAATTGTCTAAACTTTTTTGTTACCACTGACGTTTGTGCTATTATATACACTGTTTGTATTTATGTTCTTAATAGGGTTACTACAATCCTGTTCCGTTTCTTGAATGTGACTTACCAAACTATTTTTGTTGCCATTTTTTACTAACATAAGCAACATGTCCGGTGTCATTTTATTTGGCTTTTCAAATTTTATCCGATAAACATGATAAATGACCAAGTTTGTTTTCTTACAAAATTATTTTATCAAAAATCGGATGTGTTCTGGCTGAGAATATGTTGTGTTTACTCCTGATTCAGATAAAATTAGTTCTTTAAAACTAAAGTAAATCATCTTTGAATTATAACAAATACGTGTAGTCATTTTGTAAAATGTTGTATTGCGTAATTTCATACAATTTGTTTAACTATAAATGGATCACAGTCATATGTGACATATGGCATTTAATTTTGTGATTTTTGTTTCTGATTTTTGAAAATATCTGACTGGCATTGTTCAGAAGAACTTAATTAGAACAAGTGGGGTACATTATAAGTTACCGACTATTATATAAGCCTTTATTTGAAATATTGAAGTAGGTACTAAACTGACAAATTTCACTAGCATCAATTTCATGTGAATTTAAATTCATGTGGATCTTACGTGAAGTTCTCGTAAATCTCATGTAAAGTTTATACGTAAAATCAGTTAATGCGAGTTGCATATGAATCTCACGTAAAACTCACGTAAATTTCAGGTGAAAATCCCATAATGATTTTTTCATGTAAAATTCACATGATTGTGTAAAATATCGTTATACTAATCACATTTATATTTCAAACTTCAAAATCATGAATAATTCATGTTAAAATTTTAACGTGAGTTTCATACATAAGATTGTTTGAGGTGAATCTTATATGAAATTAGGGTAAATAAATTTTGCCTGTGTACAAATGTACATGTATATCAGTGGCCGTTCGTGTCAATCGCGGTTTAAGCCATACCATATCCAATTTTCAACGCGTTGGTTTTCACTTTTAACGTGTTGTTTGTTTACCTCCAATACGTTCGTTTTCACTTTCGATGTGTTGGTTATCATTTTGAACACGTTGTTTGTAAGAACTACCACGTTGATACGTTATATATGCATACAGTATGGAAACCCGTATTTGTTTCCGTTCCATATCGTAAGTTTTGCACTTTTGTCAAACATCAACATATTTTTTACAAAGCATTATCTAAATGTTGGTTACGCTAAAGACTATACCAGTGACCGGACTAAACGAAAAACACTGTATCTCATTTTTGAAATATAATAAGATTCAATCAGGTAATACATGAATAAACGGAAGCGAAAACTCGAGTCCCGAGTCTAAGCAGAATTTCTTTTTGAATTAGATAACTTTGAATCATTTCATCAAAATAAAATAAATATATTAGCAGACTACTTGAGGTATGCCCGAGACCTGTGCAGGATACCTTTCCTAGCGTTTAGTTTTCCCAAAAGTCAATAAATTAACTGCTTCTTAAAATGTTTGATAATCGTTTACATGCAATACCTTAAATATATGCCAATAGGTAAAATAATTTCTATGAAATAGTTTTGTTTTTATATACTTCAAACAATCACGAAGTTTTCTATTGTGATCTTTTAATCTACAGTTTTAAGTTTGCCTCCGAATTCGTATTAGATGATACACAACTTTGAGATTTGTATTAAACAATACTTTGACATGTTTTACTTTCTTTTGTGAGTTAAAAAAAAATCAATGATTGATTGTGTACCCTTGTTATTTTATTATCACCCATATTACAACACTTACTTTCGATTTCCGCTTTGAATACAAGGTCTCAATGACTGATTTTGAACCCTTGTTGTTTTATTATAATCCCTATTACAACACTAACTTTCGATTTTCTCTGTGAATACAAGATCTCAATGAGTGATTGCGTACCCTTGTTATTCTATTATATCCCCATTTACAATTCTTTTTTTCTTGTTTCTCTTCTAAGATCACCTATGAAGTTTCACGTTTGTATTCCCCTCGATATCCATTGTTTATAACTGTTGTGTTGAAGACACTTATCTAATTACATTAAAAATATATAACTAGAATAGTCTAAAAAAGTTGAACATATTGAACACTGGTTAGGTCCAGCCTTTCTTTATAGATGATTCTTTATTTGATAATACGACTGTATCATTCTTAATCTTTCTATGAATCTGAAGCAAATCCTATAATATATCGATAGGTAAATATTCATGTTCCTGGTTATGATATCAGTTAGGTCACTCTCAATTTCGGTAAGATCAAATCTTTTTAAAATTATCTTTTAAATTAAAGAGCAAAATTCAACAATTTATATTTTAAAAATAAAATAATAAGGCACTAAAAACTTTAAATTCGTTAGGTCATTATCAATATTGGTCAGGTCATTGTCAACGTTGATTATGTCTCATTTTCACCACCTTTGAATACTTTATTCGTTTTCTTGTATTATTATTATGTATGTATTTAAGGTAGATGGGGTGTCTAAATTATAATCCATAGAATTTCTTAATAATTTGCAAAAATGTAGCTTATATCCTGCTTGTTTAAGAACATTAATAAAAAATATGGGTCACCGGACTTATTTTCACACTACAGGTTGCGCAAAATTGTCAAATTTTGTATAGATTATGCATGGAAAACCCAATTTTCGGTCATAAAACGAAAACTACACCATAGAATTTTGAGATAAAACATAAAAAGATAGCTCAAATATTATTCTTTCAGATAATAATAAGAATAAATGGGGTCACCGGACTCGTTTTCTTGCTACATAATAAAATGGATAAATTCCTAATTCATTCTATTGTAAAAGTAACACTATCTGAATTATCTGCCCTTGTATTTGAGTTGTCTCCCCTTATTTGGCAAAGTTGGAAAAAAATATATCAAACAAAAGTATTTGTTTTTTGGTAAAATACAACCATAAATATGATATAACATGGCATATTTTATATCATAATGAAAAATCTTACTCATGAATTACCTACTAATATCAAAATTTGCAAATTTTATAAAACAATTAGACCTTGTTTTCTGGTATTTAAAAATCCAAAATGGAGGAAGACACCCTATCTACCTTAATCATGAAATCTTATTATCATTCAAATTTGAGATAAATCCCTTTAGAAACCAAAACGTCAGAAGCATTTTCAGGTTGTCCGGTCATCGCAGATGTTGGTAAGGTCATTGTGAGATGACGTTTTCGAATTGTTTTAAAAAACATTGTTTTGCTGCATTCTGTTATCTGTGTATTATTGTTGGAATTTTATCATATTTCAAATTTGAGATAAATCCTTTGAGATATAAAAAAAAGTATGAGCATTTTTCATTCTATTCTTTCTTTGTCCTTTTGTCGGTTCAGTCATTAGTGAAACCCATATTTAAACAATACTGTGTAAGAAAGTTTTTGAACGATTGACAAAAAATGCAAAACCTACGGTATGGAATGAAAAACTAACGGTAGAGAGATTAGAGCCAACGGGTTGGTTTTTTATATTGATGATTATTAATCAACGCGTTATTTTTTAGAACTGACGCATTAAAAGTGGAAACCAACGAATTTAAAGTAAAAACAATGGGTTGAAATATAAAATTACGCGTTGAAATTAAAAACCAACCCGTTGAAAATTCCATACTGTACGTTTATACTCTAAATGACACGATTTGATTTCAATTATTACTTCATAAACTAAAGAAATGTCAAGTTACAAGTAATAAATTAAGCTTAAATATTGTCAAAACCTACTATTTTATGTTTACAAAAAATATAATTGCTCGCACTTACTTTTCAAGCTTCGCCGCAAAAATTTGCAAATTAAATATTTTTTTATTTAAATTGTCAAATCGTTGGCTCGTCCCAATTTTTGGAGTGCAAAAATCCGTAGAACAAGAAATTAAATTGGTGTGGCCTTAAAAGGTTTGATAATCGTTTACATGCATTACCATAAAGCTATTTCCATAGATAAAATAATGTCTATGAAATAGGTTTTTTTTTACCTTTTAAAATTGACGTAGTTTTCTCTTGCGATCTTTTGATGTAAATATTGAATTATGCTACATAATTTGAAATTTGAAAATTATAAAAACGTTACTTTGACATGTTTGACTTTCCATTTGGAGTACACATTTTCAATGAATGATTGTGTACCCTTGTTATTTTGTTATCACCCCTTTTACAACTCTAACTATATTGGAACTCTTCTGTTAGTACAATATCACCTATTAATTTACTTTTTTGTATTCCTTTCCTGATGTCCATTGCTTATAACTGTTTTGGCAAAGTTAGTAATATATATGATATAATTGCAATGAAGAGATAAAATTAAAATATTCTGTAAAAGTTGAACAATTGGAACACTGTTTCGTTTTTAATGTTTCTATGAATTTGAAGCATATATTATATAGATATACTCATACATCAAATTTAAAATACATCATTTGAGTTTATCAAAAAAATATGACCATGTTTTAATCGGTTCTGTCTTTGTCCTGTCATCGGTCCAGTCATTAGTATAACACATATTTAAACAATATTTTGTAAGACAGTTTTTTATGGAATAAAACCAGCGATGTAGAATTTAAAACCAACGGATTGGTTTTTCATACTGACAGATGACAAATCAGGGCGTTAGTTTTTAGAATCAACTCGTTGAAAGTGACATAGAATCACGAACCAAGGTAACCACATATATCATCTTATCCTACTTCTCTTTATATTGAATCAAAACAATTGTGTTGTTAATCATACATGTAAAACGGACAACACGTACGTCTTAGTAAATATAAAATGTCATGTTTACTTGTCTCGTCACATTTGATCAGAAACAAACATAAATGACCGAGTTTGTGTACTGACAGAAACATTATTTTATTAAAATCTAAATTGACTTATTAACACAAAAGGGCTGAGAACATGTATGTATTTATTTCTTAGCCAGACAGAAGTAATCAAATGTAAATCATCTTTAAACCAATATACAATTATATAAAATTTTCTAAAAACATGTATTGCATTTATTTGTGCTTCACAATATTGTCAAGTTGATGACACAGTATGTGATGTTTGTTACACATTGGAAGAACACTTTTTTTACTGTTTTTTTTTTGTATCTGTTGTTCAAGAAAAGTGGTTGATACACACTATTATTTAAACCTTTATTTGTGATAAGTAGGTACGACACTCGTAAATCTAATCTCAAACAAGTTTATACATGTTATCATTTAATGCATGTGTCATGTGAATCTCAATTAAAAACTCACGTAAATTTTACGTGTTAATCACATTCTATTTTTTCATGTAAAGTCCACACGGAGTTTAATCAGATATCAAAGGTATCAGGATTAAAATAAAAGAAAATATCTTAAGTTAAAAAAAAATATGATATGGTCAAATTTAATGAAAAGTACATTTGTGAAATTCGTATGAAAAAAATTCCCGTCAGATTCATAAGAATCTCAATTAACAAGAAATTCACATTAACATTTCAACGTGAGTTTCATGAAGTGAATCTCACATGAAATTTTCAAGTGAATTTTATGTGAGATTCATTTGTAATTTTGTGAACAAACTTTGCCTGATAACAAGTATATCAGAAGGCATGTTTGACACTGACAGTATAAGCCATACCTTGTGACAGTTCCAAAGCTTTGTTTTTTTTCTATCTACACGTTTGTTTTCACTTTCAACGTCTTGCATTTTACTACAAATGCCTTGATTTTCACTTTCAACGTATTGGTTATCATTTTGAATTCGTTGGTTGTAAGAACTAATCCTTCGATTCGTTATTCATACGGTATTCAAAAACTTTTTTTTTTATTCCACATCGTAAGTTTTGAACTTTTTGCAAATAATCAAAATCTATCTAACAAAATATTTTCTAAATAGGTAACGCTAAAGACTGGACAAGTGACAGGAATAAATGAAGAAAAAAACACTTTTTACTTGAGGTATGCCCGAGTTTTTGTGTAGGATATTGTGGAAGTTTTGAACAGATACATTATGTTAAGGAGTATTTGTGAACAATATCAGTAAAGAATACAAGATCTCCCTGGTTATTTATTGTCACCCCTTTTACAACACCTACTTTCGATGTCCTCTGTTTATACAAGATCTCATTGACTGGTTGCGTACCAATGTTAATTTATCATTACCCCTATAACAACACTAACTGTTCATTTCTTCTGTAAATACTGGATGTCAATAACTGATTATGTACCCTTGTTATTTTATAATCACCCCTTTTATAACACTAACTTTCGATTTCCTCTGTGAATACAAGATCTCATTGACTGGTTGTGTACCAACGTTAATTTATCATTACCCCTATTTCACACTAACTGTTCATGTGGTTGTAAGAACTAATCCTTCGATTCGTTATTCATACGGTATTCAAAAATGTTTTTTTTTTTAATTCTAAAGTGTAATTTTTCGTTCCAAATCGTAAGTTTTGAACTTTTTACAAATAATCAAAATCTATCTAACAAAGTATTTTCTAAATAGGTAACGCTAAAGACTGGACAAGTGACCGGAATAAATGAGGTATCCCCGAGTTTTTGTGTAGGATATCGTGGAAGTTTTGAACAGATACATCATGTTAAGGAGTATTTGTGAACAATATCAGTAAAGAATACAAGATCTCAATAACTGATTATGTACCCTTGTTATTTATTATCACCCCTGTTACAACACTTACTTTCGATTTCCTCTGTGAATACAAGATCTCAATAACTGATTATGTAACCTTCTTCTTTTATTATCACCTCTTTTACAGCACTAACTTTGGATGTCCTCTGTTAATACAAGATCTCAATAACTGGTTGTGTACCGTTGTTATTTTATTATCACCCCTTTAACAACACGTTCGTTCGATTTCTTATGAGAATACAAGATCTCCATGACTGGTTGTATACCATTGTTATTTTATCATCGCCCCTATTTCACACTAACTGTTGATTTCTTCTGTAAATACAGGATCTCAATAACTGATTGTGTACCATTGTTACTTTATGCTCACCCCTAAAGCGACACTAACGTTCGATGTTCTCTGTGAATGCAAGATCTAAATGACTGATTGCCTTCCCTTGTTATTTTATAATCACCCCTATTATAATAATAACTTTTGATTTTCTCTGTGAATATAAGATCTCAATGACTGATTGTGTACCATTGTTATTTTATTATCACCCCTATTACAACACTTACTTTCGATTTCACCTATGCAAACAAGATATCAATGCTTGATTGTGTATTCTCGTTATTATATTATCACTTCTATTACATTGTAGAACACTAAAATAGGGATGAATGATACCAAAGGGACAGTCAAACTCATAGATCTAGAATTAACTGACAACGTCATGGCTAAAATGACAAAGACAATAGACAAACAATAGTACATATGACACAACATAGAAAACTAAAGAAAAAAAAATAAGAACCCCACCAAAAACTAGGGGTGATCACTATCTTTCGATTTCCTCTGTAAATTAAAGATCTCAATTACTGATTGTGTACCCTTGTTATTTTATTATCATACCTTTTACAACACTAACTTTCGATTTCCTCTGTGAATACAAGATATCAATGACAGATTCATTTGTGATTGTGTACTATTGTTTTATTTTTATTTTATCCCCTATTATAACACTAACTCTCGATTTCCTCTGTACAAGATCTCAATGACTGGTTGTATACCATTGTTATTTTACTATCTCGTTGACTATATGACAGTTGTTATTCGTTTGATGATTTTATGTTTTTATTTTGCCATAGGATTATGGACATTTTCTTCGGAGTTCAGTATTTTTGTGAATTCACTTTTTTGTATTCCCTTCTTGATGTTCATTTTTAATAATTGTGGTATTATATACATTATACCAAAACATTGTCTATACTTTTTTGTTACAACTGACGTGTGTGCTATTATATACACTGTTTGTATTTATGTTCCTAATAGGGTTACTACAATCCTGTTCCGTTTCTTGAATGTGACTTACCAAATTATACGTGTTACCGTTTTTTACTCACATAAGCAACATGTCCGGTGTCATTTTATTGGGCTTATCAAATTTTATCTGATAAAACTAATAAATAACCAAGTTACAAAATTATTTTATCCAAAATCGTGTTCTGGATGAGATTATGTTGTGTTTACTTCTTAGTCAGATAAAATTAGTTCTTTATAACTAATGTAAATCATCTTTGAATTATAACAAATACATGTAGTCATTTTGTAAAATGTTGTAGCGAAAGTAATTTATTGATTGCGTAACTTTATACAATTTGTTTAACTATACATGCTATACATGGATCTAAGTCATATGTGGCATATTGCATTTCATGTTAAAATCGTCATGTGAGATTCATGTGAATCTCAATTCAAGAGAAAATCACATGAACATTTTAACGTAAGTTTCATATATAAGATTGTTTGAGGTGAATCTCATATGAACATTTCACGTAAATTTCATGTGAGATTCAGGAGAAATTAATGTAAATAAATATTGCCTGTGTACAAATGTACATGTATATCAGTGGCCGTTCGTGTCAATCACGGTTTAAGCCATACCATATCCAATATTCAACGCGTTGGTTTTCACTTTTAACGTGTTGTTTGTTTACCTCCAATACGTTGGTTTTCACTTTCGATATGTTGGTTATCATTTTCAACACATTGGTCGTAAGAACTACTACGTTGATACGTTATGCATACAGTATGGAAACCCGTATTTTTTTTTCGTTCCACAGCAAAATATTTCTAACAAAGCATTATCTAAATGTAGGTTACGCTAAAGACTATACCAGTGACCGAACTAAATGAAAAACACTGTATCTCATTTTTAAAATATAATAAGATTCAATCAAGTATTACATGAATAAACGGACACGAAAACTTAAACACATTTTGAAGGCTTGTTTGCGAACATATGCTTGTCAACTGACCAAATTTGTTTTTTAAATATTTTCAAAAACAGTTATTATTTTTGCAGACTTTACCTGAGGTTGCCCAACCTTGTTTATGTCATCGTAATAGTTTTAGATATTTACATAAAGGAAATAACTATTTTTCGGACTAAACCTGCGGTATGCTCTAGTCTAAGCAGAATTTCTTTTTGAATTAGGTAACTTTGAATCATTTCATAAAAATTAACTAAATATATTAGCGGACTACTTGAGGTATGCCCGAGACCTGTGCAGGAGATCTTTCCTAGCGTTTAGCTTTCCCAAAAGTCAATAAATTATTTGCTTCTTAAAATGTTTGATAATCGTTTACATGCAATACCTTAATATATGCCAATAGATAAAATAATTTCTATGAAATAGTTTTGTTTTATATACTTCAAACAATGACGTAGTTTTCTATTGTGATCTTTTAATCTACAGTGTGAAGTATGCCTCCGAATTAGTATTGGATAATACACAACTTTGAGATTTGTATAAACAATACTTTGACATGCTTTACTTTCCTTTGTGAGTAAAAAAATCAATGATTGATTGTGTACCTTTGTTATTTTGTTATCACCCTTATTACAACATTAACTGTCGATTTCCTCTGTGAATACAAAATCTCAATGATTGATTGTGAACCCTTGTTATTTTGTTATCACCCTTATTACAACACTAACTGTCGATTTCCTCTGTGAATACAAAATCTCAATGATTGATTGTGAACCCTTGTTATTTTGTTATCACCCTTATTACAACACTAACTGTCGATTTCCTCTGTGAATACAACATCTCAATGATTGATTGTGTACCCTTGTTATTTTGTTATCACCCTTATTACAACACTAACTGTCGATTTTCTCTGTAAATACAAAATCTCAATGATTGATTGTGTACCCTTGTTATTTTGTTATCACCCTTATTACAACACTAACTGTCGATTTCCTCTGTGAATACAAAATCTCAATGATTGATTGTGTACCCTTGTTATTTTGTTATCACCCTTATTACAACATTAACTGTCGATTTCCTCTGTGAATACAAGATATCAATGATTGATTGTGAACACTTGGTATTTTGTTATCACCACTATTACAACACTAACTGTCGATTTCCTCTGTGAACATAAAATCTCAATGATTGATTGTGTACCCTTGTTATCGTACTACCCCTATTACAACACTAACTGTCGATTTCCTCTGTGAATACAAAATATCAATGATTGATTGTGTACCCTTGTTATTTTGTTATCACCCTTATTACAACACTAACTGTCGATGTCCTCTGTAAATACAACATCCCAATGATTGATTGTGTACCCTTGTTATTTTGTTATCACCCTTATTACAATACTAACTGTCGATTTCCTCTGTGAATACAACATCTCAATGATTGATTGTGTACCCTTGTTATTTTGGTATCACCCTTATTACAACACTAACTGTCGATTTCCTCTGTGAATACAAAATCTCAAGGATTGATTGTATACCCCTGTTATTTTGTTGTCACCCTTATTACAACACTAACTGTCGATTTCCTCTGTGAATACAAAATCTCAATGATTGATTGTGTACCCTTGTTATTTTGTTATCACCCTTATTACAACACTAACTTTCGATTTCCTCTGTGAATACAAAATCTCAATGTTTGATTGTATAGCCCTGTTATTTTTTTATCAGTAATCTAGTTGCAATAAAATTATACAACTAGAATAGTCTGTAAAAGTTGAACAAATGGAACACCGTTTTATTCTTACTGATTCTATGAATTTGAAGCAAATCCTATATTATATTGATAGATAAATATGCATGTTCCTGGTAATGATAACAGTCAGGTCACTGTCAACGTCGGTTAGATATAAAAAAAACTGATCGTTTGAGTAAATTGTCAAAATTCAACAATTTACTTTTAAAAAAGTAAAATAGCCAGGACCTCACAACTTTTAATCGGTCAGGTCATTGTCAACGTTGGTAAGGTCACGTTTTCAAAAACTTCTAATACTTTAATCATTTATTTTTATTCTTTTTTATGTATTTAATCATGAAATCTTATTATCTTTCAAATTTGTGATAAATCCCTTTAGAAACAGAGAAGTAAGAAGCATTTTCCATTTGGTCCGGTCATTGATAATGTTGGTAAAGTCATAATCATATGACGTTTTCGAATTGTTTTTAACAAACATTGTTTTGCTTTCTGCTGTATATGTATTATAGGCGGAATTTTATCATATATCAAATTTGAGATAAATCATTTGAGATATAAAAAAAAATATAAGCATGTGTTATTCGGTTCTGTATTCGTCCTGATATCGGTCCAGTCATTAGTGTAACTCATATTTAACAATGTTTTAACAAAGCGCAAACACAACGGTATGGAATAAAACTAACGGTGAAGAATTTAAAAACAACGGGTTAGTTTTTCATGCTGAAGAATGACAAATCAATGCGTTAGTTTTAGTACCAACTCGTTGAAAGTGAAAACCAACGAGTTGAAAGTGAAAACCAACGCGTTGAAAATTGCATAAGGTATGTACATATTGCTATTGACACGATTTGATTTGATTTGATTGTTGGTGTTATTACGCTTATGTGGTAGTTTGTGTCGGGAAGATCTTCGATAAGAAAACTGACAATACTTGCCAATTAAGATTGGAGTCAAGTTCATCTGGACGCCAATGATACGAACGGCCACTCTCACATGTATTACTTTGTGTACTGACATTATCCTTTTGTAAACATCTGATATAATTTGTTGATAAATTGTTGATGCGAAAACGTTCTTGGTTGCATTTTGGAGATACATTTAAAAAATACTTGTCAGATTATAGTTGTATTAGTCTCCTCGAAAGGAATCAAGATACATCAATGGTATATACACTATTCTTTACAAATGTCTATACTTTGTAGTTACAACTGACGTGTGTGCTATTATAAACATTGTTTATATTTATAACATAAAATTAGCAGTATATGAACACATTTTTAATCAATTATATGTATGTTGATCTTACAGGATGGTGCTACACCGTTATTGTTTGCTATACATAACGGACATATAGAGATTGCAAAATACTTGGTGACAGCTCAATGTGACATAGAATCAAAAGACAAGGTAACCACATATATCATCTTATCCTACTTCTCTTTATATTGAATCAAAACAATTGTGTTGTTAATCATACAGGTAAAGTGAACAACACATACTTCTTAGTAAATATAAAATGTCATGTTTACTTGTCTCGTCAACTTTTATCAGAAACAAACATAAATTACCGAGTTTGTGTTCTGACAGATACAATTATTTATTAAAATCTAAATAAACTTATTAACACGAAAGGGCTGAGAACATGTATGTGTTAATTTCTTAGCCAGATAGAAGTGATCCAATGTAAATCATCTTTAAACCAATAAACAGTTATATACAATTTTCGAAAAAACATGTTGTTTATCTGTAGTCTAAGAGTAAACGGTTATCTAAATCAGTTTTTACCACTAATTTTAATGATATGTATTGCATTTATTTTTGCTTCACAATATTGTCCAGTTGATGACACAGTATGTGATGTTTGTTACACATTGGAAGAACACTATTTTTCTGATTTTTTTTGGTATCCGTTGTTCAAGAAAAGTTGTGGTTGTTACATACTATTATTTAAACCTTTATTTGTGATAAGTAGGTACGACACTTGCAAAGTTCACCAACATCAATTTTTTGTAAATCTCATCTCAAACAAGTTTATACGTGAAATCAGTTAATGCATGTTTCATGTGAATCTCATGTAAAAACTCACGTACATTTTACGTGTTAATCCCATTCTATGTTTTCATGTACAATCCACATCAAGTTTGAAATATCATAAGTTAATAAAAAAAAAATTTATATGGTCAAATTTAATGAAAAATACATTTGGGAAATTCGTATAAAAAAATTCTCGTGAAATTCATAAGAATCTTAATTAACGAGAAATTGACATGCACATTTTTTTACGTGAGTTTCATGTATAAGGTCGTTTGAGGTGAATCTTACATGAAATTATCACGTGAATTTCATTTGAGGTTCAGGTTTAATTATGTGAACAAATTTTGCCTGATAACAAGTATATCAGTAGACATTTTTGTTATTGGCAGTATAAGCCATACCTTATGACAGTTCCAAAGCGTTGGTTATTTCTATCCACGCGTTTGTTTACACTTTCAACGTTTTGCATTTTACTACAAATGCCTTGGTTTTCACTTTCAACGTATTGGTTATCATTTTCAATTCGTTGGTTGTAAGGACTAACCCTTGGATTCGTTTTTCATACGGTATGAAAAACAAACGCGTTGGCTTTTAAAATTTAAAGTGTAATTTTTCATTCCACATCGTAAGTTTTGCACTTTTGTCAAATAATCAAAATCTCTCTAACACAGTGTTATATCAATAGGTAACGCTAAAGACTGGACAAGTGACAGGAATAAATGGAAAAAAAACAATAAATTGTATTGAAATGAATTAAACAGTAGAGTACTGTCGGGTGTTTTCGACCAGAGGCAGTTTTCGACCACCTTACATTTCGGGAGCGATTTCATGCACGCGAGGCGTTGTTTCCGCATCCTTTTCACGTGCAGATCTGCAGAACTAAATATTTGTCAACGAAGGTTAGCTGCAATTCACGCAAAGAAGTAGTAAGTAACACAATTTATTTCAGTTGAAGTGGAACTTCTCGCCATGATAAAAACAAATATAACGTCATGTGTTAAAAGAATATCTGTCTTTCAACAAATAATTTCAGTAAAAACACCTACTGTTCAAGCATGAAAACCTAATGACACTGTTCGCTAAACTCCTGAGAATAAAAATGTACAAAATAAATGAACAAAAAAGACGCATTTTAAAAAATATCTTCTGTATCTGAATTTTGAAATATATTAAGATTCAATCAGTTAGTACAAAAACGAACCGGAAGTGAAAACTTCAATACATATTAAAAGCTTACGATAATGACAACTGACCAACATCTTTTGTTTAGTTTTTTGAATATTTTCTAGAACAGTAAATAATTATTTTGGCAGACTATACTTGAGGTATGCCCGAGTTTTTATGTAGGATATCGTGGTAGTTTTAAACAGATATATCATGTTAAGGAGGGGTATCTGCCAAAAATACCAGTAAAGAGGATGTTAAATTTCGCGACCCGTAAGTCGAGGGAAATTCATTCTCAAGACTGGTAGACCTCAACAGGATATCTTTCTAAGTTTTATTTTTTTTCCAAAATTTCATAAATGTATCGCTTGTTAAAATGTTTGATAATCGTTTAAATGTGTTACCTTTAATTTATTCCTATAGATAAAATAATTTCTATGGGACAATTTTTTTTTATATTCTTTTTAACATCCACGAAATAACTGATTATGTACCCTTGTTATTTTATTATCACCCCTGTTACAACACTAACTTTCGATTTTCTCTGTGAATACAAGATCTCAATAACTGATTATGTACCCTTGTTATTTTATTATCACCCCTGTTACAACACCTACTTTCGATGTCCTCTGTTAATACAAGATCTCAATAACTGATTTTGTACCCTTGTTATTTTATTATCATCCCTGTTACAACAATAACTATCAATTTCCTCTGTAAATACAAGATCTCAATGACTGGTTGTGTACCAATGTTAATGTATCATCACCCCTATTTCACACTAACTGTTGATTTCTTCTGAAAATACAGGATCTCAATAACTAAGTGTGTACCATTGTTATTTCATGCCCACCCCTATAACAACACTAACTTTCGATGTTCTCTGTGAATACAAGATCTTAATGACTGATTGTATAACTTGTTATTTTATTATTACCCATATTACAACAATAACTATAAATTTCTTCTGTTAATACAAGATCTCAATGACTGATTGTGTACCAATGTTATTTTATTATCACCTCATTTCACACTAACTGTTGATTTTCTTCTGTAAATACAGGATCCAAATAACTGATTGTGTACCATTGTTATTTTCACTAACTATTGATGTTCTCTGTGAATACAAGATCTTAAGGAATGATTGTTTACCCTTGGAATATTATTATTACTCCTATTACAACACTAATTTTTGATTTCCTCTGTGAATACAAGATCTCAAAGATTGATTGCGTACCCTTGTTATTTCATTATCTCCCCTATTATAATAATACCTGTTTAATTCCTCTGTGAAAACAAGATCTCAATGATTGATTTTGTACCTTTTTTTATTTTATTATCACCCCTATTGCAACACTAAAAGAGGGACGAAAGATACCAAAATGACAGTCAAACTCATAAATCGAAAAATAAACTGACAACGCCATGGGTAAAAATGAAAAAGACAAACAGACAAACAATATTACACATGACACAACATAGAAAACTTAAAAATAAACAACACGAACCCCACCAAAAACCAGGGGTGATCACTAACTTCCGATTTCCTCTGTAAATAAAAGATCTCAATGACTGATTGTGTACTATTGTTATTTTATTATATCCCCTATTACAACACTAACTTTCGATTTCCTCTGTAAATACAAGATCTAAATGACTGATTGTATACCATTGTTATTTTACTATCTCATTGACTATATGACAGTTGTTGCTCATTTGATGATTTTGAGCTTTTTATTTTGCCATATGATTATGGACATTTTCTTCAGAGGTCAGTATTTTTGTGAAGATACTTGTTATGTATTCCCTTCTTGATGTTCATTTTTTTTTTATAATTATGGTGTTGAAGCCAGTTATGTATTTACAATAAAAGATATAACTAGAATAGTCTGCAAAAGTTGAACATTTGAAGCAATGGTAATGTCAAGCCTTTTTTCCTATTTTGTCTTTATTTGATAAAATGATCGGTGCAATCATAAAAAGTAAAAATACAAAAATACTGAACTCCGAGGAAAATTCAAAAAGGTAAATCAAAAATCAAAAGGCAAAATCAAAAGTCCAAACACATCAAACGAATGGATAACAACTGTCATATTCCTGACTTGGTACAGGCATTTTCTAATGTAGAAAATGGTGGATTGAACCTGGTTTTATAGCTAGCTAAACCTCTCACTTGTATGACAGTCGCATCAAATTCCATTACATTGTCAACGATGCATGAACAAAACAAACATACTCAAAGAGTAAAAATGTCAAAAATAGGGGAACAGTAATAATAATAATGTATCTATCAATTTGAAGCAAATCCTATAATATATTTTTGTGATTTTACTTGTTTTTACTTAAATATTCATATTTCTTGTCCTGATAACAGTCAGGTCACAGTCCACGTTGATCAGATGATTTTTTTTTAAATTAATGATCAAAAACAATTTACTCTTAAAAACAAATTAACAAGGAATACTTTTTTCGTTCTTATTTAATTCTTATATTTTGGTATTAAATGACGAAATTTTATTAACTTTTAAAAACAAATTAACAAGGAATACTTTTTTCGTTCTAATTTAATTCTTATATTTATGTATTTAATGCCGAAATTTTATTAACTTTTAAATTTGAGATCAATCATTTTAGAAACAAAAATGTAAGACACATTTTCATTTGGTCGTGTTATTGATGATGTTGGTCAGGTCATTGTCATATTACGTTTTTCGAACTGTTAAAAAAACCAACATTGTTTTGTTTTTTATATCTATGTATTATAGGCGGAATTTTATCATATATCAAATTTCAGATAAATCCTTTAAGATATAAAAAAAGGATCAGAATATAAGTATGAGCATTTTTCATTCGGTTTTGTCCTGTCATCGGTCCAGTCAAAAGTGTAATTCATATTTAAACAATATGTCGTAAGAAATTTTTTTGATCGGCTGACCAACGTGCAAACCCTACTGTATAGAATAAAACTAACGGTGCAAAATTTAAAATAAACGGGTTTGTTTTTCATACTGATGAATTACAAATCAAGGCGTTAGTTTTTAGAACCAACGCATTGAAAGTGAAAACCAACGCGTTGAAAGTGAAAACAAACGAGTTGAAAGTGAATAACAACGCGTTGAAAATATAAAACTACGCAATGAAAATTGCATACGGTATGTTTATACTGCAAATGACACGATATAATTTGATTTAATTTTTGGTATATTTCGTGTAGGAACGTTTTTATTGTTTGAGGAATCCGGAGTACCTAGGGACAACCACCGACCTTTGATGGGAAAACTGACAATACCTGTCAATTAAGACTGGCGTCAAGTGCATCCGCACGCCAATGATATGAACGGCCACCCATACACGTATCACTTTGTGTACTGATATTATCCTTTTGTAAAACATCTGATATGATTTGTTGATAAGTTGTTGATGAGAACACGTTTTTGGTTGCATTTAGGAGATACAATTATATGAACAGATCCACTGTCAAACAATTTAAAATAAACAATACTTGTCATGGTTTATTAGGTCTTTCCACTTTTCTGTGGAAAGACCTATTGTTTTTCTTCTGATTATTAGGTCTTTCCACTTTTCTGTGGAAAGACCTATTGTTTTTCTTCTGATTATTAGGTCTTTCCACTTTTCTGTGGAAAGACCTATTGTTTTTCTTCTGATTATTTTTTTTTTCTTCCGCCTAATTTTGTTCTTGCGATAAACATTTGTTTCGCAATATGTCGCTTAGATATTTTGTATATTATATCGAACAGTTTATGCGCTTTTGAAATTTACCCTGCGTAAACAAAAACTTTTCTTTGTAGGAGTTATCTCCCCAAACACTGTTTTCCTTGTTAGCGCATCTCCTTCGCAACCGTAAATGATTATGACAAATTTATTTTACAAAATTGCTCGTTATATCCTTCGCATGATTTGTCCTATTTTGACCGAAGCGATATGACCGCTCCATATGAGAGTTATTTCCCCTTATGCATCTGATATAAGTGATATGAATTTCTATCTTATAAACCATAAGTGATAGAGACCTAGGATCTTTTGATTTGAGGTCCTTGGTCCCAAAAAATGAAAATTAGGTCAAGGTCAAAGGTCAAGGTCATATTTTAATATTTGAATTTGACTTATTTTTACTTATATCCAAAGACTGTATAAGATATCAACAAATTATTTTTACTAAATTGTTAGTTGCGACATGTCGTAAGATGTAAATTTTGATTGCAAGCGTACGTTGAATGTGAAAGGGAGTTTTCTCCCCTCTTGTATTAAAAAATACGCGTTTGGTGATATAACTCATTAACTAAATATAATTAAGACCTATGGTCTTTTGATTTGAGGTCCTTGGTTTATGACCTTGAAATTGATCTCAAGGTCATAGCTTAATTTGACGTTCTATATTTTGACCTTTGCTTTTATTCTATATGTATACATGATAAAGATATACAACTTTTAGAAAAAGGTATCAAGCCATTTAACCTTGAAAAAAACAACCGGAAGTGACCTTTTGTAAACCGGAAGTAGCTATTTTTTGTACTTAATTAAGATAAAAGTATATAGAACCAGATATTTTTGGAATCGGTTTCAAGTAAATATTTAAATATAATCGGAAGTAACATTTTTCAAACCGGAAGTAACAAATTATCTCCCTTATTTAAAAAAAAATGTATGGAAACAATATATTTTTGGAATCAGCTTACTAGGAGCTATCATTTGACAATTGAAATGACATTTTAAACTTAGTTTCACAACTTTTCATATCAAAAAGGATGGAAAGACCTTCAATTGTTCTCTGAATTTTTTTTTTTTCTTCCGCCTAATTTTGTTCTTGCGATAAACATTTGTTTTGCAAAATGTCGCTTAGATATTTGGTATATGATATCGAACAATTGATTTGCTTTTGAAATTTACCCTGCGTAACCGAAAACTTTTCTTTGTAGGAGTAATCTCCCCAAACACTGTTTTCCTTGTGAGCGCAACTCCTTCGCAAACGTAAAATATTATGACAAATTTATTTTACAAAATTGCTCGTTATATCCTTTGCATGATTTGTCCTATTTTGACCGAAGTGATATGAATGCTCCATACGAGAGTTATTTCCCCTTATTCATTTGATATAAGTGAATTGCATTTCTAACTGGTAAACCATAATTGATAGAGACCTAGGATCTTTTGATTTGAGGTCCTTGGTCCAAAAAAATGAAAATTAGGTCAAGGTCAAAGGTCAAGGTCATATTCTAATTTTTGAATATGGCTCATTTCCACTCATTTCCAAAAAACGTTTAAGATATCGACAAATTATTTTTTCTAAATCGTTTGTTGTGACATGTCGTAACACGTAAATTTTGATTGCAAGGGTACGTTGAATGTGAAAGGGAGTTTTCTCCCCTTTGGTATTTAAAAATACGCGTATGGTGATATAACTCATTAACTAAACATAATTAAGACCTATGGTCTTTTGATTTGAGGTTCTTGGTTAATGACCTTGAAATTGATCACAAGGTCATAGCTTAATTTGACGTTCTGGATTTTGACCTTTGCTTTTACCCCATCTGTATACATAATAGTCATGAGACTTTTTGACAAACGGTATCAAACCATTTAAACTTTAAAAAACAACCGGAAGTGACCTTGTGTAAACCGGAAGTAGCTATTTATTGTACTTCATTACATAAAAGTATAAAAAAACAAGATATTTTTGGAATCAGTGTCAAGTAAATAGTCAAATATTATCGGAAATAGAGTTTTTCAAACCGGAAGTAAGAAATTATCTCCCTTATCTAAAAAAATATTGTTTAGAAAGCATATATTTTTGGAATCAGCGTACAATAAGCTATCATTTGACGATTGAAATGACATTTTAAACCTATTTTTACACTTTTCATATTAAAATACATTGTTTTGGTGGAAAGACCTTCAATTGTTCTCTGAACAATTGGTTTTTAATTTTTTTTTTTTTTTTCTGCCTAATTTTGTTCTTGCGATAAACATTTGTTTCGCAATATGTCGCTTAGATATTTGGTATATGATATCGAACAGTTTATGCGCTTTTGAAATTTACCCTGCGTAAACGAATACTTTTCTTTGTAGGAGTTATCTCCCCAAACACTGTTTTCCTTGTTAGCGCATCTCCTTCGCAACCGTAAAAGATTATGACAAATTTATTTTACAAAATTGCTCGTTATATCCTTCGCATGGTTTGTCCTATTTTGACCGAAGCGATATGACCGCTCCATATGAGAGTTATTTCCCCTTATGCATCTGATATAAGTGATATGAATTTCTATCTTATAAATCATAAGTGATAGAGACCTAGGATCTTTTGATTTGAGGTCCTTGGTCCCAAAAAATGGAAATTAGGTCAAGGTCAAAGGTCAAGGTCATATTCTAATATTTGAATTTGGCTTATTTTCACTTATATCCAAAGACTGTATAAGATATCAACAAATTATTTTTACTAAATTGTTAGTTGCGACATGTCGTAAGATGTAAATTTTGATTGCAAGCGTACGTTGAATGTAAAAGGGAGTTTTCTCCCCTCTTGTATTTAAAAATACGCGTTTGGTGATATAACTCATTAACTAAATATAATAAAGACCTATGGTCTTTTGATTTGAGGTTCTTGGTTTATGACCTTGAAATTGATCTCAAGGTCATAGCTTAATTTGACGTTCTAGATTTTGACCTTTGCTTTTATTCTATATGTATACATGATAAAGATATACAACTTTTAGAAAAAGGTATCAAACCATTTAACCTTGTAAAAAACAACCGGAAGTGACCTTTTTTAAACCGGAAATATCTATTTTTTTGTACTTTATTAATATAAAAGTATATAGAACCAGATATTTTGGGAATCAGTGTCAAGTAAATATTCAAATATAATCGGAAGTAACATTTTTCAAACCGGAAGTAACAAATTATCTCCCTTATTTAAAAAAAAATGTATGGAAACAATATATTTTTGGAATCAGCTTACTAGGAGCTATCATTTGACGATTGAAATGACATTTTAAACTTAGTTTCACAACTTTTCATATCAAAATGCATTGTTTTGATGGAAAGACCTTCAATTGTTCTCTGAACAATTGGTTTTTAATTTGTATTAGGATTTGTCTCCTCGACAGAAATCAAGATACAATAATATTATATACATTATACCAAAAAACTGTACAGCAAAGAAATATAAAGATTGTAAAATACTTGGTGACAGCTCAATGTGACATAGAAGCAAAAACCAAGGTAACCACACATCCTACTTCTCTTTATATTGAATACAAACAATTGTGTTGTTCATTATACACATAAAGTGGACAACACGTACTTCTTACGTACGACGGATGCCACATGTGGAGCAGAATCTGCTAACCTGAGATCACCCCTAGTTTTTCGGTAGGGTTTGTGTTGCTTAATCGTTAGTTTTCTATATTGTGTCATGTGTACTATTGTACGTCTGGTTGTCTTTTTCATTTTTAGCCATGGCGTTGTCAGTTTATTTTCGATTATGAGTTTGACTGTCCCTCTGGTATCTCTCGTCCCTCTTTCTTAATAAATATAAAATATCATGTTTACTAGTCTCATCAAATTTTATCAGAAACAAACATAAATGACCGAGTTTGTGTTCTGACAGATATAATTATTTTATTAAAATCTGAATTAACTTATTAACACGAAAGCGTTGAGAACATGTATGTGTTAATTACTTAGCCAGATAGAAGTAATCAAATGTAAATCATCTTTTAATTATTACAAATACGTACAAACAATGTTTAAAGTAAGATCTTATTTTTATTCGTTTTATCGAGAAAAAAAATCTTGATTCTAATATTTCATTCATTTCTTACAACCAATAGATACGAATCATATGAAGCATGTTGAATTTTGTTTTCTGATATTTTTTTGATTTTCCGTAAACATCTGAGTACATTTATTGATAAGAAGTTGTGCTTGCATTTTAATTTTAATACTATTATTTAAACTGAAATAATGTTTTCAAATCAACCAATATTTGTTATATTGAATTAGATGCTACTTTCTTCACTGATAATCTGTTTCCTTACATTTTGATGTACTTGGTTTAGAAGGAGTTGACGATAATACGTGCATGTTAAATTATTACTCATTTTAAATAAGATCGATCTACTGTGATTTAAAAAAAAATCCAAACCTTAATCAAGGTGTACTTACATTCAATAGATTTGTCTTTGCAAATGTTTATTTACTTGTTTTATTAAATGTTATCAATCATTAAACATAGTTAAGAACCAAAATTGTTTTTATTCATTTGTCAATGAAAGTTTCATTTTACTTTTCTGCTCATACTTGACCACATAACAAACATAATAAACATACTAAAGAACCAATGGTGTTTTTTTCTAAAAAAACAAAAAGGATAATTTTATTTAAAATCTGTTGAAGTTGTTTGAATAAAAATTTAAGAAGAGCATGTTGTGTTTACTCCCTACTCAGACAATATTAAATTTAAAGATCTAAAGTTAAATATTTAAAGGAATACATTTCTATTAGTTTGACACTTCTCTTTAAAAGAAATATTTCAAATAAAATCTAATGCAAGTTTTCACAGTTCGCAACATGAGTCTGAATCATATGATACGTCTTGTGTTTTGTTTTCTAACTTTCTTATAGATATGCGTCTGATTAAAATTCTTTATTTAACGTCGATGATATCAGGTTGTGTTTATATTCCAAGTTGTATACTATTTATTAAACAAATCTAATATATAACAACAGTTTCTGACAACACATTGTTTGATAATGTGTATCTAATACTGTACTATGTAATTTCACAAAATATAAGAAAAAAACAGAAAAAAAACAACATTTTATTAATATTGTATTTATGTTTGAGTCTGTCTCAGTTGAAAAAATATAGTCTATACATTAGTTTGAAAAAAATATTTTGAACGTGAAATATAAACACAATACATACTACAGGGTGATTTAAGTTCTGACAACTTACATAAGAACAGCCTGTTTATGTTAAAGTATAATATAAATACAAGTGTGACTCGAATTTGTATTAATATTTGATAATTGATTTGTATGATATATAATATGCTGATATTCGTTACTCTATCTGATTATACTGGGTTCATACGGTATCACCATCATTAGTATTATTCATCAGACAGGTACAATGGCCAAAACATATTCATTAGAAAATGTATAGTGTTAATTTACTTACCTTAACAACTGTAGGTTGCAAATCTGTAAATATAGACAATACACTGACCCATAGGAACTCCCTTTTATGCTTAAACTGTGAACTTCATATTCCAATAATAGTAAATACTTGTAAGAATTCCATGAAGGTGCAATACAACCAAATCATGGTATGTCACATCCGGTTAAAGGTCGAAAAAAATATTTCCTTGAATTTGACAGTTGTAGGTAGTTAATCCTACATTTTATTGCAGTACAACATTTCTTTTTTATCAACATATGTCTAAGGTATTACAAAGCACCATTACTTTTTTGTTTTGGGTTTCTATAGAATATTTTGTAAACTAGAGGTTGCATGGCTACTAAAGCTTGTACACAGGTTAAATAAGGGGATACATTTGATTGGTTAACTTCCAGTGATGGCTATTGTCTTATATCCAATGCAATCTTTGTGAATTGTTTTCTGTAGTACTAGACAGGATAAAACTGTACTCATGCCAAGTATTTCTTTATTTGAAACGAAGGAAAATTCTGCACAATTTTTTTAAAAGTACAAATTAACCAAAGACTAATGGGGAAATCAATGTTGGTATACACCTAAAACGATGCTATTCGTTGTATTGAAATGACTCCACCGGTGTTAACATTTACGCATTACTTACAAACAAAAGTTTTTTTTTAATGCAATCATACTGTACTGATCTAAATCATATGACACATGTTGTATTTTTATTACAGATCGATGAGATCAAGTTGTTATTTCTACGTTTGATATTATCATGATCATTATTTAGATATATCTGATGACTGACACATTTTGCAATCATCAAAAACTTTGTATTTGTTTTGGATATATATCATTTGTAAGAATTAATTAATACATAAACTGTATATATTATTTGAAAAATATTGCAAATATTCAGTGTTAGTATTTCGCCATAAAAGTAGGTTGCTGGTTTGGTGCTAATTTGAGATTTTTCTTTACCTAATCAAAGGCGGCTGTGAAAGAGAACCAATGTGTTAATCAGATACTACATATTTTATTTTGCTAAGTGACAAACAACTGATCCTATCTAAAAGTAAGAATAATATAACATGGGATCTTATTCATTTCTTTTATCAAAAGCATTCCATTGGTACTGCTACTTTCTTAAAAAAAAAGGTTTCAAAAGACAGTTCTTGTGTTAGTTCTGTTTTCTCAAATTGAAAATGATACCTGTTGTATTTTGTTTTCATATATTAGGTTTTTGGTAAACCTCTGATGTTAGTTGGCCGTTTAAAGCCGTAACAAGACCAAATGCAAAGATACATAATTTCTCTGAAGTATAATCCTCTTCAAACTAAATATTTACACATCACCTTGCTACATTCACACATAAAACTATCCTGGATCTTATAATAACGTTATAATTGTGGTTTTTTTTCTCGAACCAATTATTAAATAAATAAAGAATTTAAAACAACTCTTCAGAACTACGATTCTTAATGTATTGTATGTGTACTTCGATATCTTGCATCGAAACGGATCAAACAACATGATATATATTTTTGCAAATTCTTTTGAAACAAATGTTTTTTCATGCCCCCGCAACTGAAGGTTGTATAAATATTGTTTATCCCCTGTCTGTCCGTCCCATTATGGGTATATAGATATTTCACATAACTCCTCCTACAGTTTGAATCCTATGAAACTTTCACTTTGCTGTCTGTTTTTACATGCATTGAATATGTGCATGTTGTAAGAGTTTTGTTTTTGATCAATATTTTCTATTTTTGGATATAGTTGAATTTTGTCTTTTTGTAGTATTCCTTAGTGTTTCCAGATACATAACTGCTAGAAGTGTTACATGCGTTGTGTGGCCCTTTAACCTCGGACGCGGACGCGAGCGCTATATTTGGACATGCGCGCGGACCCGAACACTATATTTTGGCATTAACTCGGACGTTATAGTTTGACTTTACATTGGGATACACACCTTAGGGTATGATTCGCACGAACGCCATATGTGGGCCTATGTATGGACGCTAGACAGTAACGCCGTATTTGGGCCTTCGCGCGGACGCTAGACGCTGACGCTATATTTGGGGCTATGCTCGGACGCTAGATGCTAACGCTATAGTTGGACCTATGCGCGGACCCGAACACCATATTTGGGCCTCAGCGTGGACGTCAGAGTTGGACTTGACATGGGGATGCATACCTAAGGATATGACTCACAAGAACATCGTATTTGGGTGCAGAGGCTATAGTTTTGCTTAGGCACGGACGTTATACCTTAATGTTGGACTAGGATACCCTCCAAGGTGGACACTATTAGTGACCTTAGAAAGTGGACGGTATATTCTCGAAAACGGACGCGAATTTTTCTTTGCTAAACGCTTACCAAACCCCTAGATAATAAGTCTGTGATAATTTTCTAAAGAATATTCTACCTCTTAAAATAGTTACTGCTTATACATGCTTATAACAACTGTAAGAATTCTCCAATTAATTAAAATGTTTGATATCAATACATAAAATATTTATCTTCTTATTTCTAGTTTTTGGATTACTTATCCTATAAACATGACAATCGTGAAACATTCAGTAGTATTGCTTTTCTATTTCTTACAACCACTTAATTAATATTATATGGTGCTGAATAAGATGACACCTTAAATAATTAGATGAAGAGATACAGCACATTTTGGTGATTAAAAATCTTTATACACTTTCTTTCAATAACATGTTTACAGGTGTACACAGGTTTTTATCTGGTCCTAATTAAAAAACAACTACTATAGAAATATCGTCTATGACATAAATTAATTTATTTCGTTTTTAAATTTCTTATCTTATAAGCCGTAAATATTAGGTAGTATTGCTTTCCACATCATTTGAACCACTTATAATTAATATCATATGATTAAAATTTCACCCAAAATGATTAACTAATATCCACATCTGGTTCTTAAACATTGTTTCTCATTTATTAATATCGTATCGTCAACGGCCGTAGTTGATTTTTATCTTCAAAAATACACGGATATGTATTTAATCTATCTATATTTATATACGAGGTTTTGATGGAGTTTATAATAATGGGCATACAAAAAAAGAGAATAATGGACAAATAAATAAATAAATAAAGAATAAAGAAAGATTTAAAAAATATAAAGAATAAATGTTGTCTGCTAATCTGTATGGAATAGAGAAATATACGGCTGTTAAACTATGAGGAATAAAGAACTATGGGCTGTAGAATTATTTAAAAAAGAATACAAACGAATATAAATAGTATGCTGTAAGATTTCTCTTTACTTATCCTTTAGTTGTTGTGCACGTGAAGGAATTATGACTGTGCAGAGAAACCAGAACCGGTTTGAACCGGTTAAAATAAGCAGATACTGGCTCTGAAGGTGGGGGCTCTTAGTATACGGTCCAATCAAACAATTTTGATCTCTACATAAAACTGGTTTGAAGATAAAAAAATGCTTAAGGAAGAGAGATAGGTCAGGACGAGTACAGAAACGATAAAAGTTGTATTTATAATTTTTGTCAACCGTATAGAAGCTAAATACGTCGACTGTACTAATCTATTTATCCACAACACGATTTAGCATGTCAACAAACAGTTTGTCTCTATCCAATGTATCCTCATTTTCAGGTACTCCAAATTTCCCTCGCTTTATCACAAGACCTATACCTATTGTATTTATTGTTAAATTGCATGAAATATTTGCCACTAGACGTTCAGCAACCAACTACTTTTTACGTTTATTTCTTAACTACGGGGTTGGGTTGAATAAAGCTATAGGAGAGAGACTAAAGGTTAAACTGAAATGAACATTATGGACCAGTTTTGTTTATCTATTAATAGCGAAGACTCGCTTTCAACGTTTGCAAACAATGTAGGTGGCAATTTCAAAGTGCGGCTGCCAAAACGCTATACGTTAGATGGATCGTGGGAATGTGCATTTTTGGAGGTGTCGTTCATACCGGAATTAGAAGCGTCAACGAGACGTATGTATTTCTGTTCCGATTTCGTGCACCAGTCGTACGTGAGGGAAACGGCTCTCCTTATTCTCCAGTCGATACGGTTACTGAATGAAGATATCACGGACGTGACGTTTGGGAAACCAATCTATTTTCCGGTCACCAGAAATGTAATTGTATCACATCGAATTTGTAATGAGAGACGATCATTTGCAAATATGTCGTCTAAAAGATGACCACGTATGTCTCTTGCTACATTTTCGCAGGAAGAATCTATAAGAGGAAACTACACATTCATATTTAGGACATTACGAATATGTTAAATTGCAACATTTGCCGTGAAGTATATGTGTTGCCGCACGATCTTCAAAGACATATGAGAAGTAAGCATTCTTCCGATGAGTCACTATACCACCCAGATGTTACCCAGCAGCAGCAGCAGCAGCAGCAGCAACAACAGCAGTAGGAGGCTTTTGTGTTCAGACACCCTTTTACCATGATCGTGTCCGGTCCCACCTACTGCGGAAAAACTCATTTTATGAAAGATGTGTTTCAACACATAAAAAGACTGTGTAGTCTTAGTCCAGAAAGAATTATTTGGTTGAATAATAGGTGGCAACCTCTTTAAGAGGAAATACAAAGAACAGTGCTTCCACGCGTTAAATTCATTCGTGGAATTCCTTTTAATCTCGAAAGGGACGATTATTTCGATCCCAACATTCGAAACATGATCCTATTAGATGATCTGATGTCGACCTCGGCCAAAGACTCCAGATTAAATGATTTGTTTACGGAAGGGAGTCACCATAAAAATTTATCGGTCGTCGTTTTAAATCAGAATTTATACTTTGGCGAAGACCCCACCCAAAGACGAAACTGTCATTATCTCGTTCTCTTTAATAACCCCATTGATCGACAGCCCATCATGACTCTGGGCCGTCAGTTGTATCCTTCTCGAGGAGACTTCTTTCTCCGTACATTCGAAGAGGCAATGATCACACCTTTCGGATACCTTCTTGTTGACCTAAAAACTAGAACCCCGGAAGCCTCCAGATTGCGCACAGAGGTCTTGCAGATCGGCGAAGGAGAGACACCAGACCGAGATATGGAGGACGACCGTCTCTCCGAAGACGAAAGTTTGGTCTCCTCAGACGAAGATATGGCCGACGAGACAACAGACGTATCGTCGGACGATGCTAAGAGACGAGAAGATCTCATCGCCTGTCGGGATTGTGGAGTAGTGTTTGATCACCTGCGTGGATTGGAAGCTCATAGTCAGTCATTGGGTGGCTTTTCATTTTCCCGCATCGGGTCGACCATTGTTCTGCAGAAGTTGATAAGAACAAGTGGGGTACATTATACATGTTATAAGTTACTCACTATTACATAAACCTCTATTTGGAATATTGAAGTAGGTACTAAACTGACAAATTTCACTAACATCAATTTCATGTGAATTTAAATTCATGTGGATCTCACGTGAAATTCTCGTAAATCTCATCTAAAGTTTATACGTAAAATCAGTTAATGCGAGTTGCATATTAATCTCACGTAAAACATACGTAAATTTCAGGTGAAAATCCCATAATGATTTTTTTCATGTGAAATTCACCTGATTTTGTAAAATATCGTTATACAAATCACAATTACATTTTCAAACTTTGAAATCATTATTAATATTTACATTTTGTATCTATTTAGTATATGGTGTTTTATTGTTATTGCTGTCAAGATATCAGGATCTTCTAAACTCATGGAACTAGAACATCTTTTTAACTATTTGTTTTATTTTAAATTCAACGGACAATTTTAATCGTAAAGACAGGTTTGTAACCATTTCAACACGTTTTTGTCTTTTGTCTGGTACAAATATAAATATACAGGCTGTCAAACAGATACAACTCACAACAATCATACATCGAACAATCTTGATGTTCATCACACACATTTAAAGGCGGCAACGTTTATTATTGTTTGCTATCTAAACATAATTTCATTGGACACTAACTTGTATTACCATATTTTAAAGTTAACCTGGTCAGGGAGGCCAAAAAGCAAATGCATATTTCCTATCTAAATTAATTAAATACTATTGTGTAAACATCTAAATTCGATAATATTAATTAAGCATAAATTATATCACTAATATGTAAATAAGATCTCAGACTTATAGAACTATATAAAGCTGGATTATATTTTCCCTGTGATTCTTCTGAGTCTATTGATTAATTTTCTTTTTCCATTTTTTTTTTTTACTGACCGTTTTGAAGGAAGTTTACACGGACACTGACTTCGAATAAATTCCCAGTTCACTGAAAAATATTCGAGAATCTGATGTACAGTAGTTGTCGTATGTTTATATAGTTCATACGTGATTTCGTTATTCGTTTTTATATAGATTAGACACTTGGTTTTCCGGATTGAATGGTTTTACACGAGCATTTGTTGGGGCTCTTCATAACTTACTGTTTGGTATGAGCCAAGACTCCGTGTTGAAAGCCATACCTAGGCCTATAATGATTTACTTTCATAGGTTGTTATTTGGATGGCGAGTTGTCTAATTGGCACGCATACCACATATATCTATACACAACTGAAAATTTTGCCATGTGTTTAGGGATTTGATTTCCTCTGAATTCTGTATTTTTGTGGTTTTATTGGTTTGCACGCTTATAATACATCCTCGTCTGTTACACTTCACTGATAATGAATCAACTTACACTATCATGTGTGATGATATTTTCACATTTAGATGTAATGAATCGGCACCAATTAAATGATTACTACAATGTAACGAGGATTCTGATACA
Source organism: Mytilus galloprovincialis (assembly GCA_037788925.1). Taxonomy (NCBI): domain Eukaryota; kingdom Metazoa; phylum Mollusca; class Bivalvia; order Mytilida; family Mytilidae; genus Mytilus; species Mytilus galloprovincialis. Next base: position 84,989,354 of record CM075338.1, read on the forward strand.
TTCACACTATTCTAACAATGAATCGGCACCAATTAACAGACTTTTGACGAGGTACTGATAAATTCACAGACTGTTGATAAGGATCCGAATTAATTCTCACTTTTCTGATGATGATACCCACCAATTCAAAGAAAATTGACAAGAATCTGGCTTAATTCCGACTTCTTTGAAGATTCTGTTCAATTCAATAAAACAAAACATTTCAAACAAATTTAAACTTTGTTTCGTCCCTCTTTAGTTTACACACAACCGATTTTAATGTAGTGTCAGCATATAAATTAGTTGTTGATTTTAATATAGTGTCAGCATATCAGTTAGCCGTTGATTTTAATGGAGTGTCAGCATATAAATTAGCCGTTGATTTCTCTAGAAGAGTAGCTGGTCATCTTACTTAGTTTTGACCATATATTTCAGCGATTTGTATTGTATTGATAAATTTTACACAACATTGTCCAGTTGAAGACACAGTATGTGATGTTTTTTTTATATGTAAATATCATCAATTGGAAAGAATACTAGTTTCAGTTACTGCACGTGAAAGATAATTGCATTTCTTCCGTTTCTTGCTGTGGTTAAGAAGCTTCTTTGGTCCGATACATCTTCTTGTTTTTCTGAATCACCACAAACTAATGTTGTTAGTCAGATATGTTTAATAAACAATAAATATGTGTTGGATTATAAACATGTGGGTCTTATTGTACAGGTCTTTTTGCACTGAATCATTCTTTGTTTTGTTTTGTTTTCTTACAACGAAAATATTTTAAAACATTTTATTGTCCTTTTTTTTGAGAAGTTGACCAGTTGTGTTAAAATATTAGGTAAGATAGTATTACAAACATACCAAATTCCGAGGAAATTTCCAAACGGAAAGTCCCTAATCAAATGGCAAAACTAAAACATGATCAGATAAAAAAAATAGTAACAAAAATAGTCGTGTCAATAACATAAAAAGATGCTTTTATTTACTTGTCTAATTGATAGAAATCTAAAATTTTAACAAGTTATACATTCTAAAATGTATTTAAAAAAGACTGTCCTATATTCTTTTGTGGTTTTCTATATTGTGATGTCATGCTATTGTTTCAGAAAAAGGGAGAAGTTTTGGTACCAATAAAACGTTTAATCCCGCTGCAAATGTTTTCACCAGTCCTTACTCAGGAATCTGATGTACAGTAGTTGTCGTTTGTTTATGTTATTTATACGTGTTTCTCGTTTCTCCTTTTTTATATAGATTAGACCGTTAGTTTTCCCGTTTGAAGGGTTTTACACTAGTCATTTTGGGACCCTTTATAGCTTTTTGTTTAGTGTGAGCCAAAGATCCGTGAGGAAGGCCGTGTATTGACCTATACTAGTTTACTTTTATAAATTGTTATTTGGATGGAGAGTTGTCTCAGTGGCACTCACACCACATCTTCCTATATCTCTTTATTCTATCTATACATTTCTGTAGCAAAATTGTATTTACTGGAATAGTGCTGATGATGGGTATATGTTGTTTATATAGAATATACAGACATGGAACGAATTAATACATATTGTACATTCTTGTTTCGTTAAAATCTGTTTGAATATGCTGTTTCGTTACACGTTTCGTTGACATACTTATTCAGATACTTTTAATGGAAACAATATTTGATTATGAATTATAAAATAACAATGTATTCATTCATATTCACAAAGGTTATGAACAGGCTATAATTCTCTACATCAATCTGATTCCTAAATTACTATTGTTAAAACAGATTTAATGCAAACTAATGTTTCGACAAGCAGCTTTTTGTTTCATTGTTAGATTTTATTTGTATTTGAGTATATCTCAACCTAAAACAAATCAGTCGTTCATCAGTATTTTGAAATGTATTGAATAAATGTAATCCTAATATCACAAAATAAAGTAAGTTAAATAAGTATTTCTTTTGTTTTAATATTAATTTGTCTGTTATATATGTTGTTCATATTTATGTCATCTCGTCTACGACTGAAGTTATAATGTCTGTTATATGTGTTGATATTACAGCTTGGATTTACACCATTATTAGTCGCTGTCCAGAAAGGAAACTTAGATATAGTCCAATACCTGATCACTGTGGGCTGTCAAAGAGATGCAAGAACCAATGTAATTATGATTTTTATTTGATCCTTCTACTCTTTATTGTGAATAAATACAAAAGCATGTTGTAAATCAGAGAACTTTAATATATTCCTAATATAGTTAACACAATCTTGTTCCCTTTTCTAGAATGTGACCATCCACATTATACTTGTAACAGAGTTTGTGCTAACATAATCAACCAGACCGTTGCCACATGTGTCATTTTATATGTTTTGTCAAATTTTATCCGATAAAACATGATTAATCACCAAGTTTGTGTTCTTACAAAAATAAAAAAAAAATAAAATTGCTATGTTTTGCAAGATAATATGTTGTGGTAGCTCCTTATTCGGATAATATTAATTCATGTAATTCTTTAGAAATAATTCAAATCCGTTTGAATTAAAGCAAATACATTTAATCATTTTGTAAAATGATGTAGCGAAAGGAATTTATTGATTGGGTTAGTTCATACAATTTGTTTTCCATCAATAAATCTCAGTCATATGAGGCATATTTGATTTAGTTTTGTGATAGTTTTGTCTGATTTTTTAAAATATCTGACTGTCATTGTTCAGAAGTTGATAAGAACAAGTTGTGGTACATTCTTAATCACTCACTATTATTTAAACCTTTACTTGTTATATTGAAGTAGGTTTTGTTCTGGCAAATTTTCCTTACATCAGTTTCACTTGAATTTAAATTCACGTGAATCTCTCGTGAATTTCTCGTAAATCTCATCTCAATCGAATTTATACGTGAAATCAGTTAATGCGAGTTTCATGTTAATCTCATGTAAAACTCACGTGAATTTCACGTAAACATCGTACTTTAAATATATGTTCAAATTTAATAAAAATCATGAAAAATACAAAATACAAATTTTCAATTGTGACATTCGTGTAAAAGTTTTCAGGTGATATTCATCTCAAACGACCTTATTCATGAAACGAACGCTTAAATGTTCATGTGGATTTCTCGTGAATTGCTATTCACATATGCAACAAAATAACAACCCGTTGAAATTGAAAACCAAAATTGTGTAGGATATTGTTGTTGATTTAATATTTATGAATCAATCAAATGAAGGTCATCACTCACAATTTTACGGTCGCCATCATGAGCTGATTGACCATTATGACAAAAGTGTGTCAGAAATCATATCTGATATTCTTCCTCAGTCATAATAACCTTCCATCATTACCGAACTGAACAAAGAAATAACACGACGAGTGCCGTATACGGAGCAGGAAATACTTACCCTTCTGGAGCACCTGATTTCATTCCCGGTTTTTAGTGGAGTTCGTGTTGTTTCTTAATGATTATTTATAACTATTGATGTAAATGTCCTTTGGTTTTGTGAGTTTTTGTTTACTCCTTGGTTTTGATTATTATTGTCTTACATCAAAGTAAATAACTATGTTTGCGGACTATACCTGAGGTCTGCCGAGCCATGTGTAGAATACCGAGGACGTTTTAAATATTTACATGAAAGTACATAGCTATGTTTACAGTCTATACCTGAGATATGCCCGAGCCATGTGTACGATACCATGGAAGTTTTAAATATTTCCATGAATGTACATAACTATATATATGTTTCCAGACTATATCTGAACAAGAAATTAAATTGGTGTGGCCTTAAAAGGTTTGATAATCGTTTACATGCATTACCGTAAAGCTATTTCCATAGATAAAATAATGTCTATGAAATAGTTTTTCTTTTTACCTTTTTTTCTTAAATTGATTAAGTTTTCTCTTGCGATCTCTGAAGATTGAATTATGCTACAGCATTTTAAATTTGAAAATTATAAAAACATTACTTTGACATGTTTGACTTTACTTTGTGAGTACAAAATCTCAATGATTGATTGTGTACCCTTGTTATTTTCTTATCACCCTTATTACAACACTAACTGTCGATTTCTTCTGTGAATACAAAATCTCAATGATTGATTGTGAACACTTGGTATTTTGTTATCACCACTATTACAACACTAACTGTCGATTTCCTCTGTGAACACAAAATCTCAATGATTGATTGTGTACCCTTGTTATCGTACTACCCCTATTACAACACTAACTGTCGATTTCCTCTGTGAATACAAAATCTCAATGATTGATTGTGTACCCTTGTTATTTTGTTATCACCCTTATTACAACACTAACTGTCGATTTCCTCTGTGAATACAAAATCTCAATGATTGATTGTGTACCCTTGTTATTTTTTATCAGTAATCTAGTTGCAATAAAATGTTACAACTAGAAAAGTCTGATTCTATGAATTTGAAGCAAATCCTATATTGTATTGATAGATAAATATGCATGTTCCTGGTCATGATAACAGTCAGGTCACAATCAACGTCGGTTAGATATAAAAAAAAAAAAAAACTTATCGTTTGAGTAAATGGCCAAAATTCATTAATTTACTTTTAAAAAAGTAAAATAGCCAGGACCTCACAACTTTTAGTCGGTCAGGTCATTGTCAACGTTGGTAAGGTCACAAATTTCTAATACTTTAATCATTTATTTTTATTCTTTTTTATGTATTTAATCATGAAATCTTATTATCTTTCAAGTTTGAGATAAATCCCTTTAGAAACAGAGAAGTAAGAAGTCATTGATAATGTTGGTCAAGTCATAATCATATGACGTTTTCGAATTGTTTTAAACAAACATTGTTTTGCTTTCTGCTGTATGTGTATTAAAAGGCGGAATTTGATCATATATCAAATTTGAGATAAATCATTTGAGATATAAAAAAAAAATATAAGCATGTTTTATTAGGTTCTGTATTTGTCCTGTCATCGGTCCAGTCATTAGTGTAACTCATATTTAAACAATGTTTTAACAAAGCGCAAACCCAACGGTATGGAATAAAACTAACGGTAAAGAATTTAAAAACAACGGGTTAGTTTTTCATGCTGAAGAATGACAAATCAATGCGTTAGTTTTTAGTACTAACTCGTTGAAAGTGAAAACCAACGCGTTGAAAATTTTATAAGGTATGTACATATTGCTGTTGACACGATTTGATTTGATTTGATTGTTGGTGTTATTACGCTTATGTGGTATTTTGTGTCGGGAAGATCTTCGATAAGAAAACTGACAATACTTGCCAATTAAGATTGGAGTCAAGTTCATCCGGACGCCAATGCTACGAACGGTTACTCTCATGTATTACTTTGTGTACTGACATTATCCTTTTGTAAACATCTGATATGATTTGTTGATAAATTGTTGATGCGAAAACGTTCTTGGTTGCATTTTGGAGATACAATTATATACACGCAGATCCACTGTCAAACAATTAAAAAAAACCAATACTTGTCATATTATATTTGTATTTGTCTCCTCGACAGAAATCAAGATACATTAATATCATTTAAATTAACTGACGTGTGTGCTATCATATCCAGTGTTTATATGTATAACATAAACATTTTCAGTAAATGAATACATGTTTGATGAATTATATGTATGTTGGTCTTACAGGAGGGTTTTACACCGCTATTGTATGCTGTGCAGCTAGGACATATAGAGATTGTAAAATACTTGGTGACAGCTCAATGTGACATAGAATCAAAAGCCAAGGTAACCACATATATCATCTTATCCTACTCCTCTTTATATTGGATAAAAACAAATGTGTTGTAAATAATACAGGTACAGTGGACAATCCATACTTCTTAGTAAATATAAAATGTCATGTTGACTTGTCTCGTCCAATTTTATCAGAAACAGACATAAATGACAGAGTTTGTGTTCTGACAGAAACAATTATTGATAAAAATTTAAATTAACTTATTAACACGAAAGAGCTGAGAACACATATGTTAATTTCTTAGCCAGATAGAAGTAATCAATGTAAATCATCTTTAAAAAATACAATTATATAGAATTATCTAAAAACTTGTTGTATATGTGTAGTGTAAAGAGTAAACAGTTATCTAAATCAGTTTTTACCACTAATTCTAATGATATATATTGTATTTATTTTTGCTTCACAATATTGTCAAGTTGATGACACAGTATGTGATGTTTGTTACACATTGGAAGAACACTTTTTTTCTGTTTTTTTCGTATCTGTTGTTCAAGAAAAGTTTTGGTTGTTACACACTATTATTTAAACCTTTATATGTGATAAGTAGGTACGACACTTGCAAAGTTCACCGACATCAATTTCTCGAAAATCTATTCTCAAACAAGTTTATACATGTAATCAGTTAATGCATGTGTGAAAGGGGTCTCTTCCGGTATAGATGAAATAAACGAAAGACTTTCTGGGTTCGGATAGTTTTATTACCAGAGAATAAAAACTCTGAAATAACAAGATTATAAACATTAATGATAGTTCATGTAACATATAGAATATATTATACACATATTATATCACAGACAATTTAAATACAGTTCAAACGATTCCTAATATAATAGTGTTACTATAAACAGTAGATACACATTTACTATGGAATGTTCATTCATTCAATCGTGTAGTGAAATGTACATCACATGTCACATGTACTTTAACAAACCGGTTTCTCTGACCGACATTTAATTATAACGGTAACCAGTTTTATTGCGTTTACAATCACATATATTAAATGTATCTTAAAATTACTTCTCGCAAGTACATGAAAGTTTACAATTAACTTAATAAATATTACAACATTCAAAAAGTATTTACTATGTCTGAATACCAACATATAAATTCTACCACTGATTTGCTAAAAACGCGCAAATCGCCAATGGAAATAATCCATGAATAACTATCATTTCTATAGTATAAAATAATACAAAAACTACAAATTATGCGCTTACCACTTGTGGAGTGAGTTCTCTAGTAAATAAGGAACTTGGCACAAAGTAAATAGTCTACATCAGAGTCCTAAAAACCAAAATACAATAATAAGAACGGACTCTTCGTAATTATATAAAATACTAATCGCATGACAATTGTATTCAATTCGTCCATATAAAAATAGCATTACGCTATCATGTAATTCGAACATTCTTTTCACAATATAATGTAACTTATTATACATGCCGCCATTTTCCTACATGCAGTATTCGTAAAATACTGTTATTACGATATCTCTAAACATTACATAATTACGCTATGATCAGCGGCAAATATTACATTACTTTATAAAAATACGACCTAGCTTCTTTACCAAAAATACGCTCATTCAAATCTTTCATTCCGATGTTATAAACATGCAATCTGAAGAGTATTTACTCGAAAATAAGAAAGTTAACCAAATCTATTAATTCGTGTCAAAATGTTAATAAAGAAGAAAGTGCAACTTACTAGTCATGTCTGGAAAACTATGTAGATGAATATAGTCAATATACAATCTGTCAATATGGGTTTCTGCTATAATAGTCTGGGTAAATAATGGACGTCTTTCACTGACCAGTGTCCAGGTAAATTCTACCCAACGTACACAGAGGAAAACTCAATTTAACCGCCAATAACCAAGAACCAATCAAAACAAGAGTTCAATTTCAACCCCCATGAATATGTATGAGTAACATTACTCAATACGTAAATTATATACTAAATCAAGTCATACAGGATAAATATCCTTTAGTAAAAATACTTTGCAAGAGTGAAATAATTAAACTAAAGACTAATAAGAATTTGATAAGTAGATTTTTAATATAAATCAATGATTTCAAAAGTGCAAATTACATAATTTATTAAGCATGAAAAATCACTCTTCTACATCCTCCCCTCTGTTGAAAAAATGACTTCCATGTCATTAGAACTGTCTCCCCCTCTCCAGAAAGCATGGCGTACTCGACATGATGGAACACTAAAGGTCACTCTCCATAATCTTCATAATGGTTCTGGAAAGCTCTGGCTCTTGTCCTTTAAATCTACCATTCTCTGCTTGATGTAATAACCAATTTACTCTCATCAACCAGTCTGGCTGTGTTGTGGCCTGTTTGGACGTGGTGACGTAGTCCTTGAGATAAGCTGGTGGTTTGCGTTCTCTCTGGGGTCGAGTAACTGGTGAAAATGGTGAATGTCGTGGTGGTGTTGGCAATATACGACGTTGTCGTTGTCTCTGTGGTGGTGGTGTTGGTGTTGGTTGTTCTGTCTGAGCTTCTGTGGGTACATCTGCCGGTCCAAGTGACGTGTCGGTCAGCGCACTGCCATCTACCATATCTGAAGTGTCATCTTCATCCTCATGGCCCGTCGCTGTACCATTACCATCGTCAACTACAGGGGTTGGTTCTCCAGCATTCGTCTCAGCTAAAGGAAGAGCGCCCCCTCCAAAATCAGAGCCCTGTCCTCTCTCAACACTAACATGGCCGTCACCAGTAGCATTGAGAGTACCTGTTGTCTGGTCCACTTCCACACTTGTAGCATCATTGTCACTGTTGCTCTGTGGGCTCATCTCAGACACAATTACATAGTAATCCTGCTCCGACCCTTCATCTGATTCCGTCTCATCAATCTGCTCAATGCTTTCAGACTTTGTCGGTTGTTTCCTGGTAGGCTGTCTCACTTTCTGCCTGGCTACAGGTGCAGGATCCTTTCTCTTTTCTTTATCACTCGGCAGGAATCCAATCGGGAGTAGAAGGTTTCGGTGTAGTGTTCTCTTCTTTCCCTCTCCATTTTCTCTCTAAACCACGTACACTGGGATGTCGCTGTTTGGCTGTGAAACAAGTAGGTACGGGTCTTCCTCCCACTTGTCTGCAATCTTATGTTTTCCGTCGAAGGCTACTCTCCTGACAAGTACTCTGTCGCCGGGTTGCAGAATGGCTCCTCTAACTTTCTTGTCATAACCTGACTTCTGTCTTTCTTGTGCTGTTCTTGCTGATCTTGTTGCTAACTCGTAAGCCTTCTTAAGTCGCTGTTTCATGGCATCAACATACTTCGTTGCTGGTTCTTTCTTGCAGTTTATGTCTAAACCAAAGGCAATGTCCACTGGTAATCTTGGTGGTCTTCCAAACATCAAGTAGTATGGTGAAAAGCCAGTTGTTGTCTGTCGAGTACAATTGTATGCATGAACGAGTCCAGCGATGTGCGACTTCCAATCCTTCTTCTGTGTTGCTTCAAGGGTACCAAGCATACTGAGCAGTGTTCGGTTGAAGCGTTCTGTCATGCCATTCCCCATAGGATGATATGGCGTGGTTCTCGACTTCTCCATTCCAGTAATGTGACATAACTCTTTGATGATGTTGGACATAAAGTTAGCGCCTTGGTCCGAGTGGATTCTCTTCGGCAAACCATAGTGAACAACAAAGTGGTTGAAGAAGGCTTCTGCTGTTGTCTTTGCAGTCTGGTTTCTAGTTGGAACAGCTAAGGCATATCGGGTGAAATGGTCGGTGATAACCAGTACATTTTCATAGCCGCCTTTGGATTTCTCTAATGACAGGTAGTCCATGCATACAAGTTCCAACGGTTGAGAAGACTCTATGTTGATGAGTGGTGCTTTCTCGTTGGCTGGTGTTTTACGTCGTACACATCTGTTGCAATGGCTTATCCAATTTTCAACATCTCTGGTCATACCATACCATACAAAGCGATCTCTGACTAGTGAAAGTGTCTTGTCACGGCCCTGGTGTCCCATATCATCATGAAGTGCTGTAAGGACTGTGGTTATACAGGCTTCTGGTAAAACTTGCTGTTTTACTGGCTCTTGGTCGATGTTGATTTCTCTGTACAGTATGCCATCTTCTAGTATAAGCTTGTCAAAGTTGTTGATAAACCAGATGTTCCATGGCGTTCTTTCTATCTGATGTTTGGCTGGCTTTCTATGCTCTTGGACCCAGTATAACCATTCTTTCATAATATTATCGTTCTTTTGTGCTGTTTTGATGTTGACCATAGACTTTGGTGGCAAAGATGGCTCATCAGCTGTTGTCGTTGACATTGACAAACATTGCAGGTATGGCTGAACGTGCTGCAAGTTACAAATGGCCTTCACGGATTCAGTGCACATGCTGAAAGTGTTGGTCTTTCCGAGCAGTCCTGGTAACCTTGACAAACCATCAGCATCAGCGTTGGCTTTACCTGGTCTGTAGACGATGTTGAAGTCATATGCTGATAAGGCTGCAATCCATCTATGTCCAGTAGCATCTAACTTGGCCGTTGTAAGGACGTATGTCAACGGGTTGTTGTCTGTTAGCACAGTAAACTTGTTCATGTAGAGGTAGTCTTTAAACTTCTCAGTGACAGCCCATTTCAATGCAAGAAACTCAAGCTTGTGTACTGGGTAGTTCCGTTCTGCTTTACTAAGTCCACGACTGGCATAAGCTATGACTCTTTTCTTGTTGTCTTGTTCTTGGTAGAGTACAGCACCAAGTCCTAGCATGAAAGCGTCTGTATGCAGCTCAAAAGGTTGGTTATAGCGTGGAAAACCAAGTACTGGTGGCTTCTGTAGCTGTGACTTCAAGTTGTTAAAGGCTTTGTCTTGTTGTTCACCCCATATCCAGTTTGATGGTTGCTTATAGTTGGACTTGCATCTCTTAGACTTGTGTGGCGCTGGCATTAAATCTGTTAACGGTCTGGCGATCTTGCTGAAATCTTTCACAAACTTTCTATAGTAGCCAACAAAGCCGAGAAACTGTCTAACCTCTTCTGGTGATGTTGGTTTTGGCCAATTCTTTACTTTCTCTAACTTGGCTGGATCAGGCTCAATACCATGTTTGGAGACAATGTGGCCAATATATTTCACTTTCTCTTGGAAGAATGCGCATTTCTTGGGTGATAACTTCAAACCACTTTCTCTTAATCTCTGTAGAACTCTCTCAAGACGTACTAGGTGTTCCTCATAGCTGTCAGAAAATATGATGAGGTCGTCTAGGTAAATGAAGCAGATGTTGAGATGAAGGTCGTCTAGGATATCTTCCATCAGCCTCTGGTATGTTGCTGGGCTGTTGACAAGTCCAAATGGAAGGCGATTGAACTCATAGAATCCTAGTGGTCCTACTGTGAAGGCTGTTCTCTGTTTGTGTGATTCTTCAAGCTCTACAATAATTAGTATAATCAAAATCAATCTTATAATCAAACTCTTTATAAGAAATCAATAATCAATACACCACACTATATATATAATCAAATACAGTTCTATTAACTAACTCTAGTTAATACTAATAATGTCAGATACACATTATGTAAACAAAATATCAACAATAAAATACAACTGTATACTCAAGTATACCATTGGCAGAAAAAAATACCAGTTTCAAAAATCTTTTTTAAGATTTGCCTAGTCTTTTTCAGTTATACTCAGTTACAAATATGTATAATCAAGTCTAAAATACCCAATAATATATAACAACTCTACGATCTAGATGAATACCAATTTCAGAACATTATGTGTTTATGTGTCACATCATAATGTATAAGTACTATATACTATAACTGTATACGATAGTGTTGCTTTCTGTGTTTACTTTAATCTGTATAAGTCACATATGGTTTTACTAGCTGTACAAACGAACTCTCACTATAACCAAACTGTCACTGTGTATATGCAAGTGTGTATGAAAAATAAAAAAAATTGAAATGACAAAGTCAAAACGTCAAGTGCTATGACCAAGTTCTGATGCACCAGATATTTTTTTTAATTAATGTATACTAAGTGCAAGTATTGATGCACCACTACCAGTTCACACTAAACGTGGTGTTTCAATCAATCATAGACTAAGTCAGTGACAGTATAAGACTATACCCTAGATGTAAATGAAAAAATAAAAAAAATAAAATAAAATAAAAGTGTCTTTTTCAATCAGGTTTGTGTAAAAATGTGTGAAAAAAAAACTAAGTGTTGAAAGCAACCTATGCTGTATACAAGCTACAATATAAATATAGTAAAATTGCCTACCTTATAAATAAGAATATTTTCCAACACAAATAATCAATGCACAAACACAATGTACAATAATCAAAAGCAAATGTCAAGTTTTCAAATATTGAAAATTAAAAAGTCTAAGTTACAATAAAGTAACTTCCGGTACAACAATCTTCTAAGTCGGTTATACTGTATACATGTATGTAAACAAATACACGTGGACAACGGAGGTAAACATCAACACGTGCACGTGATCTGGAAAATATGCGTGACATCACTATTGGTAAACATCAACATCTACGGGTAGAAAGACAATAATTCTGAAACATCGGACTTCTGACGGATCTCTCTGTGCCACATCATTCCATAATACTTCGTGGGCGCCAAATGTGAAATGGGTCTCTTCCGGTATAGATGAAATAAACGAAAGACTTTCTGGGTTCGGATAGTTTTATTACCAGAGAATAAAAACTCTGAAATAACAAGATAATAAACATTAATGATAGTTCATGTAACATATAGAATATATTATACACATATTATATCACAGACAATTTAAATACAGTTCAAACGATTCCTAATATAATAGTGTTACTATAAACAGTAGATACACATTTACTATGGAATGTTCATTCATTCAATCGTGTAGTGAAATGTACATCACATGTCACATGTACTTTAACAAACCGGTTTCTCTGACCGATATTTAATTATAACGGTAACCAGTTTTATTGCGTTTACAATCAAATATATTAAATGTATCTGAAAATTACTTCTCGCAAGTACATGAAAGTTTACAATTAACTTAATAAATATTACAACATTCAAAAAGTATTTACTATGTCTGAATACCAACATATATATTCTACCACTGATTTGCTAAAAACGCGCAAATCGCCAATGGAAATAATCCATGAATAACTATCATTTCTATAGTATAAAATAATACAAAAACTACAAATTATGCGCTTACCACTTGTGGAGTGAGTTCTCTAGTAAATAAGGAACTTGACACAAAGTAAATAGTCTACATCAGAGTCCTGAAAACCAAAATACAATAATAAGAACGGACTCTTCGTAATTATATAAAATACTAATCGCATGACAATTGTATTCAATTCGTCCATATAAAAATAGCATTACGCTAACATGTAATTCGAACATTCTTTTCACAATATAATGTAACTTATCATACATGCCGCCATTTTCCTACATGCAGTATTCGTAAAATACTGTTATTACGATATCTCTAAACATTACATAATTACGCTATGATCGGCGGCAAATATTACATTACTTTATAAAAATACGACCTAACTTCTTTACCAAAAATACGCTCATTCAAATCTTTCATTCCGATGTTATAAACATGCAATCTGAAGAGTATTTACTCGAAAATAAGAAAGTTAACCAAATCTATTAATTCGTGTCAAAATGTTAATAAAGAAGAAAGTGCAACTTACTAGTCATGTCTGGAAAACTATGTAGATGAATATAGTCAATATACAATCTGTCAATATGGGTTTCAGCTATAATAGTCTGGGTAAATAATGGACGTCTTTCACTGACCAGTGTCCAGGTCAATTCTACCCAACGTACACAAAGGAAAACTCAATTTAACCGCCAATAACCAAGAACCAATCAAAACAAGAGTTCAATTTCAACCCCCATGAATATGTATGAGTAACATTACTCAATACATAAATTATATACTAAATCAAGTCATAAAGGATAAATATCCTTTAGTAAAAATACTTTGCAAGAGTGAAATAATTAAACTAAAGACTCAATAAGAATTTGATAAGTAGATTTTTAATATAAATCAATGATTTCAAAAGTGCAAATTACATAATTTATGAAGCATGAAAAATCACTCTTCTACACATGTTTCATGTGAATCGCATTTAAAAACTCACGTAAATTTTACGTGTTAATCACATTCTATTTTTTCATATAAAATCCACATGGAAGTATCTTAAGTGAAATTCGTAAGATTCATAAGAATCTCAATTAACGAGAAATTCACATGAACATTGTAACGAGAGATTCATGTATAAGGTCGTTTGAGGTGAATCTCACATGAAATTTTCACGTGAATTTCATGTAAGATTTATTGTTAATTATGTGAACAAATTTTGCCTGATAACAAGTATATCAGTAGGCATTTTTGTCATTGGCAGTATAAGCCATACCTTATGACAGTTACAAAGCGTTGGTTATTTCTATCCACGCGTTTGTTTTCACTTTCAACGTCTTGCGTTTTACTACAAATGTCTTGGTTTTCAAATTCAACGTATTGGTTATCATTTTCAATTCGTTGGTTGAAAGAACTAACACTTCGATTCGTTATTCATACGGTAAAAAAAAAACAAACGCGTTGGTTTTTAATTTCTAAAGTGTAATTTTTCGTACCACATCGTAAGTTTTGCACTTTTGTCAAATAATCAAAATCTCTCTAACAAAGTATTATCAAAATATGTAACGCTAAAGACTGGACAAGTGACAGGAATAAATGCAAAAAAAAAACAATCAATTTTATTCAAATGTCTCAGTTTTGAATTATAATAAAATTCAATCAGTTAATACAAAAATGAACCGGCAGTGAAAACTTCAATACATATTAAAATCTTACGATAATGGCAACTGACTAACATCTTTTGTTTAGTTGTTTTAATACTTTCTAGAACAGTAAATAATTATTTTGAAGAATGCCGAGTTTTTGTGTAGGATATGTGAAAGTTTTGAAGAGATTTATCATATTCAGGAGGAGTATTTGCAAAACATACCAGTAAAGAGGATGTTAAACTTCGCGAGCCGTAAGGCGAGGGAAATTCATTCTCAAGAATGGTAGACCTGAACAGGATATCTTTCTAAGTTTTATTTTTTTCCAAAATTCAATAAATGTATCGCTTGTTAAAATGTTTGATAATCGTTTACATGTTTAACCTTTCGGCTATTCCTATAGATACAATAATTTCTATGGGATAATTTGTTTTTATATTCTTTTTAACATCCACGCAGTTTTCTATTGTGATCTTTAAATCTAAATTTGAATTATGCCAGAGAACTAGTATTAAGTGATACACAAATTTGTGATTTGTATTGAAACGTTACTTTGACATATTAAACTTTCCTGTGTGAATACAGGATCTCAATAACTGATTATGTACCCTTGTTATTTTATTATCACCCCTGTTACAACACTAACTTTGGATTCCCTCTGTGAATACAACATCTCAATAACTGATTATGTGCCAATGTTAATTTATCAGCACCCCTTATTGCACACCAACTGTTGATTTTTTCTGTAAATACAGGATCTCAATAACTGATTGTGTACCATTGATATTTTATGCTCGACCCTATAGCAACACTAACTTTCGATGTTCTCTATGAATACAAGATATTAATAACTGAATGTATACACTTGTTATTTATTATCACCAATATTACAACAATAACTATTAATTTCATCTGTTAATACAAGATCTCAATGACTGATTGTGTACCAATGTTATTTTATTATCACCCCTATTCCACACTTACTGTTGATTTCTTCTGTAAATACAGGATCCCAATATAGCAACACTAACTTTCGATGTTCTCTGTGAATACAAGATATTAATGACTGATTGTGTACCCTTTTGATTTTATTTTTACTCCTATTATAACACTAACGTTCGATTTTCTCTGTGAATACAAGATCTCAATGACTAATTGCGTACTCTTGTTATTTTATAATCACCCCTATTATAATAATAACTTTTGATTTTCTCTGTGAATACAAGATCTCAATGACTGATTGTGTACCCTTTTTATTTTATAATCACCCCTATTATGATAATAACTTTTGATTTTCTCTGTGAATACAAGATCTCGATGACTGATTGTGTACTGTTGTTATTTTATTATATCCCTTATTACAACACTAACTTTCGATTTCCTCTCTGAATACAAGATCTCAATGACTGATTGTGTACTATTGTTATTTTATTATATCCCCTATTACAACATCAACTTTCGATTTCCTCTATAAATAAAAGATCTCAATGACCGATTGTGTGCTATTGTTAATCTATTATATCCCATATTACAATACTAACTTTCGATTTCCTCTGTAAATACAAGATCTAAATGACTGAGTGTGTACTATTGTTATTTTATTATATCCCCTATTACAACATCAACTTTCGATTTCCTCTATAAATAAAAGATCTCAATGACCGATTGTGTGCTACTGTTAATCTATTATATCCCCTATTACAACACTAACTTACGATTTCCTCTGTAAAGACAAGATCTCAATGACTAAATGTGTACTTTTGTTATTTTATTATATTCCCTATTACAACACTAACTTTCGATTTCCTCTGTGAATACAAGATCTCAATAACTGATTGTGTACCATTGTTATTTTATGCTCGACCCTATAGCAACACTGACTTTCGATGTTCTCTATGAATACAAGATCTTAATAACTGAATGTATACACTTGTTATTTATTATCCCCAATATTACAACAATAACTATTAATTTCATCTGTTAATACAAGATCTCAATGACTGATTGTGTACCAATGTTATTGTATTATCACCCCTATTTCACACTGTTGATTTCTTCTGTATATACAGGATCCCAATAACTGAGTGTGTACCATTGTTATTTTATTCTCAACCCTATAGTAACGCTAACTTTCGATGTTCTCTGTGAATACAAGATATCAATGACTGATTGTGTACCCTTGTGATTTTATTATTACTCCTATCATAACACTAACGTTCGATTTTCTCTGTGAATACAATATCTCAATGACTGATTGCGTACCCTTGTTATTTTATAATCACCCCTGTTATAATAATAACTTTTGATTTTCTCTGTGAATACAAGATCTCAATGACTGATTGTGTAACCTTGTTATTTTATAATCACCCCTATTATGATAATAGCTTTTGATTTTCTCTTTGAATACAAGATCTCAATGACTGAACGTGTACTGTTGTTATTTTATTATATCCCCTACTACAACACTGACTTTCGATTTCCTCTGTGAATACAAGATCTCAATGACTTATTGTGTACTATTGTTATTTTATTATATCCCCTATTACAACATCAACTTTCGATTTCCTCTATAAATAAAAGATCTCAATGACCGATTGTGTGCTCTTGTTAATCTATTATATCCCTTAATACAACACAAACTTTCGATTTCCTCTGTAAATAAAAGATCTCAATGACTGATTGTGTACTATTGTTATTTTATTATATCCCCTATTACAACACTAACTTTCGATTTCCTCTGTAAATACAAGATCTCAATGACTGATTGTGTACTATTGTTATTTTATTATATCCCCTATTACAACACTAACTTTCGATTTCCTCTGTGAATACAAGATCTCAATGACTGATTGTGTACTATTGTTATTTTATTATATCCCCTATTACAACACTAAAAGAGGGACGAAAGATACCAAAGGGACAGTCAAACTCATAAATCTAAAACAAACTGACAACGCCATGGCTAAAAATGAAAAAGACAAACAGAAAAACAATAGTACACATGACACAACATAGAAAACTAAAGAATAAACAACACGAACCCCACCAAAAACTAGGGGTGATCTCAGGTGCTCCGGAAGGGTAAGTACTTTCGATTTCCTCTTTAAATACAAGATCTCAAAGACTGGTTGTATACCATTGTTATTTTACTATCTCATTGACTATATGACAGTTATTATTTGTTTGATGATTTTATGCTTTTTAGCTCACCTGGCCAAAAGGGCCAAGTGAGTTTTTCTCATCACTTGGCGTCCGGCGTCCGTCATCGTCGTTCGTCGTCGTTAACTTTTACAAAAATCTTCTCCTCTGAAACTACTGGGCCAAATTTAACCAAGCTTGGCCACAATCATCATTTGGGTATCTAGTTTAAAATATATGTGGCGTGACCCTGCCAACCAACCAAGATGGCTGCCATGGCTAAAAATAGAACAGAGGGGTAAAATGCAGTTTTTGGCTTATAACTCAAAAACCAAAGCATTTAGAGTAAATCTGACATGGGGGTAAAATTATTCGTCAGGTCAAGATCTCTCTGCTCTGAAATTTTCAGATGAATCGGACAACCGGTTGTTGGGTTGCTGCCCCTGAATTGGTAATTTTAAGGAAATTTTGCTGTTGTTGGTTATTATCTTGAATATTATTACAGATAGAGATTAACTGTAAACAGCAATAATGTTGAAAAAAGTAAGATTTACAAATAAGTCAACATGACCGAAATGATCAGTTGACCCCTTTAGGAGTTTTTGCCCTTTATAGTCAATGTTTAACAATTTTTCGTAAATCTTAGAAACCTATTACAAAATCTTCTCCTCTGAAACTACTGGGCCAAATTAATCCAAACTTGGCCACAATCATCTTTGAGGTATCTAGTTTAAAAAATGTATGGCGTGACCCGGCCAACCAACCAAGATGGCTGTCATGGTTAAAATTAGAACATAGGGGTGAAATGTAGATTTTGACTTATATCTCTGAAACCAAAGCATTTAGAGCAAATTTGACATAGAGTAAAATCGTTCATCAAGTGAAAATATATCTGCCCTGAAACTTTCAAATGAATCGGACAACGGGTTGTTGGGTTGCTGCCCCGAAATAAGTAATTTGAAGGAAATTTTGCAGATTTTGGTTATTATCTTGAATATTATTATAGAAAGAGATAAAATGTAATCAGCAGTAATGATCAGCAAAATAAGATCTACAAATAAGATAAGACAACTAAAATGATCAGTTGACCCCTTAAGGAGTTATTGCCCTTAATAGTCAAGTTTTACCAATTTTTCGTAAATTTTTGTAATCTTTTACAAAAATCTTCTCCTCTGAAACTACAGGGCCAAATTAAACCAAACTTGGCCACAATCATCATTGCGGGATATTGTTAAAAAAAAATTGTGGCGTGACCCCGCCAACCAACCAAGATGGCTGCCATGGCTAAAAATAGAACATAGGGGTAAAATGCAGTTTTTGGCTTATAACTCAAAAACAAAGCATTTAGAGCAAATCTGACAAGGGATACAATTACTTATCAGGTCAAGATCTATCTGCCCTGATATTTTCAGACAAATCGGACAACCGGTTGTTGGGTTGTAATTAGTCATTTTATGGAAATTTTGCAGATTTTGGTTATTATCTTGAATATTATTATAGATAGAGATAAACTGTAAACAGCAATAATGTTCAGCAAAATAATATCTACACATAAGTCAACAATACCAAAATTGTCAATTGACCCCTTAAGGAGTTATTGCTCTTTATAGTCAATTGTTAACAATTTTCATAAATTTTTGTTAATTTTTGTAAATATTTAGGAATTTAGTGTAATTACTGGGCCAAGTTCATTATAGATAGAGATAACTGTAGCAACAAGAATATTTATCAAAGAAAGATCTACAAACACATCACCATCACCAAAACTCAATTTTGTCATGAATTTAATATGCACTTAGACCAAGGTGAGCGACACAGGCTCTTGAGAGCCTCTAGCTATTTTGCCATATGATTATGGACATTTTCTTCGGAATTTAGTATTTTTGTGAATTCACTTTTTTTTGTATTCCCTTCTTGATGTTCATTTTTAATAATTGTTTTATTATATACATTATACATTATACCAAAAAATTGTCTATACTTTTTTGTTACAACTGACGTGCGTGCTATTATATACACTGTTTGTATTTATTACATATGTTTTATAGGGTTACTACAATCCTGTTTTTCACTAACATAAGCAACATGTCTGGTGTCATTTTATTTGGCTTATCAAATTTTATCCGATAAACATAATAAATAACCAAGTTTGTTTTCTTACAAAATTATTTTATCAAAAATTGGATGTGTTCTGGATTAGAATATGTTGTGTTTACTCCTTAGTTAGATAAAATTAGTTTTTTAGAACTAATGTAAATCATCTTTGAATTATAACAAATACATGTACTCATTTTGTAAAATGTTGTAGCGAAATTAATTTATTGATTGCGTAATTTAATACAATTTGTTTAACTATAAATGGATCTCAGTCATATGTGGCATATATCATTTAATTTGTGTATTTGTTTCTGATTTTTGAAAATATCTCATTGGTCAGAAGAATTTGATTAAAACAAGTGGGGTACATTATACGTCACCCACTATTATATAAACCTTTATTTGGTATATTGAAGTAGGTACTAAACTGACAAATTTCACTAACATCAATTTCATGTGAATTTAAATTCATGTGGATCTCAGGTGAAATTCTCGTTAATCTCATCTAAAGTGTATACGTAAAATCAGTTAATGTGAATTGCATATGAATCTCACGTAAAACTCCCGTAAATTCCAGGTGAAAATCCCATAATGAATTTTTCATGTGAAATTCACATGGTTTTGTAAATATCGTTATACAAATCACATTTATATTTTCAAACTTCAAAATCATGAAAAATACCATTTTTTTTCTGTCAAATTCATTCTAAAATCGTCATGTGAGATTCATGTAAATCTCAATTCACGAGAAAATCACATGCACATTTTAACGTGAGTTTCATGTATAAGATTGTTTGAAGTGCATCCCATATGAATATTTCACATAAATTTCATGAGAGATTCAGGAGAAATTAAGGTAAATAAATTTTGCCTGTGTACAAATGTACATGTATATCAGTGGCCGTTCGTGTCAACCGTGGTTTAAGCCATACCGTATCCAATTTTCAACGCGTTTGTTTTCACTTTTAACGTGTTGTTTGTGTACCTCCAATACGTTGTTTTTCACCTTCGATGTGTTGGTTATCATTATCAACACGTTCGTTGTAAGAATTACTACGTTGATACGTTATGCAAACAGTATGGGAACCCGATTTTTTTTCGTTCCATATCGTAAGTTATGCACTTTTGTCAAACATCAAAATATTTCGTACAAAGTATTACCTAAATGTACGTTACGCTAAAGACGATACCAGTGACCGGACTAAATGAAAAACACTGTATCTCATTTTTGAAATATAATAAGATTCAATCAGGTAATACACGAATAAACGGAAGCGAAAACTTAAACACATTTTGAAGGCTTGTTTGCGAACATATGCATGTCAACTGACCAATATTTTTTTTTTTAATGTTTTCAAAAACAATAATTACTTTTGCAGACTTTACCTGAGGTTGCCCAACCTTGTGTATGTCATCGTGGTTGTTTTAGATATTTACATTAAAGGAATAACTTTGTTTTCGGACTAAACATGCGGTATGCCCGAGTGTAAGCAAAATTTCTTTTTGAATTAGGTAACTTTGAATCATTTCATGAAAATAATACATAAATAACAACAGACTACTAGCAGTTAACTGACATGCTAGCTCCAGACTTTAATTAAACTGACTGAAAGATTATGATTTCATCATATGAACATCAGGCACAATCCTTCCCGTTAGGGGTTTAGTATCATACCATCATAACATATATGAGAAGAACATAACCCGTGTCATGCCAACAACTGTTTTTTTTAATAAATGTGTTTAGTTCCGATGCAAAGACCCTATAAGTGAATCAATATTAACGCCAAAATATGCAATCTTTAATGACCTGACAACAGTATCGTAACTATATCCCTTCTTAATAAGTCTATTCAAAGGTTTTGTTAGTTTTTGAGGTGAATACTGACACCTTTGTGCTTTATAAAGAATATTTCCATAAAAACTTGGATGTGAAATACCTGAACAGTTTATTTATTATTTCGAAAAATATTGAACATCTTTAGTGATGATATTTTCCAAATAAAACAATTTGTTTATTTTTTTATCCAATACCTGATCAAAGGGGCCGGAGTCATAACTGAATCAGATACTACATGTTTTTTTTAGCTACTGACATTCTTTCTTGTCTTTTGTAATCATCTGATCGAATTTGGAAGTAAAATGATATAAAATGGATAAACATTCATATGATGCATGTTGTATTATTTCCCCAAAAAAAAGAATTAAAACTAATTGGCCAGTTTTTACTTACTGGTTTTTAGTTTCCAATCATATGAAAAAAATATTGTTAATTTGCTTATGATTTGAAATAGATTTAAAAAAAGTGTAAATAGTATGTTCGTCTGGCATACTAAATTATAATCCTGGTACCTTTGATATCTATTCGGTCATTGACCCCTGATATCTATTCGGTCATTGACCCCTGAACATTGTTTTTTTAGATTTTACTTCATCTTTTACACAACATGTTCTATTTTGAAAATTGTTGATATCTGTTATTTGTTGATATTACAGCTTGGACTTACACCATTATTGGTCGCTGCTTACAATGGACACCTGACAATTGTCCAGTACCTCATCACGGTTGGATGTGTTAAAGAAACCAGATCATATGTAATGAAAGATATTGTCTTTAAAATATAATCTTAATCCTCCTTTTAGTAAAATAAGACTAATACTACATATGCAATGTAAATCATATTCCAGAAACACAACATGTATGTAAGGGGACTTCACATTTTTATTGTCGTCGTCCAAAATTCATTAATTATAATCATTTTATACATTTAACAAAACAACATTAACGTCATAATCGAAGTAGTGACATCTCACTACAAAACATCTCGTTTCTTGGAAATTTATAAAGAATATTCATACTATTGAGACTATGCATTTTTTTTAGTTATGACTATTGATTTGTGTGATATAGGTATGACATAGTATTGCCCAAATATCCGACATTTTTTAATGAAATTTGTAACACACTGCTATTGTATTTGGTTAATAGCACAAGATGAGCACGATCTGCTTACCCTTCCGACGCACCTCAGATCTCAAAGTTTTTTTGTGGGTTTCGGGTTGCTGTTGTATCCCTACTTGTCACATTTTTACCTATTGGGTTTGTTGGTTTTGTTCACACATCGTTGTCAATATAATGGAGTTTGATGAGACTGTCATACAAATGAGAGGTTTCACTAGCTTTATAACCGGATTTAAATTACTTATTTCTACACAAGACAATACCTGTGCCAATTCAAGAATTGGGCAGTTGCTTTCCATTCGTTTGATGTGTTTGAGCTTTTGATTTCGCCTTTTAATTAGATACTTTCCTTTTTGAAATTTCCTAGAAGTTCTGTATTTTTGTGATATTTCTTTTACACAGTAATGCCTTAAAAAATGAATTTCTGAAAATTATTTTTTTATCCACCATTTTAAAGAAGAAAATGCCTGTAACAAGTCAGGGATATTACAGTTGGTATCCCTTCGTTTGACGAGTTTGATATTGCCATTTGTTTATTAACTTTCCTTATTATATTTATTCGGAGTTCGGTATATGTGTTATTTGACCTTTGATTGTAACATAGTCTGGTATTTGTATAGGATGGAGAAACGGTATTACATTGTGCGGCTGAGGGTGGACATTTCCAGGTCACCAAATGGCTGATAGAAGAGGGAGGGATTAGTCCCCTGCTTGTGACACATCAGGTAACACTATATACGATACAGTCGAGATCACTTATAACCTCTCATTAGCAGTGTCAAAATAATCTGTCATAGAACTGTTCCAAACTGTGTTACAACAGGTCTACCTAGAACAGTTCCATCCTAGAAATATTTTAAGTAGAACTGTCAGAATCAGTTCTAGTTAGAACTGTACAAATCAGTCCAAAGTAAAACTGTCAGCATAACAGTCTAAATCTGTCCTAACTGTAAAACTGTCAGCGGAACTTTCTTTTGACCAAATCAGTGTTAACCGTAAAACTGTCAGCATAAATGTATTGATCAGTTATAACCATAAAACTGTCAGCAAAACTGACCAAATCAGTTCCAACCGTAAAACTGTCTTGGTCAGCATAACTAACCGAATCAGTTCTAACTGTAGAACTGTCAGCAGAACTGAACAAATCAGTTATTACCGTGGAACTGTCAATAAAACTATATAAATCAGTTCTTACCATAAAACTGACCAAATCATTTCTAACCGTAAAACTGTCAGCAGAACTGTCTACATCAGTCCTAACCGTAAACTGTCAGCAGAACTATCCAAATCAGTTCTAACCGTAAAATTTTCAGAAGAAATTAGTGTTCAAAGGTACCAGGATTATAATTTAGTACGCCAGACGCACGTTTCGTCTACATAAGACTCATCAGTGACGCTCATGTCAAAATATTTAAAAAGCCAAACAATTACAAAGTTGAAGAGCGTTGAGGACCCAAAATATCAAAAAGTTGTACAAAAGACGGCTAAGGTAATCTATGCCTGGGATAAATAAGTCCTAACCGTAAAACTGTCAGCAGAACTGACTGAATAAGTCCCAACAGTAGAACTGTCAGCAAAATTATCTGAAATTGTTCTAGCAATAATACTGACCAAACCTCTCAGAACCGTAGAACTGTCTAAATGACATCACTGCAGTTAGGTCATCTAAGATTGTTTAATATATATGATATTCTTTCGAATTATTTATATTTAAAACAAAGCGTTCTTAAAACTGTTCTATGGATGGAACTGACTAAATCTATTTGAACCGTATAATTGACCAAATCAGTTTTAATCGTAGAAGTCGAAGAATCGTTCTTGCCGCAGAACTGTTCTAATCGTAGAACTGACCAAAGATTTGGTCAGTTCTTTTTTGTCAATTCTATGTAAAACTGTCTTAAATTATTCTAGAGTAGAACTGTCTAAATCAGTTATAGGTTAGTTCTGTTCTAGCTAGAACTGCCTAAAAGGTGTCAGGATGACACAGTTTTACACACTGTCCTCGAACAGTTCTCCTGACAGATTCTGACAGATTTGATTGAAGGTTAGAAGTGATCTCCTCTGTAGTATACAAGAAGATAAACACAAGTCTTAATGTATTATCAATATTTCCGACACTTTGTAATCAAATTCAAATTAGGATTCTCAACGTTAACAGTTCATATTAATTATTCAAATAAAATCATATATACATATATTTCATTGTGTGTTTATTTGTGTAACTTCGTTTTTTGATTAGGTTAAGCCTTCCATTTGATATACTATAGTGTGTCTCTTTATGTTGTGATGCTATACTACTGTTTCAGAAAAAGGAGAAGGTTTGGTACCATTTAAACGTTTAATCCCGCTGCAATTGCTTACACCTGTCCTAATTCAGGAATCTGATGTTCAGTGGTTGTCGTTTGTTAGTGTGGTTCATAAGTGTTTCTCGTTTCTCTTTTTTTTTTATATAATTTAGACCGTTGGTTGTCCGTTTGATGTGTTTGATCTTTTGATTTTGCCATTTAATCATGACTTATATCTAGAAATTGAGTTTGAGGGTCGGTTGAAAACACATTTTTTCTACGACGCAAGAGATCATTTCAGCTTCCAAATTGTTTTATTTTAAACCAAAAAGTTCTAAATGTTGAAATTGAAATCAACACTTCGTACACTGTACGGACGCCATCATGAGTGAGTTGACCTTTATAAAATATCTGCTATGCATATAATATCGAACACGTTCTTTATGTCGTAACTATTATCCTGTTCCCTTTTCAAGAATATGACCTACCCAATTAGACTATTTTCCGGCCTATATTAACATGCACAACACGACAGGTGCTACATGTTGAGAATGATCTTCGTACACAACCGGAGCACCCGAAATCCCCCCTCCCGTTTTTGATGGGGTTTGTTATGTTGTTGTACCCCTACTTGTGACATTTTTTCATGCACCATTTTCAATATGATGGAATTTGATGCAAACGCTTTATAAGTGAGAGGTTTACCGCTATAAAACCAGTTTCAATCAACCATTTTCTACATTAAGTCTGGAATATGACAGTTGTTGTCCAGTCGTTTGATGTGTTTGGGCTTTTGATTTTGCTATTGGATAAACACTTACCGTTTTAAATTTTCCTCGGAGTTCAGTATTTTTGTTATTTTACTTTTAAATGACTTTACACTAGTAATGTTTGGGTCCTTTTAAAGCTTGTTGATCGGTGTGCGCCAAGGCTCCGTGTTAAATCCGTACTTTGACCTATAATGGTTTACTTTTATAAATTATTACTTGGATGGAGAGTTGTCTCAATGGTACTCATACCACATCTTCCTATATCTATAATAAAAATTTCGGAACAAATACCAGGCACAACATACACAGATACAAGGCACAACCAATTATTTGAAAATCAAAAAATTAAGACAAGACCAAAGATTTTGGTTAACTGTATTATGACAACAATCGTCAGACATCTGTATTTACCATCAACAAATAAAAACTAATTGTGACGACTCAGTTACAGCGCGTACGCCTTTATAGATATATATACCAATCAAATACATGATAAACATAGGTTTGCAGTTAAGCAATCTTAAGTATTAGACCTTTATTATCTAGATATAACTCACCTTTCATCACACTATACTGATGCAATCACTTATCAAATACTTAAATATCATCATACACTTCAAATTAAACTATACATAAAGGAGCGGCTTAAGATGTTTTACTTATGATGTACAATTTCATCCGATAATCCTGGGACCGTAAAACCACACATCCAAATCATTTAACTAACAAAATAAAAAGAAGTATTGCTCAGCTAACGTTTGATTCTCATATACAAGTGTATCTATCCTTGCTAAAAAAGAGGCAATTTAGAATTAATAATAATAAAACAAACCAGTTTATGTAATAATGGGATTGAGGTTAGTTAAGATTCTCGTGGGTAAAACTTTTTGTTGATTGAGATTAAATCATATTTCAATGGGTGAGACATTTTGTGGTTTCAGGTAGAATTGTATATTCATAGATATTTGATACCATGGTTATTTAAAAGTTGAATACAAGCTGTATACAAAATATTTTTCTTGAAAAATCCATTTCATGGTTTTCCTATATCCATACACGTATTTCTGTAAATATAAGTACTTGACAGTTTGTATAATTTTTTAATAATGTAATACCCAATTGTATGTGAATGATGCATATCTATATTGTATTTTAGGGTAAAACTCCATACAAGATGGCTGCAAAAAAAGACAAAACAGATTCTTCAGAAAAACTAAAAGAAAAGAAAGAAATAATGGAATTTCTCAAGGTACAAATTCTGTCTTATTGAATGATAAATAACGATCCCAAAAGTTTCGGAAAGTATATTGAACATGTTTGCAGACTTATAATAGTAATGAAAAATGTAACAGGATTATAATTTAATACACCAGTCGCTCGTTCTTCCTACATAAAACTCATCAGTGACGCTCAGATCAAAATCAAAATATAAATTATTTAAACGAAACAAACATAGAACATATACAAGTGATTTTGTTTTATTCTATGACTATGTAGTATTGAAGTTTCATGAAAACTATTGAAAATAAAAAAATCTAGAAAAAAGTATACTGTGTCGATCCAGGTTGTGTCAACACTTGGTTTAATCAATAAAATTTAGGCAGACCCAAGCAAAAGTATATCTTTATTATTCGATATCTATATGAACGCAAACATATGTTCAAAATGGAAACCAAACTGAATTTTTAACATCAATATGAAATTAAATGTTTAACACTTTGCAGGTGAGTTGAAAAACTTCAAGACACAAGAGAAGATGTTACCTTTCCAATTATGAACTTTCTATTTCTATATAGTAAAATTCTACCAGCGCCTGCATACGGATGTTGTATCTCCCAATTAATACTTTTTCCCGCGCTTGTATATTCTATCATGACTTCCTTGATAAAGGGTTGCTGTTTACATCGATGTTATTAAACCAAAGGTTCAAAATGGCGAAGTTTAAATCACCCCTTTGTTATGTTTACGGACGCCATCACGAGGTGTTTGATCGTTATGGAATAACCGTTTCACAGATGATATCGGATATGTTTCTTACTTCGTAACTACAATTCCCTTCCCTTTTCATGATTGTGGCATACCGAATTAGACTATGTACCGGGTTTGTAATAACATGAGCAACACGACGGGTGCCACATAGTGAGCAGGATCTTTCTGAGCACCTGCGATCCTCCCGTTTATCTGTAGGGGTTCGTGTTGCTCAGTCTTTAGTTTACTATGTTGTTTCTTGTGTACTATTATGTGTCTGTATGTGTTTTTCATTTTTAGCCAGGGCGTTGTCAGTTTATTTTCGATTCATGAGTTCGATTGTTACTCTGGTATCTTTCTTCCCTCCTTGATGTGTTTATACTTGATGTATACAATTAAGAATAAAAAAGCAATGGATTAAAATAGTTTTTTTTTAATATTAAGATACCACGCTGCTGTTCATCCGGGTGATTTATGTTTTATTTGTTGAAATGACATGTTTAACTTTGTTTAAACCTTTAATGTTATTGATCACCTAACATATTTACTAATGAAAAGTTCATCCGTGACAGTCATAAAATTATTTATCAAACCATAGGAGAACAACTATTTAAACAAAACAATTGTTCGACTTGAATTTCGTGTTATAGAAATATATATTATGAAGAGACTAGAAACAAACGAAACTCCTAGAACGTTCATTTTGTCAAGAATATGCATTGATTGCAGGTGAATAAGTCTGCAATGTTAAATATATAATTTGATTATTATAACAAGTACATTTCAATTTTTAGATTGTCATGTCAAAAGAAAAGCAAAACGTCAGCTCAAAAATCCCTCAGCAGAAAGGTCTATCAAAAGTCCCGAAAGGTTTGATTTTTTATATTATATATGTGATAAACATCTATAAAACTGTAACTCACTATTAATGATTTATGACTTAGTAACTGGTTTGATACCCTTTAATGCGATGTTGAAAATATAAAGGATGTTCGTTTATGTCTGGTAGTCAATTCGTGTTTGGTAAAACTGTTATTTGTGTTATTATATGCAGAGTATGGAATATAGGTTGTTACATACCTTTCCTTTGTAACATACTTTTCAGCTGTATGATAAGGTTTGTTTTGTGAACTTTTAGCTTATAATATTACTATACATATGTATATTGATAACTGTTGGAATCACTTCTTGTTTAAATTTGATTAAATGTTCATGCAGATGGATTTGCTGTTACGTATTACAATTTTTTTGTGAGGTAAATTTTTTTTTTAAATGTTTTCATACAAAACCACAATAACATATTAATGACTGGAAGGAACCAAAAATTTAAGTCAAATTAATCTTAACACATAATAGCATGTTTAGGTAGGGTAAGTTAAAGAGTTATGCGAAATTTGATCTGGAAATATATGATATTGATGTATACTGTGTACATGTGACGATATATAAAACTCCTTGCTGTCCGTGAATTATTTGAAATCTAATCATACTTACTGAAATTTGTTTCAACGTCTAACATTTAAAAAAGGATTTAGGTTAAAACAAAATCGCATGCAGTTTCTTGTTTATACTGGCTTTTCTTATTATGGCAGAATAATAGTTCTGAAAATTGAAGTCCATATTTTGTAATTCATATTACTTCGTCTATAATATTACAGGTCCTAAAGAAGAAATACAGATCTTCTCTGATAAGGAATTCAAAGGTCTGTTAAAGAGCGGGGCGTACAGGTGCTTCTGGAACAGAATTTTTTTAACTGGTCCATTTGGTGTGGGGAAAACTAGTTTAGCCAAAATTTTAGTTGGAGACGAGGCTCCAGAAGAACGGCAATCTACAGATGGTATATGGATTTACTTGGGAAGGGCTGGAATGGACATAAAAGAACGTTGTTGGATTTTCCTAAAGCATGGTATTTATTATCTAACAAATAAGCAATAGGAGTTAACTGATCTAAATGAAACTTACAGTAATGTTTCAAAGTTCGAGATTGATGAAAGTTCCTGTAAGAATATGTTTTAAACTTCAGTTTAAAGTGTGATTTATAGATAAATTGAGAACAATACGTTTAGTTGTAGGTAATGCTCATAGTTTAAGTTGGAATATGATTTAAATCAGAACGGAGTTTGAACAATAATAATATTTAAACTAGGTAAAAGAACGAATCATTGCCAAGGTAAATGGGCAACTCGAGTTACCATTTGAATTAAACATCGACCTAGATTCAAATTTTATGTAACTGTAACATTGGCTGGTATTCGGATTTCTATTTTCCACTTTGACTGAAACTGTTAATACGAAGATTATTTCATGAATCTGATTTAATTAAAATCTTCTTCAATACTAACAACAGAATACATTATATTTAAGTCTGCTTACTCTGTCACCATCCGGGACTTTTAGATTGAACATCATTTTGTATAAAGACGCCTTAAAACATCAGGGCAGATGTGTAAATGAATTGCAGAAAGTTAAATATATATATAATATTGATCCTTAAAATGAACAAAAAGAGATTTGAATATAGATGAAATATGATTCAATTTTAGTAATATTTATCAAAGGTAATGATTAAGATACATGTGCATACAAATATTATACAGTTAACACATTTCTAATTGAAGAACAAAAATAAAACGTACATTATAAACGGTTGATGTGAACTGATGGTCTGTTGTTTTTTTCAGTGTATTACGCTCGTGGTAATAGTTGAAAATCCTGCCGTCGAAATTGTGTATTGCTGTCTTTCATGCATAAACAAAAATTGCATAAATGAACATAAAACATTGACAGCATAACAGACCCCACAAACAACCATCACTCAACTCCTTCACTTGTTTATGCGATTACATATTTTTTTACAATTTTTGAAATATAATTTCGAAAAAAATATTTTTTCATAAATCAGTTTATTCATTATAAGGAACCATATTGAATGCCACAGTTCAAAGTTTACTCAGGAGTAAAGAAGTGACAGCTACAGTAGTTGCTGTTAAATCTGTTGATGATAAAGAAGATCTCGATACAGTAAAACAAAGCGAGGAGACGACGAATCAAGATGTTGTTACCTTTATTCCGGATGCAGGCGAAGTAACACATATCGGGAACATGTCTAAACCAGGTCCTTTCAAATCTCAGGACAATATTCCACATGCTGTCAAAAAGAAGTCAAAGTTCCAAGCATTCCTCGATCTCCCAAATCGATTACAGAAAGCATTTAAAGGTACAGTTGTGCTATAATTTGTACCAGAATCAGATTCATTTTGAAACATACATGTATCAAAATCTATGGCAGCAATGGTGTTCAGTTGTGTTTGTTAAATCATAAAATTAGAACAGTAGATGTTATCAAGAAGATAATATAAACACATAATTAGTAGAATACATTATATCGTAAATAAAGAAAATATAAGAAAAAAACATACATACAACATAACGAATTTTTCGCTCTGTTTGCATCAGTATTGGGTAATATCTAAATATGCAAATGAACACGTGCTTACATATCAACTCATAGTTTTGTTGGATGTTAAATTAGGAGTTACTGTATGATCTTTTTAGTGATTTTGGTGTCGTATTGATTGCATACGATGTAATTATATATTATTTATAGTATACAGTTGTAGTAGATCAATTATATATGGTAAATATCAAGCAGAAAAGTATATTACCTTAAACAAGGTATTTAAACAACTGAAGCGATACATGAAAAATTGGCGTCCAATCAGTTGTTTTTTTAATGTAATTTACAAATAAACATCAAGATGCATTGCAAAAAAGATATAATCAGTTTTATCAATCTTAATTAATAGTGATCAGACAGGATTTATACCTGGTAGAATTATTGGCGAAAATATCAAATTGATATATGATAACTACCCTATACTGCAGACAATCAAATCCCTGGCAGTCTCCTTCTCATTGATTTGGAAAAAGATTCGATTCCATCAGGTGAATTTTCATAAAACAGGTTCTTCACATTTTCATCTTCGAAAATTCCAACACTTGATTTAAATTATTTTTTACAAATACAAAATCTGTAGTAAAACCAACTCATTTTCTATCAGACTATTTTTGCAAGTGAGAGAGGTTGCAGACAAAAGGTTGTTTTATCCCCTTGTATCTTTATTGTCATTTGTCTGTCAGAATTTAAGGAATACTATTTACAATAAACCTTTTGGAATTAGACGTTAAAATCGATGTGTTGGTCTTGTCTGTGCAAGGTCAAATATTCACATCTAAATAATTTTTTTTTTTTTTTTTTTTGGATGATTCCCTTCCTTTCACCTGTCATAGTTGGTGTCAACAGTCAGTACCAACACTTCCGAAGTGTATATTAATACATGTTTTTTCAAAGATGTTCAATGGCATACGTGTTATGACATTAGAGTAATTATCTGACTGGACCAGTAAGCAGAGTACAACAATTGTTTATAAATGCAACAAGTATTACATTTTCATATATGAGGAATTGTCTGACTAGACACAAAGAGCAAAGTTTTACAGTTGGCTTGCACTGCACCAAGTATTCAGTTTTCACATCAGAGATATTGTCTGACTGAACACAAAGAACAGAGTAGAACAGTTGATTATTAATGTACCAAGTATTCAGTTCTAACATTAGAGAAATCGTCTGATTGGGCACAGCGAGCAGACTATTTAAACGAAGATACATGCCATTTTCGTTGAGATTTGTATGATTTTAAAATTGTAAATTTGTTTTAAATGTAAAATATTTCTCTATAGGTAAGAAGCCCTTACACATCATAACTCTAGAGGATAGAAATAAACAGAAGGAGAAAACTAAGAGAGACGAAAACCTGTCTGCCATGGATATGTCAGAAGAGGACATTATCGAGCTTGTCCGTTCTCAATGCCATACAGGTCATTACGAAATGGTAATTGTACCTATAGACTTATGGGATTTTGGTGGTCAAAAAATCTACCATATGACTCACCAACTTTTCATAACAAGTAGGGGGACATTCCTGCTGATCTTTAATGGCAGTAAAGATATCCACGATGAAATACCAGATTATACAGAGCTCCCCGGATGCCAGAACAAACGAAATACTGCAGGTAAATAAATATCTATGAATGAAATATAATGTCCTTTGAGTGTACACACAAAATATTGTCCCTGGACATATAAAAAAGTAAATTGCCTATTTACATGCACAGAATATATTATCCGTGTATGTACAAACCAAATATTGTCCCTTTACATACACAAAGTATATTGCCAATTTACATACAAAGAATATATTGTCCATTATCATATATGACTACATTATGTTAAGATGCATGCGTATGTTTTATTTCTATCTATCTACTAGAACCGTAGTATTGTCCATTAACCAATTAAGTATGTTTGACTCAAACAGTTCGGTCAACATACCAATCATTCTGTCATACATAGTTAGCCAGATATAAATGAAATACACACAGGTGGAACCCACTATCTTTAGATAAAAGCAACAGTAGTACACCGGTGTTCACAAGTCATAAACACCCGTTGTAAAAGAGGAATACAGTGTATTTTCAATTCATTAAATATATGTGTATAGGCTTCTACACAAACTTAGCTGAAAAAATAGGAGAATAATTTGACAGGGCCTCATATTTTTAAAACAGACATACAGACATGTTTTCAATTCAAACAAGGCTGGTTATAATTTACAATATATATTTGATTTAAATGATAAGATTTCAGAAGTTATGGTATTTCTTTACATATTATTTTGTTACATCTCGATGTTGATTCTTACTTTCAATGTACTTACATGCACTTATGTTTGTTGTAGTTTATCTTATCCATTGGGTGAATTCCGTCCTCACATATTGCCAGACGTTTGCTGAAAATGAAGAGTATCCAAAAATTTTATGTGTGGCAACCCACAAAGATCTAGTCAAAGTACGAACTGTAATGACTTTTAATTGTAATATTTATAATTTCTATTCACTGCCATCTGCAGTTTAAAAAGTAAACACCCTCTCGATTATTATTTTTGTTTTTAATTAGTCTTGTGATCCTATATACAGCTGTATTAAAGAGGAGGTTACATAGAAGTGTCAACCTATTGATGCATAGTAATACCTCTACAACATTGTAAAATGTTCTTCCTTCTTGGAATCATTACTGATTATTTAATGATATGACTGGAATTTCAGCGCTTTATAAATAATGTTTTGATCTGTGTTTAGAATAAAGTGATAACAAACACCCAAGACGATGGTATAACAGAGTTTATACATCATGTTATGATCCGTGTTCAAAATGTGGGGGTAAAGAAGACCCTATACTCTAAAATAGCAGAGCTAAATAAAATATGTTTTGATCTGAAATAAAAGAGCTGTTTGTTCTATTCTTTGATATGTGTTTTAAATATGGGTTATTCACACGTGATACTTTAAATAAAATGATTCAATCTGTTGCAAAGCTGATCTAGACAAGATATAAAATCACCTATAAACAACGCTTTTAGTAAGTGTGGCTGGTCTTTGTTTATTACTATGTATCCAAGTATATCAAATGGTGATAGCGAGGGTTTTAGAATCTTCAAAATCTTGACTTTTTTATTAACGCTATAATCCATATTTATTTTAGGGTGATGTTGAAGAACAGAGATCTTCATTAGAAACATCAATCGAAAAACTCTTTCAAAATCATGGAGGAAAAAAACATCTTCAATACAAACCACTTATCTTTGTTAATGCACGAAACAAGGAAGACGAAGAACTAAGCACATTAAAGAAACAGCTGGTAGAAGTTGCATTAGACCATCCTCGCTGTGGGGAACTGATGCCGACCAAGTTTGTACCCCTTGAACTTCAACTAACAAGATTGGTAGAGAAAAACAAGAAAATACTAACAATGAATGAACTGAATGACATAAACAAGCAAAACGACAAAATGTCTCTAACCCCTGCTCAGCTTAAATCCTTTCTAAAGGTTAACCATGCTCTGGGGAAAATAATCTACTTTGATGAAGCTTGCCTGAGAGACAACGTTATAATAGATCCTGTGTTTTTGGTGGATGTATTGCGTTCCATTGTCACGGATGACCAGTTTTGGCCAGAGCACCTTAAAGAAATCTTAAAATCTCTAAAAGAAAGCGGAAAATTGTTGAAACAGGACTTATTTGAAATATGGAAGCAAGACTGTTTCTGTGAGATCACAGCACATACAGATTACATCGTAGACATGCTAGTTCATTTGGACATAATATGTAGACCAAAAGACGATGAAGATGGACCAGACTTGTTCTTGGTGCCATGTATGATAAGTACCAAACGAGAAGACAGCCAACAGATAGACCATGACAGAAGCATCCATCTGGCTTACAGTTTTAAGGAGGAGGTAGTACCACCTGCTATTTTGTACAGATTGATTGCCACCTTCATATCAATATGGAAGTTACGCGTCAGTGCAAAAACCAGTCGTCTGATGATCTTTACAGACAGTGCTGATGTAAAAATAGACGAGGACCATGATATGAGATTTGACATTCAGGGAAACAGATTCATAGTTACGGTTTCGCATAAAGAAACGAAAACCTCCATTGTACCATCCATTGCATCTACAGCACAGGAATGTCTAACACATGCTATCACAAACATTTCCAATTTCTATTTCTCAGTTTCTGAGGATTCTAATTGTACTAGAGATTTGCCGTTTAATATTCAAATGGGTATTGCTTGTGGGACAGACCTTTGCTTTTTTGACCACACATTGTCATCAAAGGAGGAATGGACATGTCCAGAACACAAGACAAAACACAAAACAAAAGATGTGTCAATATGGTTCGCAGACAAGGTAATATTTTTTTTGTTTTTACAAAACTGACTTCACTGTTGAATGACGTGAAATTGAGAAAGGAAATGGGGAATGTGTCAAAGCGACAACAACCCGACCATAGAGCAGACAACAGTCAAAGGACATTAATGGGTCTTCAATGTAGCGAGAATTCCCGCACCCGTAGGTGTCCTTCGGGTGGACCCTAAAAATATGAATACTAGTACAGGGATAATGGACGTCATACTAAACTCC
This sequence comes from Mytilus galloprovincialis, assembly GCA_037788925.1. Taxonomy (NCBI): domain Eukaryota; kingdom Metazoa; phylum Mollusca; class Bivalvia; order Mytilida; family Mytilidae; genus Mytilus; species Mytilus galloprovincialis. The sequence continues at coordinate 85,025,085 of CM075338.1, forward strand.
GAATTATACACAAGAAACTAAAATTAAAAATCATCCAAGACTAACAAAGGCCAGAGGCTCCTGACTTGGGACAGGCGCAAAATTGCGGCGGGGTTAAACATGTTTATGAGATCTCAACCCTCCCCCTATACCTCTAGCCAATGTAGAAAAGTAAACGCATAACAATACGCACATTAAAATTCAGTTCAAGAGAAGTCCGAGTCCGATGTCAACAGATGTAACAAAAGAAGATAAATAAAATAAGAATAATACATAAATAACAACAGACTACTAGCAGATAACTGATATGCCAGCTCCAAACCTCAATTAAACTGATTGAAAGATTATTGTCTTCACCATTTATGCTCATTTGAGAGTATGTCCTTCCAACAGTTCATTATAAGTATATTCCAAACACTAGGTAGCAGACCTGATACTTGAATTTAATTGATATTCGAATAAAAATAAACACGTAAATAAAACAAATCTTCCACAGCAATATTGTTGTAGAAATGTCATTTATATTATGCAAAAATTATAATCGATACCGAAAAACTGATGACAGCGAAATAACAATATAAGATTAAAACATGCGTCAGCATAGCCGAAAGTGACCGTTGACAACTTATAAGAATTACTTCACATTAATAAAAATATTTACTCTCTCAAACATTCGGTCAAACATATGGAATTTACTGTAGTCAACCAAAGTTATAACACAGACAAGATCTAGAAATTAGACAAACCGTCTTTTTTTATAGCAAAATATTGCCTTTGCATGACACTGCTTTTGTCGTTCCATTGTTCCAAAAAAAGAGATTAACTGAAAACAAAAACAGGACAACAATATCAGCAATTTAAGACAAATCCTAGTCTCGAATTTTGTCCTTGCTTTCTAGTTTTCAATATTGGAATTTCACATTTATCTTTTAGCGACACAGTCTCTTTGAAACATCTAATTGCAATACCAAACCGGACAAATTAAGGTAGATAGGGTGTCTTCCTCCATTTTGAATTTGGAAATACCAGAAAACAATAGAATGTGCAAATTTTCAGAGTAGTAGGTAATTCATGTGTAAGACCTTTGACCTCAATATATAAAATGACATGTTTAATCATATTTATGGTTGTATTTTACAAAAATCAGAAAACTTCTGTTTGATTATTATTTTCCAACTTTGCCACATAAGGGGAGGCAACTCAAATGCAAGGGTAGATAATTCAGATTAAGGTAATTTTACAATAGAATGTGTTAGGAATTTTCCTATTTTGTAATGTAGCAAGAAAACAGGTCCAGTGCCCCATGTTTCCTTTTCTTAACTGAAAGCATACTATAAAAGCTATCTTCTCATATGGTATCTCGAAATTCTATGGTTTAGTTTACGCTTTATTGCAGAAAATTTGGTTTTCCATGCATAATCTATACAAAATCTGTCAATTTTAAACACCATGTAGCGTGAAAATAAGTCCCGTGACCCATTTTTTTTTATCATTATCTTTTAAAGAGCATGATATAAACTACATTTTGGCAAATTATTAAAAATATCTATGGATTATAATTTAGACACCCCATCTACCTTAATATGAAAGGGTCTTGTAATGTATTTGGCTTTCTGCAAAATGTATACATTTAAACTAACTCAACGGTACTGTCGAAAAGCTTAGCACACAATAAAAGGCGACAAATATCGATGACATTTAATGAAAGGTCCCATGATGTGAACAAATTAGAAAAATAAAAACGGATCATCAATTTTCCGATTTTAACAAACGCTATAGTCAACCAGTACACCTCTAACTAATTACGTTTAATGACGTCATAATTTGTTATGTGTTACATTTATATGACTTGCATTATGTTTATCTTGCAGTTACATACACAAGATGACAGGTGCCCTGCAGATTGCACTGGTAATATATATATGGACGACAGTAATATTGTATATACTAACATGATGATATAACACCAACAACATTTATTTTTCAGTGGAGGAAGCAATACGTATTTTTTTAATTCCCTGTCCGTCTGTTGGTACGTCCTAATTTCTTTTTCTGTTATCTAACTTTAGTCTGCCTGAATCAAATGTAATGACAAGTATATACAATGCGTATTACTACATAACACAGTCACGTTTACCAGTCTTGTGGTATTTCGATGACCAGTACAAGAATTTAGATATTTTTTATATACATATTACAGACACCAAACATCAATTCCCAGCTGATATGAATATTATCTAAATATGATAACACTACTTTTTGACCCCGTCAACTCAAACATGATCTACATTGTGTTTTCATTTATCACTAGTGGATCATATCTAATGATGCTACTATTAACATAAATGACATATACTATATTACAGGCTTAGACAAGGTATGGTTAGACCGGCAGCCTGAGGACAAACACCTTGGAAGACTAGCAGCTAAACTAACACACGAAGACACAAGGAAAATATATATGCGTTTACAGGAAGTCGAACCAGCTCTGCAATGGGACATTATAAACGAATCGAGCAAGAGAGAAGGGTTCTACATAAAAATTAACGCTCTATATGAATGGAAGGATAGTTCAAAATATGCCTCATTTAAACAGCTGCAACAGAGTCTGAAAGATGAAGATATAAACATTCACAAATTATGTCAGGTACACATTTGATAATATATATAGAGAATATCATATGGCTTTTTCAATATCGAATCCGTATCAACCCAAGAGCTCTTCTCGAGGGATTATATTGGTTGAGGGGTGATATAGTGTTTGATATTGAAAAAGCCATATCATATACACTTTATTACATACATATACCTCAAGTAGATGTGTTTTACGTAACATGACGTCATTCAGATTATAGGTTTGACATTACGTCATACAGATTATAGGTTTGACATGAGGTCATACAGTGACTGCAATCAATGACGTGACGTCATACAGATTAAAGGTGTGATAAAGCTTTTGCAACCGTGCTGATATAGATATCATCACAGGTGGCTGATACAGCACGCTTGCCAATGATTGTAATACACATACAATTTACCTGTATTTACTACTAAGTATATAATAAATGATATATATGACATCATGATGTGCTTTGTTCTGATGGTTGAATATTTCCTTCAAACGTTCATAGATGATTGGAATGCTTATCAACTTTGCCTGAACAATTTGAATTTAGTTTTAACATACAATACTTACACTTAAAATCTAAATGAAATAGGCATTTCATTTTTATCTGTAAACAAATATTGGTTCATAGTATCAAGGTTGCTGTATTCCTTTACTGTTAAGATTCCCGAACTTTGATTTGAATTTGATATAAGTAACTGTATGATCATTTGTTCAGCAACAAAAACCTTTTTATCGCTTGTGAACTCTTTTTTTTTAAATTTATTTTAGAAATAGTGTTTGGTTAATGAAATCAATCGTATCCCGCTTTATTCTATTGCTTAAATCGGTATTTGGCGTAACAATAATCTATGGCTATATGTTCCCTGTGTACTTGTGAATTATTGTTTTGATTATTATCTGGACAACTATAGTCAATCTAGAGAAAATTCAAAACGATAATAACAACACTAAGATCTATGAGTTGGTCAACTTTGCAGTTATTGATTTACCCATTATGTATGCAACTTCCTGCCAAGTAGGTGCTAACAAATGAACCCTCAAATCTTCTCAATTAAACTTTGTTATTTGTCACTTGAACACTTATAGGTTTTTAATGTCCTTATGATATGATTGTTTTCACTTATTTTTAGAAATAAACGAAAAGGATAGGGATGCTTTAACTTGAAAACATTATCAAGAAAATAAGGTCTTCAAATAAGTGTTAAAATCGACAACATCCCGACCATAGAACAAACAACAGGCAACGGCCACCAATGGGTCTTTAAAGTTTACATTTATAATTTAATGTGACATACCGAAGTATGATTTGTTATCACATAAGCAACACGACGGGTGCCACATGTGAAACAGGATCTGCTTACACTACCGGAGCACCTGAGATCACCCCTACTTTTTGATGTTTGTTGTTTATTCTTTAGTTTTCTATGTTGTGTCATGTGTGCTATTGTTTGTCTGTTTGTCTTTTTCATTTTTAGCCATGTCGTTGTCAGTTAATTTTCGATTTATGAGCTTGACTCTCCCTCTGGTATCTTTCATCCTTCTTTTCTGGTTATGCCAGTTCTCTTAAAAAAGCTGGAATTTTTGTTACACACAAGTTTGTGATTGCAGGCTCAATATTCCTCCATTATTGATAATTATTGGTTACAATATATATTTTTGTGGACAGAAATAAAATTCGTTGATAATTAATTGGTATACGTTATTACGTTATAGCTATTTATGTATAATTGTTGTTTCACATTTAATATTTCAGATTTCAAGAGAGGTTCAAAAAGAGTTTGGTAGGCGATGAGAAGTTTAAAACTTATTTTGTTTCAGGGTCATTTTGTTGTTGAAAAAATCGTCCTCTGAAAATTTTGAATATATTGTCGATAAAGACGATATATATTTTAATGAAATTGAGGTCATAGGTCAATAGTATGATGTCATAAAGATCCTCCGCAAATAATATGATGTCATTACAGGGTAAAACAAATGTTATAGGGCAAGTATGGTCCTTTCCAAATATTAAGATGACACTAAGGTCCTGTACTAATATTTTTGCATGCATCAAAGGTCCTTCACAAAACAATATGATGACACTAGGGTCCTATACACATATAAGTACGATACTAGGGTCCTATACACATATAAGTACGACACTAAGGTTTTCCACGCTTACAATAACAATAAAGATCCTACATATAGTATAAACATTAGAAAGGTATTAACAATGGATAAGAAGTCACATGACACTAGGGTCCTATACACATATAAGTACGATACTAAGGTTTCCCACGCTTACAATAACAATAAAGATCCTACATATAGTATAAATATTAGAAAGGTATTGACAATGGATAAGAAGTGTATAATCCTATATCAAAAGTCTGATACAAAAATGGTATTACACAACTTGTATTTTGATTTTCTGGTCCTACACTAAGTATGATAGCATAATTGTAATAAAAAGTAAAATCACAAAAATACTGAACTTAGAGGAAAATCAATTCGGAAAGTCAATAATCACATGGCAAAATCAAAAAACAAAACGTATAAATACGAATGGAAAAGAACTGTCATATTTCTGACTTGGTACAGGCATTTTCATCCACATAGAGTGATGCATGAAAGGTCTTGCTCACATAGCATGCTAACATTTGGTCAGAAATTACAGATCATGATAAAAGACATTCGTCGAGAGAAAAAAAAATCATTATCAGCTACTCAAATGTTTAATAGGGGTTTTGTAACTATTGGTATAAAAGACAATTTATCAATTCAAAGATTTTACATAAATACATATTCATGTTTTAGATCATTTTACATATAACCTGCATTAAGCATACTTGTAACTAATTATCCTATTAAAATTGTGTATTTTAGATCAACCAAAAGACAAGTTGAAACTTAGACCATCAGATTCCAATATACAAAAACTGCCTGATCATATTGGTAATAAAACCTTCCAGCTTGGTATAGAACTTGGACTTTCTGTTGTTCAGATGCAACAGATTGAAAGTGACCATGTGACAAACCTTCGCAGCCAAACAGAAGAGGTCCTTAACAAATGGAGGAAACTCTCAGACGCTACATATGAAGTTTTAGAGAAAGCCCTCGATCGTCTTCAATTATCTCGTGTTGTATCATACTTAACATATGAAGAAGAATTAGAGGAACAAGTGGAAGTAGGATTAAATGAGGAAGTGGAAGAAGAATTGGAGGAGGCAGTGAGAGGAGGATTAGAGGAGGAATTGGCAGGTATGTACGTTCTGACATTATCATTTCGAAGATACATGTCTATGGGTAACGTGTGAAGAAATCACAAAAAAGTACTTATAAAAAATAACTGTCAGATTGTTTACTTGACAATATACATTTTAACAAGGAAAGGATAATGGGAGTATTGGATTAGTCGAAGTGTGCACGACAGTCTGTAAATGGGCACTGGATACCTTGTTTGTGGTTTACATTCAATGATCATTATGATTTTTACAGAACAAGTTAACAAGGTATATTAAGCGGATGGAAAGGTTGTAGTCATATTAATGAACACTAAGTCATGTAGATACATAAACACATGAACAATTATCAAAATAAAAAACGAAATAAGACTAAAAGGCAAAATATATATATAAAAGTCTATAAAAAGGACCAACCAGCAAATTTACTATGTACCGGATCGTCTAGAATAGGCGATACTATGCAGATAAGGAAAAAATTATATCAGTCTAAATACTTGAGTATTGTAAAAACTTGTGACACAGAAGAAGGCTATTTGTTGAGCCGAAATATGTGAGAGGAGGATCGGGAAAGATCTTGGATAATTTAGGATGTTTGGCAATAGTTTGCCAATTGATATATATACATGGAAAAAAGTATTGCAACACTTTTATTTTTTGATGAAATATTTGTAAAACAATATTGAAACGTAGTTAATGATAACATTTGAATTAAAACGAACAAACAATGTATGAAAAAAAAATGTTTTATCTAACCAAATTTTTTATAACAAAATGAAATGTTTTTTGTACAAAAAATACATTTTACAACTTCTACTGTAGTCAAACTTTACAATGTCAGACATTTCAAAATTAATCTTTGGATGATTATTCACATCCTGGTTGATCGTTATACGCCAAAGAATTAGTACTTTGTGCGCAGCCTCCATTCAAACGGATAACCTCATCTTAACGTCTTCTGATTCCTGCCATAAGTCGGCTAATGTGTTGCTAATGTAGCAGCATCCATTCCTGACGATGGGTATTGTTTATTTTACGCCGTGTTTGAACTGGGGTTTCCTTTCGTGCACTTTACGCCCAAAAGTGTCCAATATATGCTTGATATGGTTCAAATTCGGGCTACGATCGGGTCAGGAAAGATAAGCCGAATTTGATTGGAACAATGGATCTTCCTCCACGAAGCTAATTTCTAACTGTGGTGAGCTCTGCACTATGTTGGATACGGGCAACTGTGTGTCTATTCGTAGGGAAAGGTCCCCGAAATGGTCTTATCGCACGATAACCCGTAGCGATGAGCCGATCTCGAACAGTTCTTGTTTAAAGTCTCCTGTGTGATCATCACTCTATTTTTTAGGATTGTATTGTTTTCTATGGGTTTGCTTCTGACCAACCTTTATTATTCTTGATTTTCCCTAGCAGATGTTAAAGAGGGTCTACCTGATCTCGGAATGTCTTTAAAATCGTGTGTTGCCTGATTTTTATTTTCAAAACGACTTAAAGTGGAATGGTGATGACCAAAAATACGTGCAATTGTCACAACAACATACCTGCTTCTCTCATGCTAATTATCTGCCACCTTGCTGCAGTTATGAGTTGTGGATGACCAATTACAAGGTGTCAATCACATAACTTTATAAACTTGGTGATTTAAAGTGTTGAAAACACTGAGGATACAAACCATCTGTTTTATTGTTTACGAGTACAGTAGCTGCATATCGATTCGATATATATTGTTTAAACTCAGGTGATAGTCAAATAATGTTTAACTAGTTCTATTTCAACAAATTATATCACAAAAAAATAAAGAGTGTTTTTTTTAATTTGAATTTCAATTTGGTGTTGCAATACTTTTTTCCATGTGTTTATATACACGTGTTGCTTAGCATTTCCCTTTCTAAAAAGTTGTATGTCTGTTTCAAATTTCAGAGAGAATCATACAAGACATACAAATTAGTCAGGTTTTAGATTATATGATGTCACATTTGGTGATATCATCTGATGATAGACGTCGCATTGAGCACTATGCTGGACAAGATGAACAGAATAAAGCATTACTTGGAGTAGTGAATAAAAGGGGAGAACCTACGTATACTGTGTTTGTTGATGCTCTCCGAACAAATGGATACACAGATCTATCGAATGAGTTGGAACGTGATTCACAGGAAGAAGGCTCAAGTTTAGCACTAGTATATACTGGAGACACGGACAATAAAGGTATGACCGACTGTTTTGTTTGTGAACATACAAAAATATAAGTTATTTTAATAACACGCATGTAGTATGCATGATGAATATAATATTTTACTGATTTTGTCCCTTGGAATCCCTTTTCTGAATTAAACTCCACCAGGAATGCTGAATCCCGAAATGCAAATGCAAGTAATTTTCAAACGGGTAGAAAAGTTAGGGCTAATTGATTACTGTATCACAGACGTTTCATGGATGGACCAGTCATTATTTATGTGTTGTTTTGTGTTTGAATTCATTTAGATAAGTATTCCCTAATGTTCAACTTATTTTCAAATGTTTGATGTGTTCTTAGTTTTATCCATACAATATGGCATTAACTAACTAAATAAATAGGCTTACCTTTTTGTTTCTCTTAGTTGTAAGTATGCCCATTTGTTGTTTTATATTTTGGTAGCGGTAATACATTGTACATCTGCTGCCTTATTAGGGAACAGCTCTGGTTTGGTTCATGCACTGGATGTGGTGGAATTCCAATTATAACGATACGTGTAAACACCCTTACCAATTTATGTATTTCGACAGTAAACTAAAACACATTATAACAAATATTCACGTTACAGACAACCGACATGATAGTGTTTATATTTGTATAATCGTAACGTTTTTGTTAAAATAAATAATATGAGTTCTGCCACCAAATAAACCATCTGGTTTGGTGAGAACTATTCATTGAAGATAATGTCACTACCGACCTTTATTTTAGGCATGAATGGTTTAATCGAGGATTTGCATCATGTGATATTGATCAATAAAATTAATGTATATCTTTAATATCAAGCATCCAAAGCCATCTATATATATACCTGATTGTGCTTTTCTAGTTTCTAAACAATTTGACCAAGTCATTATATATAGTGAATCACATTTTAATAGGAAATACAACAAACGACTCCATAGTTCTACATACACATTGTTGACTTCAAATAGAATCGTTAGGAACACATTTTAATTGAAATAACTTCACCCTCCCCACCCCACATTAACACCACTGCATGTAGTATTTGACCCATTATTGTGCCAAATGTAGTAAAAAGTAAAAACACAAAAATAATGAACTCTGAGGAAAATTCAATCGGAAAGTCCCTAATCACATTGCAAAATCAAATGACAAAATACATCTAACGGAAGGTTAACAACTGTCAAATTTCGACTTGGTACATGCATTTTCAAATGTAAAAAATGGTGGATTGAACCTTGTTTTATAGCGCTAAGCCTCCCATTTTCACGACAGTCTCACAAATTCCATTATGTTTACAACGATGCTTGAACAAAACAGACATAATAAATAAGATAGTCAAAATATGGGGTCAGCAGTCATCAAAGTTTTACAATCTTAAAACAAACAATTTTACAAATGCACAAAAGCATCTATCAAATCATAAACACATTCATTGCGTAATTGCTCGTATGACGCATGCAGTTAATGGCCCACTCTTGTATCAAATGTAGTTAAACGCTGACTTACGATGCACTCGTTTATTAATTCATTGAATGCATGTACATGATGCGATATTGAAAGTCGCTTAACTTTTGTAGGGTTGTCAAATTGGACTATTCCGGTGTTTAAAATTCGTCTACAAAAGAACTACTCAAATATAATTAACAGCATACTGCATGGAAAAATAGTCGATTATCTGATATCACGTGATGTGCTCTCCACAGCTGATAGTGAAAGGATAGATGCCTGTCCAGCAAAAATAGAAAAGATCAGGAAATTAATGGACATACTTTTGCATGGAAGTGAAAAAGGATTTATTGAATTCCTCAACGCTCTTCGAGAAGACTCTGAGTATACAGAACTGGCAGATGAAATAGACAACACACCAGTTTCAAGCAGAGATATATCAACAATGCAGAGCTGCTTTAAATGAACAGGAAGAGAGTAAGTCAAACGGTCATAAACCTTTGTCTTTGAAAAACTAAACATTTTTTTTTTATTTTTCAATTAACGACTACGATGGTACGAATATCTTAAGTTTAAAATGCTTTGCAATCTTAAATGAATACGTGCATTATATATAAGATTTGCAATATTGGTTTAAGTAAAGATTATGCTATTCGTCAGTTTTACCCCTCAAAAAATCATTTTGTGAGAGTTGAATCTAAAAAGATGTGGTTTGATTGCCAATGAGATAATGCTTCACCATAGACTTAATGACAAGCAACAAGTTAGGGTTTTGCCAACGCCTCAAACAGTATGCAAAACTATACTGCAAAGTAAATCATACATATCCCTAAAATCAGTACTGAATGTAAAACTATCCAAACGTGAAAATTAAAATCCTGATTTATGTGCATCGGAATACAAGAAACATACATGAGATAAACTGCAATATTCGTAAATTGTTGCAAGTAAGTTTTCTCAATTGAATGGTTTCGTATTTTTAACTCGTTGTCTCAAGCCGGCAATACGATATGGGTTTGTCTTATTGTTGAATGCCGTATGGTAGCCAAATAGATACGTACATCCTCTTTAATTGCACTTTCTTTTGATAATTGTATAGATGGCAATTATGTCACACTTTCTTGTTTTTGAATTAATGACAGTCAAATTTCAAAAGACAACGACACACAAGTCTTTAAATCTCTACACAAAAAAAATAAGATTCACTACATATCTTAAAACAAGAACTCGATGTGGAACGCATGTGTTAAAGAAACCTAGGTGTCATAACATTATATGGTGCCATTTATTATCCAGTGGTGTAATTTAGTGTTCCGAAAGGGTCATTATTGATAACATTGTATCATGCCATTTATTATCTAGTGATGTACTAAGGTGTTCAAAAGGTCCATGATTGATGAAATTATATTATCCATTCATTATCAATAAAACTTATTTTAAAGGAATTGATGTTTTCAAAATTTGAAAAATAGAAAAATAACTGATTATACTTTAATTTTTAATATAGATATACTTCCTCAGATGATTAAAAAACAGTCGATTGTCAACATCTCATTGTAAGATTCTAAGTAACAGAGGAGACTATAATGAGTAGACAACCAACATATATTAACTGATAGATGAGGATCTGTATACGTGTTCTAACATCTATTATGTGACAATACAATCAAAACATGTAGTTTTAGTTTAAAATTGACAAAGATAGGATTCCAAATATTTCTGCATAAGAGTTGTATTATAAAGTTGCTAAAGTAACTATGGAATTTTTGACTTGAATAATATGTCTTTTTTGTATATTTTTTCTATCTGTATATTTGTATCGTATTCTATTATAGATATGTTTTATCTGTATTTTTCATTATCTATATATTATCATTATCTGTAAATTTTCATTATCTGTATATTTTCATTATCTCTATATTGTCATTATCTGTATATTTTCATTATCTGTATATTTTTATAACTTGTTTATTTTCATTATCTTTATATTTTCATTATCTGTATATTTTCATTATCTGTATATTATTATTATCTGTATACTTTCATTATCTGTATATTTTCATTATCTGTTTATTTTCATTATCTGTATATTTTTATAACTTGTTTACTTTCATTATCTGTATATTTGCATTATGTGTATATTGTCATTATATTTACATTTTCATTATCTGTATATTTTTATTATCTGTATATTTGCATTATGTGTATATTGTCATTATCTTTACATTTTCATTATCTGTATATTTTTAGAACTTGTTTATTTTCATTATCTGTATATTATTAGAACTTGTTTATTTTCATTATCTGTATATTTTTGTCCTCTGTATATTTTCATTATCTGTATATTTTTATAACTTGTTTATTTTCATCATCTGTATATTTTTATTATCTGTATATTTTCATTATCTGTATATTTTCATTATCTGAATATTTTTATTATCTGTATATTTTCATTTTCTGTATATTTTCATTATCTGGATATTTTCAGTATCTAGTTTTTCATTATCTGTGTATATTTTCATTATCTGTACATTTTCCTTATCTACATATTTTCATTATCTGTATATTTTTATTATCTGTATATTGTCATTATCTTTATATTTTCATTATCTGTATATTTTAATTATCTTTACATTTTCATTATCTGTATATTTTCATTATCTATATATTTTCATTATCTGTATATAGTCATTATCTTTACATTTTCATTATCTGTTGTTTTGGTTTTTTTTCATTATCTGCATTTTTTATTATCTGTATATTTTCATTATCTGTAGATTTTTATTTCTGTATATTGTCATTATCTTTACATTTTCATTATCTGTATATTTTTGTTATCTGTATATTTTCATTATCTGTATTTTGTTTATTATCTCTATCGTTTCACTATCTCACGATCGACCAAAGTCCGTTTTCAGAGACAAAGAGGCCATGAAATGTCTATCATCTCTTCATGATAAGTATGTTGTTGTTCCTGCGGACAAAGCTTCAAATAATACTAGTATTGTGTTTGTATGTAAATCGTATTACTACGGATGTCTTGTAAAAGAATTAGGTATAAAGGAGCACTCAGGTAATCCCACATGCAAAGACACATCATTTGACAAGGATGAGATTTTAGCAAATCATAAGTACTTCATGGCTTCAATAAACATTACATTGAACACCAAATCGGAGGACTTAACTTGTTTGTATTGGATACCAAAGCTTCATAAAATTCTGTACAAACAACGGTATATTGCTGGCTCATTTTCATGTTCCACTAAAGAATTGTCCATTAGATTGACTAAAATTCTGTTCTCAGTGAAAGAGGGTCTGCAGAAATACTGTGAAACTGTTTACTCGCTTAATGGTATTAACCATATGTGGATTCTAAAGACACATCTAGACAATTTTAAATCTCGGTCTTTTTCTGAAAAACTTTTGATTTTTCAACCCTGTACATCACCATTCCCCATGTGAAATTGAAAAATCGCCTAAAAGAAATAATACACAATGTCTTTCAACATACAAATGGTAGCATACGCTATAATTTTTTACCTTGCGGTATCATAAGGCATATTTCGTTGAAAGTGACAAACAAAAAGGTAAAACATGCTACACTGAAGAACAAGTGGTCAGTATGCTGGAGTTTCTTATCGACAACATATTTGTTGAGTTTGGAGGTAGACTTTTCCAACAAATTGTCGGCATTCCTATGGAAACAAACTGTGCGCCTCTTCTTGTATACCTCTTCTTATTTTCATATGAATCGGAGTTCCTTCAGACACTTGTCAAAAACAAGAAGATCAAAGATGCCAGATTATTTAATTTCACTTTCAGATATATTGATGATGTTCTTTCCATAATCAATCCGAACTTTTCTGATTGGGTTCCATTAATATATCCCCCAGAACTAGAAATTAAAGAAACAACAGACACGGCTTCTTCTGCCTAATTTTTAGACTTATATCTCGAATTTGACTAACACAGTCATCTCAGTACCAGAATATATGATAGACGAGACGATTTTAATTTTGAAATTATAAATTTCCCCCACCTTAGTAGCAATATACCAACTTCACCTGCATATGGGATATATATTTCCCAATTTGTCGATATTCAAGAGCTTGCAGCTCCTACTCAGACTTTGTTAAACGTCATCAGTGTCTGGGTAGAAAGTTGATGAACCAGGGGTATGTCAAAGAACGTCTCGTCCTTTTCTATAAAAAGTTCATTGGAAGATACCAAGACCTTGTTGATACGTTCACAAATAATACATGATGGTCTTGATGTATAGATTATACGTAATGGTGTTGTTCGTCATCTTAACAAAAAAAAATTATTGTTCTTTGTTGTATTATTAATATTACTTTTACTGTTGGGTTGTTTTATGTGATATCTATTTATCGTGGCTCTGTACCTAAGTATCCCGTAAATGTGTTTGTATTGTCTTTCATTTTTTGCTGGTTTGTTTTGTATATGCGACTTTTTGTGTTTCTGAAATTCTGACAACGTGACTCTGTACTTTAAAAGATCCCGTCAGTATGATATTGTTCTATTTCATGTTATTGTGATATATTTCTATTATGAATTACAAAATACGTTGAACCACAAACGTCAAAATTATTCAATCGCGTAGTGAAACGAATTATTTGTTGATTCTTATAAATTCTACATAACTTTTGAACTATTTTAAATCTCGTTCTATTTCTGAAATTAATTCTTACATACTTTTGATTTGTTATCCCTGTATGCTAACATTGTCTATGTGAAATTTTAAAATTGTTTGTATAAACATTGAACGACAAATCTATGTGACATATAAAATTTCATGACGTCAGACACGCGAATCAACGAATAGATGTTTTTGTGTTCTATTAAACTGTTCCTTTTAAAATTGTTACACGATCATGACTGCTGTACCCATATTTTGAGTATTTAATTTGTTTTGTCTGTTTAGTTCGCGCATCATTGTAAATATAACGGAATTTGATGAGACTGTCATCAAAATGAGAGGATTAGCGCTATAAAACAGGTAAAATCCTCCATTTTCTACATTTGAAAATGTCTGTACCAAGTCACGAATATGACAGTTCTTGTCCATTCGTTTTTTATTTGTTTTGTTATTTGATTTTGCTATGTGATTATGGACTTTCCGGTTAGATTTTCTTCTAAGTTCATTATTTTTGTGATTTTACTTTTTTCATTGCCTGCATATTTTCATAATCTGTATATTTAAATCGCCTGTATAATTCAATGAACATGATATAGGAATATGTGGTATGAGTACCAATGAGACAACTTTCCATCTTAATAACAATTAATTAAAGTGAACCATTATTGGTCAAGGTACGGCCTTCAACACGGAGCCATGGCTCACACCGAAAAAAACTATAAACGGCCCAAAACATTACTAGTGTAACACCATTCAAACTGCAAAACCAACGGTCTAATCTATATTAAAAAAACCGAGAAAAGAGAGACACACATAAATTACATAAACAAACGACAACAACTGTACATCAAATTCCTGACTTAGGACATGTGCAAACATTTGCAGCGGGATTAAACTTTTTAAGGGTACCAAACTTTCTCCCTTTTCTGAAACAATAGCATAACATCACAACATAGATAATAAACACACTTCAAAATATCAATAGGAAGGCTTAACTTAATAAAAAAAAAACACAAATTAACACACTATGAACGAATAAATTTGGTCTGTGATACCTCAATGCAAATACATAGTTAGTGAAAATTATAAGGGATGAATAATTAAGTTCAAAATAAAATAAACAGGTTAGAATTGTCTATTTCAATAACCTACATATTTTTATTACCTGTATATCTTCATTTTTTATCTTTAATTTTTCATTATCTGTATATTTAAATTTCATAATCTATATATTTTCATTATCTGAATATTTTGATTATCTGTATATTTTCTTTATCTATATATTTTGATTATCTGTGTATTGTCATAATCTATGTAACTTAAATACTAAGAACTTCTGTATGTACATATGTATCCGTGGAGGACGTAATTTTGTTCATCAAAAATGTGTCGGACTTTAAAAACCATGAAAACCATTCAATGGATTTGTAGAAATTGTCATTGTAAATAAAAAGTTACAGTAAATAAATTGTATGTAATAAATGTATGTATTGTAAATATAAAATAAATGTCTTCAACTTTTATTATTTAGTACATATTACTAGTCCCATCGTACATTGCTGCTTTTCATGTAACAATAACGCAATGTAACCGTAGCCTCAATAATTATTGTTACATTTGTAATTAAACAGGTCCATACCCAACCATGCATTCCGACATTTAGTCTCCAATGTAACAATAATATTTTTATTATTGTTACATTTCCATGTAACCGTAGCCAGTGCCTATTTAAATTTAGCGATACACATACAATTGTCATCACAGGAGACTTTGTCATCACAGGAGACTTTAATCCAACATTATTAGTCGTATTGAGCACAACTTTTTGGAATTTTGGATCCTCAATGCTCTTCAACTTTGTACTTGTTTGGCTTTATAAACATCTTGATATGAGCGTCACTGATGAGTCTTTTGTAGACAAAACGCGCGTCTGGCGTACTAAATTATAATCCTGTTACCTTTGATAACTATTAGCCTCTAGATCATACAAAAAGCATGATGCACAATTTGAGAAATGTATTCTAGATTTTCAACTGAAATCTACATTCTACTATAGGAAAACCGTCTACTTTTATTCATCACAATGATAACTCTCAGTCTCAAATAGACTACATACATCTGATCAACCTCATGTGGAATCTTAGATCAATATAAACATGAAATGGATCCAGTCGACACATCAAGCCACACTTGTGTAAGTGTAAATATAAAAATCAATCTCAAACGTGAAAATACCATCTCCCCAAAAGATAAAGGAAAACCAAACTGGTATTTCCAAAACATCAACTAAATAAAAGATCAAAGAGAAAAGAAAAATATGGAGAGTCGACAAAAAAATGTATTCAGAAATTATGGACAACCCGTAAATGAAAATTGTTGGCCAACTGATCAATAGAAATAGATGTCAATCCAAAACCTCAACAACCTCCACTGAATAAAAGGACCCAATTGTGGGACCCCAATTGTGATATATGATGCTCCGAAAACATGAACACTGAATTTATTAGAACCACTATCAGAAACTGAATTTGTTTAAGCAAAAAGAAAACTAAACCCAGGCAAATCATAGCTACAAAAAAAAACAAAAAACACTTTTCTTTAAGACTGGAATTACTAACCCAGTACTTCTAACTTGAAAAGCTGAAAGATCATAATAAAAAAAGTTTTACTTTACTTACTAGTCCACGGCCCCAGCTTATCTGGCAAGACAGCCGTTGGACGTCAGAGTAATCTCGGAATATTTATACTTACTAACTTAATTATTTGATAGAAAATGGGGGCGAGTCATATAAATTTGGGCCGAGTTCGCCTTACACGGTTTGTTATTTTATTTTCATTGTTGTAAGCGGCTGTGTTGTCATTTCGAGCATATAAGAAGAAACTGGCATGAAAAATTATAACATGTAGGATGTAAGGCAAAATATCTAAACTATATAGTATATTCTATATTTCTCACAGGCACTTAATTGTTTCTATCCAATGGAAGACCCACTATCAACGTGTATTTACTCGTATATATCCTTTGAAAGAAACAATAATTAAGTGCCTGTGATATTTCACACGATTTATCTGTTTATCCTTTCCTTTCATTTTGATTATTTGTCATGTTTGTATGTAATCAACATGTGGATCTTCTTCTTTCCCTGCATCTTTACACCCTTTATAGGGTAATCATATTTTCGTATGTCGAACAGTTTTCACCACCAAAAAATGTTATTTGCTCAATCCAGTAGGCATTGATACCTTTTTTAGTTTTATTTAAGTTACAGTTCATTCTTTTTATCTGAATATCTATCCACTCACTTGCATTTCCTAGATACATGTAGTATTTTAGCATTTTTACTTCAATAAACCAACTGTTACTATTCATTGACTTGATGCACAATTGCCTCCTTGCTAGTTGTTTTTTCTAAACTTTAGTCGGGTTGGGTACATACATTTATGAAGAGGGTCATAACCCTTAAGTGTAATTGTGCTTCTACTGGTAGTATTCCCGTCAACTCTTGGCATAATAGCTTCATTCAATAGGATCGTCGGATCTCAGTTCTTTTTTGGTCAAAATTTGATTTTGACGTCAAATTTTCTTGCTTTCCTCTGAATTTCCTATTGTGACAAGAAGAAAAAATAGAATGTACAAAATGTGAAATCAAACGCCCTCTATATCAAAAACTTGTTAAGGGATGTACATGTGTTATGCATTCAAGAACACTGGCTTTTTAATGCGGAAAAGAAAATCATAGCTGAAATTACTGAAAATAGCGGATACATAGCTAAAAGTGTTGATGATAATGACGACCCTGATTTCAACGTATCAATGAAAAGGGGATATGGTGGAGTAGCCATAATCTGGAAAAAAGAAATTAATGAAAATATAAAGGAACTGGAAATAGAATACAAGCCATACATATTCAACAAGGAGACAAACCAATATGTCTTATAAATGTATATATGCCATCAGATAGCAAAAATGCAGACATCGAATACAAAGACACATTGGCTCAAATTGATGAAATGATAGAGAAATATAAAGACACATACGAAATTATAGTATGTGGAGACATGAACGGGTCACTTGATAGAAGCTCGACACCTCATGATAAAATCCTAAAGACATTCTGCAAGGAAAAATGTATAAGAAATACTGAGAAATGCCCAGTAAAAGAGACATTTTATCACCAGAATGGTATGTCGAAAGGACAAATTGATTACTTCCTCTTCAAAAGTAACTCAGAAATCATTAACAAAATCAGACAAATTGATGTCCTTGATACTGACCCAGAGAATACCTCGGACCATGTACCTGTTATCTTGACACTGAATAGTCAACTGAAAAAAGTCAGGGAAAAAGCAACAACTATCATAGCAAAACCTAAATGGACTGACTGCGACCATCAAATTTATAAGGAAGTCATCAAGAAAGATCTACCAAAACTCATGCAAAAATCAAAAGGAATCATTGAGCAAGATATAAGAAATCTAGAAAAATTGCTACATAAAGCCGGAGAAGCAGCAATCCCAAAGTATAGAAGAAAAATCAAAATCAAATCGAAGGGAAAGGCGATATGGAATGAACAAATAGATAATGCATCAAAGCAATCAAAAAATGCATATAAAGTATGGAGGCAACATGGAGCACCTCAAGAAAGAAGTAATGAGCTCAAAATCAAAATGACAGCTGCAAAGAGAATACTTCGAAAAGCACAAAGACAAGCCTATGCCTCGCAGAGAGAATCAACAGCGGGAAAAATTATGAAAGCTTCAAATGCAGATACAAAACTTTTTTACAAGCTTATCAACATGCAAAGAAAAACACCACTTACTAATACCAAGATACTGAAACTAAATGAAAAGACTGCAGAAGATGGACCAAGTATAATGAACATCTGGCAAGAACATTTCCAACAACTAGCTACACCAACAATAGATGAAAATTTTGACACTGAAAAACTAGAGCTAGTAGAAATACAAAACAATATAATAGAATCCATAGAAAGGGAAAAAGGTCAAGGCATAGATCTTGTTAATGTAAAGGAAGTAAATAAAGCTATAGAAAAACTTAAAGCAGGAAAAGCACCCGATGAAGATGGAATTTCGGCAGAACACTACAAACATGGGATGGAAGAGTTAACTCCCTTTATAGTACATCTGCTAAATTTAATCTTAACATATTTGGATGTACCAATCTTCCTAAAGACAGGGATTCTAACACCAATCTTAAAGAAAGAAAAAGACAAAACATTACCATCTAGCTACAGAGGAATAACTGTAACTAAAACCTTTGCAAAAATATTACAAAGTATATTGAAGGATAGAGTTGGCTCTGTATTTAACAACATACAAAACTCCCTGCAAAGAGGCTTTACAGAAGGAGTATCATCACTATGTGCAGCATTCCTCACATCAGAAGCAATTGAAGAAAGTAAGAAATTAAAGATACTGCTGATCTTAATAACTCTTGATGCAGAAAAGGCATTTGACAAGCTAAACCATGAAATACTATTCAACAAACTGTACCATTATGGAATAAAAGGAAAACTCTGGATATTACTGAGAAACTTGTATAAAGGAATGAGCATTAAGGTTAAATGGGAAGGGCAATGTACAGAAGATGTAATGGTGCTACAAGGAATTCAACAAGGTGCAAAACTATCTACAACGCTATATAAATGCTACAACAACGTCATACTGGATAGCATATTAAAAAGTGGACTTGGAGCATGTATTGGTGATATACAAGTCCCTGCGCCAACATGTGCCGATGACATTGCTGTTCTGGCAAATAGTACTGCAGATGCACAAGGAATATTAGACATAGTGCAACACCATACAAGCAGAGATCTAGTCAAAATCAATCCAACTAAATCTGAAGCTGTTCTATACAATGCAAAAGGCTCAAACATATCAACATTGCAATTTGAAGACAATGACATCAATATAACCAATGAAACCAAACATCTAGGTATCAAAAGAAACGAGCAAAACCGAGCAAATATCTCAGAAAGAATAAGAACCGGTAGGGCAACAATATACAGCCTTCTTGGAGCTGGGTTACATGTCAGAAGGGGATTCTCACCCATGGTCGCATACAAGCTATGGAGAACATATGCAGTACCAAGAAGCATATACGGACTTGAGGTGATGAACCTACTTGCAAAAGAAAAGGATATGCTAGAACTGGCAGAGAGAAAAATCCTCCGACAAATTCAAGGGCTTCCAAATAATACAGCAAATATGGCTGTCTATACCCTGATAGGGGCAGAACCTATTGCCATCACATTAGACAAAAATGTACTTACCTTCTTCATTAATATTGTTCGAAATTCAGGAACCATAGAATGTGAAATTCTGCGCCGACAAATAGCATTTTCAGACCAAAGAGGAAAAGACTTTATCAACAGAGTAGAAAAAACTCTATCAAAATACAATTTGAAATCTAGCAGCTACTACATAGAAAATCCACTGAATAAAATCGAATGGAAAAGACTAGTAGGAATAAAGATCAAGGAATACTGGAAAAATGAATGTCATAATGAAAAAATGGAAAAAAACATCACTTAAATACATAGAGATACAGAACAATCCATTAAATGAAGCTCACAATATATGGAAAAGTGTAAAAAACAATAGTAAAGATGTAAAGGCAGGAGAAATAAAAGCAAGAATAAGTACTCAAACGTACATATTCCAAGCCAAAAGAGCTAAGTTCGATCCGAAAGTTAACCCGATGTGTACAATCTGTGAACAGGGAAATGAAGATCTAGAACATTTTATTCTACACTGCAAAGAATTAGAGCAAATAAGATCTAAATACTGCTCAAAAATTGAACTGACAATGGATGAAATTGATACCTCAACATACAAGAAGATCATACAACAAGGGAATTTACTGCAGCTCATAATGGACTGTACTAGCAAAGACATAAACTGTTACTCAACTGTGTATGAAAGCATTGAAACTCTGGCTAGAAATATGTGTCATGAGATGCACTTGCTGCGCACAAAAAGGATAAAAAACTTGATCACAAGTACAGTATAAGCAAACTTTTTAAAATAAAACAGTTCATTTGCTAATAGTATATCATCTTACTATTTTATGACTTATAAGTACACGTATTTAAAAATAAATCTTCTGTATTTAAAATTGTAAAATATCAGTTATAATTTAAAGAATAATGACAACATCCCCATATAGTAAATTAAACTGTGAAGAAAATTTATGTATATGTATGAGCTTAAATTTTTCCAAACCACAACCATTGTACATAAGTCTTATAAAATAAATTTTTCATTATAGTTCCCAATGTATTTATAGCACTCTTAACTAATAGTTATAAGTAAATTTAATTTGAGACCATTTTAATTCTTATTTGTAAACATATGCAGTTGTCTTTTTAAAATTTTCTTACAACCCAGCATATATGAATTATTATATATCTTTTAATGGCATGAAAATACGGATTGTTTGTGTTATTTAAATTTGCTGTTACAAAATATTAGAAATTATTTTAAATTAAGGAATGTATCTCCCTCATGCAAAGCTCTGATTCCTTTCACTGATTTGGCTTTACTTTTTGGACCTTTTGGATTATTGCTCTTCATCTTTTATATAAGCTTTGGATTTCAAATATTTTGGCCACGAGCATCACTGAAGAGACATGTATTGTCGAAATGCGCATCTGGTGCAAGAAAATTGGTACCGTTAATTTTATTTTAAAACTTTATGATGACAATCCTATGAATTAATTATGATATTTGTTATTTAGTGATTATTATAACCAAATTCAGTCATCTGTATATAAATATTTGTTTCCTAATGTTTTAAGGTGTACATAGTTGCTAAAACTATACCCTTTGGGTAGTGCTCCACAATTAATGGAGGAATATACAAGAAACTGAACTGAACCATGCCTGATGTCGTCAAATTTTAATATTATATATGTTTGTAAATATTGATTGTCATGTTTGTCTTGGTTACAATCCAATATTGGGATTTTACACAAATAAAATGATTTGATTTGATTCATAGAAAGAACACATGCATCTTTTGCCTTTTTATTTGAAAAGAAGTATTGAATTTGTCTGCATATTGTTTAAACATCATTAGAGAAACAGATTCCACCACCAAATCTCATGTAATACAATAGTTATCCACTCTCAACAGTTTAATTTTAAATATTTCAAACGCTTGCGAGCCTCACGTTTCAGATTAAAAAATTTAAATGTTTCAAGTGGATAAATATTGTGTCACACTCGATGCTGTGGTAGAATCTTTAATTAATAGAATGATAGATAAAAATTTACACTAACAGGACTTATTTTTGCAAAATAAAAAAATAAAAAGTCAAAATATTTGAATCTCATAATACACTGGTCATCAATTATTTATACATTTTACAATCATGACAATGACAATCTAAAAAAACATCATTTAAAAATAACCAGTATCAATGGTTACTGAAAAACCCACTGTCATGACTGTATTAGTCCAAATAATAAGGACATGCTATTTTATTTTTTTGCTTTGACGCTGCTACAGGAAGGCATCACAGCAAAAATTGAAATAGCCTTTTAAGACGTCATAATTATTTCAATATAATATTTCGAATTTATGAACAAATATAAGCCCTAGCTTCGTCTGTTTGCACACTACATAGAGACCATTTGTCTTGGTAAAGTTGAACTGTAATAAGTAAAAAAAAAAGGAAACAAATGAATTGTTAATAAAAAGAAATCAAATCTATTTTCACTGTGACCACATGTCAATGATGGTGACTGTTTTAAAGGTACTAGCCCACATAGATCTTAAAATGCCAGAAATAGCTTTTAGCGAAACAGGAGTCACAAAGTTCCTATCTAATCTTAACCCACTTTAACCTGACAATATTCACAGTAGGCATGATAGGGTGCTAAAAGAATTAAAAGAGCAAGTGTCATCAATTAATATTTACATTAATATTCAGTAAGTCATT
Source organism: Mytilus galloprovincialis (assembly GCA_037788925.1). Classification (NCBI taxonomy): domain Eukaryota; kingdom Metazoa; phylum Mollusca; class Bivalvia; order Mytilida; family Mytilidae; genus Mytilus; species Mytilus galloprovincialis. Next base: position 85,048,195 of record CM075338.1, read on the forward strand.
AGGTGTCAGACCACCAATTACTCCCTCCAATTTAGAACTATGTAAAAGTAGCCCTACTCTGACACAAAATAGTGCTTTTGATGTCCTTGTTTACTTAAACTAACCAACAAATTTGCAGAAATGAAACTTTTGGGGAAAGAGAAATATATCTAGATCATTTTGAGCCAAAATTTACTTGTCTATGAGTTTGCATTAAAAATTGAGGATTAATGCGCTCCATAGTATACTAATTTCAGATTTCCAGAAAACCAGGTTTTTGTTTTGGAGTACCTCTGTTTGAAGGTCAGTTATTTTGTTAGAAGGCTTTAAACATTTGTTAAAGGTATGGTGAAAAATGGCATGTAGAAAGCTGATACATGTACAATTAAGGATATACCTGGTTTCTATGAAGTTAAACTTAAGGTAAAATATTTAGAAAGCTGTGAAAATTGCAAAATTTGGTTGAACAGATAGGGATTTTTAATTGGTGGTCTGACACCATTAGAGTCTGGGGATTCAGTGGCGGATCCAGAAATTTTCGTAAGAGGGAGCCCACTGACTGCCTTAGAGGGAGCCGGCTCCAGTCACGCTTCAGTGATTCCCTATATAAGCAACCCTTTTTTTTTTGCCCCCCTAAATCAGCCTCTAAGATTGGAAGCTCCAACTTTGCTCCAGCTTACAAAAAAAGGGGAGAATATAAACCTGTAAATCATAGACCCGTATTTTTTAAATTCGTTTGCTGTAAGATCATGGAACACATCATCACAAGTAACATAATGTCACATTTAGAAAAAAACACCATCTTATATTTAATCTACAACAAGGTTTAAGAAAAAAATACAATATTGTAAATTTCCATTTATCATGTTTATTGACTTCATTCAACAACAATCATCTAGTAAATAATAGTAATATACAAACTCAGGGTTCTCACTAAGAATTTTGAACGCAAGTCCAAGGACTCAACAATTTTGGCAATGGTGAGTCCAACAGTGAGAAGAAATATTTTATTGCAATATAATTTATTATTTTAGTCTCTATGACCTATTAGAACAATGAAATGACATTAAAACTTTTGCCAACAATGATGATATGTATGTTCAGTTTATACAACATATGTCAATCCTGATGCATCTTTGGACTCACCAGTTTTGAAAATGAATCCAGACAGAATGACAGATTTTCAGGATTCCAGGAATCATGGACTCGCAATACATGTAGTGAGTACCCTGTCCCTCTAACTGACCCTATCATTATGGATTTTGCTCAAGCGTTTGATAAAGTCCTCCCTAAGATTGCTTTACAAATTTTAGGGTAAAAATACACTTAACTGGATCAGACCAAGCGTTCTTATTTGATAGAACACAAACAGTCCTAATATATCAGTGCCAGTTAACGTTACATCTGGAGTTCCTTAGGGCACTGTACTGGGCCCCATATTATTTCTTATTTTTATAAATGACTTCTCAGCATATTTACCATACATTTAGCAAATTAAGACCAGACTTAACATTAGTTATCAAAGGTACCAGGATTATAATTTAATACGCCAGACAAGGAGATCTAAAACGCCAAAGAAAGGTGATCCAAAATAAGTCCGTCTTATAAATTTACATGCATAAGTTTGGTTTCTATCCGTAGAAGCTCGTTGTTGTCAGTTTTTTCTTGACTTATGAGTTGCATGTCCCTTTGGTATCTTTTGGGTCTCTTTTAGTATCAAAAATATATATAGGCTTGGAGGAACAACACTTTTTGTTATTATAACTCATTAATTGTGTGTATTATATACAAGCTTGGAGGAACAACACATTATGTTATTATAACTCATTAATTGTTTGTATTTAAGGTTAACAAAAGAACAGTTTTGACAGAAAGGATGAACATTATGACGGATAAAGTTCAGGTAACCTTACAAGCTGATATTGATAGTTTTGACACAGTGTTCTTATATAGTTTATGAGATATCTTATAAAGACAATTATATAAAATATCTGATAAATTACTTGAGATATCTTATAAACTATATAAGATATCTTGAAGTAAGAATAAATAGCAAAACGGCTTGCCATAGAGAGAGGTTAGGAGAGAACACAGTTCTAGTCAATGATTTAATTGAAATTACAAAATGATTTGTATATATTATATATTTCAAAATTTCCTATCTATGGCCAATAGAATAAAAACTTACCATGAATTTATTGAATTGAAATTAATGAAATAGTTATTTAAAGTTTGGTTATAAATAATGTCAGACTAGCATTGGCTGATTCACAACATTCATCATGATGCTTAATTTTTGAACTTAATGTATAGCGGGTTATTTTTTGCGGGGTGTTAATTTTTCTTATTTTCGCGGATAGAATAATATTGCCAAAATAAAGTTCCATCAAAGTAAAAGTGCACATGCACAGGTATTAATTAAAGTTTTTAATCTGCTAAAATAATAATCACCAATATATTTTGTATACTATATATTCAATGAAAATCGCGAAATTTTACACACTTGGAAAAATAACCCAGTGTACAGTATTATGTCGGCTTGCCTGGACAAAGTGGAAAATAGTCAACAATTGTAAAATCTTTTCAAGAAGCCATGATATAAAAAACACTAATAATGTTTTATATTGCAAAGAAGCCATGATATAAAGATTAAACTGATAATGTTTTTGTTTTTTTTAAATATATTTCTAGGAACAAATCCTTAAAACTTGCAAAATGCTGTTGAACGAGGCAGAGAAAATCCACGACTTAGAAGTCAAACATGAAAATGACCAAGATCTCTTAGATTTGAATTTCAATTCATTAGTAACTGTTATAGATAACATGAACACAGAGGTTATAAAACAACACACCATAGTGACAGAAGGAGATACTGCAAAAAAAGAACCATTTACTCGAAAACAAGAACCAGTTTCCATAGTAACAGAAATAGTGTCTATAGTAACAGGACAATCCACTATAGAAACAAAATCAGGTACCATGGTAACAGGGCCAGTTATTCAATTACAAAAGCTAGATACCTATAGAAAGTCTACTTTTAGTGAAAAAATGTTTAATGCATTAAACCAAGATAGTTTAGAAAATTCTACAACCACAACGAATGCAAATTCTAGTTCAAATCCTGCAAAAATATGCTTCACAAATACATTAAACCAACCTACAAATGAAAACACTTTACAGACCTTGACAAATAAATCATATCAACCAAGAAATCAAAACACTTTACAAGGTAGTGCGGAAAATTTTACGAAGACATCAGCAAAAGAGGTCCTAAATGAACCATTTACACAGAGTCAGCAATCTTCCAAAACTGCTGAAATGTCATCTGATGCTTTAATTGATCCAGATGAAATGTCATCTGATGCTTTAATTGATCCAGATGAAATAAAAAAGGAGATTGTAGATTACTTAGAACAATCTGGTACTTCAGAACTGATTCTTAGTAGGGATACAGTCAGAAATGGACAAGAAATAGATGGAGACAATGATAATAGCAGAGAGGCTCAGAATGGCCAAGAACTGGAGGATGAAAAAGAAATCAAATTAGAACCAACTGATGCTGAGTCTAACCTTTACACATACGAAAAAATATCACATTTAAATAAATATGTGGGTAAAAAGTCAAGAAAGGTGTACAGGCTGTATAAGTGTACGGTGTGTAAGAAGACGTTCGACTATCTATTATGTGTACAGAACCACGTCAGAATACATACTGGGGACAGACCGTATAAGTGTGGAGCATGCCCCAAAGATTTTGTTACAAAGTGTAGTCTGGCAGAACATGAGAAAGTTCATACAGGTATGGTTATTTAACTGTTTGTATTTTAGATTTGAAAATTAGAAATTTATCAAATATAAAAATATCCAGAGATACATTGTAGTGCTAAAAGGCCCAAGGGAGAACACTGTACAGTACAAATTGTGCTGCACATGTATCATCATAAGTATTCTACCAAAATTTAAAAAAATCAAATAGTTTAATCTCTAATGAAGCATATCATGTACTAATATCTTTATTTTAATTATGATGCTTTATGTCATTTATGTGGTAATCAGTGTGTAATTAAAGGAGTGTTTTCATGCCAATCATGGTAGCCCTCTACTATGTCACATGTTTAAAACTGATTAAACCACCTGTTAACGATTTGTACTCTTAGTTAAAATAATCAATCAATACACGTAACTGTTATTATGTTTAAAAGAATTTAACACAATTATTCCGGAACACTCGAATTCTCATACAATGTGTATAAGATTAATTATTTACCAAATTAGTTAATTAAAAGTACTTTATTTGTGAAAATATGAAAATAACGTCTCTTAAACAATTTAATCAAACAGATAATACTTTACTGTACTTTATCTATTTTATATCGTTTTAAAGCGTTCATCTCGCATTCAACATTTACACATCAACCTTTTCATTCTCAACAGTCATTATAGGTAAAATAATAAATATCTGGACTATTAACGTATTTATTTATAATTAGTTATTGAGAAATATAATTGACCTCAATCATTTGTCAATACAGAATATAGAAAACTAAGAAAGAATATAAGTTCAGACTAAGAATTATATCAAGCACATATCAATATGTCCACCAGTGTATATAAAGTGATGACCAGCATAGAAGTACAAAAAAAATATAGCACCAAAATATAATGACCAATAGAAATAAAGAAAGTGTGCGGTCTAATGAAGCATAAAAAGAAAACCTTTGAAGTAAACTACAGTCAAACCAAAATTACCCAAACCAGTAGAAAATGTTGTATATCAACAAATCCAACTGTCAAATACATAAATGAAATGAACAAAGCATATATAGAGATATACTAATCAACTAATTACAATCTGTAGTTAATATACTATACCTTTAATTAATCAATATAAATCATATAATATACAAAATACAACACTATAAACTAAATATAAAAATATACACAATTACTGTAAAACCTATAAAATACAGTCTACCACATGTAAATGCTCTTTTGTTCCGATGTTGGAAAGTTCCGGGCGGAAAGAACTAACTAGCAGAAAAGTTCCTGAGGAACTTATTAACTAGTTACTTTGTTCTTCCTCTGGTTTAAAAATTCCACCAGAACAAAGTGACTAGTTGAAAAGTTCCAACGGAACATATCAACTAGTTAGAAAGTTTCTTTTTGCCAAATTAGTCAAAACCAGAACTAACAAACTAGCCCAAAAGTTCCAACGGAACTTATCAACCAGTCACAAAGTTCCATTTGGAGAATTGATGCAAAGTAGATGCCCAACATATTATATTTGAACCTTTCAAAGGGGAACCAAGACACTGATTACAAAAGTCAAAAGAAACTTATCAACTAGTCACAAAGTTCTTCTTTGGCAAATTAGTCAAAACCGGAACTAACAAACTAGCCGAAAAGTTCCTCCCCATGTGGGTACTTTTGTAAGAATATCAATTTCAGATTAATGTATAACAATAGATTTATTCTGTTAAGAAGGCAACATTCTGACCGAATTAATGAGTTGTTCTGTTCCGCCAGAACTATTCAACTAGCTACATTGTTCCGGGACTTTTCAACTTAGTATCTACTTTTTCCGGAACTTTTCGACTGCACTCGTAATAAAACAACTAGTTGGAAAGTTCAATTGGAACGAAATAACTAGTTGAAAAGTTCCTCCGTAAACAAAGTAAATGACGGAACATAGTGGCTGTTACATGTACACAGGCAAACATAAATATGTGTATTTTCTAATTTTAGGTGACCATCCATATGTTTGTCACAACTGTGTACTCAGGCAAACATATACAATGTATATATATATATATATATATATATATATATATATATATATATGTGTGTGTGTATTTTCTGATTTTAGGTGACCGTCCACATCTCTTTCTCACCTGAGTACACAGGTTTGCATATATATGTGTATTTTCTATTTTTAGGTGACCGTCCACATGTCTGTCTCATCTGAGTACACAGGTTTACATATATACGTGTATTTTCTATATTTAGGTGACCGTCCACATGTCTGTCTCATCTGAGTACACAGATTTACATACATATGTGTATTTTTTATTTTTAGGTGACCTTCCACATGTCTGTCACATTTGAGTACACAGTTTAACATATATATGTGTATTTTCTATTTTTAGGTGACCGTCCACATGTCTGTCTCATCTGAGTACACAGGTTTACATATATATGTGTATTTTCTATTTTTAGGTGATCGTCCACATGTCTGTCTCATCTGAGTACACAGGTTTACGTATATGTGTATTTTCTATTTTAGGTGACCATCCACATGTCGGTCTCATCTGAGTACACATGTTTACATATGTAGGACTCAAATCTATGGAGGGTTCCAAATCTATGGCAGATTCCTAATCTATGGCAAATATGACGTTACAAACGTCAAATCTATGGTAGATTTTTGTGTTCTAATCTATGGCAGATTTATGAATTACGTAATTTTCCAGGAAAAAGAGTAGAATATAACGTCACAATAAAATAACGCCATATATAAGTCGTCGCCGACTTCAGCAACTTTCCTGAAGTCCTGTGTTTAAAAATTTCCCTCTAGAACAATTTTCCGATAATTTAAAGAAAGATGTGATATTTTATCTATAGAATGGATAATAATTATTTGATATACCGTCCGAATCCCGCGATGAAGAAAGGCACAGCTGTTTTAGTAGTGGATATTTGGGGAATGGATTTATAGTAAATATTTTAGCGTCTACGGCTAGCAAATTATTTTTAAATGTGAGAAAATGAAATTACAGGATACCACCAAGTTAACTCAAATCGTCACCAGTTAAAAACGATTGATTAACGTTAAATTAAATATTATGTGAAAAGTCAAACTGTTTAATTCTTTTTTTTTATAAAAACTGCTTTTTGTTTGTTAATGGATTTTTTTTCTAGTTGTTTTAATAAATGGATTAAACTGGTACAATGCACAGATTAAGAAATGCTTATTTTTCCAGGAAAGATCATTTTAATCCTAATTTCGGTATTATGGTATATCACTTTTACACTTTTTTATGTTTGACATCACGATTTGGTTGACCATTATGGAATTTTTATTTCACAAATGATTTAGACATGCTCCGGTTGTTGTACATGTCAACTTATTTAAGACAAGTTAATGATCGTATATTCACTGCCTTGTTCTACATTTGCACAAAATCTGCCATAGATTTGGAAACAACAAAAATCCGCCATAGATTAGGATTGTAAAAAATCTCCCATAGATTTGGGTGGCATTACGTCACATTTACCATAGATTAGGAATCTGCCATAGATTTGGAACAAACCATAGATTTGAGTCCTACACATATATATGTGTTTTTTTTATTTTTAGGTGACCGTCCACATGTCTGTCTCATCTGAGTACACAGGTTTACACATATGTGTATTTTCTATTTTAGGTAACCGTCCACATGTCTGTCTCATCTGAGTACACAGGTTTACATATATATGTGTGTTTTTTTTTTATTTTTAGGTGACCGTCCACATGTCTGTCTCATCTGAGTACACAGGTTTACATCTATATGTGTGTTTTTTTATTTTTAGGTGACCGTCCACATGTCTGTCTCATCTGAGTACACAGGTTTACATATATATGTGTGTTTTTTTTATTTTTAGGTGACCGTCCACATGTCTGTCTCATCTGAGTACACAGGTTTACATATATATGTGTGTTTTTTTATTTTTAGATGACCGTCCACATGTCTGTCTCATCTGAGTACACAGGTTTACATATATATGTGTGTTTTTTTTTTTTAGATGACCGTCCACATGTCTGCCACATCTGAGTACACAGGTTTACATATATGTGTATTTTCTATTTTTAGGTGACCATCCACATGTCTGTCTCATCTGAGTACACAGGTTTACACATATGTGTATTTTCTATTTTTAGGTGACCGTCCACATGTTTGCCACATCTGTGGCATTACATTTATGCAGAAATATAAGTTGGCTATCCATCTACAGAAACACAATGGTGAGACTAACTTCAGCTGTGATATATGTGGGAAAGGATTCATCAGAAAAGATCATTTAAATAATCACATCCAGTCACACAATAAGGATAGGCTTTTCTCTTGTAAGATATGTGGTCAAAGTTATAAAACAGAGAAATCGGTAAAGGCACATGAAAGGTCACATGCTCCGGGGACATTCCAATGTCATTTTTGTCATAAGGTTTATACACAGAACAGATACCTCAAGGTTCATATCAATGAAAAACACAATCTCTCTCCGCTAGACAAAAGGGATGGATTGACAACTAGACAGAAACAGAAATCGGAACTGGTTGAGTGTGATATATGTCAGAAATATTATCGAAAAAATTATATAAAAACACATGCTAAAAGTCATGACGAAAGTGCCAAGGATTTTGAGTGTCAGGTCTGTGGAAAAAGATTTGTAACGGAAAGTTATTTCAATTATCATGAAAACAGTCATACGGGTGAGGGAATAGAAGAGTGCAATGTTTGTCATAAAACATTTGTCAATCATAGATCCCTTCAAAATCACAAGGTCATACACACTGGGGCACGCCCATATAAGTGTGAGATTTGTAATAAAACGTTCGCTCATTCATGTGTTCTCAATGTACATATAAAAACACACACCAAAGATAAGACATACACATGTCAGGAATGTGGTTTACATTTTAGTTTAGAGTATTATCTAAAGAGACATATTAAATATCAACACGGGACTGGGACGGTTTATGAATGTGAAATTTGTGGGAAGGACTTTAGAAGGAGTGACCAGATCAAAAGACACAAAGAAACACATGAAAGGAAAGAAGAGAAAAAGAAATTGAAAGAAAACAAAGAGAGTAGTCAAGAAAAGAGGAAGAAAACAATAAAGAAGACTAAAACAGAAGAAGAGAAAAAAGAAGAAAAAGAATGTTATATAGAAAGTGATTTTTGTCCTGAGGAAATAAGTACAATTAGGTCGCATAGAAAGAAGAGACAAATTAAAGAGGACGATGAAAATACTAAACCTAAACCGAAACGAAAAAAAAATATCAATATGAAAAAATACAAAAATCAATGGAGCATAAAATTAGATAAAGTTATAGTGAAAAATGGAAAAGGGAGATAACTTATATTTTTTTATCTGTTTTATAAAATATTTGTTCAAATTTATAGATTATGTTGAAATTAATCTTTATATTCTATGAAATTGTTTAAATTGATGTTAGCTGCAAACTGTGATGTATATAGTTTAATTTCAAATTCTAGATTATGTTGAAATTAATCTTTATATTTTTTACAATTAATTAAAATTAAAATGTTTTTTTTTTTTTTTTTTAATATAAGCTGCGAACTTAAATGTGGTTAGATTTGTCCTTCTTACTCCAACATTTGTATTTTACTATCAAGATTCATTAAGGCAAGACATATCTCAGTGTCCACATTTTATTTTATTATAAGCTTTAAAGTGTGATGTATGTTGTCTTGTTAGGATATTATCAGATGCTCCATTATTGGTCCATCATGTTTGAAATGTTTCTAGAACTGAGGACACTCAACATTAGTGTACTTATTATTTACTCTAGGGCACTAGCTGTCAAATACATGTTGACCGATTTGATTTAAATTCTCGTATTTGATTTAAATTCTCGTATTTGATTTATAACCATGTAAAACATTTATCCAAATTATAAAGTATAAAATAAACAATTTACAGGTCATTGGCTGGATAATATCTTAGTCTTGACGCCATCTTATTACTATGGAGTTGACCTCTGAAGACTTCCAATGTTCATATAAGTGATATTAAAATAAATGTAGATAGAAATGGAAATCGTACCTGTGCAATTGGATTTTTCTAGGTCTGTTTAATTTCCTATTATAGATTAAAAATAAATGTTAATCATTGTAATTACCTCTATAAGGATGAATTTTAGTGGTTGAATTACAATGTAGTCAAACAAATTATTTACCTTTGTTTCACTTTCAATGTTGACAATCTTTTCCAATAAAAAAACAGACATGCACAGTTAAATTGATGTACACTTGAATACGGATTCAATAAGGTCAAATTATTCACTTGCAAGAGAATAATTCATCATCAATGTTTCTTAGCTTAATTGACAAAATTGAACCATACTTGCTGCTAAAAGCAAATTAATTGGGGTTCTTCGACATGCCAAATCTAACTGTGTATGTAGATTCTTAATTTTTGGTTCCGTTTTCAAATTGGTCTACATTAAAGTCCAAAGGGTCCAAAATTAAACTAAGTTTGATTTTAACAAAAATTGAATTCTTGGGCTTTTTTGATATGCTGAATCTAAACATGTACTTAGATTTTTGATTATGGGCCCAGTTTTCAAGTTGATTCAAATCAGGATCCAAAATTTTATATATTTAAGTATTTTGCAATATCAAGAAATTTTCAACTGCACAGTATTCAGCAATAGCAAGAAATCTTCAATTGCACAGTATTGTGCAATAGCAAGAAATTTTCAATTGCACAGTATTGCGCAATAGCAAGAAATCTTCAATTGCACAGTATTGTGCAATAGCAAATATTTTCAATTGCACATGTAAAGTATTGCGCAATAGCAAGAAATATCTAATTGCACAATATTGTGCAATAGCAAGAAATTTTCAATTGGAGTTATCTTTCTTTGTTATCTTTCCCATTTCTCAGCAGTAACATACCCTCTGCCCCTTCGTATGGTGTTTACATATCACAATTGATACGTTATTCACGTGCTTGTTCACACTATACGGACTTCATATACAGGAGTGTGCTCCTTACGCAGAAACTGCTCCAACAAAGTTATGAGGAGGACAGATTAAAATTGACACTCCGTAAATTTTATGGACACCATCACGATTTGGTGGATCCATACGATGTTTCGTTGACCAAACTAGCTAAGGACATTTTTACCACATGGTAGATTGTGTTTTGTCATAATGTCGTCTAATCTTTTAATTACCAAACGTGACTTATTCCCGATTGTGACTGTTTTGCCGAGTGTGAACTCGCATTACTATAAGACGTGGTACGGTACTTATCCATCCCAAATTCATGTATTTAGTTTAAATGTTTAATGTTATATTTGTAATTCTCATCGGATTTTGTGAAATGTGTTGACGTCTTTTCTATTATATTTATGTGTTATGGTAAAGAAAATTAATCACCGCCTTCATTTATCAGATTTGATTTCGTTCAAAGTAAGCAGTACGATATTTTACGTTTGAAGTTAGATTCATAACAAACCTGACATAGTTTTATAATATAGTTAATTGCTACCTCAGTTTTATATTAATAAGAATTAAAATGTGCTTTGTTATTAAATGCAATATCAGTATTTAGTTCAAATATATAATCTTAAATTAATCCTAATTCTATCTTATTCATTCTTATGTGACGTCATTTTTCATTTTTTGATGCTCTGTTTTACTAATTCAAATGACGTCATTTTTTCGTCATTTTTCAGTTTCAAATAGGACGTCACTTGGCGTAGAGGTTTAAACGTATTCGGATGTGTCTACTTTTGTGTTTCAAATGTCTGGTTATGTAAATGTATTTCAGTTGTTTCCTGTAATTAGTTAATACTTCAGCTTTATCATGTACATCTTTTGAATATTCATTTTATTAAATTTACTGTTTGCAAAAGTATAAATTACTCTAAATTATAGGGATTTTCTGGTAACTTAACAGAAAACCCTTGCCGTTTTTGGCACAACCTTTTTGATCTTTTGGTCCTCGATGCTGTTCAACTTTGTACTCGTTTCGGCTTTCAAACTGTTGTATCTGTGCGTCACCCATAGGTCTTGTGTGGACAAAATACACTTCTGGCGTATTAAAATTTTGAACTTGTTGCCTTTTGTTGGCTGTTGTTCGTGTGATTCTTTGTCAATTGTGTTCTCCAATTTATTTATATTGTAGTCCTGTGTTGTCATTTTGATGTTATATTTCACATGGCCATAAAAGTGCGAGGTTTGGCATGCCACAAAACCAGGTTCAACCCACCATTTTTTACTTTAAAAATGCCCTGTACCAAGTCAGGAATATGGTCATTGTTATATTATAGTTCGTTTCTGTGTGTATTACATTATAACGTTGTGTCGTTTGTTTTCTCTTATTTTTTAGTGTAAATTCACATTGCGATAAGACGTGTCACGGTACTTGTCTATCCCAAATTCATGTATTTGGTTTTGATGTTATATATATGTTATATTTGTTATTCTCGTGGGATTTTGTCTATATGTGTTACATTTTAGTGTTATGTCGTTGTTCTCCTCTTATATTTAATGCGTTTCCCTCGGTTTTAGTTTGTTATCCCGATTTTGTTTTTTGTCCATGGATTTATGAGTTTTGAACAGCGGTATACTACCGTTGCCTTTATTTGTCCAGAATAGTAGTTGAATCAACTTAAATCATTGTTTTGTACAATATACAATGTATATTCACTTTTACTACCAACTGATAAATTAAAACAATCTTTACCATTCAGAGATAACAAGCACTTTATTTTACATTTTAATATTTTATGATGTATTTAAATGAGTAGTTATTGTTGCAAACTCCATTAGAAATTTGAATTGAGATCAGTGTTGGAAAAAGGGAAAGGGGGATGTGAAAAAAAGGGGGGGTTCACATTTTTCTCATTTCAAATTTCATAAATAAAAAGAAAATTTCTTCAAACATTTTTTTAAGAGGATTAATATTCAACAGCATAGTGAATTGCTCAAAGGCAAAAAAATATTTTAAGTTCATTAGACCACATTCATTCTGTGTCAGAAACCTATGCTGTGTCAACTATTTAATCACAATCCAAATTTAGAGCTGAATCCATCTTGAATGTTGTGTCCATACTTGCCCTAACCGTTCAGGGTTCAACCTCTGCGATCGTATAAAGCTGCGCCCTGCGGAGCATCTGTTTGTTTGTATTGACATAAACAAATGAGTGCTTTTATGCCTAAATTAATTACTATTGTTGGAATCAAGACTTAACTTGTACATTCCATGATATATATATGTATATATTTATTTATTTTTTAACTTTCTTTTCAATTAAATATGTTTGATAATTTAACTAATTTTGTATATTTTTTTTTATTATTTACAATGTATTTCATGAATTTTTTTCTCTCAGAATTTCATACGATGGATATCTAATTCATGACAATATTGCATATTTATATTTCCTGCCATCAATCTGTGATTTGATTGTCACAAATGTCTAACTTAATTGACTATCACCAATCACATATATACAATGTACTTGATCTGTATTCATAAAGTTATTGGTACTATAGGGTTATTGCATGAATATTGGGGAATATTGTCCCGAGTAGAATTTTATATTGCACGAGCTTGCGAGTGCAATATATGTTCTACGAGGGACAATATTCCCCAATATTCATGCAATAACCCTTTTATTGTATAGTAATATAATATTTGAAAGTATAAATTGGTTTAAACTAAGATTTTGTTGTTGATGACGTCATAAATTTTGATGATTTATTGCACTAGTGCAATATTAGAATTTATTGCACGATAACTTTTGGTTACTTTCTGTGGGAAATATTATATTGCTATGCAATAATATAATTTATTGTAAAAATGTATATATTTAATAATTCGCTGAACTTGGATATTTATGGTGATAATGACTTCACATTCCATTTTAAATATATTATTTATAATTAAGGCACATGTTGAAGCGAAGATACTTTTGTAACCAGACACAAGTTGGTTCCTTTTTCCTTTTTCCTTTTTCGATATTCAAATTTTAAAAAATATTACAAGTCCAAACTAAAAATTTGTTTTCCTTCAAAAATTTTTTTCCTCAGATTTTTTTTTTCCTCAAATTTTTTTTTTCCTCAAAATTTTTTTTCCTCAAAATTTTTTTTTCCTCCAATTTTTTTTTCCTCATTTTCCTCAAAATTTTTTTTCCTCAAAAAAATTTTTTTTCCTCAAAATTTTTTTTTCTCACTAAAAATATTTTTTCCTCAAATTTTTTTTTCATCAAATTTTTTTTTTCCTCAAAAAGTTTTTTCAAATTTTTTTTTCGTTTCCTTATTCGGTTTCTTTTTCCTTATTCGATTTTCATTTCCTTATACAGTTTCTATTTCCTTATTCGATTTCCATTTCCTTATTCGATTTTCATTTCCTTATTCGGTTTCTTTTTCCTTTTTCAATGTTCATTTCCTTTTCCTTTTTCGGTTTCTATTTCCTTATTGGATTTTCTTTTCCTTATTCGATTTCCATTTCCTTATTTCCATTTCCTTATTCGGTTTCTTTTTCCTTTTTCAATGTTTATTTCCTTTTTCGGTTTCTATTTCCTTATTGGGTTTCTATTTCCTTATTGGATTTTCGTTTCCTTATTCGATTTCCATTTCCTTATTCGATTTCCATTTCCTAATTCGGTTTCTTTTTCCTTTTTCAATATTCATTTCCTTTTTCGGTTTCTATTTCCTTATTCGGTTTCTATTTCCTTATTCAGTTTCCATTTCCTTATTGGATTTTCATTTCCTTATTGGATTTTCATTTCCTTATTCGGCTACTTTTTCCTTATTCGGTTTCTATTTCCTTATTCAGTTTCCATTTCCTTATTGGATTTTCATTTCCTTATTGGATTTTCATTTCCTTATTCGGTTTCCATTTCCTTTTTCGATATTCAAATTTTGAAAAATATTACAAGTCCAAACTGAAATTTTTTTTTCCTTCAAAATATTTTTTCCTCAAATTTTTTTTTCCTTCAAAATATTTTTTCCTCAAATTTTTTTTTCCTCAAAATTTTTTTTTCTTCAAAATTTTTTTCCTCAAAATTTTTTTTTCCTCAAATTTTTTTTCCTCAAATTTTCTTTCTCAAAATTTTGTTTTCCTCAAAATTTTTTTTTCCTCAAATTTTTTTTTCTCAAAATTTTTTTTTCCTCAAAATTTTTTTTCCTCAAAATTTTTTTCCGCAGTTTTTTTTTCCTCAATAAGTTTTTCAAATTTTTTTTCGTTTCCTTATTCGTTTTCTTTTTCCTTTTTCGATTATCATTTCCTTATTCGGTTTCTTTTTCCTGACTCGATTTTCATTTCCTTATTCGATGTCTATTTCCTTATTCGAATTCCATTTCCTGATTCGATTTTCATTTTCTTATTCGGTTTCTTTTTCCTTTTTCAATATTCATTTCCTTTTTCGGTTTCTATTCCTTTATTCGGTTTCTATTTCCTTATTGGATTTTCATTTCCTTATTCGATTTCCATTTCCTTATTCGGTTTCTATTTCCTTATTCGGTTTCTATTTCCTTATTCGGTTTCTATTTCCTTATTCGGTTTTTTTTTCCTTTTTTCCTTATTCAGTTTCTGTTTCCTTATTTGATTTCTTTTTCCTTATTAAATTTTCATTTCCTTATTCGGTTACTATTTCCTTATATTTTCAACTATCAAACATCAACACACACCAAACTGGATGTAATTGAAAGATATCTAGAGGTCAATATACAGGCTCGAACAAAAGACAAAAAAGGAAAAATATAGCGAGCTTTTTTGGGATGAAGATGTAGTAAAGACCGAACGTCAGTTTTAGTCGGATATACTTTAATGTTAGTCTTACATGTTGTTCTGGAACTCATTCCTCATTTATTCGTCAAGTGATCATCATTTTATATTGTTAACGTTCCATTGCGTACATCACTTAATGTGCTCCAGTTTTAGGAGGTTTATACAGGACAGTGTAGGAATCCATGATACTTTCCCCTTTCTCTGAATAACGAAAACTGCTCAGCGTGTCATGTGCACAACTACAAGGAACATTCAGCGGACACGTTGTCCAAAAGAACAATTCATGGCTAACCACAGCGTGAGTTACATTTAAAACATTACAAATTTTGTATTTACATCCGCCATGAACTGTTTTAATATCTTTTCTTATGTTATAAAGAAATTATGAACATTTTACCGTTCAAACTGTTCGTATCTGCGATGAGACAACTTAATTCCAGACAGAACCCGACGTGTGCAAGAATATTTATATAAAGATATTTATTATAAAGAACTTTAACGGCTTTATATATCTACGAACTGTTTATCCGTATATTTTATGGACTTAAATTATCATTGAACAGGTCGAGAACTCTAGATTTCTTTGCGTCAGAATATATTTGCATAGTAATTTCCCAAACACAAGGCCAATACGGCCTTGAAAAACTGACCAATCGACTCAATGAGCTACAATGTATTGTGGGCTACTACGAGTTTACTACAGTCAACCGGAAAACACGTGGAAGTAGTGGAAGATCTGTCAACTAATATAGTGTCTGGGATTCTCAAAATATATGTTTTTGTTCTGCAAATGTGATTATTGTAAAATATATAACATAATCTTCAATTTGCATGCTCAGATTAAAATAATATTGTTTACGGGCTTCACTATTCGACTTTCTTTTTCGCCTTGTTAAAGTCGTTGAACAGGTTTTTTTCCATTGTAATGCATTGTACCTGTGCAATAATTTTACGACCTGAAACAGAGAAATTTCAGATGAAATGACCACTGTCCACTATTAAATTTTTGAGCTCTTTTAAACCTGTATAATGTCATTCCAAAATCATTTCTGCCTAGAAAAACACGAAAACTTCCATTGATCAGAAACACTTCTTTCTGTACTAGATGTGTAAAATTTTATCAGGACCTGAACTGAAAGTAAGAACATCATGATATTCAGTATGATAAAAATAAGTGTAATGAAAGCGGCAGGGCGGATCAAGCCATTTTAAAAAGGGGGGTCCTTACCCAGGACAAAAAAAAGTGGGGGGGGGGGGGCAACTACATGTCCCAATTCAAATGCATTGATCGTTCAAAAAATGGGATGTGTAAAATTTTTATCAGGACCTGTTATATTGGGGCCTTTTATAGCTGACTATGCGGTATGAGCTTTGATCATTGTTGAAGGCTGTACGGTGACCTGTAAATGTTAATTTCTGTGTCATTTTGGTCTCTTGTCGACAGTTGTCCCATTGGCAATCATACCACATCTTCTTTTTTATATTAGATCCAACGCAGTAATTTTCACAAAACATATCAACATTTCCACCTCGTCGCACATACATATGGATAACATCATTAGAGCTTATTTCCTACTGCATGTAGAGCAAAATTTTGGTTAGATTGCTTGCTTTGTTTGTATATTGTACAATCATATTAGGATAACAACCAATTAAATTCAAATGTAAAATATGCAAGTTAAACTATGCCTATATATTGTTTAAAGATGTCAATCTTATTTTCAAAGCTTGTATAAACAACTATACACACAAAGCAAGCAAGCCAACCAAAGTTTTACTTTGCAAGCATTAGGAAATCAGCTGTAATGATTTTATTCAGTCTGGAAAATGTCCGAGCCTGTTAAAAAACGAAAACAAAATGAAACTACAGTTGTTGACTTCACTACCTCAAAACAAAGGGAACAGTTTAGAAGTCTCACATACTGAAATGTGATAAAAATAAATACATATAGATTTTGTTAACTCTGTCATGTATGTAAATATTTCTTCGCCTTTTTACGAACACAAAATTCAAGGATCACACATTTGCCTTTTATGATATCTATACGGAAATTGCTATACTCGTGAATATTAGCACGGACTGTTATCGACGGCTTACTTTACACCAGTAAGTTTGTCTCATGGGTAATTTGTTTTTCGCTGTTGTTTCGTTGCTGTCTGGTGGACGAATACATGAAATCTCCGTGCCATCATCAAACATATTAATGGATATATATCGAGTAATTCAAACCCTTTTTTCTTCGCATAGAAACAACTCTTCGTTAATCTGAGCATGGAAGGAATACTTTGTATCACGAACTATAAATGAGGATACACAAAATGAAATACTAAGCGAAATTGTGAATCCCGCATTGCACGAAAAAATGTGTTGTATTTCAGTAAATAACACGTGTTCTCGGTTGATTGTAAATACGTAGTAGTCCATCATGCATTGTTACTCATTTAGTGGATTGGTCAAAAGTGGAGGTAAAATAAATTGCGTCACATGTAAATAAACAATTACATGTGCAAGAAAATAATTATGCTAATTTATGCATTTCCATATAAGGTAGTGGTCCCGACCTGTTGAACACATTGTAAAATTGTATTTATATTTTATTTTCAGTTTTTCATCTTTTGGATTGGTAGTAAAATAAAAGTCAGCTCCTGATTGTTTTATCCTTACATTAACCCAGTCATCTTGGTTACACTCACTGGTCCGGCCAGTACACATGTATAGATGTGTATATATATCATTGATTCAGTGGCGATGGCAAATAGACACTGATAAGTCTTGAATGAAATTTTATAGTTTTAAATGTTTCTTCATTAGTTGACTAAAAATAAGTGGAGGTATGTTCTTATTGCCGACAAGAGAGGCACTGTACCTATATTAATT
This sequence comes from Mytilus galloprovincialis, assembly GCA_037788925.1. Taxonomy (NCBI): domain Eukaryota; kingdom Metazoa; phylum Mollusca; class Bivalvia; order Mytilida; family Mytilidae; genus Mytilus; species Mytilus galloprovincialis. Next base: position 85,066,583 of record CM075338.1, read on the forward strand.
TGTGCATAAAGCGATTGAAAGTTGTTAGATACTGAATGCTTTTACCACAAATGCGCCTAAGTTTTAATCTGTGTATATATACTTAAAATACGATGATAAAATTCATGTCTTTTTCAGGTTTTCTGTCAGATCCAACCATGGAGTAAGTCATGTTTGTGAGATATGGTTTTAGTCGATGATGTTCATGAAGGATCTGTAGTACAAAGTATATCACTGGATTGAGCTCTCTGTCTAAGTGTATCATTAAAGTGCTTTGCTTTGAGCTGAGTTCATTGCGGTGCAATTCATTTTTTGTGAAATAAAGATTTGACAGACAACTCTCATGTACAAGGATTTGTCAAAGTAGTATTCATTCTATGTACAATGTATGTAATCACTGTGCTTAAACGGCCGTGGGTAACTTAAGTTACCTACAGCCCAAAATGGAGCCGCCTGGCTTCGGTTAGGAAGTTTGCTCCTATATGATAATAATACAATGAATACAAAAGAAATGTTCAGTAATTAAAAAGTTATATAAATCTTTTAAGAAAACTCTGCAATGTAAAACGTGGTTTATTACTACAAAATAATTGATTACAGCACGATTTTCCAAAACACTTATGATGTCCGTAACTTCAAAACAGCTCGTCCGTAACTTTTTTCCTTATACCAATAGGGCTGTCCGTAACTTTAGCATGATGTCAGTAATTTTCAAAGAATCTTTATTCGTAGATGTAATTATAAAAAAAAAGAAATGATAAATAACAAAAATACCGAACTCCTAGGAATATTCAAACGGAAAGTCCTTTATGGAATTGCAAAGCCAAAAGCTCAATTTAACACACCAAACGAATAGAAAACAACGGCCATATTCCTGCCTTGGTACAGGCATTAAAAACTAAAATTACAAAAATACTAAACTCTGAAGAAAATTCAAAAAGGAAAGTCCCTATCAAATGGAAAAATCCAAAACTCAACCGAATGGATAACAACTGCCATTTTCCTGACTAGGTACAGGCATTTTCTTATGTAGAAAATTGTACGGCAAAATTAATGTATAATCATACATTCTACTGACTTTATAGATTGTTTACTGCTTAAGTTTTAGATGATAAATCATGACATGCAGGTTATAAATCTCACCATTTCAAACTGTAGAAATTACATTAATAGTGAACACACCAAAGGGTGACTGGGGAATAGAAATATGGTCACTTGGTCTTCTCCCGACCGGCAGTAAAACGCTTGCCGAAGTGAGGCGTCCGTTTGGCTGTGCGGGATGTATCAACTACGCAGTCACGTCCGGTCAGATTTGGGACGTTAAATCCGATGCCTCGTGTAAGGAGGGCACGTTAAGAACCCTTGCAACACTTCTTTGATGGGTCCGTAGGTGGCCTGTAGCTAGGCAAAATTTCTGTCCCTATCCGATATACCATTAATTTCCAGTGGCAGTCCATATTTCCCCGATCTTCATCCCAGATGGCTTCTATTATTTCAAGACCTACCTATAGTATTTATTGTGAACTTGTTACCGTCTGGATGTGCATGAAATATTTGCCACTGGACGTTAAGCAACCAAAAATCGATCAATCAATTAATAGTGAACATATGCAAATGACATTAGGAGAACAATTTCGGAGGACAATCCTTAGCAGAAATACATAGATATATCAGTCCAAACCTCTAAAGAAGATATGTGATTTGATACCCGATCTTATTGAATCCCTGAGGTCAATGAAACTTTTAGAAGCTTTTAAATCTATTTTTATTGCTATAATAAACTAAATCCTGTTTAACAATATAGCCTTCTATCTATTCCTAAATATTGGCATTTTTTTTTTCTCGAAATCAACAACACATCACACTAGATATAGTGAAGAGACTAGCAATTCAGAATATCATGATTTAAAGGAAAGGATATCAATTTTTCCACGGCTACACCGACCAAGGACTCATCAGTGAACAATCTTTAAAGCTAGAAGAATGTTAGATCAATTTCGCCGTACCGTAAAATCCCGTTTTATCCCAGGAATTTATTTTTTTTAATTTAACGGAAAATCCGTGACACTCTTGTTTGCTTTTTGAAGCATATCGTTATTGTATAAATCTATGTAATAATTAAAGGGTTTGATAGTGTTTATTGTCCTTTAAGTGTTGAAATTGTTAATCTTACAGTTTTGAAAACAAAGTTACCCACATCCGAAAATAAAGTTACGGACAGTCTGATTATTTTTGATTTATAAGTTACGGACATCTTATGCTTTTTTTAAAAGTTGGCCTTGCGCTAAAATGAAGTCAAATTAACGCATATGTAGTGATGGCAAGTGATTTCTTGATTCAAAAGTCTTCTCAATATTTACATAGATCATGAAAAACGTTGCAAAAAGTAGATTTCGTATCAACTATCATCTCAACAAGTTTAGAGTCCGCCATCTTGGGCTGTGGGTAACTTAAGTTACCCACGGCCGTTTAACCACAGTGAGTACATACATTGTACATAGAATGAATACTACTTTGACAAATCCTTGTACATGAGAGTTGTCTGTCAAATCTTTATTTCACAAAAAATGAATTGCACCGCAATGAACTCAGCTCAAAGCAAAGCACTTTAATGATACACTTAGACAGAGAGCTCAATCCAGTGATATACTTTGTACTATAGGTCCTTCATGAACATCATCGACTAAAACCATAGCTCACAAACATGACTTCTACATGGTTGGATCTGACAGAAATCCTGAACAAGACATGAATTTTATCATCGTATTTTAAGTATATATACACAGATTAAAACTTAGGCGCATTTGTGGTAAAAGCATTCAGTATCTAACAACTTTCAATCGCGTAATGCACAAATTAATATAGGTAGAGTGCCTCTCTTGTCGGCAATAAGAACATACCTCCACTTATTTTTAGTCAACTGATGAAGAAACATTCAAAACTATAAAATTTTATTTAAGACTTATCAGTGTCTATTTGCCATCGCCACTGAATCAATGATATATATACACATCTATACATGTATACTGACCGGACCAGTGAGTGTAACCAAGATGACTGGGTTAATGTAAGGATAAAACAATCAGGAGCTGACTTTTATTTTACTACCAATCCAAAAGATGAAAAACTGAAAATAAAATATAAATACAATTTTACAATGTGTTCAATGATAATTTAAGTCCATAAAATATACGGATAAACCAGTGGCGGATCTAGGGGGTGGTCCCACGGCGCACCGGACCACCCCCATGACGAACCTCAATTTTTTTTTAAAGTGTCTATTTTTTCAATAACTAGCTAATTAACACTTAAAATTAATCCTTTCATCGCACTAATTGGTTATGGATTACCTAGATACCTGGAGGTGTCACAATGATAGAATACGGATCAATGCGTTTCACCTGTATACATGTAATTAAATTGTCAAAACAGCTCGTCAATATGAAGAAAGTTGACTTCTTATTTTGAAAGGTAAATACAAATTATTTTTGTATTTTTAAGTGAAATTTCCATATATAATTGCATTCTCCAACTAACGGAGTCTCGGTTTTAAATTTCATTTATGTACATTTTGAAAAAAAAACAATCATTATGAATGAATTAAATTAAATTTGTTTATCTATCTCTTTGAGCCCCCCCCCCCCTTTTTCCCCAACATCAACAGCAATTCAAGCACTGAAGTTGGTACCAGCATTTGTACTAAACGCAACATTTGATGAAATTGAACATTTTGTAGACTTTTACCATACTGATTTGCCGAGTCCATCTACAATGCCTTCCGTACTGCATTTGTGGCAAAAGACTTGCGAGTCAATGCTTTCAAAACCAGAAACTGTAGCCGGTGCTCTGAAAGAATGTTGCAAAACCGACTTTCCAATTATTTCTGTTATCTAAAAATCATAGCTACCATGGGGTGACGAGTTGCGAATGTGAGCTATCCAACAGTGAGTTATCACTTCTAAAAACCTACCTGAGAACAACTATGGGACAATTGCGTTGAAACGGACATGCGTTGATGCATGTGCACTACAGTTTGGAACTAAACATAAAACAAATTATAGATAACTTTGCAAGGAAACCCCGCGAAGCATGATGTTGAATGACCTGATAAACAACTCTTAAGTTTGTTAAATTAGTAAATTTTGAACAATTTTACGTAAAACTATTTTTACCGATTCGGAACATTTTTGCTAAACCTTTTTTACAGCTTGCCTTATTCAGATGACAGTTGTATGTTGTGCTATTTTAGATTGCAAGATATTGTAAAGAGTCTTAAATAAAAATCAGTTTAACATTTCTTTTAATTCCTTTACCTAGGAATATGTGCATCGCATGGTGTTGTCCAAATTCATGATCTTCCATAATGTCAAAGGTATTTTTTAACCTTTTTCATACCATTCAATATTCATTTGGGACCACCCCCGAATTTGTTTCTGGATCCGCCACTGTAAACTGTTCGTAGATATATAAAGCCGTTAAAGTACTTTATAATAATAAATAGATAAATATTCTTGCACACGTCGGGTTCTGTCTGGAATTAAGTTGTAACATCTCAGATACGAACAGTTTGAACGGTAAAATGTTCATAATTTCTTTATAACATAAGAAAAGATATTAAAACAAGCGATGTACGCAATGAAACGTTAACAATATAAAATGATGATCACTTGACGAATAAATGAGGAATGAGTTCCAGAACAACATGTAAGACTAACATTAAAGTATATCCGACTAAAACTGACGTTCGGTCTTTACTACATCTTCATCCCAAAAAAGCTCGCTATATTTTTCCTTTTTTGTCTTTTGTTCGAGCCTGTATATTGACCTCTAGATATCTTTCAATTACATCCAGTTTGATGTGTGTTGATGTTTGATAGTTGTAAATATAAGGAAATAGTAACCGAATAAGGAAATGAAAATTTAATAAGGAAAAAGAAATCGAATAAGGAAATGAAAATCCAATAAGGAAATGAAAATCCAATAAGGAAATGGAAACTGAATAAGGAAATAGAAACCGAATAAGGAAATAGAAACCGAAAAAGGAAATGAATATTGAAAAAGGAAAAAGAAACCGAATTAGGAAATGGAAATCGAATAAGGAAATGGAAATCGAATAAGGAAACGAAAATCCAATAAGGAAATAGAAACCCAATAAGAAAACAGAAACCCAATAAGGAAATAGAAACCGAAAAAGGAAATGAACATTGAAAAAGGAAAAAGAAACCGAATAAGGAAATGGAAATTGAATAAGGAAATGGAAATCGAATAAGGAAATGGAAATCGAATAAGGAAATGAAAATCCAATAAGGAAATAGAAACCGAATAAGGAAATAGAAACTGAAAAAGGAAATGAACATTGAAAAAGGAAAAAGAAACCGAATAAGGAAATGAAAATCGAATAAGGAAATGGAAATCGAATAAGGAAATAGAAACTGTATAAGGAAATGAAAATCGAATGAGGAAAGAGAAACCGAATAAGGAAACGAAAAAAAAATTTGAAAAACTTTTTGAGGAAAAAAAAATTTGAGGAAAAAAATTTTTTTGAGGAAAACTAATTTTGAGGAAAAAAAAATTTTGAGGAAAAAAAAATTTGAGGAAAAAAAAATTGAGAAAAAAATAAATTTGAGGAAAAAAAAATTTTGAGGAAAAAAAAATTTTGAGGAAAAAAAAATTTGAGGACAAAAAAATTCTGAGGAAAATTTTTTTTGTAGGAAAACAAATTTTTAGTTTGGACTTGTAATATTTTTCAAAATTTGAATATCGAAAAAGGAAAAAGGAAAAAGGAACCAACTTGTGTCTGGTACTTTTGTAAGGGGAGATATGTTTTGTTAATGAAGGTCGATAGACTTTGGTAGGTAGATACATTTTCAAATCGTAAATGACGGGGATAAACTTTAGCATGTTTAGACTTAGTAAGAGCCTAAGGGGAGATAGTTTTGTTATTGAAGGAGGACAGACTTTGGTAAGGGAGATAAACTTTTATTGAAAGAGAATAAACTTGGGTAAGGGGAGATGATTAAGGGGGATAGAATTTGGTAGGGAGAGATAATTCGTTTAATTACAACTGCATTTGTTTTAAATTGTGTCCCCTTGAATGAAAAAAAACCCAGATTTGATAGTTACATTAACAGAAAAAGATGAGACGTACACAAGAACTTTTTATTTGCTTGTACCAGTAAACTTGTTTTAGAGGGTTTATTTTAATTATTTGATAATTGTATTAAAAGTTAGATTCATCGTTAATTGAAGTAGCTGTTATATTCAGTTCGTTTAGTTAGAAGTAAAAATATTAACTTTTCCTATATTTTAAAAGAAAAAAAAATGGATGATCTGTCCATACTGTTACTATGGTGATAAATGACTACATTCCACAAACTGTATATTGTTACCTGTTAATAAATTGAATATTGTATATTGTTACCTGTTAATTGTTTATTGTATTTATTTTGTTCCAATTAATTCTTCCATTGATTGTTATATACATAGTCTTTATTAAAAATGTTGAAGTTATGATTTATTTTATCAGTTTTAATTATCCAAAAAATTACAGCATGGTATTCATTCAATATATTGTACAGAAATGAAAATTATTTGAGGGGCAGCAACAAAACAACACAAAACAAACAATTAGACAATATACGTATAGTGTCTTGAAATATGAAATTTATTTGTATGAGGCTTAGAAACGGGGGAAATGCGAGGTTGTACCGAGCATTTTCCCGTTTCGTGCCGAATACAAATAAATTTCATATTTCATGACACTATACATATATTGTCTTTATACTGAAATCGATAAAACATAAAAAAAATAAAAAAAAATTAACAAATGGGGTACCATTTTGGGGTATTTCCCAATGAGCGTAGTCCCGGCAGTAAGACATTGACAGTTTAAGGAATTAGAAAGGGAAAATGAACTTAATTAATAACATTTAAAAATAACATGGTATATAAATTACCAATTTGAAGACATAACAAGTTTAAATTAAAAGTTTGACCATTGTTACTACACATTCGTTGTGATGTGACGTTGTTGATGAAATACAGTAGTTCTGGTAAGTAGGCCGCGCTTATAGGTTAGTTGAAGTCATTGATGTATAAAGCTAATGTTTATACGTATAGTAGCTGATTGCAGTATAATCAGTGATTATTGCATCATATTTTGCATTGCAAGATATAGTCCTCTTTAGGTTTAAAATTCATTCTATTGGAACAAAATGCTAACTTGATCTATAACTTGCCATGGTGTAAACTACATACCAAATATCAAGTCAATATCTTCAAGCATGGGAAAAAAAGTATTGAAAACTGATTATTTAATTAAATTCAAGGGCCATAAATCTGCATTAAATCATGAGAAAGAAACTTGATAAAGTACAAATATAAAAAGAATCTACTTTTTTTGTCGAGCCTTCAACTTTTGTTGAAAAATCGAGACTAAGCAACACTACATTCCGTTGTCGTCGCCCACAAATATTCACTCTGTGGTTAAAGTTTTTGAAATTTTAATAACTTTCTTAAACTATACCGGATTACTACAAAACATGGACAGAAGCTTGTTTATGATCATAAGATAGTATCCAGAGGTAAATTTTGTAAAAATAAAATTCCTTTTTTCCCCGTATTTTACTTATAAATGGACTTAGTTTTTCTGCAGGGAAACATTACATTCACTCTGTGGTTGAAGTTTTTAAAATTTTAATAACTTTCTTAAACTATCCTGGGTTTGTTCCAAACTTGGACAGAAGCTTGTTTAAGATCAAAAGAGAGTATACAGAAGTAAATTTTGCAAAAAAATAAATCCATTGTTTTCCGTATTATACTTTTAAATGGACTTATTTGCCAGGAAACAACATATTCACTCTATGGTTAATTTTTTATTCTAAACTTTCTTATTCTATTTTTAATTTGTACCAAATTAGACAGAATCTTGTTTATGATCAAAAGCTAGTATTTAGAAGGAATTTTTGTTAATATTTTGTACCTGTGTATCTGTATTTTACTTATAAATGGACTTAGTTTTTCTTCCAGTTAACATTACATACAGTCTGCAGTTAAAAGCTTTTAAATATTCATTAGATTCATAAACTATCCTGGATTTTTATAAAACTTGGACAGAAGCTTCTTACAATCAAAAGATAATATCAAGAGGAACATTTTTATTGATTTTTTCCTCATTTTTGTTGAGGCTAGACACTGGGTTCCGCGGAAACCTTACTAATTTTTCAAGTATATCAAACTTTTTTTATGCATCCACAATCAACAGTAAGAACATATGGTACATTATTGTCCATCTGTCCACTCAATCCAAGGATTTAAAATGAAAATGGAAGATAACTCTTGCCTTTAATAAAACATAAGACTTGTATTGAATCATTGGAAGAAACCACCATGTTGATAATGAAAACTTTTAGGTTTGTTGTTCAAAAGTTACAGGACTTTAATTACCAGAATTAAGGCTAAATGTTTACGTATCATGTACTGCTAAAATATGCTTATGTTTTTTGTCATATGAATATCTGATTAATAAGTAATATGGGTTCAATGCAAAGTCTACATATCTGTAAAACAGGATTCACCTAACTTCCGACTTCAATTCTTGGCTCAATTAAAGTTGATTTCATTTCTCAGATATTATTGTAAGCAGTTGGTCATTTATATTGAATGATTGTAAGGTGTACATGTCAGTCTGGCAGTTTCAACTTAAACTTGATCCTGTATTCATGGTTCCTTGTTCAATTAAAATTGGTTTTTTTTGTTGTTGTATCCTTATACTATATCGGCAAAAGTTCAACTATACTTAGTGTATTAATTGATTGTAAGATTTTCATGTCAGTCTGGCAGTTTCCACTTGTATTTCATGGTTGAGTAATAGATCAAGTATATTTGATGGAGAGATTGTAAGGTGTACATGTTAGTCTGGTAGTTTCTACCTGAATTTGACACTAACCATGGTTTATTGGTCAATGTTTAGGTTTTTTTGTTTTTGTATTCTTATATTATCAGCAAAAGTTCCACCATATTTAGTGTATTGATTTCTGTCAACAGTGAAGTACTACAACAAGTATCATCAAACCATGGTACAAAACACTACAGGGAGATAACTCTTAGTGTTTGTCAAACTGCTATATATCCAATGAATTTTTTTTCCAATTTTTTATTTTTTATTTTTGTATTTTAGTGAAACGGTCTACAAAAATGGTCTAAGTTAATATTTTAGTGAATTTTTTTGAAAATTAAAAACAAACTTAATTTTAGTCAAGGTGTTTGGTACCAACTTAATATTGGAATTGGCTGTTTTTAAAGGCAGTGCTTTAAGGCCTGACTTTCAAGTCATGAGGTTCATCTTTCCTTACGCAAATCTTTGCTGGGGGTCATTTTGCAAGAAATAGATCCGGAAATGTTTAAATTTCTCCTCTACTTTTTGTGGTATGTATTGGTTTTTGTTCCTTTCATTTACATTGGGAAATAAAGAAACGATCAGTGTGTATTGTTCGTTTTAAAAATCTGTTTATTAATGTGTCTTTTGCATTATAAGCAGTCAATCTGATTACAAACTATCATTATTCGAATTCCGTGTGGAAAGCGGTCCGTTCAATTTCGAGTACTATTTGCGATCTAAAGATATTTTAAAATCATTTCACTCGTTGATATAACATGATATTATAATTAAAAGTCGACTGACCGTGAATTATATTGCATAATATACAATTTAAAGTATTTCTGTACGTGAAGCCGTATGACGTTATAGTTATTTCGGTCTCAGTTATGTAAAATATGAAATTATCGTTCCTGAATAGGGTTCCACTAATTAAAGACAAGAAGCGTCAAAAAGTGATGAGAAGCGACAATAAAATTAAAATAGCGATAAGAAGCGACAATATAATTAATTTAGCGAGAAGAAGCGTCAACAAGACTATATAGCGACTATACATAAATAAAAAAAATGTCATTGCAACAACTTATTCCCCATAGATATTAAAAAAAACATGCATTATTTTTTATTATAGGGGAGGTTATAAAACATTTTTTATATTACTTTACATTGATAGATAAAAATATGTTTTTATTAAGAAGAAAGGGATTAGTTTTTATTAGATATAAAAAAAAAAATATTTTGTGCACACGCTAAAAATTGGCCATCAAAACAAAAAAAAATTCAATTTCCTTTTAAAGAATTTATTGAATCAAAACCATGCAATATCATTTCCTTTCTAACAGTGAAATTCTTCTTTTTCATAGGGACATATTTGATAGGTGTAGCTTCACCCTATCACATCAAATGAGAATAGCCTCGTGAGAGAATTACGATTCGCTTGTCCCTTGTTAGTTATTGTCGCTTCGTCACTAAATTAAACTTCTTGTCGCTGTTTGTCTCTAAAATTCTTCTTGTCTCTTATTAGTGAGACCAGTCAGTTCCGTCCTTAACTTCCGTTTTTGCACTGCAAAACAATCACACAATTAACGACGCCTAGTCCTTGTTGGTGTGTACCTGAGTGTCATTTAAGAGGAGGACTTGCATTTCTAAATGACTTAATACAAAGGAAAAATTGCATCAACGCCATAGCTCAAACGTAGATTGTCATGTGCGATGCAATCGTAGAACCCATATCAATCAGCTGTTGTTTGCAAGGCACATTTTACTGAAAACGACTACGTTCAGGAAACTATTCATGGTAAAACTTTATTTTCTTTAAGAAATATATACTGTTATTTATATAATCGCCATGCAAGTAAACCAAAGTCTGTTTGCAACCGCAATTATCGTTTTAGAATAAAAAGGGGGGTGAATTCAAGACGTCATAACTTTTGGGATTACGATTCAATATCATCTGTTTGACATTTTTTGGTTAATACTACAAGTGTATGGTTTTTCTACAAGAGATATATTATACTGATAATTATTTTAGCAGTAATTATGTAAATTTCGGTTGTAATGACAAGAATTCATGAGCTATGCCTCGGGCTTTCTTGAAAAATATCAATGACAATGTAAACAGGAACAAAACATTGACATGAATGATGCTCTCCACCTATGTTATAGTTATTTAGGTATGTGTGTTGCAAAAGTCTATCACAAGTTTCAAAAAAGCTAATGTTATAAAACGTTTTTCAGGGCACATACCCACTTTATAGAGACTTGTCTACTGCCATGCATTCCCATCATATTTTCATGCACCATTTGTAAGTGAAGTTGATGAAGTTGAAGTCCAATCGACTTCAAACTTGGTACACATGTTCCCTATGATATGATCTTTTTAATTTTAATGCCAAATTAGAGTTTTTACCCCAATGTCACGGTCCACTGAACATGGAAAGTGATAGTGCGAGTGGGGCATTCGTGTACTGGGGACACATTCTTGTTCATACCTGTTAAGAGTCGAAAACTAAATATTATTTTTATATAAATAAACATATATTGTGTCATTTTAGAACTTATATTTTTCCAAAGGATGCATGAATGAAAGTAGTGAAATTCATTTTGCTTTGATATATAGATTTGAATTACAATTGTTCATGTTATTGTAATGCATATAAAAATAAGGAGATGTGGCACAATGTAAATATATGATATTCTGTGAGTTTATCAAACTAAAGGGGATAAGAAATGGGTATAAGCAGTTACAGGACTGTACTACTGTACAAACTCCAACAATGAGAAAAACTCATACTGTAAAGAGAATTTCATATTTACAAGTGTTTGTTTTTGCATTGAATAATTATCTTCTATTGTCTTAAAAGCAAATATGGGAAGTGGTTAAAATGCTAATGAGACAGCTTTTATGGCCACCAGATGTCATTGTTACCTTGATTAAAAACTCCTTTTTAGCTCACCTGACCTGACTCATCACTTGGTTTCGTCGTCCATAAACTTTTACAAAAAATCTTCTCTGAAACTACTGTGCCAAATTTAACCAAACTTAGCCAAAATCATCATTGCGGTATCTAATTTAAAAAAATCTGTGGTTAGACCCGGTCAACCAACCGAGATGGCCACTATGGCCAAAAATAGAACATACAGGTAAAATGTAGATTTTGGCTTATACCTCTGAAACAAAAGCATTTAGAGCAAATCTGACATAGGGTGAAATTGTCTCTTCAGTGAAGATCTATCTGCCCAGGAATTTTCAGATAATTCTGACAACCCGTTGATGGATTGCTGCCCCCAAATTAGTAATTTGAAGGAAATTTTGCAGAGTTTGGTTATTATCTTAAATATTATTATAGATAGAGATAAACTGTAAACAGCAATAATGTTCTGGAAAGTAAGATCTACAAATAAGTCAAATGACCAAAATTTTAAGTTGACCCCTTAAAGAGTTATTGCCCTTTATAGTCAATTTTTAACAATTTTCATAAATTTTTGTATTTGTTGTTAATTTTTAAAAAATATTTTCAACTGTAAATACTGGGCCATGTTTATTATAGATAGAGATAATTGTAGCACCAAGAATGTTCAGTAAAGAAAGATCTACAAACACATCCCCATCATCAAAAACACAATTTTGTCATTTTATATGTGTCCGTTGTTTAATGTCCAAGGTGAGCGACACAGGCTCTTGAGAGTCTCTAGGTCATTAATACAGGTAGATAACTTTATCATGTTTATACTGAAAAATGATTTTGCTTGGAAGGAGAATTTTAAAAAAAGTTCTGTCTTCAAAAGAGTTGACATGTTACTATGTACATTAACCATTATGTTACTTGATGTTCTAGCAATACACACAGAACAGAGACTAGTCAATCTTGGTGAACTATTTTTCATAGGATAGGAGTAATTGAATATGTGTATATAATCAATAATTAAAAATAGTTTTATTTACATTAAAAAGGAAAAGTTCTTATGTCTTAAAAATGCATTTCATAGCGAGGTACAGAAAATATACTGTAAACAGTAGACTATAGATATAGGTGAACTAGGTACAAGAGAACTCTAAATCTTAAATACTACAAACCACCTCTGTTCTATGGAAGATAATGAAATAACTTGACTAGAAATACACACAACCTGTAATTAACTGCCTTTACAGCGCTTTCGCGCTTTGATTATGCATGCAGTGATAAAGAGCAAAGAATGGTCAGGTCAAATCTTCCTTGTTTAAATGAAGTGGATGTTAGCAATACCTTTGAACTGTATTCAACTGATTGTTAAATGAATGTCATGTAAAGCCTATCATCAATTCTAAATGTACATCTAAATGAATGTCATGTAAAGCCTATCATCAATTCTAAATGTACATCTAAATGAATGTCTTGTAAAGTCTATCATCAATTCTAAATGTACATCTAAATGAATGTCATGTAAAGCCTATCATCAATTCTAAATGTACATCTAAATGAATGTCATGTAAAGTCTATCATCAATTCTAAATGTACATCTAAATGAATGTCGTGTAAAGCCTATCATCAATACTTAATGTACATCTAAATGAATGTCATGTAAAGCCTTTCACCAATTCTAAATGTACATGTAAATGAATGTCATGTAAAGCTTATCATCAATTCTAAATGTACATCTAAATGAATGTCATGTAAAGCCTATCACCAATTCTAAATGTACATCTAAATGAATGTCACGTAAAGCCTATCACCAATTCTAAATGTACATCTAAATGAATGTCTTGTAAAGCATATCATCAATTCTAAATGTACATCTAAATGAATGTCATGTAAAGCCTTTCATCAATTCTAAATGTAAACTAAATGAATGTCATGTAAAGCCTATCATCCATTCTAAATGTACATCTAAATGAATGTCATGTAAAGCCTATCAGCAATTCTAAATGTACATCTAAATGAATGTCGTGTAAAGCCTATCATCAATTCTAAATGTACATCTAAATGAATGTAATGTAAAGCCTATCATCAATTCTAAATGTACATCTAAATGAATGTCGTGTAAAGCCTATCATCAATTCTTAATGTACATCTAAATGAATGTAATGTAAAGGCTATCATCAATTCTAAATGTACATCTAAATGAATGTCATGTAAAGGCTATCATCAATTCTAAATGTACATCTAAATGAATGTCTTGTAAAGCATATCATCAATTCTAAATGTACATCTAAATGAATGTCGTGTAAAGCCTATCATCAATACTAAATGTACATCTAAATGAATGTCTTGTAAAGCCTATCATTAATTCTAAATGTATATCTAAATGAATGTCGTGTAAAGCCTATCACCAATTCTAAATGCATATCTAAATGAATGTCGTGTAAAGCCTATCATCAATTCTAAATGTACATCTAAATGAATGTCATGTAAAATGTCATGTAAAGCCTATCATCAATTCTAAATGTACATCTAAATGAATGTCATGTAAAGCCTATCATCAATTCTAAATGTACATCTAAATGAATGTCTTGTAAAGCATATCATCAATTCTAAATGTAGATCTAAATGAATGTCGTGTAAAGCCTATCATCAATTCTAAATGTACATCTAAAGGAATGTCATGTAAAGCCTATCATCCATTCTAAATGTACATCTAAATGAATGTCATGTAAAGGCTATCATCAATTCTAAATGTATATCTAAATGAATGTCATGTAAAGCCTATCATCAATTCTAAATGTACATCTAAATGAATGTCTTGTAAAGCATATCATCAATTCTAAATGTACATCTAAATGAATGTCATGTAAAGGCTATCATCAATTCTAAATGTACATCTAAATGAATGTCATGTAAAGGCTATCATCAATTCTAAATGTACATCTAAATGAATGTCGTGTAAAGCCTATCATCAATTCTAAATGTATATCTAAATGAATGTCGTGTAAAGCCTATCATCAATTCTAAACGTACATCTAAATGAATGTCGTGTAAAGCCTTTCATCAATTATAAATAAACATCTAAATGAATGTCATGTAAAGCCTATCATCAATTCTAAATGTACATCTAAATGAATGTCATGTAAAGGCTATCATCAATTCTAAATGTACATCTAAATGAATGTCGTGTAAAGCCTATCATCAATTCTAAATGTACATCTAAATGAATGTCGTGTAAAGCCTTTCATCAATTCTAAATGTACATCTAAATGAATGTCGTGTAAAGCCTATCATCAATTCTAAATGTACATCTAAATGAATGTCATGTAAAGTCTATCATCAATTCTAAATGTACATCTAAATGAAAGTCATGTAAAGCCTATCATCAATTCTAAATGTACATCTAAATGAATGTCATGTAAAGCCTATCACCAATTATAAATGTACATCTAAATGAATGTCATGTAAAGGCTATCATCAATTCTAAATGTATATCTAAATGAATGTCATGTAAAGCCTATCATCAATTCTAAATGTACATCTAAATGAATGTCTTGTAAAGCATATCATCAATTCTAAATGTACATCTAAATGAATGTCATGTAAAGGCTATCATCAATTCTAAATGTACATCTAAATGAATGTCATGTAAAGGCTATCATCAATTCTAAATGTACATCTAAATGAATGTCGTGTAAAGCCTATCATCAATTCTAAATGTATATCTAAATGAATGTCGTGTAAAGCCTATCATCAATTCTAAACGTACATCTAAATGAATGTCGTGTAAAGCCTTTCATCAATTATAAATAAACATCTAAATGAATGTCATGTAAAGCCTATCATCAATTCTAAATGTACATCTAAATGAATGTCATGTAAAGGCTATCATCAATTCTAAATGTACATCTAAATGAATGTCGTGTAAAGCCTATCATCAATTCTAAATGTACATCTAAATGAATGTCGTGTAAAGCCTTTCATCAATTCTAAATGTACATCTAAATGAATGTCGTGTAAAGCCTATCATCAATTCTAAATGTACATCTAAATGAATGTCATGTAAAGTCTATCATCAATTCTAAATGTACATCTAAATGAAAGTCATGTAAAGCCTATCATCAATTCTAAATGTACATCTAAATGAATGTCATGTAAAGCCTATCACCAATTCTAAATGTACATCTAAATGAAAGTCATGTAAAGCCTTTCATCAATTATAAATGTACATATAAATGAATGTCATGTAAAGCCTATCATCAATTCTAAATGTACATCTAAATGAATGTCATGTAAAGCCTATCACCAATTCTAAATGTATATAACGCATTCTATTTGAAAAAGAGAATTTCTATTTTATTCTCTTTTTTTGGTGGTTTCAAGTTCGGTTGACGATGTGAATTGAAATAAACACTTTTTGTCAACAAATCTATAAGTTAATGGAAATGCGCTTACATGATTTTTTCAAATTTGAGGAAATCTCCCCACTCAATGAAGAAAACTAGTATTCTTGAATTGAAAAACGTACCAGTGGGGAAAATCCCCACATACACTACACATATAAAACCAATAACATTAGAATGGGGAAATATCCCCACATTCACATCTACAACCTAAAACATCAGAATGCCGAAATTCCCACGATAAGATTATTAATTGGAAAATACAAGCTTTAATATTGCTGACCATCAAATGGGGAAATTTCCCCATAATCTCATTATGTTCAAATCATAGAAAATATTGTTGACTATCAATTGGGGAAATTTCCCCATAATCTCATCATGTTCATATTAGATATTGTTGACTACAAATTGGGGTAATTTCCCCATAATCTCATCATGTTCATATTAGATATTGTTGACTTCAAATTGGGGAAATTTCCCCATAATCTCATACGATTCAAATTTACGGCAAATCAAATAATTGTATGTACTAAAACTGTCATCCCAAGTCGTGAAATTTAGACAGTGTTTAGACAGTTGACTACTTATGAAACAAATGTGTACCAATGAGACAACTCTCCATCCAGGTCCCAATTTGTAAAAAAAAAAAAACTTTATAGGTATAAAAAGGTCATCAACACGGAGCCTTGGCTCCTACCGAACAGCAAGCTATAAAGGCCCAAAATGACTAGCGTAAAACCATTAAAACGGGAAAACATAAGGTCTAATCTATATCAAAAACGAGAAACGAGAAACACTTATGAACCACATCAACAAACGACATCTACTGAACATCAGATTCCTGACAAAATGTTTGAATATTTTGTGGTTATCCGTATGAAGAAGGCAGAATGTTTTGAATACAGATTGCTTTTAAACACGAGGAGCTTACTTTAAATCGTCATCATTAGGAACAGCCCTCCTTAAAAGAGAGGCAAATGATACCAGAAGAAAATTCAAACTCATAAGTCGAAAATAATCGGACAACGCCATGGTTTAAAAAGAAGACCAACAGACAAACAATAGTAAAAACACAACATAGAAAACCAAAGACAAAGCAACAAGAACCCACAAAAACACAAGGGATTGTTATATTCTTACGAAACCACAAAAACCACAAAACGCACACAAACAAGGAATTTAAATCTATGGTTGTTTAAAATGTAATAAGCAGACACTACCGACCGCACTACTAAAAATCAATTCCAATCAATTTGTTATACCAAATATCGATATTTTTAAATTTCAAATAGTTTTCCTGAAGCTGTTGATGTTCAGAAAATATCTATCCTGTATGTAAACGGTGGTTATGTTTTACTGAATTTCAAAAAGTAATTCTGTTAATGATGAAACTCAATAACTTGCACAAGTACATCATCATAAATTTTAATATGCTAGGATTGTGTTTACTAATTACTATAAAAAGTGCTCTATGACACATTGTTACATATTTTAATATTGCAATTATATTGAACAGCTTTATGTGCATAATGTTGTAACACACTTGGCGATTCTACGCACATCTATCTGTTGTTGATGATTTTTGCATACTTTTTCATCTATTTATTTTCGTCGTTGATGTTGTCTCATTGATGGTGTGATAATTACTTCTTATTCTACATACAGTTTGTCATATTAAATTACAAGCACATTCAGACCAAACAAGCTAATTATGTGAATGTTTGTTTTTTTGTCATTAAGATACCATGATAATGTCCCAATATAGATTAAATAACATATATAACCTTGTTCATTCTTGTATACATGTATAAATATATAGGATCATTTGACTGATGTTAAATGTCTTTTGTTCAAGGACAAGGAAATACAGCTTCCTTTTGTTGTTGATATTGTTTATTATATCATGTTTTGAGAACATTATCAGATGACTTGTGAGTTTCTTGTAAGATCATATATATATGAAAGTGTTTTGTTAAACAAAACACCTTCAGCTGAATTCATCTCGATGTCTTTTGTCGTAGATTCTGTAGACCTAACACTCTTACTAAGTTGTCGTCTGCAAATACGACTTTGTAACCTGTAAAATAGAGACTATCCAATCAAAGGGACAGAAAACCAAACACAAATTATGCATATACAATTAGATCAAACATATATACATCTTTCTTTTCATATGATGTTTCACTAGACTTTATCGAAATGTTGACTCCTTAGTGAGTCTTTTACTTCGAATGATATGTGCATTGTTTCTGTTGATTGGACATGTGATGCTCTGTGTTCTCTCCAGATACGCCAATTTTCTCAGCCAATAAATGCAAACGGTCATTTTTATATAAATTAGACCGCTCTTCGTTTTCCTGTTTGAATTGTTTTACACTAGTAATTTTTTTGGGCCCGTTATAAAAGGTGTCAGACCAACAATTAAAAGTCCCTATCTGTTCAACCAAATTTTGCAATTTTCATAGATTTCTAAATTTTTTATCTTAAGTTTAACCTCTTACAAACCAGGTATGTCCTGAATCGTACAGGTATCACCTTTCTTCATTCCAATTTTTCGACATACCTTTAAAGCCATATAAGAAAGAAGAGACCTTCCGAATGGATGTACCACTAAAAATAACCCCTGGTTTTCTTGAAATCTTAAATTAGTATACTATGGAGCGCATTAATCCTCAATTTTTAATTTCAACTCATAGACAAGTAAATTTGGGCTCAAAATGGTCTTAATATATTTCTCTTTCACCAAAAGTTTCATTTCTGCAAATTTGTTGTGTAGTTTAAGTAAACAATGACATCAAATGCACTATTTTCTGTCCCGAGTAGGCCTACTTTTACGTTCTAAATTTGAGGGAGTAATTGGTGGTCTGACACCTTATAGCTTGCTGCTCGGTATGAGCCAAAGCTCCGTGTTGAAGGCCATACCTTGACTTATAATTGTTTACTTTTATAAAAAAAAATCATGGATGGAGACTTGTCTCATTGGCACACATACAACATCTTCCTATATCTATGATATAGCCTAGAGTGCACAATGTGGCCTTAAACAACAACAAAAAAAACTACCTGACAATCAATCAACTCATTACTCATCGTTCTTTTGTAATCTCTCTTTAATCATGTTAATGTATATCATGGTTTACCTGATTTAGTTTTTTCTAGGACTGTTGCATTATACCATTTCTTCTCCAGTTTCCAGAAGCCCATTACTTTTTCGTTCATTGCGAAATCCTGAGAAAAAAATTTAAACAATGTAATCTTCTTTAAAATTTCAACTCTGTTTGAATGCTGCTTTTAATTTTATTAAAATGATATGTTTTAAACTAAATAGGAATACAAAGATGTGGTATGATTTCTAGTGACAATATCACATAGACGTAAATTGATTTGGATGTAAGCAGCTATATTTTACTGTACAATATTCAACAATAAGCAATCATATGCCGTAGTGTAAGCTTAAAAAATACGATTTAACATAATGTCAAACAAGAATGTGTCCATAGTACACGGATGCCCCACTCGCACTATCATTTTCTATGTTCAGTGGACCGTGAAATTGTGGTCAAAACTTAAAATGAAGCGAACGGACGCACGGACGAACGAACGGACGTACGGACGAACGGAGGCACAGACCAGAAAACATAATGTAAGCTTAAAAAATACGATTTAACATAATGTCAAACAAGAATGTGTCCATAGTACACGGATGCCCCACTCGCACTATCATTTTCTATGTTCAGTGGACCGTGAAATTGTGGTCAAAACTTAAAATGAAGCGAACGGACGCACGGACGAACGAACGGACGTACGGACGAACGGAGGCACAGACCAGAAAACATAATGTAAGCTTAAAAAATACGATTTAACATAATGTCAAACAAGAATGTGTCCATAGTACACGGATGCCCCACTCGCACTATCATTTTCTATGTTCAGTGGACCGTGAAATTGTGGTCAAAACTTAAAATGAAGCGAACGGACGCACGGACGAACGAACGGACGTACGGACGAACAGAGGCACAGACCAGAAAACATAATGCCAATTTAAACGTGAATATCAACGGCCGATAAATAGAAATGCTTCATAGATCACAAACAGCAACCAAAACGACCACTAAATTACTGATTTGGGACAGACATTTAACATGTACAAATGTGGCCCAATTTAACAATGTTTAACGTCAAGTAAAAAACAAACAAATATTTCAATTAAGTGTGAAATCATTCCAGCAATGACACATTACTGGAAATAATTATTAGATTATTTTTGAAGTTCACAAAAAATGCAAATGTATCATGATGTTCCAGGTTTACACCCCCTCCCCACCTTTTCCGCGAACTGGATCCCAACCGGTTTTCCAAAGAAAGCTGAATTATAACACAACGTGCAAATCTGAACTTAAAAATAATATAAATATATGTTTTTGTTTTAGGTGCTCGTTGATATTTTGCGGAGACAGAAATATAACGGTTGATAGCTTAAAACTACATTGCATACACATGTTATATATTTCACTGATTCACTTTGCCCAAGGCATTACAATTTTGTAATCTAAGTTTCAGTAAATTATTTCATAATCCACGACATGGGACTAGCAGAAACAAATAAAACATACTCATACTTCATACTCACATTTGTTACTTCCAATGATCTGATGTTTATCTGATTCTCAGGTATCTTCATTTCCTTTGAAAATAATTGAGTTTGTAAATCAAAGTAATCAGTGTTTTGTTTAATTGACTAACCACACATACTGAAACGTCTCGTCCGATTCACTAATCACTGATTTCGTGTGGAAATTATTAAAGAATAAGCTCTAACTACAAGTATCACATAAACTTGACATTTTAAAATATGATGACAATGAACATGATGAGGTGAAGGTCAGATAAATCCTGTCAGACAGATATATACACAGAGTTCGAGTCAGCCTTATCCGGCCATCTTTTAAAAATCAAATATCTCGAAATGAGCTCCATGACATTTCAATGTATTTAGCTTATTTTGAGGCTTATCTAATGCTCTACCGGGTAATAGTAACAATCTTAAATTCTTGCTTTATTTAATTTCACCTAAGTTCATCCTCAACTTACCTCATTTGCATGTAAAGTTCTTGGCTCGAGCTCAACTGTCATCTCTGTTTCCTATCAAAATAATATTTTGTTTTGATAAAAACTGTCACATTTTTACAAATAAAATCCTATTTTGAGGTTCAATTTATCATATTAAAAAGGTTAACCGCACAATCAGCAGTAAGCATACACTACAAACTGCTCAGAGTCTGAATTGACCAGTTTTTGTGCTCGACCAGTAAAATCGAGCACACATTTTACTCGACTAGTCTCGACATTGTCTCGACTGTACTTAACTGTACTTTAGTGTACTCGACTATGTCTCGACTTTACTTAATTAGTCTGATTCAGTACTTGATGATCTTTGTGTAGTCTGAAATGGTCTTGACCAATGCTCGACCTGTCTCGACATGTCTCGACTAGTCTCGACCTGTCTCGACTAGTCTTGACCTTCAAATTTAGTTTTGACTGGTGTAAATCAGCCCATCTAACTAAATTAAATATTGATCTTACAAAATTCAAGCTTTATTTTATTGCTGTGAAATGAAAGAATTTAATTTTACAATAGGTAAAAATTAAAATTATTATATAAATTCAGATAGGCATCTTTAATTTTTTTTATAACTTTTTCAAATCAACTTGGATTTTCATCAAACTATGTAGCTATCTTAGATATATATTAAGCTTACTAAATCCCAGGTCATTTTATTTTTTCTTGTATTGCTGTCAAATTCAAGAATTAAATTAATCTATTTATTTTTATCTATTTGTGTTACTAAGGAAGCTACCATTTAATTTCTACATGTTCAATGACTAACAAATGAACAAAAGTCTTACCACGGATATGATTCCACGCCTTTAAGAAGGTTGATCTTGAAAATAAAGTCCCTTTGAACTGGTCTTTAAATAAGGATTTCTGTGTATCGAAATCTTTAAGTTGAACACTTTGAACCTCTCCATCCACTCCTAAAACCTGAAATATTCAAATAAGTCAACGAAATGTATTGCTTGACCCTTATAGGTGTAATTTTGCAATAAAGATTAGTATTAACAAAAACCATAAAGCCTTGAACCTGATCGCGTTCAGTTATATTTAGAAAAAAATATATGCTTTGCGAATTGATGTATATCATGTATTTAGGACGCCAAAATCTAGGACGCAATTACATCGGACATTTTAGAAATCATTTTAAGGGCAAACGTATCTACCCATTTCAAGGCAAATATTTGTAGTCAAATATAGTTAAAAGTACAATTGCATCAATGCCAATTTTACAACAACATAAATGAATTAATATCTTCCTTTTCTTAAAAATTGTTTCACCTTTTAAATTTTTCTAGCTATTGTAGTTTTCAAGATTATAGGAAAAGTTAGCTTACTACCAATTTAATGCTTTGAACTCTGGTGGATAGCTTTCGCATTCGCATTTCCTTAAAAACGTAAAATATTGGTAAAACTCATCCTGTTACTGATAATTTGAGTATGTGAAACTTATGTGCAAATTGCGTATTGTTGATCATTTCTTGCTACATCTATTTTAGATGTTAAAATAATTGGCTATAACACAAAAGTCATTATTATATATCATGTATATAGTGCTATAACTAAGCTTCTAGATTTGATCTTTTCGGTAATGCATATATTGCCTTCATTATTATTTTTAATGTATCTTTTATAGTAGACTATTTTGAAACAAAATGAAACTAGAGGCTCTAAAGAGCCTGTGTCGCTCACCTTGGTCTATGTGAATATTAAACAAAGGAAGCAGATGGATTCATGACAAAAATGTGTTTTGGTGATGGAAATGTGATTGTACATCTTACTTTACTGAACATTCTTGCTGCTTACAATTATTTCTATCTATAATGAACTTTGCCTAGTAGTTTCAGTGGAAAATGTTAGTAAAAATTTACAAATGACTACTAAGGACAATAACTCCTTAGGGGGTCGATTGACCATTTCGTTCATGTTGACTTATTTGTAAATCTTACTATGCTGAACATTATTGCTGTTTACAGTTTATCTTTATCTATAATAATATTCAAGATGATAACCAAAAACAGCAAAATTTCCTTAAAATTACCAATTCAGGGGCAGCAACCCAACAAAGCATTGTCCGATTCATCTGAAAATTTCAGGGCAGATAGATCTTGTCCTGATAAACAGATTAATTTTGCTCTAAATGCTTTGGTTTTTGAGTTATAAGCCAAAAACTGGATTTTACCCCTATGTTCTATTTTTAGTCATGGTGGCCATCTCGGTTGGTTGACCGGGTCACCGGACACGTTTTTAAACTAGATACCCCAATGATGATTGTCGCCAAGTTTGGTTTAATTTGGCCCAGAAGTTTCAGAGGAGAAGATTTTTGTAAAAGTTAACGACGACGGACGACGGACGCAAAGTGATGGGAAAAGCTCACTTGGCCCTTTGGGCCAGGTGATCTAAAAAAGAAAACCTGTTAAATTCGTCAATTAAGAAAAATAAAATTTCTCGTTAACACATGACCAGTACTGAACCATTTCCGGTCATTATCGCACCCTGGTGGATAATGACGTTTAAAGTCTTTAACATTTCTAAAACAATAACAGAAACCAAGCAAAATGTACTTTCTTGAAAGTGAATTTTAATGAACTGTTGAAATTATAAGATTTATTGATTACTTGTTGGTGTTTAATGCAACTTTCATCACTTTTGGCTATAATATTATAGTGGATGTCAGCTTTTGATTGCCCAAACGCTAAACATAATTGTCAATCAAAACTACAAAATGTATTGAAAAATGTAATTTTAAATTAGAAAAATGTGAAATTATAAAAAAAAATCGTTCTCATTTTTTTCTGCATTGGCATAAGCCAAGACTAAGTTAACTTAAGCTACAGTACCTTTTAAAAAAAATCCTAATCCTTCAGGTATGATATATTTTATTTTTCCCCATTTGAAACGTCCAAGCACAAGATAAAAATCACCACTGTTTAATACAATGTCCCAACTTGCCATAATGAATATCCTACCAATGAGTGTTTAATTAATAATATGTTCACACTAATTTATACTTCTCACCCTAGCCTGCATGTCAATCACAGTAAAAATTTGACCCTTCTCTTGAAAACAGCCGGTATTTGACACGCCCACATCGGTCTAGATGTGTACTTTGAAATAATCGTCGATTTTATAATTCCACTATGGTTTTCCTAATTTAAAATGTGTTCTTTTTATTTCTTTCAATGCTTATGATATCCGATGCCGTATTTAGCGACAGCGAAGATGAGACAGAAAAGGGACAGGTATGTATAATTTTATTTCAACTTATTTTCAAATTAAAATCGTTATCATGGCGAATGTACGCATAATATGATATACACTTTATGAAAAAAAAGCAATAAAGGTTACGTTCAAGTGCGTAAAACAAGTATTACCATTCCTCAAAACCACAAAGGAATTTCCAATATTGCAAACGTGTATTTTCAGCACATTTTTCATTCCACGCATGTATCTATTTTCTCCCCGAGTGTGATAGAAATATGATATATGTACATTGTCGGAAAATATACAACTTATGTGTATGAGCATTCGAAACATGACGAAAAACTAACTTCGCCGAGCTTTTCTCAGACTCGTAGCAAGTAATTATATTTGTTTTCTCCGAAAATAAACGTATATTATTTTTATCCTGAAATTTACACCATTCACTTGAAATTTTAGTTGTATAAAATCTAAAAAATTTGTCCCTTATTTTTCAAAGAATTTGACATGTAGCTTAACGCGGACCCCAAAAATTAACTGTTACGTAAAAAAAGGAATATCCGCATTACCGCTCGTTCAATATGGAAGTCGGACAACAGAACATTAATTTGAACAAGTAGAAATAAAGCAACAACAAAAATATTAGTGTACCTGTTGTTTGTACAATAGTTGGCTGATTGCAGGATAAAGGAAATATAATATAAGCGAATATACAAACACCGTTTAACTTTATTTAAAAACGTTGATCGATTAACTGATAATTGCATGCTTAACGTTTAGTTGCATGTTTTTGAAATACAAAAAAGTAGCAGTTTATACTGTATAGCTGTCCATTATTAAGTATCCTTAGGCAACGTATTTATTCGTATAATAGATAACATTTTACAAATAAAACAGACAGATGCATCTTATACTAGATAAGGGATCCTCCATTTGATTTTTATGGGGGGGAGGGGGTGCTAGGATGAAATTTGAAAAAAAAAGGCAGGACAGGAGTTTTGAGTTAAAAAAAAAAAAGGCAGGATGAGACACTTGCAAAAAAGTCAGGATGACAATTTATGTAAAAAAAGTCAGGATAAACTAAGAAAAAAAAAGCAGGACCGGATAAAGTGAAAAATAAAAAGGCAGGACAGAGATTAAAACTAAAAAAAAATGCAGGACAAGATTTTTCATCCTAGCCCCCCCCCCCCCCCCCTCATAAAAATCAAATGGTAGCTCCCTAACATTTTACAAATATAACTAGACAGATTCATCCTGATACCTCTGCACGCAGAATACATATGTATAGTATGTGATTCTAGTACTGTCAACGGTACAGAACATTTTCTTTTTTCCTATTGCAATGAATAAAGACGATAGAATGTCTATGTTGTCTAAAATTGCTAAATTGCAAAAGTTACTGACAGGGCTTTCAATAATGGCTAAAGTCATCACAAAATAATTTTGCTATCTAAGAGCATGAAACGTGTACATTTAGAATATATCATCTTTTAAATGCGTATATCTTAAAAAGTCAAATATAGCACATGAAGTTGACTATGGTCCTTAAGCGTGATAAAGATATTTATTATGCTAATGTTTTTAAATTGGAAAGGTAGCAATGTTGATACGAAACTCTACTAGTACTGCCAAGCTTATGTTTGTAATGTTCATGTAACCCCGATTTAAACTTCTCATGGGCGGATCCAGCCATTTTAAATAGGGGGGTTCATGACCCACGACAAAAAAAGGGGGGGTCCAACTACATGTCCCAATTCAAATGCATTGATCGTCCAAAAAAAGGGGGTTCAAACCTTGGATCCACCACTGCTTCTCTTCTCTTCTATTCTATTCTATTTATTCGATAGGACACATTTCCACACATTTAAAACTTGACGGTGACACCGTCAAGTTTTAAATGTGTCTAATGTAATTTAATTTTGTTTTAATCTTTAATGAGGTCTTAAATTATTGATGTTATTGCATTTGTCTATCGGTTGTCCTGAATTTGCACACAGCAACAGTTAAAATAAAAATAAGAATGGTTATGAATAAAGGAGGAATAAAGGTAAAACAATTAGACTGCCAAAATCATCCGTGAGCTAATATAAAAAAAAGGGCATTGAAAATTTGGTGGGAAATCATTCTCTCTATATTTTTCATACATTTAACATTTGCACCTTTTTTCTTACAAAAACTTTTAAAAAAATAACAAGGATTTTATTAGATTTTTAAATAGAACTTTGTGTAATAACATTATGAAAATATATAAAAGTAGGGGTTAGCGGGCAAAATATTTTGGGAAAGTACATAAAAAAAAAACCCAGAGGATTCCGAATATCTTGCAAAAATCCTAAAAACAACATGAATAAACATCCTAAGACGCTTAAAAAACGTTTTACTCACTTACAAACGATTTTTATGAATTAATGTATAAATACGAATAAGCATAGAGTATTACATGGTATTCATTTGTTCCGCTCTTTAACGAATGGCCAGTTTAGGTGCATGTATAATGAACCTATCTGGTTTTCCAGATTTTTGTATACTAGTATACATAATTGTTTATTTATGATTACGATAAAATAGCTTGTGTTTGTATCATAATATGTTTACTGTCTCAGACGCGAGATGTGGTAATGTTGTTATAATTTTTACTACAAGCTTTAACTTGAGTTTTCATCGCAGATAAAGATCAGTAATTTTACATTTACAGAGATTCGTTCGTTCATTAGAAACTATATTATCTCTGACATATATCAATACAATAACTAGTAATCGACTTGTCAATTGGTTTTACATTTTACATCATCTGAAAGGTGTATGCACTACACCACTCCTTTATTCAGCTACACAAGAAAGATCCCATGTGGTTTGATTCTTCAACTGCCCGGAAACGTTTAATATTAAATGATATCCGTGTTATAAAATGAATGAAAGCTAGTGTATATATGAGTGGTTTACTATTTTCGACTTTAAAACTATTTCCATTAAACAACCATCTATGATGCATAATACATGTAATACTGTGCTAGCTATCAAACACATACAAAACAAAAGCGTAAGAAAACTAACTTTTATTTACGGTATTAAACTTTTTTCAGAGAAATTTTATCTATATAGTATCATGGTAAAACAGCATAATTACTTTTTGGGATGTTTTATAGTAATTAGTCTAGATCTGATGTGTGACATGGCACAGTATTTAAAAAAAAAATGAACAGAACGACTGATGAAGATATAACATGTAAAGAATAAATATATGACGACATGTTTTTTTTCATAACTATTACTTTTATGTATGCACGTTTTTTAAAATTAGTGTTATAAAATAGTTATTCTAAGTTAAATGTTGTTGGGTTTTTTTTTTTTGCGTAGATTTAACATAACAAATCACTGCATTGTGTGCAAAGTGGCGCAAAAGCATTACAATAAAGCGGTCGTAAGGATTTACAGGCTACCCGTACTACTAGGTCTTTAACAATGAGAAAAAAATATCACATACTATACTCATGGTCGATTCAACAAAACTTAATCTTCTTTTCTGTATTTTGAAAATATATATATTGAATAAAATTAAGGGATATCGAGATGAAAAATATGATCGAATGGAGCTATAGATTGTTTAAAAATAATTTAGATTTAAAAACTCGTTGGAAACGCTTTACTTCATTCAAAAAACAAATGCATACATTTTACGAACTGGACTCGACGATCTTTCAAATCGTTCCCTCAAGATACTATGTTGTTCCCACAAGATAAATATCTCGTTTCCTAAAGATGATATGTCGTTCCCTCAAGATGTTATGTTGTTCCCCAAGATAGTCATCTTGTTCCCTCAAGATGATATGTCGTTCCCTCAAGAGATCATGTCGTTCCCTCAAGATATTATGTCTTTCCCTCAAGAAACGATGTTTTCCCCTCAAGATGATATGTCGTTCCCTCAAGATGCTATGTTGTTCCCACAAGATAGTTATCTTGTTCCCTCAACATAGCAATATCAATACAATGTTAAAACTATGTTGAGGGAACAACATAGTATTTTGAGGAAACGACATAATAACTTGAGGGAACGACATAACATCTTGAGGGAACAACATAGTATCTTGAGGGAACGACATAACATCTTGAGGGAACAACATAACATCTTGAAGGAACGACATAGTATCTTGAGGGAACGACATAACTTCTTGAGGGAACAACATAGTATCTTGAGGGAACGACATAGCATCTTGAGGGAACAACATAACATCTTGAAGGAACGACATAGTATCTTGAGGGAACGACATAATATCTTGAGGAAACGACATATTATCTTGAGGGAACGAGATAACTATCTTGTGGGAACGACATAGTATCTTAAGTGAACGACATAGCATCTTGAGGGAACGAGATAGCTATCTTGTGGGAAGGACATATCATCTCGAAGGAACGACATAGTATCATGAGGGAACAACATATTTTTTTTTCTTTCATGTTCGCATTCTGCCACCGTAGTTTCATGACCAAACTACAATCTGAATGTTTTTTTTAATTGATATACATATTTAGACTAACTTAAAGACCTTATTGCTAAACGATTGATAATTCAATAAAAGGCTATTGTTACAGTTTTCAGTCATGATTTACCTAAAAATTTAGTGAGTGACTCTAAATTTTTGTTGAATAATAAATGTTTGAATACAATATATATATTTCTATCTTTATAAGCCTCTTTTCGTGCTTTTAGTTTGTTAAAGGAGAAATAGTGAACAAAATTAATAAGAACAAATAACACATTATACGTTTTTAGTAAGTTTAGGTAATTTTTTTTAACATTATACTTTTGTAAACTCCATGGTATATAATGCTACTTTGATAAAATATAATCTCCAAAGTCATGAAATAGTAAATACAGAAATGGTTTGATCCTTTTGGTAATTCGGTATTTTACAGATAAATGCATGGATTCAATTTTACAGTCAACATTACGCTTTCAAAATGACAGCAGAAATCACTATTCCGTTGAAGCCTTTGCGATTTTTTTTTATTTTCAAGCGTCATAAGTTTATTTGTCTCTATAGATTTGACCACAATGTTTATCTAGAAACAATATTTAACTTATTAAAACTGCAAGTATTCTGCATGTATGATTTATTTCTCATGCCATAGTTTATTAATTTAGAAATATTTACATAGCCATGCAGTAGTGAACAGACAATTTGTGTAGTAATCAATCCTCCTGAGAAAATAAAATGACCAACGATTGCATGATAGTTATTAAGTAATGTACGAGATAACTAATGACCGCAAAATCTGAAGTTTATCCCAACAAATTCCCATCTGCTAATTCCTCAATGTCTTGTTTCATGATTTACATGAACGATCAGATTCAGTATAATTATTTCCGGAGTTACTAACATGACTAACATGTTTAACCCCGCCACATTATTTATGTGTGTGCCTGTCCCAAGTCAGGAGCCTGTAATTCAGTGGTTGTCGTTTGTTTATGTGTTACATATTTGTTTTCATTAATTTTTTGACATAAATAAGGCCGTTAGTTTTCTCGTTTGAATTGTTTTACATTGTCTTATCGGGGCCTTTTATAGCTGACTATGCGGTATGGGCTTTGTTCATTGTTGAAGGCCGTACGGTGACCTATAGTTGTTAATGTTTGTGTCATTTTGGTATTTTGTGGATAGTTGTGTCATTGGTAATCATACCACATCTTCTTTTTTATATTCTCACTAAACATGCTCAGTATACAATATATGTTATTTCAATTGAACACAACACTACTGCACAAAAACAAATACAAAATAAAACCGCGAAGAGCCTTAGGCCGCCATCATCGTCATTGTATTTAACTAAAATATTTAAGTTATAATATGAAATCTACTTCAACATAATATGCTACGAAATGAGGCCTGTATGGTTTATTGGGGCTACGTAACGTTTTCCCTTGACCCAAAATTATCCAGTTATGCAGGGTTCTGTTCAAAGAATGAAACCAAAGTACTGAAATACTGAAAATCGGATGACCGCAAGTTCTTGTGAATGGTCCGAGAAGCACTTGTCTCAGAAAAAAAACCCATATCTATACCTGAAAATGAGGTTTTATGTGCAGATATAATTTTTTTCTTGGACAAGTTCGTGCGTAGATAAATTAATGACAGGGAATTCATCCTCACCGTAATGACTATTATATTGAAGTACGTGATACAAATCCGTATAATTACTCAGGTATATTATTGTTATATAGTTACTGTATATTAATACTTGTATATTACAGTTACATGTATTTTCATTGTATATCATTCTATTCTTCTATATTAATAATAGTGCAGTGCTAGTGCATGGTTGAGTTATCGTTGCTTAAGATTGCAAACGTTCTTGAGATATTCTACCGCATGCGTGTGCATATTTATTTTGAAAGATTTTTCACTAAATGTTTATACGTATAACAAAACATTTTAATATTATTAATTTATCTTTTTAAAAAAAGTATGTGATGAGTATTCATTGAAGAAATGGATTTTTAACAAGCGATAAGGAATATAAGTTTGCACTTGATGATGTCTTCATCATGTTTATAGATCGGTTCAAAAAACCAAAACGAATATTACGTAATGGAAATCTAGGCGATAGCAATATACCGGAATGCCCTCATCCGCTGTAAAAATTGATAATTTACAACACCTGGCATTCTTGACCTTGAAATACATTTTAAAGAAACTAATTATTATATCTATACACACAGAAATACAAAAGTAGCTGTCAATCACAGCATGTATTCCGAGGATTTATTATAGGTGAAGCAATACGGCAAATAAGAAATATAAGTGGCCATAACAAATCAATAAACGATGTAACTAATGTCAAAGTGAAATTATTAGATAGGGGTTATTATAACGTCTAAAGATGTGAAATAAAATTGAGAATGGAAATGGGGAATGTGTCAAAGAGACAACAACCCGACCAAATAAAAAAACAACAGCAGAAGGTCACCAACAGGTCTTCAATGTAGCGAGAAATTACCGCACCCGGAGGCGTCCTTCAGCTGGCCCCTAAACAAATATATGCTAGTTCAGTGATAATGAACGCCATACTAATTTCCAAATTGTACACAAGAAACTAAAATTAAAATAATACAAGACTAACAAAGGCCAGAGGCTCCTGACTTGGGACAGGCGCAAAAATGCGGCGGGGTTAAACATGTTTGTATTTATATTGATGCTTTTATCAATTGACGTAGTGAATTATTACAACAAAACAAATCGAAACAAAAAAAAAAATATTCGGTTTTAATGATCTTTAAAAACTAAATATAACCCATACATGTATACGTAAGATTAAGAAAAGTAAGTACTAAGTAAGTAAATTTTGTTTAGGGTCGGCTTATATATACACAATAACAGACAAAACATGAGCTCTGACTACTGATGCTAAATTTGGTTGATTATGATATAGGGAATTACTGAAGCAGGACCGGAGCGGGCCCCCTCTTAGGCAGTCAGTGGGCCCCGGCTTGTGAAAAATTCTGGATCTGCCACTGATCAATGGTATAGTGTTTCATGTATACAAACCTTTGGATATGGTAATTAGGTGCAAATGTCAAAATAATCGGATTTATAGCATCTATGACTAGCATCAGTGGAAATACTACATTAGAATAATAGAGATTAATTAGTTTGACAAATAGCTAATGCATTTACAAGTCGACTGTGGTCAAATTAACCGCATTAAAAATAAATACTGGCATCTGATTTGTTTCAGATACTTCTGATATTACCAAGCAAGTGATAATATGAACCCATAATTGATATTTGAATTTATCAACTATTATATATCATGTAGCAAGAAATTTTAACCTATTCCAGCGGCCCATTCCTGTCACTCATTGGATAGTAAGTGCCCCCTCTCCACCCCGAGTAAACTTAATGCATATCTTACGATATAATTTTATTAATGATTTTATATTAGACATTGACCATTCATTTTTTGTGGAGGTGGAGGCGGCAAGAACTTTTTAAATAATTATTGTGGGTTCCCATTGAAAATAACAGGATTTAAAAACAAAATTGTTCATATTGAGATAAAAATCGAATGTCGAAAAAAATGATAGTCCGAGAATCAAAAATTCCTTAACACGCATGATAGTAACTACTTTCACAACGAGAGGATTTCCCTCAATAAACGTGGTTAATCCTTTAATAACAGATAGAAATATTAATATACCTATTCCAATCAAAATGTACAAATACATTAATTATTTTGTTTATATAAAAGCTTTAAGAAGTAGGCACTTCACATCGGTGTTAATATTTACGCACCCAGCGGCAAGTTGTCATAAATCACGCACTATGAAGCTGGGGTTATAAAACGATTTTTTTTTGGAACAGACATTTTATGAAGATAATATGGATGGTATTCAAAATTAAAACTATGATTAATCTAATTGATCGATGTGTGCAGCCGATATGTTTTATTACTAGATGCTTCGTTCACTCTGCATTGTCATAAAAGGAAAATTAACATAGTTTACTCAGACCTAATAGGCCTCAAAAGAATTTTCTACTTTTTGCGTGATACTTTTTTTATTTCATAATTGATAGGCATGGGAGATACTTTTATTAAGTACAAATTGCGTTAAAAAAAGCAACAGCAACCTATATTTATTTTTACTAAAACATACTACAATTTTCTTTAATACGGTTTCGTTCTTAAAATCAACATTCAAAGGCTCGAGAGAGAAAAAAGGCTACAGTACTATTGTACACGTTTATGACTGAGAAAATAAAATAGTTTGTCTTGTCTTGTCGTTTTATGGGAAAATCAATTGTTTGCCCCCCCCCCCCCCAGAAAATGAAATGGTTGCTGCCTAAGACATGTACTAAAAAAATGGCGATGGTCATTTTATTTTGCTGTTGAGCATAGTTTACAAAGTCATTGCATATCGGTTTTCTTTAATAAAATAAAATAAATATATTTGGGCTAGTGAACAGGATAAAGAAGAAAAAACGGATTACTTTTGAAAAGTCACAAAATACATTCTCATGTTGTACCGTTGTACCACTGTCCCAGGTTAGGGGAGGATTATGATCCCGCGAACATGATTACCCCCCCCCCCCCCCATTATGTATGTATGTGCCTGTTCCATGTCAGGAGCCTGTAATTCAGTGGTTGTCGTTTTTTTATTGGTTACATATTTATTTTTATGAATTATGACATGTGAGAAGCAAAATGTATGTTTAACACGCATATTCATTAGAATATTTTTTGTATGGAGCGCGAGAGGGTCAAAAAGCGGAATTGAGTATTGTGTTATTCAAAATCAATTTCTCGACCATGCTTTCATGGCATCACTTAAGTATTTGCAGGCACACCAGCAGCTGCCCTTAGTCAATGCACTACTGTTGTGGCCACAAAAAACTTGTCCCGTGTTGACGTAAAGCGAATGTAGCGCTCCTCCCTTGACGATGGTTGTTTTTGGTCTACGACATATTGACCTATCCAGTGCTGTTGCAATTTGTTGATAACTGTTTTTTAGTCTATAAACTGTTGACTTATGCACATTAAATCGATACACTATGTCAGTAACACTCATGCAAGCATCAACCATTCCAAGAGCCATCTGACGGTCATTTTCGGAGAGGCCTGGTTGACGCCCCATGCAATTTTTTCAAACGTTTATGTGTTTTTCTTACCAATGGTGTGTTTCTGAACGTTAGTGCAAAAACAAATTAAATTTCGTCTTAAAAGTACAGGTGCAGAAGGTAAAACATCAATTACACGCGCAAAGCTAAAATGGCGCAAAATCAATCACCTGGAAAAAAGTACGACTGCTTAAAAATACAGGTAATACTAAGGATTATATCAATGATGTTTATTAAAAAAAATCCAGAAACAACCAAAAAAAATTTAAAAAAAAAGTGTTGCTAAACTTTTTTGGCTCAGTATAGGTTAATTTAATTATTTAGGAATTGTTTAATCATGTCATTGTTTTAATGTCATTTACAATGATTATTTTATTTGACGACACATTTGTTCTGCTATTTTACACACGATTATCTCTGCCTTTGCCTTTACTTGTATTGATTTATTTGAAATAGAAAAGCATGTATTTCATAATCATAAATGATAAATTTACAGAAACCACCATTGTAGAGTGCTGGAATGTGACAAGAGATCAATGCCACCAAAAATTACAATTATAGATCACCACACAGCCTTCAACAATGAGTAAAATCAATGTCCATAATCAGCTATAAATATTACAAAACAACAATGCACATATAGAACAATTCAAACTAGAAAATTTCAAATAGCCCTCAGTAGAAATGATCCGAAATAGTGCGATACACAGATTATCAGTTTTGTGCATACATAATTATATTGACTGAAAAGATTCACATTATGACTGACTAAATTATGCTATTACTAGATAGTAATATCTATTAAACCGATTATCTTTACTTTTCCACTTTAAGGATGAACTACATATTAAGTTCATGGTTAATCATGAAGAGACTTAAAAAAAGAAATATCATTTTTTTTTTGTTATCTGTTAGAAGTCAAGCCTACTAAAATGGTACAGCCTCGGTGGTTTAGTATTCTTATAGAATATTTTGCATTATAATTGAATATAAAATCTATGAAAAATTTATATGTGTTTACATGCATACGTATGTGTTTAAGTCGACTTCTGCGGGTGTCTGGGACATTCTTAATACAATGTATCTTGATATACAAAAAGCAACATGGATTTCAACCAATATTTTGTCTTTTCATAATTTATATCGAAGTTTAATTCGGTTATGTTACAAATATAGCATATACCATATCACATCAAGAAGGGGGAAAACATTACAACTACGATGACAAAACAACTAAAAGCAACACGGTAGGGAGGAATAACACATATTGGTGTGTATGTTCATTGGACATACTGTACTTGCTAAGGCAGTATTATATACCTGCAATTATTTTAGTCAGCTACAGCTATTTAGTGGACAACAAACTCCTGTTTTGACACATCAAGTAATGAATGAGCAAGATAAATAAAATAACATGTTTAAGGTTTGAATTATAATTTTTGCAGGGTGGAACGTTGCCTCCAGTATTGTATATTCAAGCGGACAACTGCTGGCGGGAAAACAAAAATAAATATGTTTTATCGTTTTGCGAGTTACTGGTGCACATGAAAGTATTTCAAGAGGTAGACATTTGGTATCTTATAGCCCACAGTAATCATACTACTGTTAGATAATAGAATTCCTATCTAAAAAAATTCAGGGAATACAATCATGACAATGGACACACGTATTTTTATGCCCCACCTACGATAGTAGAGGGGCATTATGTTTTCTGGTCTGTGCGTCCGTTCGTCCGTTCGTCTGTTCGTCCGTCCGTTCGTCCGTCTGTCCCGCTTCAGGTTAAAGTTTTTGGTCAAGGTAGTTTTTGATGAAGTTGAAGTCCAATCAACTTCAAACTTAGTACACATGTTCCCTATGATATAATCTTTCTAATTCTAATGCCAAATTAGAGTTTTTATCCCAATGTCACGGTCCACTGAACATAGGAAATGAAAGTGCGAGTGGGGCATTCGTGTACTGAGGACACATTCTTGTTCCTACTGAATTGATCGGTGATTCCTCCTACCATTTTTATAAGGGTCGTATCATTATGTATTAACATGAATAACTGTATCCAAATGAACATGATGAAGAAGATATAATAAAGCGAGAAAATATACCGACGGAGAATCATAATGAAAAGTCGATTAAAATAAATCATCTCAATATTCAACAGTAAAACAACTAAGACAAACCATTACATAAAAATATAAAGTAACTCCAATACCACCGGAAAACTCGGTTAACAGCTCTTCGAGGGACACCCGTCGTATTTTTAGACTAACTGAATTCATGATATGGAACACCGTCCCTGAAATAATGTATCAAGTGTAATATATAAATACTCCACATACATCCACAATCATGACTGTCGCAATATTGCTTCAGAGAAATGTCAAAACAATTAGCAAAAGAATGCACATACAAGAATCGTAATGCGGACAGTTTTAAAATATAAATCAATATAAAATTTGATACAATTTTTTATGAAAATATTTTTTTTTGGAGGTTCACCTTTCTTTTCTGTATGTTGGACACACACATGAGGATATTGACGCCGGTTTTCAGCAACATAGTAGATTCCCTCCGTCGAAATGACGCAGAAAAAATCCCTGAGCTTTTGGATCTCTTACCAAATCCAAGCAACTTAATTTGGCAATACGATATTAGGAACTGGCTTCAACCATTTATTGCTGATGTACGGAAACATATCAAGCCATTACATTATAGATTTACAGTGGATGAAGTATCTAATAAGATTAAACTGTGTTACAAATCCAATCATGCGGGGCCTTTGAAGATTTCAACAAGTGGAATGTTCATGTTTAACGATAACGGTGAAGTAGAAAAAGGGTGTACCAAAAGTATCCACGCCAGTTTTTGACAAAATATTTATCGAAAAAATTGAAAGTGGAATTAATGACTGGAAATGTCTCTTCACGGATCAAATGTCAAACGCGTTGTCTTTGCTTGCTAATATCACTGAGAAAACTAAATATTTATCTTCTTTTCAAATTAAATATTTTTCATTTGAGCAAAACATCTGGACGTTTTATTAGCAAACTCAACTCGAAATCGGTAATTGACTACTTTATAATATTTATTTGTTTTTCTTTAATCATCAACTAACAACATTTAAGGTCGAAATCAATCGTTGTTTTTTTATGTATTTTCAGGAAATACGAAGAACATGACAACTAGACGCACCATATATAGCTCATATGTATATGGCTATATATGTCAAAAGAAACAGATATTTTATTCTATAATACAGGAACTAATAGAACTCATTTTCTTTTTTGATTTGATTTGTTATATACATGAGGTATCATATTTGTTGTGGCTATTTTACCTAGCAGTTGAACAACATATGGATTCAACAGCAACAGTACAATTATGTTTTATTCAAAATAATGTGCATGCTTTAATATGTAAGTTTCAAGAGTTTAAATTTTCTACTTGTGCTGTACTGACATTAAACAGTTTGTAATTATGTTTTCTCTTGAAAAAACATTGATTTCTATCTCGTTTACTTTCCTTTAATTTGATGGATACACGAATACGTGGTAGCGTGATCACCCCGAGTGCGAGAGGTCGTAGTTTGGAACCCAGCTGGATGAAAACGGAGACTTTAGAATTTGTATTTGTTGCTTCTCCGCTTAGCACGCAGCATGAAGGAGTTTGATCAAAGGATTGATTGGCTCGAAGTGATAATGCTATGTCCGTTTCGGTGGACTGTTATCTTATGAACAACGTGACGGTTGTCACATGTGAAGCAGTATTTTCTTCCCTTTCGGAGTTGCCGAGATCACCCCAAGCTTTTGGTGGGATGCGTGTTGCTTGTAGGTTTTTATTTCCCACTGGACAGTGCGAATCACCAAGATTCATCTTTTATTTCGTATTTGAATGTTTCAAAGTCATTTAAAGTCTTGCACATGTACATTAGTTAGTGTTAATTATGACCTTCAAATCTAAGGCCCGCTATCTAACTTTGCAAAAAGAATTTAAAGCAGTATTTTCATTAGCTTGACTTGTTTGCAATATAAAAAAAAATCAGTCGAAAAGTGCATTGAGAATCACACTGCTTTTCCAAGCTTCACCTGATAAATGTTCGTCATTTTTATATTCAAGATTGACATTTTTAGACGGAAAGTAAATCTTTGCAAAATGTTGTAGAAATGGATAAATACACATAATGGGGACATTTCCCCATTCCATGTATATTTTTTATTTCTTCGACATAGAAAATGACCAATTACACAGCTTGTTTTAAAGATTATTTTCATGTGGGGAAATTTCCCCAATATTGTTAAGTGTTCACGTATGTGTGATCTTCCTGTATGGATGTTTTCCCACTACTTGTAATTTAATGGGGAAATTTCCCCATTTCGTATTCTTTTATCACCATATTGAAAGTCATATTTAATTTGGGGATATTTCCCCACTTTATTCATGATGTTAATTACAGTTACTTACACATACTTCTCAAACTTATAATTATATTTGAAGAAAAGTGGGGATATTTCCCCAGTCTGAAGGTCTTTTTTCTGGGGATATTTCCCCAGTCTAAAGGTCATTTTATTCCGGGGATATTTCCCCATTTTTATTTATTTTTAAATTCATTATGATAATAGATGAGGAAACATTTCAATGAGTTTCATCATTCTTTGTTGCTGCATGAATATAAAGTTAACATCAGGTGTAATTCTAGATAAATTTTCACTAATTTTTAGCACCTGAATCGCCTCGCTTCTTCAAATAAAGATGTTTTTTACAATAAACGTTGACAATCTTTTTGTTTACCGAATTTGAAACCACACTAAAAAGAGAATAAAATAGATTTTCTCTTTTTCAAATAGAACGCGTTTTATCTAAATGAAAGTCATGTAAAGCCTATCATCAATTCTAAATGTACATCTACTATATCATAACAATAAGAATAAAAATAACATGAATTTTTTACTAAACTTTATTTTCAAATAAATATTGCATATCAATATGTTTTTACAACAGAAATATCACATTATACTGAATAACCAGACACAAATAAAACTGACAGAATTATTTTAAGCAGTATTGATACATTTCCTTTCATATAATTTTTAGTATCCCACACTGCAGAACTAGCAACTTTCTATTAAGTAATGTAGATTAATTGTATACCTCCATCTTGGATTAAAAATTGGTACATGTAGTACACAATCTGTCTACTTCATAGCCAAAATTTGCAAATTTTGAGACGATTGGATCAGCAATCTATGTGATCACTCAAATAAGGAAAAATACTTGATAATTGCAGTATTTTAACTGTTTTATAAAATATCAAATATTTTTTTCTGTTAAAATCAATTTTTTAACCTAGCCATTTAAGGGGAGTTAACCCTTATAGTAAACATTCTATTTTATTTCAAGTTTTTATCTCATAGATTTCTTTTCATTAACAAAACAGTTTTTCTTCATACATAGTATATATGCAAAATATAATCACTTTTGCACGACTTGTAACTTGAAAAATAGCACGTTGACCAATGCTGTATTTTTCTTGAAAAAATGACAGTAAAATCTACATTTTGGCAAAGAAAAAGATTTTTTTTATCTGAATGAATATTTACTGATGATCCTTTTTAAAGGATCAAAACCTGACTCATGCAAGAAAATCAATCTCGTTGAGATGACTAACGATAATCTATAACTATTTGTAATGTAATACTAAAAGATGGAGGCGTCGTTTCTTTATAAAGATTTTTAAGACATTTTTTCAATTTAAAAATAATGCTTATTCTGTTAGGAAAATATATTGTGAAAATTATTCTTCTTTTCTATTTTTATGTTATTTCTTTATACCATATTTTATTTCTTAGATTAGTATTTTATTTTTACTCTTTATTTTCAAGTTGTTCTCTATACTTAAGAGATTACTGTATTGTATTTGAAGCTTTAAGGACGTCCATCGGTAGTTTTACTGTCGCAAATTTAGTTTACCTGGCGACGCGGAGCGGAGACAGGTAAACGGGTATTTGCGACAGTAAAACTACCGATGGACGTCCGCAAAGCTTCAAATACAATACAGTTATCTCTATTCTAATGCAAAACAAGTTCATAATTAAATTTCAATCATTATTTCAGTGTAAAACCTTCATTAAAGTAAATTCCGCGAAAAGATGTTATCTTCTTTGGTCCCTACACTAGGTGACGTCATAGGTATGCTTCCGGTGTCAAACATAAAAACCGTGCGTTTTCTGGCTTCTGTGCCGCTTCAGAATGTAATAAAATTAGATAAAAAGAAGATTTTTAGGCGCAACAAGTGAGTTTTGTGTTTATTATTGTAAAAATGACATGTCAATACATTCCGAAATTCAAAATGTCGGCTTCCTTAGTTACAGACAAGGAGATAGAGAATTTTACGCATGCTGTCATCCAATCAGAACAATTGTTACAAAAATAATTGCATTAGAATTTTGCCTTCCCCCCAGCATTATTTTTTATTCATATATTCTCTATTCTGTAAACACCATCCATTCCCTCAATAATACCGAACACACGATGAGACAGTAACCAAAAAAACTATGAGCTGTCACATTTTTTTAGTACACTCCAAAATAAACAATAATGATTGTACACATGCAATAGAAGAGATATGATAAATTATAAATTTCTGTAAAAGTTAAACATAAAAAAACATCTCAGCAAAAATAAGATGGTCTAAGATGCAATAGTAAAAAGGCCTAAGATAATTCTTGATTTGTTAAGTTTGCTGCATGGGACAGCAAAATATAATCTTTTAAATGAAGTCTAAGATAAATAGCAAACCGGACTATAATAAATTTTGATTTACTAATTAAATAAGATATAAGTGAGACAACATGTTGCATGAGACATCAAAATATCTACTTTTTAATTAAGATGCGACAAAATAGTAAAATGGACTATGATAATTATTGCTTTACTAAGCGAGACAAAATGTTG
Source organism: Mytilus galloprovincialis (assembly GCA_037788925.1). Classification (NCBI taxonomy): domain Eukaryota; kingdom Metazoa; phylum Mollusca; class Bivalvia; order Mytilida; family Mytilidae; genus Mytilus; species Mytilus galloprovincialis. Next base: position 85,107,616 of record CM075338.1, read on the forward strand.
GGACTTCAAATTATAAAATTATTTAATGAGGTTGAATTTATCTAAATAATACTGAAGGTAGCAAACAATAAAATCATTATAAATTGTCATTTTCTAGAATATCACTTTTCTTAGCAATGACTCAAAAAATAAATGGAAAAGTTATATCTTTACAATACAAAATTTAAATAATATAAAAGGACATTGAATTCACACTTCAGTGGTTTTCAGAGTGATATTTAAGTCACACTTTAGTGATATACATTGATTTTGATGTCACACTTCAGTGGTTTCAAAAGTGATTGTGCTGTCACACTTCAGTGATTTCTGAAGTGATATTAATGTCACACTTCAGTGATTTCTGAAGTGATATTAATGTCACACTTCAGTGATTTCTGAAGTGATATTAATGTCACAAAAGTCACACTATGGTGGTTTGAAAAATGAGTGCTGTCACACTTCAGTGATTTCTGAAGTGATATTAATGTCACACTTCAGTGATTTCTGAAGGGATATTGTGTCACACTTCAGTGGTCTTCAGAGGAATATTAAAGTCACACTATGGTGGTTTGAAAAATGAGTGCTGTCACACTTCAGTGATTTCTGAAGTGATATTAATGTCACACTTCAGTGATTTCTGAAGAAATATTGTGTCAAACTTCAGTGGTTTTCAAAATAGTTTTAATATATAACTTCAGAGGTTTTCAACTTACGTGATATTGAAATTTCACTTCAGTGATGTTTTAATTATTGGGATGTTTTTAAAACATCCCAATAATTAATTAAACATCCCAATAATTAAACATCCCAATAATTAATGTTTAATTATTGAGATGTTTTAATTATTGGGATGTTTTAATTATTGGGATGTTTTAATTATTGGGATGTTTTATTTATTGGGATGTTTTAATCATTGGGATGTTTTAATTATTGGGATGTTTAATTATTGGGATGTTTTAATTATTGGAATGTTTTAATTATTGGGATGTTTTAATTATTGGGATGTTTTAATTATTGGGATGTTTTAATCATTGGGATGTTTTAATTATTGGGATGTTTGATTATCGGAATTATTGGGATGTTTTAATTATTGGGATGTTTTAATTATTGGGATGTTTTATTTATTGGGATGGTTTAATTATTGGGATGTTTAAATTATTGGGATGTTTAATTATTGGGATGTTTTAATTATTGGGATGGTTTAATTATTGGGATGTTTTAATTATTGGGATGTTTAATTATTGGGATGTTTTAATTATTGGGATGTTTGATTATCGGAATTATTGGGATGTTTTAATTATTGGGATGTTTTAATTATTGGGATGTTTTAATCATTGGGATGTTTAATTATTGGGATGTTTTAATTATTGGGATGTTTGATTATCGGAATTATTGGGATGTTTTAATTATTGGGATGTTTTAATTATTGGGATGTTTTAATCATTGGGATGTTTTAATTATTGGGATGTTTAATTATTGGGATGTTTTAATTATTGGGATGTTTTAATTATTGGGATGTTTTAATTATTGGGATGTTTTAATTATTGGGATGTTTGATTATTGGAATTATTGGGATGTTTTAATTATTGGGATGTTTTAATTATTGGGATGTTTTAATTATTGTGATGTTTTAATTATTGTGATGTTTTAATTATTGGGATTTTTTAATTATTGGGATGTTTTAATTATTGGGATGTTTGATTATTGGAATTATTGGGATGTTTTAATTATTGGGATGTTTTAATTATTGGGATGTTTTAATTATTGGGATGTTTTAATTATTGGGATGTTTTAATTATTGGGATGTTTGATTATTGGAATTATTGGGATGTTTTAATTATTGGGATGTTTTAATTATTGGGATGTTTTAATTATTGGGATGTTTTAATTATTGGGATGTTTTAATTATTGTGATGTTTTAATTATTGGGATGTTTTAATTATTGGGATGTTTTAATATTGGGATGTTTGATTATTGGAATTATTGGGATGTTTTAAGTACGGAAGCGTATATTACCCTCGTTTTAATACTTATAATCCAAGATGGCGATATAACTTTTAGCGAGAAAATGCTTTATTTCTCATTACTGCGATTTATTTTTTTCGACAAAATGCCTAACAAGGCATTAAGCCGATTTGTTTTTTATCGCCTTAAAAATAAATCGTTTTAAATAACGCGACATATTATCAAAACGAGAAAAAAAATTACGATTAATTTATAAGTCAATAAAAATATCATGCAATAATAATAAATTGCCTTTTTTTTCTTATTACTGCGATTTATTTTTTTCGACAAAATGCCTAACAAGGCATTTAGCCGATTTGTTTTTTATCGCCATAAAAATAAATCGTTTTAAATAACGCGACAAATTATCAAAACGAGAAACAATTTTACGATTAATTTATAAGTCAATAAAAATATCATGCAATAATAATAAATTGCCTTTTTTTCTTCGATATATTGTTTTATAAAGCAACACATTGTTTTAAATTAAGGCGAGCAACGGGAAAGTTTACAGCTAAATCGAGATAAATGTGGCACGATTTTAACCTGTTCATTTTCATTTTGACTTTGGAAGGATCAGGTCGCCATCACATTTGAGCATTTTATTTCAAGCAAATGGAGGTAAGATAAGAAACAATTTATTAAATGATATCTCGCCGCGATATAGCCTTGTTGTGCTCATGTGGCGTTAAACAAACAACAATCAATCAATCAATCATTAAGTTATTGTTGTAAAAAAACTTCTATAAAAAGGCTTTTCCACGTGTCTGCCGTAGTATACACACGTTAGGGGAATTTTGTTTTTGATGCACAAAAAAACACAACCCTTTTTCTCCAGCTGTGAAAGTAAAATGGTCGCCTCATAAAATAATCAGGTTTAACTATAAATTAACATAGGGTGTCACGAAATTTACGTTGGAGAGAGCCAGTCGAGTTCTGATTTTTTTAATTCACAGTTGCGGCAAAATAAGATCCTTTGATGTTTTAATACTGAGTCACTACGAGTTCATTTGAACTATATAGACCCCCTCCCCCTATATAAAGTTCCAATGACTGTTCTTGTGACTCTTGTTACTTCGAAGTGTTCAGCGAGAAAAAAAATCTCGTGCAGTACTGAAAAAATGACGGGGCAGATTAATTATAATTGTTCGGTTAATATAAAAAAGAAGATGTGGTGTAATTGCCAATGAGACAACTCTTCACAAGAGACCAAATGACACAGAAATTAACAACTATTATAGGTCACCGTACGGCCTTTAACAATGGGCAAAGCCCCTACCGCAATGTTTTTGTGTGTGCAATAAACAGTACAAAGACGACAAATTTTGTCAACTGTTTTCTGTTCTTTAGTCAGGTCTCTTTAGCACATTCCCAATTTCCATTCTCAAATTTAGTAAACAAAAATTTCCCTCTATGATCTATCCTTATTTTCCATATTTTTTTTACAATAAATACTGACATGACGTATTGTTAACTTCGTATTAAAAATAAGCTGTTTTAGTCCGCCATACCAGGAATAAATAAATGACTGTCTAATCATGTTGAACATTACAGCCATCGGATTTGACTATGTACGTTCAATCAAAAACTTTGATTACCTTTCTTGCTAGCTGAAGCGTAACATCGTTCTTAGGTTTACCTTTACTACCCTAATTTGAGAGTGGACTAATCAATTTATCGTCTTTTGGACTAAACTACTTCAAAATAAGGGTAATAAAGGTAAACCTTATAAGCTAATAACGACTTTACGCTTCAGCTAGCAAGGTTGCTAACAAAAGATTTTGTTTGAACCTGTACATACTCAAGTCCGATTGCTGTAATGTCTGTATTATAAGCTAGTTTAAAAAATGAGGGAAATTTGATGTCACACGCCAAGCTGACAAACTATGGCACTTTATAATGTGATTAAATCTTTTGATCTGTTCTAGTATTTTACAGGTCAGCTTAGAGATCCCTTGCAATTACTGTAAGTATAATATGTGTATGAACAGAGATGTGGTAACGTTATATCATCGTATATGGCAAGCAGTTCTCGTCAAAACTATGTTTAAAACATTTTTCGAAAAATTAACACACTGAGAATTAAAAAAAAACACAGATTAAAAAACCTGAAAACACACACTAAGAATAAAAACATACACATTGAGATATCAAAAAGACGCACTGAGATTACAAAAATATAAATAACACACAGTGAGCTTTGAAAATTACACACTGAGACTTCAAAAATTACACAATGAGATTTATGTACATGTTGTGTGCAAGTTGTAAAAAGTAAAATAACAAAAAATCCGAATTCCAAGGACAATTCTAAAGAGAAAGTCCTTATTATCACATGGCAAAAACAAGGGGATGGCTCAAACACATCAAACGAATGGAGAGCAACTGTCATATTCCTGACTTGGTACAGGCATTTTATAATGTAAAAAATTGTGGATTAAACCTGTTTTTAAAGTTTTAAATACATACAGATGCATTAGAACTCTCGAGTTTCCTAATAATGTCAATTAAAGATACAGGAGATTTAGGGAAATTCTTCACATCTTTACTAATCGTAACTTAAACAGACCTTGGACTGCTGATGACATAAACTTAATCGAAATAACAATTTGAGCCATGAACTCAGGCTACAAATTAAAAGCGAGTTCTGTCTCCTAGTTGTTTAAGATTGTAATAGATACAGATTAGATATGCAAATTAGATATGTGCGCAGAAAAAGTGCGCACAAATCTCATTGTGTAATTTTCAATTCTCAGGATGTGTTTTTCAGTTTATTTCATCTCAGTGTTTTTCTTTCTAATTCTCAGTGTGTAAATTTTTCGAAAAATGGTTTAAACATACTGAGTTTTGACGTGAACGGCTTGCAATAAACGTGGCAATTATGGGTATCCCATACCTTGTTTCCATATCAAACGTGGAATATTAGTAAAATTAATTAACATGAAAAATATACATAATTAATTTATCAATATCTAAAATTGGTGAATGTTGCATACTCATTTCTGAGTAATTTACTTCTTTTAAAAACAGCGACAAAAAGACTCAAGTCAACATCATTGGAGGTTTTATTATGTTATATTTTCCATTTGTAAACTCAGTTAAAATGTCAAAATATATCTATAACTTTTGAAGCTATTGATACATTTTAATTTTGTTTTAATTTATAAAATGGCAAATATAACAAAACAACGCTCTTCGGTCTTCACCTGAGCACTCGTACATATAGAATAAAAGTATATTAGATTCTTGAAAAAATAAGTATGACATTTATAAAATATAGGTGTTTGCAATAATTCATTTGTTTAATATTTTCAGCTAGTCTATTAGACCTTCCTGAAGAATTAGTGATAATGGTACTTAGTTATATTCCTGTGTCGGAGTTACTTTATACAGTCTGTAAAATATGCAGAGGTCTAAAGGATGTTGTGCGAAAAATGCAAAGCTTGTGGACTATTGTAGAATTTGACGATTCCTATACTATAGACATTGCAATGATGGAAATGATCGTGAAAAATAATCAGCTTGTATGTCTCAATCTAAGTAACCAAAATATTACTTTTGGGTCACACAGATTTACCAAATTGATGCTAAAGCTTACTCCTACTATTCAAGAATTGTATGTAGCAGAAACACCGCTAAACAATCTTGCATTTGTAATGTCCTTGCGAAATTTAACCACCCTTGATATAAGTGGGACATCAATAAATGATAACCAAGTAGTAATATTGTCACATGCTTCACAACTGAGACACCTTTATATTTCATTCACTAAGGTTACTGCTGCAACCATTGCAGATTTGTCTCGAAATTTCAAATTTCTTGTCATTTTTTATGCATGCCAAATTTATTTTATGTTTACTGATATTTGTTTGATTGTATCATCATGTGAGCAACTTAGATTTTTACATGTTTCATTCTTTTCACAGTTTGACATAGATCAAGCTGTTCAGTATGTAAATCAACAGCTTTCAATTGAAAGACAATTGAAGCTGACTGTATTTTAAGTTATATATTGTCGCATATATAGGGTATGAACTTTAAGTTTATATATGTACAGTGTATAGACATATTTTGACAACAAATAAGTAAAACTACGCCACTACTCGGTTCAAGTAGAAAAATATGTTTTTTATGACGTTTTTAGACACATATCTTCTTGCACCAGTTGATACAAGTTTATCTTTTAAAACGTATCAACCCTATGTTCTTACTTCAAATCCTAGCATTTAGTGCTGGTCGTTTTGTCCTAAAACTGCAAATACAGATACTTGAATGGTTCAAACAATATTTTTATGTTTACCAAAATACTAAAATCATATGATATGAATCAAATATCATTTTTTGCATTTATATTTTTTTTTAATTGTCGAAGTTCAAATTATTTGAAAATATTTTTATATGGGTATTTATCTGTGGTCACTACGATAAAGATATATATGTGTATAGTGCATATATCTTAAATGTGTTGCATCAAATTTGGAGAGAGGAAATCTCTTATTTTTTAATTTTATTAACAAAAATGCATTGAATGACTGCAATATTTTTTCTGTCTATGAAGATATAATATCAAAAAAGTTGTGCACACTGAATAATCCATGTAGCGGGTTATTTAAAAGTGTGCACCACATTTTTTAGGTTATTTCGAATAGATGGAAAAAATATAACAGTCATTGCTTATTTATAATCTAAATTCCTTTTAAAAGGAGTAAATCATTATAAATGTTGATGACATCCAGATCACTATGATGACAAAATTATGTCTATGAGCTGATATACAAAAATATTTCCATGTGTTTTAGGAGAATTTAAGGTTAATATATAATATAGTGTGACAACAACAAATAGCAATCCCTTAATATGTGTTGACCCTGATTTTGCAGCAAAGGACACAATAACACTATCAAAAATACATAATTGTAACAGGATGCTGTTACAAGTCTCCCAAACAAAGACCCTGTAATTATAAACCCTGTGGTACTACCCCTGTAATTTTTGCCATTGCAGCTGTCCGCACTCACTTGCTAATAAAGGATTTGATGACAATGAAAATTTGAAATGATTGTGTTTTCTATAAAAAGTTTTGTGGAGATCTTGACTTTTTAAAAAAAGGGGGGGTGACCCTGGAGACTCCCCCTATATATCATTTGATTTGATTTATTGTCCCATACAAGAATATATATGGTTTAGGGGTGGGGATCTCTACCGTTTACAAGTTCTCAAACAGGAAGGGGTGGGGATGATCCCAGGGGACTCCCACTATATTTCATTTGATTTGTTTTATTCACCCATTCAAGAATATATAGAGTCCCATGGTTATACAGATGAAAAAATGTTGATGTCCCATTCTTTTTTGCAACAAAAAAACTTGGTGTCCCATGTTAATTCATAAAGTATATCAAAGATGTCTTTTGCTCCAGACAGCATACATCATTCAAATAAAACTGACATGTGATGTGATGACAGTGCTGTTAAAATGTGTTGCAAAATTGTTTAAGACAGCCATGTTTAACAGGTTAAGTAACTTCATATTTTGTAAGGATTAATGAAACTCCAAGTTAATTTTAAAAAGTTATAGAAATTTTTAAAGGTAACAATCTGAATTATAAAGTCTGAACTGAAAACTGTAGCTTTTTTGTAATCTATCAATTAAAACATTGATGTCAAGTTTTATTTGAAAAAGTTATAGAAATTCTTTAAGGTGACCATCTGTATTTAGTCTGTATTGAAAATTGTTGCTTTTCTTAACCATTTATTAAAACCTTATAGGTTTGACAGTATTTGACAAAATACTAAATAACTTTGTTATTTGTAAGAACAGTATATAATTAAGATAATAATCAAGTTTATGAAAATCAAAGTTGATTTGACAAAGTTATGGATTTTTTTACAGGTGACCATCTGTATTTAGTCCATACTAATTTTGTTTTAGATTTTTAACTATTTATTAAAACATTATAGGTTTGACAGTAATTAAACAAATATTAAATAACTTTGTTACTTGTAAGAACAGTATATGATAAAGATAACTTTCAAGTTTAATGAAAATCAAAGTTGATTTGACAAAGTTATTGATTTTTTAAAGGTGACCATCTGTATTTAGTCTGTAATGAAAATTTAAGCTTTTTTAGCTATTTATTAAAGCCTTATAGTTTTGACAGTAATTAACCAAATACTAAATAACTTTATAATTTGTAAGAACAGTATATAATTAAGATAACAATCAAATTTTATGAAAGTCAAATTTAATTTGAGAAAGTTATGGAATTTTTTAAAGGTGACCATTTGTGTTTAGTCAGTACTTTTTTTTAGCTTTTTTAACTATTTATTAAAGCATTATAGGTTTGACAGTAATTAAGTTAACCAAATATTAAATAACTTTGTAAATTGTAAGAACAGCATATAAAAAAAAATAACTGTAAAGCTTGTTGAAAATCAAAGTTGATTTAAAAAAGTTATAAAAATATTTAAAGGTGACATCTATATTTAGTTGGTACTTTAAGTTAATATTTTTGCTTTTTTAACTATTTATTACAATATTGTAGATTTGACAGTATGTAAGCAAATAACTTTGTAATTTGTAAGAACAGTATCAAGTTTTAAGACGATCAGTGTTGATTTGAAATAGTTATGGAAATTTTTAAAGGTGACCATCTGTATTTAATCCGAACTGAAAATTATAGCTTTTTTTTACCTATTTCTTAAAACATTATAGGTTTGACAGCAATAAACCAAATTCCAAATAACTTTGTAATTTGTAAGAACAGTATATAATATAGAAAAAAGGCAAGTTTTATGACAATTAAAGTTGATTTGACAAAGTTGTGGATATTTTTAAAGGTGACCATCTGTATTTAATCCGAACTGAAAATTGAAGTTTTTTTTACTATTTCTTAAAACATGATAATAGATTTGACAGCAATAAACCAAATACCAAATTACTTTGACAGTATATAATTGGGATTATAGCTGTCAAGTTAAATGGAATTCCAAACTGATTTGAAAAAGTTATAAAATTAAAAAAAAATTACTATCTGAATTTTGTGCAAACTGAAAATTCAACCAGACAGGAATTTTATTGGGAGAGTTTTCATGATTATCATTTCCTTGCAAAGAAATATGTGGAACTATCCTTAACCTTGTGGCTGTGCAGTCGATTATACATAGTTTACAGTCAGAACTTTTTTTAATTTGATTTAATAAAAGAAAAGTCAATGTCCCATGCAGATCTTAGATGAAAAAAATCTTGGTCCCATTGAAATTTTGCTTTTAAAAAGTCCATGTCCCATGCTAATTTGCACCGGTCCCATGCCTTGAGAAATTTGACCGGTCTCTTTAAACTACATATTATTATTTCTCAAAAACATTGTTTTGTGTCCAATATCTAGAATTTAACAATAAAATATTGAGCGGACATTTTCAATGTTGCCTCTGCATATTGGGCATTTCCTGCCATGTTCTTGTATCTGTAGTCCACATACCAGACACAGGCTGTGGAAACATGGCTGTATGACGGCATCAATTTCCCGATCAGCACATATGATACATTTTCTCGCCGTATTAGGTAGTCATACCTGCCAACTGTCACTATTTGCGGGGGATTTCCCCCATGGAGGCTCCCAAATTGGAATTTTCAAAGAGCAATTATGTCCACAATTTTAACAAAACTATTAATTTTACAATGAATTGAGGCTTATAAAAGTATGAAGAAGCCAAAAAACAACATTAAACTGTATTTGAAGGCCCCCTTGAAGGTCTTTTAGGAGTATGGCAGCCATCTTGCACGCAAAACCCCCATGGGCATTTTGAAAACTTGGCAGGTATGGGTAGTTGCATGGTTACCTGTTAAAATAAGATTAAAAATGATGTTAAGTGCCAGTCTATGAAGAATCAGGCAAATAATTCAAAAATTGAAACATGATGAAAAAAAAGTATACTATTTTATAGTAAATAACCTCCTGAGTTAGAAATGTTAAGTCTTTTGTTTGGAAGTGTCTGGTAATAATAATTAAATAAGTTATAAAATTGGTTAGAAGGACAGCAAATAAGTTGAAATTACAGAGTTATTTCCCCTTATCTGTTCATTTCTAATGCATTCAACCAAAATGTATCTTCTATTACCAAAACAGAATACAGAAACACATGTTATTTTTGTGTATAACTACATATGATAAGGTAAATAAAATAAACAGCTGTGCCTAGAGTGCATGATACACCTGTATTGCGCATATAGAAATTGGAAAAGACAGCATTAATAATTTCCTTTAATTCACATTGTTTAAGTCCTGTAACTCCAGAACAACAAATAAATAATAAAAAATCAAAAGGGAGCTTCATTATATCAATCCCAACAGTAATGTAAAGTTTCAAGGAAATCAGGAAATTTAGAAACACTACAGAAAGTGTGAAAAATGGGGAAAATTGCCTGAATTCAAATTGTTAAAAATTCTAATTACTCTGAAACAACACGGCAATTGCTTTTTCTAAATCAAAAGGGAGCTTTCTTCTGTAATTCCTAATGTTGTGTTATTATAATGTGAGGAAATATAAGGTTAAAAGGAATTTGAGCTATAGTCCGATAAAGTCCCATTAATCCAAAACACATAATATGAAATTAAAAAAAAACACAAAGGGAGCTTACATCAATAGACTTTAACAATTCACCAAAGTTTCATGGACATAAGCTTCTTTCCAAGTTTGGTACAAATCCAGGATTAGATTGACAGTTGGTATATATAAGATTAAAATCTAAAACAATTGTACACTAGGTTTTGATATCTACCAATATTCATGTCAAGTTTCTATTTGTAAGTTAATGTTATTGCTCCTCAAGCAGTCTCTGAATGAAAAAATGTTTTAAAATGTTTAGGGGATCATTTCTGGTTTCTTTTTTAAATTAGAAGTTTATTCATGTATTGAAAGACATTTTTGCAATATTTTATATTGTTCTCTGTTAATGCTTTGACTTTTTTGAGTTTTTAAAAGAAAAACTCCCCTTAGTGCAAGGAGAAATTGTCATTTATTTTATTGTTTTGAGACCACGATAATAAAGATATTATTTGTGTAATTTTATTTAATATGTATGTATTTCTTTCACTTGACAGGGTATTAATACTGATTTTTTTGAGTTTTTAAAAGAAAAACTCCCCTTAGTGCAAGGAGAAATTGTCATTTATTTTATTGTTTTGAGACCACGATAATAAAGATATTATTTGTGTAATTTTATTTAATATGTATGTATTTCTTTCACTTGACAGGGTATTAATACTGAATTAAACTAAAGTCCCCATTCAGTTGATAGTACAATGGTTTATGTCTCGCCTACAATACATAGGACTGTTTTACTGACGATGGTGGTATAACTGTTGCATCTAATTTTATTGCTAAGGTCCATATCTCGTGAAGTATGAGGCATGGTCTTTAATATTTGGTATACAGATGCTCCACTAGTTCACATCAGTCTGACATGTGTCATTAATCCTTGACCTTTTTTCATAAAAAGAAGATGTGGTATGAGTGCCATTGAGACAATTCACCATCCAAGTAACAATGTATTAAAAGACCGACCATCTTACTTTAAGGGGGGACAGGGGTATGGTATTTTCTTTATAAAAGATTCTGAGAAAATATTGAAAATATTGTGGTTAAGCAAGTGACAAACAGTAAATTCTGAGATCCTTATTTTCCCCAAAATAGGTGGGAAACTCGAGTTATTTGCAAAAATCTCAAACAATTGCATATAAAGGAAAATTGAGGAGACCTTTCTTTTTAAGCTTTACAATCTTTATTTGGGCCCGGTTCTATGATAACCCTTGTAGGAGTTATTAATCCGTAAACGTCAACTTTCAGGAAGTGATAAATATTTACTACAACTAGAGAACACTTATTTAGATGACTAAAACATAACGTCTCTATATATTACTTTATTAAGAGGTTATTATTTGACCATGATGTAGAAGGTTAAGGTTACACAAAGGTCATTTAAAGATGTCACACATCGCCTTATAGTCATGCAGCCGCACATTAAGAAGAAAGAAAAGAAGTTAGCTGTATCCTTCAACTTTACTTTCCGCTATATAGATGATGTTCTCTCACTAAATAATTCAAAATTTGGTGACTATGTTGGACGCATCTATCCCATTGAACTTGAGATAAAGGATACAACAGATACAGTAAAGTCTGCCTCATATCTTGACTTACATCTAGAAATTAACAATGAGGGTCGGTTGAAAACAAAACTTTACGATAAAAGAGATGATTTCAGCTTTCCAATTGTGAACTTTCCATTTCTATGTAGCAACATTCCAGCAGCACCTGCGTACGGAGTATATATCTCCCAGTTGATACGCTAGTCCAGGGCTGGTGTTTCCTATCATGATTTTCTTGATAGAGGGTTGCTGCTAACAAGGAAACTATTAAATCAAGGGTTCCAAGTGGTGAAGTTGAGGTCATCTCTTCGTAAGTTTTACGGACGCCATCACGAGATGGTTGACCGTTATGGAATAGGCACTGGCTACGGTTACCTCCAGGGAGTATACTTTGAACATACATGTATATACTACGAATAAAGTGTATTTTCTATCTGATATCATTTCCACGGCGGTCACAGAGTTATTTAAATAGACAGGGTCTGTGAAATGTATCAATGACCGCCGTAGATCGATTAGTAAACTGAGAATTGAAAGTAAAAAGCAAATACACTTTATATTTATAGTAATATGAATGTTCATAATACACAGATATGCGCTAAAATTATTCATGTGATAGAATGCCCGCGAAGTCGCGGGTGTGTTCTAGTATTTCATTATAATACGTTAATTTGATCAGCAAACAGCAATCTCGTGTTTTTATAGCTGACAGCATATGCAACTATTACAGTCATAATCACGTTCGATAACTCTGCATGTGACTGGTTCAATTAGGATTTTTATACTGGTTACCTGATGAATTATTTAAAGAAAATTGAAAAATATATTTAGTTCACCTCGGTTTATATCCATTCGATGTCATCTGAATATAAAATAATATTGCAAAAATTTCATTGATAATCGGACAACACTAACCGGTATAGGTATTGTCAAAACATGCATCTACATGGGTATTGTCAAAACTTACATCGTGATTAGGTGCCATCAGAGACATATATTATATGTCTCTGGTGCCATGTTTGTTTTCTTTGATCACGTTGATGTTATGACTTAATTAATATCTCCTTAATCTTGCTATGGCTATTCTTATAGTTACAATAACGTGTCATATTTAATTGCAATATAAACAGAGAAAATAAATTGAATTATGTGCATTAACAAAATAAGTGTCGAACATCCTCTACGTTTGAAAATTATTTGTTCGCCATTTTTCAAAATTTTATAAAAATAACAACAGCATGTTTAAGCTTGATAAAAAGGAACCAATGTTCGATAACCTGCTGCTTTAAGGTAAGACAATGAATGAAAACGCGAGCATGCAACAGTTTTTAATTTTCATAGTAAAAATCGTACAACTAATATTTTTACCATGTCGCCCCACGCTGTCAATCTGGTCGCCATCTTGAAAAATAATAGCAGATTTTCTGAAAAAAGCTTATTTTCAAATCAATTTGGAAGGGACATAATAGAAAATTAAACTATTCTATTTACGATATTTCAAATATTTATGAATATAATTATAAGCACAAAGACCCACAATTATTCCATCTGTTTTGTTTAAATCGCAATTTAAGGTTAAAGACGACAGAAAATCCAATATTTATCGTGTAGTTGTATGATTAAACAGTGTGAACTATCGAGGCAACAAGACAAATTTTCAAAAGCATTTGGAAGGGAGAAGATCAAAATTTAAACTATTCCAAAATGAATATTTATATTTCTAAATATATGAGGAATTACTACAAAGACCCACACTTTTAGTATCATGAACTTAAAGTAATGAATTTCATCGATTCCAGAAAGCCCCTATGCATTTCTATACAATTTACTTGGGCTTGATACGATGGTGAGTGACGTCACAAAAGTCACGTGATGACTGCTATAGTTGGATATGGCTATGCGGTATGGGCTTGCTCATGGTTGAAGGCCGTACGGTGACCTATAGTTGTTAATTTCTGTGTCATTTGGTCTCTTGTGAAGAGTTGTCTCATTGGAAATTACACCAAAATCTTCTTTTTTTATAATTATTCTGAAATTAACCTTCATTTCAAAATGAAATGTAACATTCATGATGTCATGACCTTCCACATGAATGTTTATGTAGGCTATTGGCTTCCACAATAAAGTGCACAGATAAATAAAAGAAAGAACCTGATAGAAATTGTACTTTCATGATCCGAGCAAAAAAAATGTAATAAGAAGTATTGAATGCTTTTTTTAGTAGTTCTATAGAGTTGTAAAAGCGTTGACCGTGCGCACATTTTTATAGAAGGAAGCGTGCTTCATACAAAATATACGCATTTTACAATCCAATGCATTTACAAATAGAAGCATTCAATCGTTAAGTATATTTATGGAAAGAGCATCGTCCATAGATTTCCAATAGTTATACACGTGTATAATAGTTACGCTGAAAGGTGCCCACAGGTCACCTCTGAAAAAGTGCTATTTGCGTAGTAATATTAAGGTTCTAAAAATAGAATTCTGCCGTAAGGTGACCAGAGGTAACCGATGTCAATATCGGTGTATTAGCAAGGGCAATGTAAAAAATAATCGGTGTTTGGAGATAACAGATAACCAGTCAATGTCTGTATATCCCTTTAAACGATAACCATTTTATCATACGAGAAAGGTATAACCAAATGATGTTTCAAAGTATTGATTACAAAGCGTCAACTAACACATACAGACTATGGTTACCTCTGGCCACCTTACACAGCTATATATTTATTTTCTTTAATTTCATCATATAAACAGCAAATTATTTTAAAACAACCATTTAACTTAACAATAAAGGGGGACTGGCAACATCTGGGCATCTGACACAGAAACAGACGATATATTGTTATGTCTGGTCTTATATCAAAACATCTTATCAAAATCTGGTTAAGTGATACATATATAAAATAAGATAAACCCTGGTTACTCAATACAGATATATACTTAGGTTACCTGTGGTCACCTTACACAGATATAAACTTGGGTTTCCTTTTGTCACCTTGGGAAGCTACCAATTGATTTTCAGGGCGGTGGGGCCGTGGGGTGGGTTTGGGTGTGCTAGGATGAAACATTTTGTCCTGCATTTGTTTAGTTGCTATCTTCTTTTCTTCTTGTCCTGCCTTTTTTATTTAAACTATAATGGTCCTGCCTTTTTAATAAGTTAAACCTTTTTTACTTAGTTGCTCATCCTGCCTTTTTTTAACTCAAAAATCATGTCCCGACTTTTTTCAAATTTCATCCGAACCTACCGCCACCTAAAAATCTATTGGTCTCTCACTGAAACAGAAATAGACTGGGGGGTTGTCTTTGGTCACCTTACACAGTTTTAGATATAGACTTGTGGTGTATCCGGCCACATTACCCAGATATAGACATTAGTTTCCATGTGGTAACCTTTCATGTATATCGACTTGGTTGACCTCTGGTCACCTAACACATATATAGACGGGTTACATCTGGTAACCTTACACTGGGTGTGTTTGGATATAAACCTGAGGCGGCCTATGGTTACCCATAGGTACCTATGGTTTGATATTTTGTGTATAAAATATCAAACCATAGGTACCTATGGGTAACCATAGGCCGCCTCAGGCGTATATCCAAACACACCCACTGATATAGAATGGGGTTGCCTATGATCACCTTACACAGATCTAGATATAGACACAGATATACACTAGGGTTACCTCTGGTCACCGTTTATGGATATAAACTTGGGTTACCTCTGGTCACCTAACATATATATATAGACTGGGTACCTCTGGTCACCTTACACAGATTAGACTATATTTACACCTAACACAAGTATAGACTTGGATTAACTCTGGTCACCTTACACAGATCTAGATATAGAATCAGATATATACAAGGGTTACCTCTGATCACCTTTAACATATATATACTTAGTTAGCCCTGGTCACCTTACATGTATATCGACTATGGTTACATCAGGTAACCTTACACAAGTATAGACTTGGGTTACCTCTGGTCACCTAACACAAGTATAGACTTTGGTCACCTCTGGTCACCTTACACAGATCTAGTTAAAGAATCAGATATATACTAGGTTAACCTCTGGTCACGGTTCATAGAAATAGACTGTGGTAACCTCTGGTCACCTTACACATATATAGACTTGGTTACCTCTGGTCAACATACACATATAAAGACCTGGTTACCTCTTGTCACCTAACACGTATCTAGATAAAGACACAAGCATAGACTTGGATTCAATCTGGTCACATTACACCGATATAGACCTTGATTACTTGTGGTCTCCTTATTTGTATATAGATTTGGGTGACCAATGGTCATCTAACATATATATAGAAGGATTACTTCTGGTCACCTTACACTTATTTAGACTTGGGTGACCTCTGGTCACCTTACACAGGGTGTGTTTGGATATAAACCTGAGGCGGCCTATGGTTACCCATATATACCTATGGTTTGATATTTTGTGTATAAAATATCAAACCATAGGTACCAATGGGTAACCATAGGCCGCCTCAGGCGTATATCCAAACACACCCACAGATTTAAATATCGTTCATAGATATAGACTGTGGTTACCTCTGGTCACCTTACATATATATAGACTTGGGGTGTGTTTGGATATACGCCTGAGGCGGCCTATGGTTACCCATAGGTACCTATGGTTGGATATTTTATACACAGGGTGTGTTTGGATATACACCTGAGGCGGCCTATGGTTACCCATAGGTACCTATGGTTTGATATTTTGTGTATAAAATATCAAACTAAAGGTACTTATTGGTAACCATAGGCCGCCTCAGGTGTATATCCAAACACACCCATAAAGGCCATAGGCCGCCTCAGGTGTATATCCAAACACACCCTTGGTTACCTCTGGCCACCTTACACATTTCTAGATATAGACTTGAGGTGTATCCGGTCACATTACAGAGATATTGACATAAGTTACCTATCGCAACCTTACATGTATATAGACTGGTTACATCTGGTCACCGTACACTGATATAGAATGGGGTTGCCTATGGTCACCTTACATAGATCTCGATACAGACACAGATAAATACTAGGTAACGTCTAGTCACCGTTCATATGTACCTTACACATATATAAACTGAGTGACCTCTGGTCATCTTGGTACGCTGACCAGAGGTAACCCAAGACTATATTTGTGTTAGGTGACCACAGGTCACCAAAGACTGATATATGTGTACGGTGAGCAAAGGTCACTCAAGACTTATATCTGTAACCAGAGGTAACCCAAGTCTATATATGTGTAAGATGACCACAGGTCATCTAAGACTGATATATGTGTATGGTGACAAGAGATAACCCAAGTCTATATATGTGTACGGTGACAAGAGGTAACCCAAGACTTTGTATATTTGTAAGGTGACCAGAGGTAAAGCAAGACTATATATGTGTTTTGTGACCAGAGATAACCCAGGACTATCTATGTGTAAGGTTACAGAGATAACCCAAGTCTATATTACTGTAAGGTGACCAGATGTTACCCATGTCTATATCTGTGTGCAGTAAACAGAGGTAACCCAAGACTATATCTCTGTGAGGTGTTATCATGTGTTTATCTGTGTAAGGTGACCAAACGTAACCCATGTCTTTTATCAGTGTAAGGTGACCAGATGTTACCATGAGTATATCTGTGTACGGTGATTAGAGATAACCCAGGTATATATCTGTATAATTTGACGAGAGGTATCCCCAAACTATAGCTGTGTTAGATGACCAGATTTAACTAAAGTCTATATATGTGTAAGGTGACCACAGATTACCAAAGTATATATATATATATAAATAGGTTTGAACGTTGTTTTCAATTTAGACTTGTTTATATTTTTTCGTTTGGGCTTGTATTATATTTGCCTTCGGGTTTATATGATCCGTTCATCCTATTTTGACTCTTTCAAAATTCAAGAGTCTATCCTAAATTGAGGTAAGTTTTATGGCCTTCCAAATACCGTTTCGATTCCTAACATCACTGAAGAGACATCAATTGTCGAAATCCGGATATGGTGTACAAATTTTTGCACCTTATGTTTGCGGTATACCATCTTTTCCGCAAGTTTGTTGTTTTCTGTTTGATAATAAATTAATAATAAGATCCATTTTGTAACACCTGGTGATCCGTTTATTTGGAAATCGCCAATGGCAGTCAGCAGAGTTTAAGAACATCAGTTGTTCGACCTGCTAGTCAAATGCGTTTTGTTAAAATATTCTTTCTCACTTTTTTGGTCTTTTGGAAAATGTTGTTTGTGCTGTATTTAGACCCCTCTACCAAGAAATTGTTTTACATGCACACGTATAAAAATTGCGGTTTTTATCCAACGCAATCATAGGTTTGAACGTTGTTTTCAATTTAGACTTGTTTATATATATATATATATATATGTGTATAAGGTGACCAGATGTAACCCAATGCAATTGTAAGCGGATAGCAGATTTCAAAGTTTTCTAATTTTTACATTTTTTTCTTTGCAGTTTGAAACAATGATAACAATGTTTTTTAAAATGTTTTATGCACGAATATTGCAAAAAGATCACTTTTATTCTGTTTACCCTGTATCAACTATATGTAACGTTCGTGAAATAATGTACTTTTTTCGCTTAGATATACATTTTCAACCGTTTCTGTTGGATGACCTAGCGTAACTATTATTCTTATGCATAGTTATAATGGTGAAATGTAATCTCTTTTTGGTGATACTATGGCAACAATCTACATCTATTTAATACAAAATATTGCAAAAAGGGGATGAAAAAGTCTCCAAAGTGTGGTTCAAAGTTGAATTTCAATCCATTATTTAGTGATACCTTTCCTGAAACTATAGACATTTATTTATAGACGTGTAAAAAAAAACTATACCTTTTTCCCCGTTTTTACATAAAATTGAATTGAAAAGATCGAGGGTCAAATTTTTGTTGAAAAATACTACAGTAATTTCCGGACCTATGGGCGGTACGGATGTGAAAATCAAAATAGCATATAAAACATGCTAAAACATTCTAGACATATAAACCTACTGTCAGTTACTGTGAGTACTCTCAGATCTTTACTAATGGCCTTTTTGTTTTTGGGATGTATAAGTGCCCAGCCACTATCACTCTTTTTTTGTTTTTTCTATGTGTATCCATCTGACGAGTTAAGCCTTTGTCAACTGATTTTTATTTGTACTGTTACACCACTGTCCCAGGTTCGGGAGAGGGTTTGGATCCCGCTAACATATTTAACGCCGCCACATTATGTATGTATGTTCCTGTCTTAAGTCAGGAGCCTGTAATTCAGTGGTTGTCGTTGGTTGCTGTGTTACATATATGTTTCTTGTACATTTATTTGTAGGTCGTTAGTTTTGTCGTTTGAATTTTTTACATTTGTCATTCCAGGACCGTTTATAGCTGACTATGATGTATGGGATTTGCTCATTGTTGAAGGCCGTACGGTGACAAATAGTTGTTAATTTCTGTGTCATTTGGTCTCTTGTGAAGAGTTGTCTCATTGGCAATTACACCATATATTCTTTTTTATATTGGAAGGCTATATTATTCTTCAACTATCTAAATTCAATTTTATTGTACAAAATCTTTTATGCTTACACATGGCCAAAATGCGAAACTAATCTTCTAACTGTGTATTGTTACCTTCACTGTTTAGTTAATTTTTGATAATGGCCATTTGACGTGGCTCGGTACTTATACATCCCGTCATATAGTGTTGTTGTGCTTTGGTGAAATTTGTATGCTTGTCTTTTTTGCTGGTGTGCTGTGTCTGTATGTCTTTTCTCGCTTCTTTGATGACATAGTTGTTTGTTTTTATAGTGATTAAGATTATAACACAATAATGACTGCTGTACCCCTATTTTGGACATTTTTTTCTTTTATCTCTGTTTGTTTTGATCACACATCGTTATCAATATAATGTAATTTCATGCGACTGTCATACAAGTGGGAGGTTAAGCAAGCTATAAAACCAGGTTTAGTTCACACCATTTTCTACATAAGAAAATGCCTGTACCAATTCAGGAATATGACAGGTGGTATCCATTCATTTAATGTGTTTTAGCTTATTATTTTGCTATTTGATTAGGGACTTTCCGATTTGAATTTTACTCTTAATTACACCTTATGTAAGAATCCCTGGGTATTGATTGTTTTTTGGACAATTGAAAAGTCTATGGTTTTGCAGGGGAAAACCCAAAAATTATTTTGAGCAAAATCAAAATAGGAGGTGCTCAATAGCATTACATCATGAAGAATCTGAGAAAGTTTTATCAAATAATATTAAGTGGTTCAGGAGAAGTTGCGGATACAACATTGGTACCCTCATTTTTAGGCAATGGCAAAGTACATGTTTTTTTAAATAGAAATCCCAAAAATTATATTGAACTAAAACGAAATAAGAAAAAGAGTGGCAAAAGATACCAAAGGGACGTTGAATCTCATAATTAATTAAAAAAAAAAAAAAACTGACAAAGCCATGGTTAAAAAAGAAACAGACACAGACAAACAGACAAACAACACTTAACACAACATAGAAAAATAAAGATTGAGACACACGAACCCCACCAAAAACTGGGGGTGATCTCAGGTGCTCCGGAAGGATAAGCAGATCCAATAAGAGGTGCACAATGGTTCAAGTCTACGAAGTCTCATTCATGTTTTTTTTAACCATTTCATTGTCTTCTCTTCTCTTGGTATACAGTTTCAGCGTCATTTGATATTGAAGATTACGTCAACATTAATATATTACCTTTACAATAGCTTCACTGAGGAGTTACATTTCAGCGGAGGAAATGTATTTATATGTATCTTTGTGAATCTTTGGGATCACGACAGATCAACCAATCAGCTGAATTTCAAGTATTGGAATTGTGTATTTTTAACGCTGTTTTTGCATACTTAATAGGATAAAAATGTAATGCTGTTAGTATATATAAAACAGGCAATAACTCTCGTTACTCCTGGGAAAATTGCCGGGATTTTGCAACCTAAATGGGTAATTTAAAATTAATATTTTTGTTTCGTCGAACTTTTACCTTACGTTCATGGTTCATATGCCAATGTTGGATTTCTTTGAATTGGTCTGTTTTTCAGATACTTTAGGATAGTCAAACTATGTATGGCGTATTTAATAATTGTAGGGTGTACCAATCTGTCCGGCATGTGTCATTTTACCTTGACATCATTTCATGGTTCATTTTTTTCTATGAGGTTTGTTTCTGAGAAAATTTTAGCAATATGCTAACGGAATTCGATGTTAGGAATGATTGTAAAGCCTACATGTCTGTGTGAAAGGGTTTAGTTCGACTTTAATGCATTACATTTATCACTTACATGTTAATTTAAAGTAATGCTTTAAGAAAAAAATCTTTTTTGTATTATCAACATAAATTAAAATGAGAATATTAGAACAGGCGAGAAATATAAGTGTGTCCACTCTTGTTGCTTTTCGGTCAATTCCTGCAAATTGATATATATATATATATATATATATATATATATATATAGCTATTAAAACCAGGTTATCGATTCAGGCTCCTATGAGTAAAGTTAGATTACCGGAAATCGTTAAAGTGTGACCTTATCTTGGCCTCAATTTCACAGCCCAATAACAGAGATTCATCGAATGAGCGATTTAGACACCTAGTATATTGTTTAATTATATAACAATTTGTACATTATGGAATGTATTAGGCTGTCGTCATCACGGTCTGTGGCATAACGATAACTGTTTTGTTATATATTTATATGTCTTTATTAAATTGATTGCTGTTTTACTTACAGCGGCAAATAACAAATAATTTTCATAACGATAATATAAGTTTACTTAATTCTTCACTATTGAAAACAGAAATGTGGGTTGGTTAACAATTTTCCAAAATAAACTGATTTCTGATAGAATAATAAAAGTCGATACCCATGAATTCATATATATCTCGAACATTTTCACATGTTGATGAGAAATAAACTAAAATCAATAATCAAAAACCTAGCAAAACACAGCTTTCATAAACACTTTTTTTTCAAAATAGTAAAGGTTTATGATTCGTATCTCAAGGGAGAACAGAAGTAAGCATACAAAATGGTGTTTTTGCTTCCTGTGGTGTGTCCACGACGTTGAAATCATCCAGATTCACATTTGTAATTTGCTGGATGAATTGACAGAACTCTTCTGAACAGCCTCTGGGCAGCATTGGTTTGGTGTAGAGCCTAGTAATGTCATCAAAGATACTTTCGTCACATGGTATGTCATAGGAATAGTCGACAGCGTCATAAAGTAGTGGCTGGTTGTACATAACATCCGGGACGCCATAGTTTTGATCAACTTGACGTTGTGACCGAATTCTATGACTATTCCACATATTTTTGAAAATATCTAAATGTTGTTGTATAACTGGCAGGAAACAAAAACGTACACACTCTAGATGAACTGGATTTGTGTTATTGAGCTCTCCGTTATCTATCATGTCTTTAAACATATTTCTCCAGAATGTGGTGAAGTAAGGACACAGAAAACTCCACAGCATCTCAATCCTTTGATTCCCAGTTGATCGCCCCTCAGAAAAACTTCTGTACCCTGACATGTTATCATTGTGAACTGCACGTAACGCTATTTGTATCGACCTTATAATAACGTTCTCCGTACCAGCATCTGACCGAACCAATCGTGGAACACGCTTGGATTGTCTAAGGAATTCTACAAAATTAAGCGCAACATTACGTGGGTTTTTATTCGTATGACTTGCAGTTAGCCAAATGATTTTTCGAGAAAAGCCATCGATTGCTCCATGCACTGATATTCCAAAGGGTTTGAGTTTATCATATCCATCTATGTGAATACAAAAATTTGGTCCTAGATTACAATATCTTCTTCGCACAAGTCGACGTCGAGATCTTGCAACTACACCATCATAATGTATAGCTTTCAGTGCAATTCTCACCGTTTCCTGAGTAGCATTGATGCCACAGCAAGAATTAAGTATTTTCCACATTGCTCTATATCCAATATTAGAGTATCCTTGTTTGTGCAGTTGAATTATCTTTTGAACGATATTAATCAATGGACTCTCTGCACCATATCTTCTCAGTCGAAGTCTTTTCATCATTCTGTAGACTGTCTTAACACTAACAAATTTATTATGAACGAAAAGTAAAAATCCAGCTATTTCTTTAGCCGTATATGAAGAAGTAAAATAATAAGCAACTAACTCATCCGTTGAAGCAGTGTCACCTGGGTAACGCAAAGGATTTACAGTGTCAGCCATTTTATAATATGTTCTGAAAAAAAAAGTAAACGGTTATATACTTCAAAAGCAAAATCGTAACTAAAACATGCTTATAATGAGGCAAGCATGTTGGAGGTCACAGATTGAGAATAAAGCCAGTTTTAAGTTCAACTTTTCATTCTATTTAAATTAGGGGTTCATATTGTATTGTACATTTCATGATGACTTTTTGTTGACGCAACTGCACGTACTTAAATACTTTCGTTATGACCTTGTTAATTTATCAGTTCCTTCTACATTACTATTTTCTGAATATGTTGCAGATCTCGCAAATTCACAACTTTTTTTGCAGAAAACAAAATATGAGCCAACGAACATGGAAGTTACCTTTTTGGTTTATTTACAAATTCAGCAAACATATCTACATACATCTTACAAACATATAGAAAAAATCCCTGAAGTTTAATACTACCAGTAAATGCAGTTGTAACTAATAAAGGAGAAACAATATCTTGAAAATCTGAATTTTAGATTATCATTCCCAATCCTACTCTGAGCAGCACTTTCATAATTTATTTCACGCTTTCAAAAATTGCCGTGAATTCTTTCAAACAATGCATTTTTGTTAATAAAATATAAAAATAAGAGATTTCCTCTCTCCAAATTTGATGCAACACATTTAAGATATATGCACTATACACATATATATCTTTATCGTAGTGACCACAGATAAATACCCATATAAAAATATTTTCAAATAATTTGAACTTCGACAATTAAAAAAAAATATAAATGCAAAAAATGATATTTGATTCATATCATATGATTTTAGTATTTTGGTAAACATAAAAATATTGTTTGAACCATTCAAGTATCTGTATTTGCAGTTTTAGGACAAAACGACCAGCACTAAATGCTAGGATTTGAAGTAAGAACATAGGGTTGATACGTTTTAAAAGATAAACTTGTATCAACTGGTGCAAGAAGATATGTGTCTAAAAACGTCATAAAAAACATATTTTTCTACTTGAACCGAGTAGTGGCGTAGTTTTACTTATTTGTTGTCAAAATATGTCTATACACTGTACATATATAAACTTAAAGTTCATACCCTATATATGCGACAATATATAACTTAAAATACAGTCAGCTTCAATTGTCTTTCAATTGAAAGCTGTTGATTTACATACTGAACAGCTTGATCTATGTCAAACTGTGAAAAGAATGAAACATGTAAAAATCTAAGTTGCTCACATGATGATACAATCAAACAAATATCAGTAAACATAAAATAAATTTGGCATGCATCAAAAATGACAAGAAATTTGAAATTTCGAGACAAATCTGCAATGGTTGCAGCAGTAACCTTAGTGAATGAAATATAAAGGTGTCTCAGTTGTGAAGCATGTGACAATATTACTACTTGGTTATCATTTATTGATGTCCCACTTATATCAAGGGTGGTTAAATTTCGCAAGGACATTACAAATGCAAGATTGTTTAGCGGTGTTTCTGCTACATACAATTCTTGAATAGTAGGAGTAAGCTTTAGCATCAATTTGGTAAATCTGTGTGACCCAAAAGTAATATTTTGGTTACTTAGATTGAGACATACAAGCTGATTATTTTTCACGATCATTTCCATCATTGCAATGTCTATAGTATAGGAATCGTCAAATTCTACAATAGTCCACAAGCTTTGCATTTTTTCGCACAACATCCTTTAGACCTCTGCATATTTTACAGACTGTATAAAGTAACTCCGACACAGGAATATAACTAAGTACCATTATCACTAATTCTTCAGGAAGGTCTAATAGACTAGCTGAAAATATTAAACAAATGAATTATTGCAAACACCTATATTTTATAAATGTCATACTTATTTTTTCAAGAATCTAATATACTTTTATTCTATATGTACGAGTGCTCAGGTGAAGACCGAAGAGCGTTGTTTTGTTATATTTGCCATTTTATAAATTAAAACAAAATTAAAATGTATCAATAGCTTCAAAAGTTATAGATATATTTTGACATTTTAACTGAGTTTACAAATGGAAAATATAACATAATAAAACCTCCAATGATGTTGACTTGAGTCTTTTTGTCGCTGTTTTTAAAAGAAGTAGAAGCTAGATATCTGCACTGAAATATATATCAAGCCACTCAGTGACTCACATAAAGTTTCAAGACACTTTATGTTAAAAAACTCCAATGATTGGAGACCATGGTTCAAAGGAAAATTACTCAGAAATGAGTATGCAACATTCACCAATTTTAGATATTGATAAATTAATTATGTATATTTTTCATGTTAATTAATTTTACTAATATTCCACGTTTGATATGGAAACAAGGTATGGGATACCCATAATTGCCACGTTTATTGCAAGCCGTTCACGTCAAAACTCAGTATGTTTAAACCATTTTTCGAAAAATTTACACACTGAGAATTAGAAAGAAAAACACTGAGATGAAATAAACTGAAAAACACATCCTGAGAATTGAAAATTACACAATGAGATTTGTGCGCACTTTTTCTGCGCACAGATCTAATTTGCATATCTAATCTGTATCTATTACAATCTTAAACAACTAGGAGACAGAACTCGCTTTTAATTTGTAGCCTGAGTTCATGGCTCAAATTGTTATTTCGATTAAGTTTATGTCATCAGCAGTCCAAGGTCTGTTTAAGTTACGATTAGTAAAGATGTGAAGAATTTCCCTAAATCTCCTGTATCTTTAATTGACATTATTAGGAAACTCGAGAGTTCTAATGCATCTGTATGTATTTAAAACTTTAAAAACAGGTTTAATCCACAATTTTTTACATTATAAAATGCCTGTACCAAGTCAGGAATATGACAGTTGCTCTCCATTCGTTTGATGTGTTTGAGCCATCCCCTTGTTTTTGCCATGTGATAATAAGGACTTTCTCTTTAGAATTGTCCTTGGAATTCGGATATTTTGTTATTTTACTTTTTACAACTTGCACACAACATGTACATCCCAGATAGCAATACTTTGTTGGGCCAACATTGGTGATTGGTTGGCACAGTTGGTAAATAGTTGGCGTTGGCAGCACAACAAGAAACCGACGTTGGCCCAACAAAACTCAGCCAACAGTTATTTTGACACTATTGGCCCCTTGTTGGCCCAACAAAACTCAGCCAACAGTTATTTTAACACTATTGGCCCCTTGTTGGCCCAACGACTTTCCACCAACTGCCATTTTGGTGTTATTGGCCCAATGTTGGCCCAACATTTTCTTACCAACTGTTATTTTTAAAGTAGCTTGCCCAACGATATTTGACTTACGTTATCCATTGGTTCAGTGTAAGATCTTCTGACTGAAACTACTGAACCAATTTTATTTGAACTTTATTTGAATGATTCTATGTTATCATAGAGACTAAAGATTGTGTTTGAAGGGCATTGAGGACTTATTAAAATATCAAATAATAAAGTCTTCCCAAATAGGACTATTTTAAACCGTCTGTGCCAAGAGCTAGAAAATTCTTAGTATTTTGAATAATTCAAAAGTTTTTAAAACAGTATATTTATAAAAAAAAAAAACAACATATCATTGATATTTCATGACAATATTGAAATATGAGCCAACATTGTGCCAACAATATGCCAACGTATTAAGTTCTTATCTCCCCGTATTATACCACAGATTTTTTGATTTTTTTTTAGATATTATTTTAAAGTGCGAACCAAAAAATGTGCTCTTCATTCTCTTTATCTAATATTTTGTGTAGTCATTTAAATGTATTTATCTTAATGATTGAATAATTTTATGCACAAACAAAAAATACTTAAAACCAGCCCAAAAAACAAATAAAATTTGAATATAGTTTCTGCAAGTTGTTAAAATAATCAACTGAACTCAGCTGCTCATTTGACACGAGTGTAATATCACACTCTCCACATGATAGCCGAGATTGAGCTGCCAATATAATATACATTATATACCAGAGATAAATATTTCTTAATACATAACATGAAATGCATGAGAAACATGTTTGACAGTCTGAAGCCATCGTTGGCATACTGCTGTTCGACCAACATTGGTCCAACATAATTTTAAAACTAGACGACGTTGGTAGACTGTTGGCAAATAGTTGACATTGTTGGCAAATAGTTTACCTTGTTGGCATACTGATGTTGGGCCAACAAAGACCCAACATGTTGGGCCAACTGAGGGCCGATGAGCAAAATGATGTTGGCCCAACATAGTTTTCCAACATTGGCCCAACAATGTTGCCAACAGAATGCCAATATTGGCCCAACACATGTTTGCTATCTGGGATAAATCTCATTGTGTAATTTTTGAAGTCTCAGTGTGTAATTTTCAAAGCTCACTGTGTGTTATTTATATTTTTGTAATCTCAGTGCGTCTTTTTGATATCTCAATGTGTATGTTTTTATTCTTAGTGTGTGTTTTCAGGTTTTTTAATCTGTGTTTTTTTTTAATTCTCAGTGTGTTAATTTTTCGAAAAATGTTTTAAACATAGTTTTGACGAGAACTGCTTGCCATATACGATGATATAACGTTACCACATCTCTGTTCATACACATATTATACTTACAGTAATTGCAAGGGATCTCTAAGCTGACCTGTAAAATACAAGAACAGATCAAAAGATTTAATCACATTATAAAGTGCCATAGTTTGTCAGCTTGGCGTGTGACATCAAATTTCCCTCATTTTTTAAACTAGCTTATAATACAGACATTACAGCAATCGGACTTGAGTATGTACAGGTTCAAACAAAATCTTTTGTTAGCAACCTTGCTAGCTGAAGCGTAAAGTCGTTATTAGCTTATAAGGTTTACCTTTATTACCCTTATTTTGAAGTAGTTTATTCCAAAAGACGATAAATTGATTAGTCCACTCTCAAATTAGGGTAGTAAAGGTAAACCTAAGAACGATGTTACGCTTCAGCTAGCAAGAAAGGTAATCAAAGTTTTTGATTGAACGTACATAGTCAAATCCGATGGCTGTAATGTTCAACATGATTAGACAGTCATTTATTTATTCCTGGTATGGCGGACTAAAACAGCTTATTTTTAATACGAAGTTAACAATACGTCATGTCAGTATTTATTGTAAAAAAAATATGGAAAATAAGGATAGATCATAGAGGGAAATTTTTGTTTACTAAATTTGAGAATGGAAATTGGGAATGTGCTAAAGAGACAACAACCTGACTAAAGAACAGAAAACAGTTGACAAAATTTGTCGTCTTTGTACTGTTTATTGCACACACAAAAACATTGCGGTAGGGGCTTTGCCCATTGTTAAAGGCCGTACGGTGACCTATAATAGTTGTTAATTTCTGTGTCATTTGGTCTCTTGTGAAGAGTTGTCTCATTGGCAATTACACCACATCTTCTTTTTTATATTAACCGAACAATTATAATTAATCTGCCCCGTCATTTTTTCAGTACTGCACGAGATTTTTTTTCTCGCTGAACACTTCGAAGTAACAAGAGTCACAAGAACAGTCATTGGAACTTTATATAGGGGGAGGGGGTCTATATAGTTCAAATGAACTCGTAGTGACTCAGTATTAAAACATCAAAGGATCTTATTTTGCCGCAACTGTGAATTAAAAAAATCAGAACTCGACTGGCTCTCTCCAACGTAAATTTCGTGACACCCTATGTTAATTTATAGTTAAACCTGATTATTTTATGAGGCGACCATTTTACTTTCACAGCTGGAGAAAAAGGGTTGTGTTTTTTTTTGCATCAAAAACAAAATTCCCCTAACGTGTGTATACTACGGCAGACACGTGGAAAAGCCTTTTTATAGAAGTTTTTTTACAACAATAACTTAATGATTGATTGATTGATTGTTGTTTGTTTAACGCCACATGAGCACAACAAGGCTATATCGCGGCGAGATATCATTTAATAAATTGTTTCTTATCTTACCTCCATTTGCTTGAAATAAAATGCTCAAATGTGATGGCGACCTGATCCTTCCAAAGTCAAAATGAAAATGAACAGGTTAAAATCGTGCCACATTTATCTCGATTTAGCTGAAAACTTTCCCGTTGCTCGCCTTAATTTAAAACAATTTGTTGCTTTATAAAACAATATATCGAAGAAAAAAAGGCAATTTATTATTATTGCATGATATTTTTATTGACTTATGAATTAATCTTAAAATGTTTTCTCGTTTTGATAATTTGTCGCGTTATTTAAAACGATTTATTTTTATGGCGATAAAAAACAAATCGGCTAAATGCCTTGTTAGGCATTTTGTCGAAAAAAATAAATCGCAGTAATAAGAAAAAAAAAGGCAATTTATTATTATTGCATGATATTTTTATTGACTTATAAATTAATCGTAATTTTTTTTCTCGTTTTGAAAATATGTCGCGTTATTTAAGACGATTTATTTTTAAGGCGATAAAAAACAAAGCGCCTAAATGCCTTGTTAGGCATTTTGTCGAAAAAAATAAATCGCAGTAATGAGAAATAAAGCATTTTCTCGCTAAAAGTTATATCGCCATCTTGGATTATAAGTATTAAAACGAGGGTAATATACGCTTCCGTAAAAACGTACTGTAAAAATAAAAAAAACAAAACTTTATAACAATCTTAACAATGTCTGTCAAATTTTACAATCATACAATAAATATAGCATATTAGCAAGTCGACTGACTACAAAATAAAAAGTTAATGCTTATAATGATAAACATTGAGACATCGGAATGGAAGACTGGTTTGTATAGCACTTATACTGGTACCCATCAACAAACAAATCTCAAAAAAATACATACAATAAATTACTAAATGATACTGTTGATTAAACATGAAAACATTTATTTGCTTTCTTAATTATGTGATATTTTTTTTCCTTGTTCAAATTAGCTGTCATCCTGTTGGTTACTTGAATGTGCTGGCTTTGTGTATTTATGTATGTTGATCTCTCCATTTGCGGAGCACCCCTCAAAACAGCGAAGGTAAAGTGGAATCTGTGTACACTCCCTATCAGGATTAATGGAAATGTGTCACTAACGATTTACAGTTTTTAACATTAACAAGGAAAATCCCCATCCATAACACAAGGGAGTGTTAGGACACTAGGCAGATTATGTTATCAATAATAGGTTTCACATCAATATCATCAATTTTGAGATTACGAAAAATAGAAAATAACCACTATGACACGTTTACAATACTAAATTTCGGGGCCTTTTATAGCTGACTATGCGGTGTGGGCTGTGCTCATTGTTGAAGGTTGTATGGTGAACTGTAACGGTAGTTGTTAATTTCTGTGTTATTTTTGGTCTCTTGTGGAGAGTTGTCTCATTGGCAATCATACCACATTTTCTTTTTTTATAAAATATGTGCAATCCTGTACTTGTATACACACCTGATATATCACTTCATATTGTTTCTCTTCTTTTCTTCTTCTATGGAATCTATGGAATCTGGTGAGAAAAAAACAATATACATATGAGCTGCCTCGCACAGAAATTTAATAAAATGCACATATACAGTGTAACCTGTGTTATCAAACCACAGATAAATTATCATGTTGTGATTGTTTAAACGCCGTCACATGGTGACCCCCTATGAGACTGTAGGTGGTTCGTAAGTTTCACAGGGGGTTTCATGACGTGTTAATGGTGACGTCATCTATTAATGTTGTTGTGTTTCATTGTTTATTTTTCAACAAAACGCAGCAGAAAAAGTCCAGCGTCTGATAAATTCCTGCCTCACCCCCTATGGATTTTACTAACCCTCTATGGATCCGTAGGGGGTCAGTAGGGAACCATATAACTTATATTATTCATCAAACTGAGGGACCACATAGTCAGGTTTCTTCTGCAGGGATAGGCATATTTTGGAACCATGATGTGTCTGTTAAGACAGAATGTTGGAATACTGAGGTGATGGATTAGACAGGTAACACTGTATATGTACATGCATAAGACTTTGAATGGTTTTGGAACTTTCAAATACAAAATAAAATACAAATTTTTGGTTCTTATATCAACCTTATTTTCAAATGGTCACAGATTTGAATTAAGAATTTTTAAACCAGAAACAGGTCATCAGATGTATTGATATTCAGTACCGAGGAGTAGGTGTTTATTTTAGATAAAGTCTCATTTGATTTTTTCCCTGGTCAAGTGAGGCTCAGTCACCTCTGCTGGTGGAATTTCAGTCCCCCAGGGTATCATCAGCTCAGTAGTCAGTACTTTGATACTGACATGATTTAACAAACTTTACTAAAATTGACTGTTTATAAATTTTGAAATTATTAGAAACTAAGGTTTCAACTCCCTCAGGCAAAGTTGACTTAAGATGAATTTGGCTATCAATTTTAGGTATTTTTGTCATATAGCTCTTCAATGATTTTCAATACTTATACATCCTCGGAATTTCAAATGTTTGGCTTTGAGCGTTCCTGATGAAGGTAAATCCAGAAAAGCTCTTCGGAAACATCAAAGTTATTAAACGTGTTGTTTTCAATTCTTTTAAATATAGGTGCCCCTAAGTATGCGACCTGGGCTACTTAGGTATTTATAAATCAGGAAATTATTGACTAAAAATATTTATTATGGTACATACCAACAGAGACATTGTCATAGTCATGTCCAGTATCTGATTTATCAGGACTCAAGTTGTTCAAGTTTACGTTCAACTTCTCTTTAAACAGAAAATCTTTTTTACTGGGAACAAATTCTTCATAACCATTATCTTCTGCAACCACAGCAACTATTAATCATAAGCAAAAATCATATATATACTTATTATCAGCAGATGTGGATATAATGACTATCAACAAATATTAATAGATTATCGTTGATCATCTCAAAGAGATTTGATTTTCTTGCTTGAGCCGGTAAGGCAAATGCGAGAAAAAGCAATATCGTTGAGATGATCAATGATAATCTGTTTATTACTATTTCATGGCAACGATGTCAATTTCAAGTCAATTTCATTAGCAACGACACATGCCTCCTTAGTTTCTAGTGATAATTGTCCATCTCAAGCAAGTAGCATGATAATGCACAAAATAGCTATAATAAAGGATATAACAACTTTATCCCATCAGGGTGATAATACAGGATATAACAACTTTATCCCATCAGGGCGATAATAAAGGATATAACAACTTTATCCCATCAGGGTGATAATAAAGGATATAACAACTTTATCCTATCAGGGCGATAATAAAGGATATAACAACTTTATCCCATCAGGGCGATAATAAAGGATATAACAACTTTATCTCATCAGGGCGATAATAAAGGATATAACAACTTTATCCCATCAGGGGGATAATAAAGGATATAACAACTTTATCCCATCCCATCAGGGCGATAATAAAGGATATAACAACTTTATCCCATCAGGGTGATAATAAAGAATATAACAACTTTATCCCATCAGGGTGATAATAAAGGATATAACAACTTTATCCCATCAGGGCGATAATGAAGGATATAACAACTTTATCCCATCAGGGCGATAATAAAGGATATAACAACTTTATCCCATCAGGGCGATAATAAAGGATATAACAACTTTATCCCATCAGGGTGATAATAAAGGATATAACAACTTTATCTCATCAGGGCGATAATAAAGGATATAACAACTTTATCTCATCAGGGCGATAATAAAGGATATAACAACTTTATCCCATCAGGGGGATAATAAAGGATATTACAACTTTATCCCATCAGGGCGATAATAAAGGATATAACAACTTTATCCCATCAGGGCGATAATAAAGGATATAACAACTTTATCCCATCAGGGCGATAATAAAGGATATAACAACTTTATCCCATCAGGAAAGTCCATACTTCTCAGTTAACAATAGAAATTTACATTAAGTGGTTTATTGTCTTTTACTTATTTTGTTTTGAAAAAAAAAACACACAGCTGCATTCTAACATTTGGTGAAAATTAACCTAGTAAATTTTGAAATCAGAAAGACATTCCCTTGTTTTTCATTCTTATAAATTTGCCTAAAGGATTTTTTGTATAATTTTCTGCAAATCGTTGTCTATTTTTCATTCCTTTGCTGTAAGTGCCAAACTTTTGTTTTAATTTAAGAAATAATCATATTTTTTATAATAATATAATTTTCCGGCATTATTCTTCCATTTCACCCATTCTTTGAAGTTTTTACTCCTCAAAATCATAAAACAGTGAAATTGAGTGCCCTGCAAATATGACAGCCCCACTCTTCTCAAAATGTCAATAACAATTACTTTTTTAAGACTTTCTATTAATTAAAAATTCAACAATTATCAGCCAATTTTCTGTTCTTTACACCTTTGAAATATCTGCTATTCATCCTTAATGAAATTAATTTGATACATACTGTTAAAAGCTGCAGTTATTTGGTTTTAAATAGATATGTAAAAATGGCAAAGATGTGTCCCTCTTTGACAAAACATCAGAACATTTCAAATACCGTAGCCTTTAATCTAACTTTTGAGATGATTTTTTTTTTCAAAGAAACATGTTTTCAAGCTAAGAATATTTTGTTTTTGATCTTATCTTCATATTGCTTTATCAGTATACTTCAAAAACATAAAGAGCTGAACATAAACTGCAGAAAACATGGAAACTTATGGCGAAAATGAGCACCCAAAATTCCCTCTTTCCATTCTCATTTTTACCCTTAAATCAACCTACCATTGGAAAGGTTTGGGTTTCCAAAATCAGCATTGATATTTTTAATGGTGGTATACCGATCGTCAACACCTTCAGCAACAGACGTACAGGAAGTGGGTCTATCTGTACAGTTGTTATGGCAACCATCTGTTGACCCTGATGTTGTGAAGTTTGGGTTATTTATTCCTGATATCTCTGCAAAAGACAACATTTTATAAGTATGTCATATCTACTGAGACTGAAACTGAGGTTAAAATATTTTATTTATAAGTATTTCATATCTACTGAGACTGAAACTGAGGTTAATATATTCTATTTATAAGTATTTCATATCTACTGAGACTGAAAACTGAGGTAAATATATCTTATTTATAAGTATGTCATATCTACTGAGGCTGAGAACTGAGGTTAATAATTTTATTTATAAGTATGTCATATCTACAAAGACAGAAAACTGAAACAACTATCCATCAAATGAATAATAATGTGAATGCAAGCACGTTTGGTTAAAGATTTTTTTTTTCCGTAAGAGCTCAAGTAGCTAAACATTTCTTTAAATGCAGACCTAGCATTAAAACAATATTTTGTAAGACTTTGTGAGCAATTCAAATACTCAAAATCTAACTGTTGAGGTTGAGATCTTTTATAGCACACAAGATAATGTAAATGAATTTGCTTCATTTATGTTTGTAGGCAATGATCATGTGATTGTCGTGTGTCAAATGAAGTTGGAGTCTAAATGGCGTAGTGGTCTAAGTAGTCACATCTGTAATCTCTAGCCAGTCAACACTGAGGTTGTGAGATCGAACCCCACTCATGTGGGTGCACTCTACTACAATCTTAATTGACTAAGGTTGTCATTAAATAGACCAAAAGTGGCACTAAAAAAGTAGTGTAAAACACCAACTATCAATCAATCAATGAAATGAAGTTGGACACAGGAAAACTGACAATTTCTGACCTAAAGTACTTACTAGACACAGTATAACTGACAATTTCTGACCTAAAGTACTTACTAGACACATTAAAACTGACAATTTCTGACCTAAAGTACTTACTAGACACTGTAAAACTAAATACTGTTGATTCATTATTATTCGTTGGATACCAATTTTTGTGTATTTTGTAGGTACAGATAAGCCGCGAAATCAATATTCAACATATTACACATTTCCTGTAGGCTTGTATATACACTATGGCAAAACCATGAAATTGAATATCCACAAACATGTAAGTTTTACTTAATCCACAAAAATTGGTGCCCATGAAAATAAAATGAATCCACAGTATCTCTAAATTTCCAGTAAATTACTCACTTGATTGTGAACTAGAGAAGTGAACAGAGTTGAAGTACTGACCTGATTGTGAACTAGACAAGTGAACAGAGTTAAGGTATTCACCCGATTGTGAACTAGAGAAGTGAACAGAGTTGAGGTACTCACCTGATTGTGAACTAGAGAAGTGAACAGAGTTGAGGTACTCACCTGATTGTGAACTACAGAAGTGAACAGAGTTGAGGTACTCACCTGATTGTGAACTAGAGAAGTGAACAGAGTTGAGGTACTCACCTGATTGTGAACTAGAGAAGTGAACAGAGTTGAGGTACCCACCTGATTGTGAACTACAGAAGTGAACAGAGTTGAGGTACTCACCTGATTGTGAACTACAGAAGTGAACGGAGTTGAGGTACTCACCTGATTGTGAACTAGAGAAGTGAACGGAGTTGAGGTACTCACCTGACTGTGAACTAGAGAAGTGAACAGAGTTGAGGTACTCACCTGACTGTGAACTAGAGAAGTGAACAGAGTTGAGGTACTCACCTGATTGTGAACTAGAGAAGTGAACAGAGTTGAGGTACTCACCTGATTGTGAACTAGAGAAGTGAACAGAGTTGAGGTACCCACCTGATTGTGAACTAGAGAAGTGAACAGAGTTGAGGTACTCACCTGATTGTGAACTAGAGAAGTGAACAGAGTTGAGGTACTCACCTGATTGTGAACTAGAGAAGTGAACAGAGTCGAGGTACTCACCTGATTGTGAACTAGAGAAGTGAACAGAGTTGAGGTACTCACCTGATTGTGAACTAGAGAAGTGAACAGAGTTGAGGTACCCACCTAATTGTGAACTAGAGAAGTGAACAGAGTTGAGGTACTCACCTGATTGTGAACTAGAGAAGTGAACAGAGTTGAGGTACCCACCTGATTGTGAACTAGAGAAGTGAACAGAGTTGAGGTACCCACCTGATTGTGAACTAGAGAAGTGAACAGAGTTGAGGTACTCACCTGATTGTGAACTAGAGAAGTGAACAGAGTTGAGGTATTCACCTGATTGTGAACTAGAGAAGTGAACAGAGTTGAGGTACTGACCTGATTGTGAACTAGAGAAGTGAACAGAGTTGAGGTACTCACCCGATTGTGAACTAGAGAAGTGAACAGAGTTGAGGTACTCACCCGATTGTGAACTAGAGAAGTGAACAGAGTTAAGGTACCCACCTGATTGTGAACTAGAGAAGTGAACAGAGTTAAGGTACTCACCCTATTGTGAACTAGAGAAGTGAACAGAGTTAAGGTACTCACCCGATTGTGAACTAGAGAAGTGAACAGAGTTGAGGATTTCATTCTCTTTTTTCAACCTGCTCATTCTCCTGTACATGTAAACTCCTACAAACAATACGACCAATAGAAACAACACAATCATTACTGTCACTATGGCAACAGCTGGATCTGATTCTTGAGGGGCCGTCTCAGAAGGTGAAATGATATGTCCTACTGCATCTCTTCCTGAAAGAAGAAAAAGTCTAATTATATGAAGTTTGGTTGCTGTCAGGTTGACATAAAATCTTATATCTTTTATACATACATAATTCTTATATCTTTTATATATACATTTATCAGTTTTTCAAATATTTTGTGCAATGTTTGACCCTGAAAAAACAGAATGGTTTACCTAGAAAGGAATGAGGTCTTCTGCCATCTCTTATTGTCAAATAGCAGAACACATTACCTTTAGATTTTCAATCAAGTCAACAAATTTAAAAACATGAATGAAATTTACTTATATAAAATAAAATACAGTAGAATTGCCAATGAGAGAACTCTACACCAGAGACCAAATGGCATATGACTTAAATTACTATAGGTCACTGTACAGCCTTCAATAATGATTCAATAATTGTTATTGTTAAAATGAACAAATTTATGTGGTATATCTATAATATTTAACTTAGAAATTGTATTAAAAACTCATTAAGGAATATGCAAGAATATTTTCTATTTTATGTTAAAGCAGGAACAGTAGCCTGATTTTTTAATTTTGATATTTTTAAAGAATTTTGAAAAGAACTATCTTCTTATATATATTATTTCAGAATTCTAAAATTTATATTACCTTCTATTAACTTAACAGTGAAATTTTCTGACCAAATCTGTCTTATATTTTTTAACAAATCTCTGTACTCTTAATTGATGAAGTATTGTAAATTAGGGTTACATTCCTAATGTTCTGTTTACACATACCTATACACCCGTACACCGGGTTACATTCCTGTTTGTCTGTACACTGACATTGCTTTGCACAGTTTTCTCCGTAATACCCAGTTGTGCAGGCTGAAAACACAACAAAAAAAACATTAATCATATTGCATAATTTGAACAATTTCACTACAGACAACTGTCTTGCATGGACTGCCTCAACTGTGCTGCGGCTCTCGCGGTTGTTAGCTTCGTCCGGCGACTAACAGCCAACTTAGAACTGATACGGACCAGGGGAATTCGACTTGTCAGTTCAGGGATACGATTTTAAGTTGAATCTGTCATGTGACTTCCATCAATTATTTCTATACTCTGTCATGTGACTTCCATCAATTATTTCTATACTCTGTCATGTGACTTCCATCAATTGTTTCTATACTCTGTCATGTGACTTCCATCAATTATTTCTATACTCTGTCATGTGACTTCCATCAATTATTTCTATACTTTCTTACAGAATGGTGATTATGAAAAGGAATGAAATTTTTAATAAAGCAGGGATACAGATGATGCCCACAATCACATAAACCATAATAAAGGGACATAACTCAAGAACATATACCATAATAAAGGGACATGACTCAAGAACATGCATACCATAATAAAAAGACATAACTCAATTACATATAGCATAATAAAGGGACATAACTTAAGAACATATACCATAATAAAGGGACATAACTCAAGAAAATATACCATAATGAAGGGACATAACTCAAGAACATATACCATAATAAAGGGACATAACTCAAGAACATATACCATAATAAAGGGACACGACTCAAGAACATTTATACCATAATAAAGGGACATAACTCAAGAACATATACCATAATAAAGGGACATAACTCAAGAAAATATACCATAATAAAGGGACATAACTCAAGAACATATACCATAATAAAGGGACATAACTCAAGAACATATACCATAATAAAGGGACATGACTCAAGAACATACATACCATAATAAAGGGACATGACTCAAGAACATACATACCATAATAAAGGAACATAACTCAAGAACATATATACCATAATAAAGGGACATAACTCAAGAACATATATACCATAATAAAGGAACATAACTCAAGAACATATACCATAATAAAGGGACATGATTCAAGAACATACATACCATAATAAAGGGACATAACTCAAGAACATATATACCATAATAAAGGGACACGACTGAAGAACATTTATACCATAATAAAGGGACATAACTCAAGAACATATACCATAATAAAGGGACATAACTCAAGAAAATATACCATAATAAAGGGACATAACTCAAGAACATATACCATAATAAAGGGACATAACTCAAGAACATATACCATAATAAAGGGACATGACTCAAGAACATACATACCATAATAAAGGGACATGACTCAAGAACATACATACCATAATAAAGGGACATAACTCAAGAACATATATACCATAATAAAGGGACATAACTCAAGAACATATATATACCATAACAAAGGGACATAACTCAAGAACATATACCATAATAAAGGGACATGACTCAAGAACATACATACCATAATAAAGGGATATAACTCAAGAACATATATACCATAATAAAGGGACATAACTCAAGAACATATACCATAATAAAGGGACATGACTCAAGAACATACATACCATAATAAAGGGACATAACTCAAGAACATACATACCATAATAAAGGGACATAACTCAAGAACATACATACCATAATAAAGGGACATGACTCAAGAACATACATACCATAATAAAGGGACATGACTCAAGAACATACATACCATAACAAAGGGACATAACTCAAGAACATATATACCATAATAAAGGGACATAACTCAAGAACATATATACCATAATAAAGGGACATAACTTTAGAACATATATATACCATAATAAAGGGACATAACTCAAGAACATACATACCATAATAAAGGGACATAACTAAACCTATATACCATTATAAAGGGACATAACTCAAGAACATATATATATATATATATATATATATATACCATAATAAAGGGACATAACTCAAGAACATATATAACCAAAATAAAGGGACATAACTCAATAACATATACCATAATAAAGGGACATAAATCAAGAACATATACACTATAATAAAGGGACATAACTCAAGAACATATATACCATAATAAAGGGACATAACTCAAGAACATATACCATATAGGGACATAACTCTAGAGCAATTAAAGTGATGCCATCAAAATTCCAAACTTGATCTGAGTTTTAAAATCAATAGGTTTTGCATAAGTTTATTGATATTAGGTTGAAGAAAACTTAATTTAGAGAATGGGAACCATTTTGGGATGTACCTACGGACAGACTTACAGAAAGACAAGGGTAACAATGGCAAGGAAAATAAAAAAAAATTTCATCAGATATCATGTGACTTACTCTGAGATCATATGACTTACTTTAAGACTATGTGAGTTACCTTGACACCATGTGACTTACATTTGAGATTATGTGACTTACACTGACAACATGTGACTTACTCGAAAATCATTTGACTTATTCTAAAACCATGTGACTTACTCTGAGATCATGTGACTTACTTTTAGAACATGTGACTTACTCTGAGACCATGTGACTTACTCTAAGACTATGTGAGTTACTTACTCTGAGATCATTTGACTTACTCTAAGACTATGTGAGTTACTTACTCTGAGATCATTTGACTTACTCTGAGACAATGTGACTTACTCCAAGATCATTTGACTTACTTTAAGACCATATGACTTACTCTTAGACCATGTGACTTACTCTGAGATCATTTGACTTACTCTTAGACCATGTGACTTACTCTGAGATCATTTGACTTACACTTAGACCATGTGACTTACTCTGAGACTATTGACTTACTCTGAGACCATGTGACTTATTCCGAGATCATTTGATTCACTCTAAGACCATGTGACTTATTCTGAGATCAATTGACTTACTCTGAGATCATTTGACTTACTCTGAGATCATTTGAATGAATTACTCTAAGATCATGTGACTTATTTTGAGATCATTTGACTTACTCTGAGATCATGTGACTTACTGTTAGAACATGTGACTTACTCTGATACCATGTGACTTACTCTAAGATTATGTGAGTTACTTACTCTGAGACAATGTGACTTACTCCGAGATCATTTGACTTACTTTAAGACCATGTGACTTACTCTAAGACCATGTGACTTACTCTGAGATCATTTGACTTACTCTGAGACCATTTGACTTACTCTGAGATCATTTGACTTACACTTAGACCATGTGACTTACTCTGAGACCATGTGACTTACTCTGAGATTATTTGATTCACTCTAAGACCGTGTGACTTATTCTGAGATCAATTGACTTACTCTGAGATCATTTGACTTACTCTGAGATCATTTGAATGAATTACTCTAAGATCATGTGACTTATTCTGAGATCATTTGACTTACTCTGAGATCATGTGACTTACTTTTAGAACATGTGACTTACTCTGAGACCATGTGACTTACTCCAAGACTATGTGAGTTACTTACTCTGAGATCATTTGACTTAATCTGAGACAATGTGACTTACTCCGAGATCATTTGACTTACTTTAAGACCATGTGACTTACTCTAAGACCATATGTGACTTACTCTGAGATCATTTGACTTACTCTAAGACCATGTGACTTACTCTGAGATCATTTGACTTACAATTAGACCATGTGACTTACTCTGAGACCATGTGACTTACTCTGAGATCATTTGATTCACTCTAAGACCATGTGACTTATTCTGAGATCAATTGACTTACTCTGAGATCATTTGAATGAATTACTCTAAGATCATGTGACTTATTCTGAGATCAATTGACTTACTCTGAGATCATGTGACTTACTCTGAGATCATTTGAATGAATTACTCTAAGTTCATGTGACTTATTCTGAGATCATTTGACATACTCTGAGATCATGAGGCTTACTTTTAGAACATGTGACTTACTCTGAGATCATACGACTTACTCTAAGACTATGTGAGTTACTTACTCTGAGATCATTTGACTTACTCTGAGACAATGTGACTTACTCTGAGATCATTTGACTTACTTTAAGACCATGTGACTTACTCTAAGACCATGTGACTTACTCTGAGATCATTTGACTTACTCTTAGACCATGTGACTTACTCTGAGATCATTTGACTTACACTTAGACCATGTGACTTTTTCTGAGACTTTTGACTTACTCTGAGATCATGTGACTTACTCTGAGATCATTTGATTCACACTAAGACCATGTGACTTATTCTGAGATCAATTGACTTACTCTGAGATCATTTGAATGAATTACTCTAATATCATGTGACTTATTCTGAGATCAATTGACTTACTCTGAGATCATGTGACTTACTCTGAGATCATTTGAATGAATTACTCTAAGATCATGTGACTTATTCTGACATCATTTGACTTACTCTGGGATCATGTGACTTACTTTTAGAACATGTGACTTACTCTGAGACCATGTGACTTACTCTAAGACTATGTGAGTTACTTACTCTGAGATCATTTGACTTACTCTGAGACAATGTGACTTACTCCAAGATCATTTGACTTACTTTAAGACCATGTGACTTACCCTAAGACCATGTGACTTATTCTGAGATCATTTGACTTACTCTTAGACCATGTGACTTACTCTGAGATCATTTGACTTACACTTAGACCATGTGACTTACTCTGAGACTATTGACTTACTCTGAGACCATGTGACGTACTCTGAAATCATTTGATTCACTCTAAGACCATGTGACTAATTCTAAGATCAATTTACTTACTCTGAGATCATTTGACTTACTCTGAGATCATTTGAATGAATTACTCTAAGATCATGTGACTTATTCTGAGATCAATTGACTAACTCTGAGATCATGTGACTTACTCTGAGATCATTTGAATGAATTACTCTAAGATAATGAGACTTATTCTGAGATCATTTGACTAACTCTAAGATCATGTGACTAACTCTGTGATCATGTGACTTACTTTGAGAACATGTGACTCCCATGTAGCCAGGTAAACATTTACAGAAGCCATCACTTGGTCGACAGTATGCTTGGTTTTCACAGTTACAAGTGGTTTTACATCCTATACCATACTTGGACTTTGGACATTCTGTTTGACAAAATAATAAAAGTAGTGTTTTTTGTTAATTACTTACACAGCTTAGTGATAAGTTCTTGACTTTTATGCATATGACTGGATTATTGTCATTTTCATGTCATATGACTGCCATATGGTTGCCACTTTTATGTCATGTGACTGGTAGATTGATGTCACTATTATGTCATGTGACTTTGTTGTCACTTTTATGTCATGTGACTGTCAAATTGATGTCATTTTTATGTCATGTGACTGGTAGATTGTTTCCACTTTTATGGACAATATTCATCCAATCTCTCTATATGGATATAGGAAGATGTGGTATGAGTGCCAATGAGACATTACTCTCCACCCCAGTAACAATTTATAAAAGTAAACATATAGGTCAAGGTACGGCTTACAAGTTAACATATAGGTCAAGGTACGACTTACAAGTTAACATATAGGTCAAGGTACGGCTTACAAGTAAACATATAGGTCAAGGTACGGCTTACAAGGTAACATATAATATTGAATTATCTTTATAAATGAAATGTTGTATTAATCATGTTTTCTAAATCAACATTATTTACTGAAAATACTACAGTTAACATTGTTTAAAATATCAACCTGCCATTTTCAAAAATAAAATAGAAACTGCATAATTAATTACCAGCTTGACAGAAATCTCCTCTAAAGCCAGGTAAACAGATACACTTCCCTGATTTATAATCACATAACCCTCCATTGTCACACTTAGGGCATTTGTCTAAACAGTCTACTCCTGATGTTCCTTTAGGACAAACTGAAAGCAGAAAATGAAAGTAGTTAGGACATTTGTCTAAACAGTCTACTCCTGATGTTCCTTTGGGACAAACTGAAAGTAGAAAATGAAAGTAGTTAGATTTGTCTAAACAGTCTACTCCTGATGTTCCTTTGGGACAAACTGAAAGTAGAAAATGAAAGTAGTTAGGACATTTGTCTAAACAGTGTTCTGATGTTCCTTTGGGACAAACGGAAAATAGAAAATGAAAGTAGTTAGGACATTTGTCTAAACAGTGTACTGGTGTTCCTTTGGGACAAACTGAAAGTAGAAAATGAAAGTAGTTAGGACATTTGTCTAAACAGTGTACTGATGTTCCTTTTGGACAAACTGAAAGTAGAAAATGGAAGTAGTTAGGACATTGTATAGTCTATCAGGGCTATTCCAATTAAATGTATGTAGGAGGGTAGAAAGGGAAGTTTTAATAATTGAATGGGTCTTTTTTCAGTACGCAAAATTATCAAAAAAAAAATGGTTCATGGCTATAGGCCATTCCTACCTTCCCACATACATTTTTATGGAATAGCCGTTATGTTGTACATTGAGGTCAATCTGAAAGTTGAAAATGAGAGTAGTTAGGACATTCTATTATACTCTTATGACAAAATAATTAGGATACATATCAAAAGAAGCAACTATTGAAACGTTTGTTGAAAGTCTTTACCTGCAAACAACAATGTACAGCTTTTACAATTTGCCTTTTCAGAATCTAGAGGACTATGGGTAATCTCAGTGTTCGTACACCTAAAATAACTTTACATCATCGATTGAATTTCAATTGTTTAAAACGTTTTTTAACCGATCACAACGTTTTGGTGTATGCTTATGAATTTTTTACCCAGACTGCATTTGATTTTAAAGGGTAAATTGATATTAGAGCATATCTCAATAATCACTAGATATAACTTTTGTGCAAATAATTTTTCAAGTTGGATTTATTTATATTGACACCT
The DNA here is from genome assembly GCA_037788925.1 of Mytilus galloprovincialis. Taxonomy (NCBI): domain Eukaryota; kingdom Metazoa; phylum Mollusca; class Bivalvia; order Mytilida; family Mytilidae; genus Mytilus; species Mytilus galloprovincialis. The sequence continues at coordinate 85,152,090 of CM075338.1, forward strand.
AGAAACGAGTCATCTCGTTGAGAGGTTGAAGAATGCATTTCCCAAAGAATGAATTTAAAGTTCTCAGAATAGTAAAATACCCAAAGTTGTTGTGTGTCACTGGGTTGCTTTCTCATTGAAGTCACCTTTTATTTATACTTGTTTTAATGTTATTTTATAAGTGACCACTCACCCTTCTGACAGGTATGTCCAGGATAACCAGGTGGACAGGTAATGGCCAGACACTGACCAGTGATGTGGTCACAGAATTGTCCTTCGTCACACCAGGTACATTTTTGTTCACATAAGTTACCAAAGGTCCCAGCCGGACAAACTAAAATAAAATAACATAAATAAGGCAATTAGTTTTCTCATTGATTTGTTTTACATTGTCATTTCGGGGCCTTTTATAGCTGACTATGCGGTTTGGGCTTTGCTCATTGTTAAAGGCCATACGGTGACCTATAGTTGTTAATTTCTGTGTCATTTTGGTCTCTTGTGGAGAATTGTCTCATTTACAATCATACCACATCTTCTTTTTTATATTAAAACATTTACCATATTATTCAATGATTATTGTATTTTTTATATAAGGATAAACAGTGATGTTTCTGTCAGACTAGTAAAGATGCGTTTGTAAGTACTTAAGGATGTTCGCTACTCTGTTTAAAAATAACAAGCTTTTTAAAAGACTGGTATAATATGATAGTATATAAATAAAGAAACTAAACTATAGGCTGTGTCCCTCACCTTGGTCTATGTGCATATTAAACAAAGGACACAGATGGATTCATGACAAAATTGTGTTTTAGTGATGGTGATGGGTTTGTAGATCTTACTTTTACTGAACATTCTTGCTACTTACAATGTTCTCTATCTATATAGACTCTGCCCTTTAGATACAGAGGAAAATATTTTGTAAAAATTTACCAAATAAATGAAAATGGTTAAAAATTTACTATAAAGGGCAATAACTACTTAAGGGGTCAACTGCCCATTTTGGTCATGTTGACTTATTTGTAGATCTTACTTTGCTAAACATTATTGCTATTTACAGTTTATCTTCATCTATAATAGTATTTAAGATAAGAACCAAAAAACGCAAAATTTCTTTAAAAATTACCAATTAGTGCAGCAACCAACAACCAGTTGTCCAATTGACCAATTCATCTGAAAATTTCAGTACAGATAGATATTGACTTGATAAACAATTGAACTCCTTGTCATATTTCCTCTGAATGCTTTGGTTTCAGAGTTATAAGCCAAAATCTACATTTTACCCCTATGTTCTATTTTTAGCCATGGTGGCCATCTTGATTGGTTGGGTGGGTCACTGCACACATTTTTTAAAACTAGATACCCTAATTATGATTGTGGCTAAGTTTGGTTAAATTTGACCCAGTAGTTTCAGAGAAGAAGATTTTTGTAAAAGATTACAAAAATTTACAAATAAACAGCTGCGCCATGAGCGCATGATAAGCCCGACCTGTTATGTAGAAGTCTTATGCAATAATCATAAACAGTTTATGAGAAAGTTTTAAGCAATAACCATAATTGTTCTAGAGACACGGCGGTAAATGTGAAACCCCCCACCCTGTTTTTTTTTACAAAAACTAAATATTACCAAAATAAAATTTTGAATCAAAACCAAAAAGTATACAGATCTTTAGATTAATATATCAAAGAAGTGTGTAAAGTTTTAAGCAATAATCATAATTTATTTTTGAGATACGGCGCGACATGTAAAAAACCCTCCCCTGTTTTACAAAATACTCAATAACTCAAATATAAAATTTTGATTAATCACCAAAAAGTATACAGATCTTTAGATTAATAGAACAAAGAAGTGTGTAAAGTTTTAAGCAATAATCATAAATCGTTTTTGAGATACGGCACAACATGTAAAAACAAGAGTGCACACACTGAAATGTCACGCCTTCTATACTAATCATTGATATTATGTTGATAGTCCTAAGTATAAAGCTAAGCTTTATTACAACTGTCACATAAACTTAACATTAACCAAGATAACTAAACAAAGACCAATGAACCTTGAAAATGAGATCAAGGTCAGATGACCCATGCCAGGCAGACATGTACAGCTAACAATGCTTCTATACAACATATATAGTTGACCTATTACTTATAGTTTAAGAAAAATAGACCAAAAACACAAAAACTAAACACTGTGCAATGAACCGTGAAAATGAGGTCACAGTCAAATAAAACCTGCGCGACTGACATAAAGATCATAAAATATTTCCATACACCAAATATAGTTGACCTATGGGATATAGTATTAGATAAAAAGACCAAAACTCAAAAACTTAACTTTGACCACTGAACCCTGAAAGTGAGGTCAAGGTCACATGACATCTGCCCGCTAGACATGTACACCTTACAATCATTCCATACAACAAATATAGTAGACCTATTGCATATAGTATGAGAAAAACAGACCAAAATACAAAAATTTAACTATAACCACTGAACCATGAAAATGAGGTCAAGGTCAGATGACACCTGCCAGTTGGACATGTACACCTTATAGTCATTCCATACACCGAATATACATTTTCCAGTCACTGGGTCACATGACCCATCTATTCCACAATCACAAAACTTTTGGCAACTTTCACCCCATCTACTCTGTGGACATTTACTGTCACAATGAACCCCTACAACATAAGAAAACTTGCAATTAATAAATTGATATTTGCATAAAATCATTTACTTGTCATTAAGATTCATTGATTGTTGATTGCTTAACATTGCAATAAAGAAAAGTTTAAAATACAACCAGCAATGTTTATATTACTATTTTTATATTTAGGCTGTTTTAGTTCTTATACTCATTCATGTTTTCTAATTCCAAACTTTTGGTCTTAAGCTTACCAGATGTAGGATTTTCCATAATCCAATGTTATATACCTGAAAATCATATAATAGGGTGTTGTTTTTTTTTTAAATTGTATCAATATGGTTTAAAAAAACAAAAGGTCACCAGATTGGACAAGGAGTTGTCTCATCATTACAAGATTGGACAAGGAGTTGTTTCCCCTTTACCAGATTGGACAAGGAGTTGTCTTCTCTTTACAAGATTGGAAAAGGAGTTGTTTCCCCTTTACCAGATTGGACAAGGAGTTGTTTACCCTTTACCAGATTGGGCAAGTAGTTGTCGCCCCTCTACAAGATTGGACAAGGAGTTGTTTCCCCTTTACCAGATTGGACAAGGAGTTGTTTTCCCTTCAACAGATTGGACGAGGAGTTGTTTCCCCCTTTACCACATAGGAAAAGGAGTTGTTTTTCCCTTCACCAGATTGGACAAGGAGTTGATTCCCCCTTTACCACATTGGAAAAGGAGTTGTTTCCCCTTTACCAGATTGGACAAGGAGTGGTCTCACCTTTACTAGATTGGAAAAGGAGTTTTCCCCTTCACCAGATTGGACAAGGAGTTGTTTCCCCCTCTACCACATTGGGAAAGGAGTTGTTTCCCCTTTACCAGAGTGGACAAGGAGTTGTTTTCCCTTCAACAGATTGGACGAGGAGTTGTTTCCCCCTTTACCACATAGGAAAAGGAGTTGATTTCCCTTCACCAGATTGGACAAGGAGTTGATTCCCCCTTTACCACTTTGGAAAAGGAGTTGTTTCCCCTTTACCAGATTGGACAAGGAGTGGTCTCACCTTTACTAGATTGGAAAAGGAGTTTTCCCCTTCACCAGATTGGACAAGGAGTTGATTCCCCCTTTACCACATTGGAACAGGAGTTGTTTCCCCTTTACCAGATTGGACAAGGAGTGGTCTCACCTTTACTAGATTGGAAAAGGAGTTGTTTCCCCTTCACCAGATTGGACAAGGAGTTGTTTCCCCCTTTACCACATTGGAAAAGGAGTTGTTTCCCCTTTACCAGATTGGACGAGAAGTTGTCTCCCCTTTTCCAGATTGGACAAGTAGTTGTCTCCTCTTTACCAGATTGGACAAAGAGTTGTTTCCGCTTTACCAGATTAGACGAGGATTTGTCTAACCTTTACCAGATTGGAAAAGGAGTTGTTTTCCCTTCACCAGATTGGACAAGGAGTTGTTTCCCCCTTTACCATATTGGAAAAGGAGTTGTTTCCCCTTTTAACAGATTGGACAAGGAGTTGTTTCCTTTTTACCAGATGTATTCCAACTTTTTATTGCCGAAGTTTTAATTGTTGGTCAGCTTGGTTTGGATGTCTTGGTCTTTTAATTACTCTCTTATTTTTTTCAATGTAAATATACTCTATCAAGGTTTCCCCTGTAAATTTTACTCTATCAAGGTTTTCACTGTAAATATTACGCTATCAAGGTTTTCACTGTAAATATTACTCTATCAATGTTTTCACTGTAAATATTATTCTATCAAGGTTTTCACTGTAAATGTTATTCTATCAAGGTTTTCACTGTAAATATTACTCTATCAAGGTTTTCACTGTAAATGTTACTCTATCAATGTTTTCACTGTAAATATTACTCTATCAAGGTTTTCACTGTAAATATTACTCTATCAAGGTTTTCACTGGAAATATTACTCTATCAAGGTTTTCACTGTAAATATTACTCTATCAAGGTTTTCACTGTAAATGTGACTCTATCAAGGTTTTCACTGTAAATGTTACTCTATCAAGGTTTTCACTGTAAACGTTACTCTATAAAGGTTTTCACTGTAAACGTTACTCTATCAAGGTTTTCCCTGTAAATGTTACTCAATAAAGGTTTTCAATGTAAATGTTACGCTATCAAGGTTTTCACTGTAAATGTCACTATATCAAGGTTTTCACTGTAAATGTTACTCTATCAAGGTTTTCACTGTAAATGTTACTCTATCAAGGTTTTCAATGTACATGTTACTCTATCAAGGTTTTCACTGTAAATGTTACTCTATCAAGGTTTTCACTGTAAATGTCACTCTATCAAGGTTTTCAATGTAAATGTTACTCTATAAAGGTTTTCACTGTAAATATTACTCTATCAAGGTTTTCACTGTAAATATTACTCTATCAAGGTTTTCACTGGAAATATTACTCTATCAAGGTTTTCACTGTAAATATTACTCTATCAAGGTTTTCACTGTAAATGCTACTCTATAAAGGTTTTCACTGTAAATGTGACTCTATCAAGGTTTTCACTGTAAATGTCACTCTATCAAGGTTTTCACTGTAAATATTATTCTATCAAGGTTTTCACTGTAAATGTTACTCTATAAAGGTTTTCACTGTAAATATTACTCTATCAAGGTTTTCACTGTAAATATTACTCTATCAAGGTTTTCACTGTAAATGTCACTCTATCAAGGTTTTCAATGTAAATATTACTCTATCAAGGTTTTCAATGTAAATATTACTCTATAAAGGTTTTCACTGTAAATATTACTCTATCAAGGTTTTCACTGTAAATATTATTCTATCAAGGTTTTCACTGTAAATGTTACTCTATAAAGGTTTTCACTGTAAATATTACTCTATCAAGGTTTTCACTGTAAATATTACTCTATCAAGGTTTTCACTGTAAATGTCACTCTATCAAGGTTTTCAATGTAAATATTACTCTATCAAGGTTTTCACTGTAAATGTTACTCTATCAAGGTTTTCACTGTAAATGTTACTCTATCAAGGTTTTCAATGTAAATATTACTCTATCAAGGTTTTCAATGTAAATGTCACTCTATCAAGGTTTTCAATGTAAATATTACTCTATCAAGGTTTTCACTGTAAATGTTACTCTATCAAGGTTTTCACTGTAAATGTTACTCTATCAAGGTTTTCAATGTAAATATTACTCTATCAAGGTTTTCAATGTAAATATTACTCTATCAAGGTTTTCAATGTACATGTTACTCTATGAAGGTTTTCACTGTAAATGTCACTCTATCAAGGTTTTCAATGTAAATATCACTCTATCAAGGTTTTCAATGTAAATATTACTCTATCAAGGTTTTCAATGTACATGTTACTCTATCAAGGTTTTCACTGTAAATATTACTCTATCAAGGTTTTCACTGTAAATATTACTCTATCAAGGTTTTCACTGTAAATGTCACTCTATCAAGGTTTTCACTGTAAATGTCACTCTATCAAGGTTTTCACTGTAAATGTAACTCTATCAAGGTTTTCAATGTAAATATTACTCTATCAAGGTTTTCACTGTAAATGTTACTCTATCAAGGTTTTCACTGTAAATGTTACTCTATCAAGGTTTTCAATGTAAATATTACTCTATCAAGGTTTTCAATGTAAATATTACTCTATCAAGGTTTTCAATGTACATGTTACTCTATGAAGGTTTTCACTGTAAATGTCACTCTATCAAGGTTTTCAATGTAAATATTACTCTATCAAAATTTTCAATGTAAATATTACTCTATCAAGGTTTTCAATGTACATGTTACTCTATCAAGGTTTTCACTGTAAATATTACTCTATCAAGGTTTTCACTGTAAATATTACTCTATCAAGGTTTTCACTGTAAATGTCACTCTATCAAGGTTTTCAATGTAAATGTCACTCTATCAAGGTTTTCACTGTAAATGTAACTCTATCAAGGTTTTTAATGTACATGTTACTATTTCAAGGTTTTCCCTGTAAATGTTACTCTATCAAGGTTTTCACTGTAAATGTCACTCTATCAAGGTTTTCAATGTAAATGTCACTCTATCAAGGTTTTCACTGTAAATATTACTCTATCAAGGTTTTCCCTGTAAATGTTACTCTATCAAGGTTTTCACTGTAAACGTTACTATATCAAGGTTTTCACTGTAAATGTTACTCTATCAAGGTTTTCACTGTAAATGTTACTCTATAAAGTTTTTCACTGTAAATGTTACTCTATCAAGGTTTTCACTGTAAATGTGACTCTATCAAGGTTTTCCCTGTTAATGTTACTCTATCGAGGTTTTCACTGTAAATGTTACTCTATCAAGGTTTTCACTGCAAATGTGACTCTATCTGTGATACATACTATATGTATGATAGGTTTGGCCAACAATAGCATAAGCTTATATCACATACTCTATGATACATACCATATGTATGATAGGTTTGGCCAACAATAGCATAAGCTTATATCACATACTCTATGATACATACCATATGTATGATAGGTTTGGCCATCAATAGCATAAGCTTATATCACATACTCTATGATACATACTATATGTATGATAGGTTTGGCCAACAATAGCATAAGCTTATATCACATACTCTATGATACATACTATATGTGTGATAGGTTTGGCCAACAATAGCATAAGCTTATATCACATACTCTATGATACATAGGTTTGGCCAACAATAGCATAAGCTTATATCACATACTCTATGATACATACTATATATGTATGATAGGTTTGGCCAACAATAGCATAAGCTTATATCACATACTCTATGATACATACCATATGTATGATAGGTTTGGCCAACAATAGCATAAGCTTATATCACATACTCTATGATACATACTATATGTATGATAGGTTTGGCTAACAATAGCATAAGCTTATATCACATACTCTATGATACATACCATATGTATGATAGGTTTGGCCAACAATAGCATAAGCTTATATCACATACTCTATGATACATACTATATGTATGATAGGTTTGGCTAACAATGGCATAAGCTTATATCACATACTCTATGATACATACTATATGTATGATAGGTTTGGCCAACAATAGCATAAGCTTATATCACATACTCTATGATACATACCATATGTATGATAGGTTTGGCCAACAATAGCATAAGCTTATATCACATACTCTATGATACATACTATATGTAAGATATGATTGGTAACAATAGCATAATCTTATATCACAAACTCTATACTGTGAATTCATTATTATTCGTTGGATACTAAATTTCGTGGGTTTCATGGGTACAGGTGAACCAAGAATTCAAATGTTTAACCAATTATAAATTTTATAGGCTTTGTACGCAGAGATTCATGGCAAAACCAGGAAATCAAATATCCATCAAAATACAATTTTTCATCAACCCACGAAAAATTGATACCGACGAAAATAAATGATTCTACAGTATATGATACATACAATTGGCTAAAACTATTTCAAAATCTATGATACATACTATATGATTGGCTAAAACTATTTCAAAGTCTATGATACATACTATATGATTGGCTAAAACTATCTCAAAGTATATGAAACATACTATATGATTGGCTAAAACTATCTGAAAGTCTATGATACATACTATATGATTGGCTAAAACTATCTCAAAGTCTATAATACATACTATATGATTGGCTAAAACTATTTCAAAGTCTGTGATACATACTATATGATTGGCTAAAACTACTGAAAGTCTATGATACATACTATATGATTGGCTAAAACTATCTGAAAGTCTATGATACATACTATATGATTGGCTAAAACTATCTCAAAGTATATGATACATACTATATGATTGGCTAGAACTATCTGAAAGTCTATGATACATACTATATGATTGGCTAAAACTATCTGAAAGTCTATGATACATACTTTATGATTGGCTAGAACTATCTGAAAGTCTATGATACATACTATATGATTGGCTAAAACTATCTGAATGTCTATGATACATACTATATGATTGGCTAAAACTATCTAAAAGTATATGATACATACTATATGATTGGCTAAAACTATCTGAAAGTCTATGATACATACTATATGATTGGCTAAAACTATCTGAATGTCTATGATACATACTATATGATTGGCTCAAACTATCTGAATGTCTATGATACATACTATATGATTGGCTAAAACTATCTTAAAGTCTATGATACATACTATATGATTGGCTAAAACTATCTGAAAGTCTATGATACATACTATATGATTGGCTAAAACTATCTTAAAGTTTATGATACATACTATATGATTGGCTAAAACTATCTCAAAGTCTATGATACATACTATATGATTGGCTAAACCTATCTCAAAGTCTATGATACATACTATTGTCCTGTGTAACCAGCTTGACATTGAAAAACTCCAGTTTTATGGTTACAAAGTCCACCATTCTTACAGTAACAGATCTTCTGACATCCATCACCATAATATGGAGCTGGGCAGGTCTCATTACATAGGGGACCAGTCCATCCACTGGAACATTTACTACACTTCCCACTCCCTGGGTCACACCTATAATAAAATACATAATGTATGGATGACATCACACGGACTGGAAAATTAACTACACTTCCCGTTCCCTGGGTCACACCTATAATAAAATACATAATGTATGGATGACATCACAACTATCAGACCAATCAGATAACTCTAACCTTTTAACCCCTGTCATCAGAGGAGGTGAATTTTATCACACCCTCATATTTTACACTGTGTTAATACAGTTTTAAACCTATATGTATTTTGACAGAAATAATATTTTTTTCATAAAGCATCATTTTTCGAATACATATTCATGATATTGAGAATTTCAATTTTTAAGTTTCGTTTTAATAAGATATAGATATCTCACAAGCTTAAGTTTTTCAAATATAGAAAATAAATTCAGGTATAGTAATGTAAACAGATGTGATGTTTGGTTAATATAACCAAGTTAAAAGATAAATACAAGGGTGTATCATTTACACTACAGATATATCACTTCCAGTTTTTTGTTGATTCCTCTACCACTGAATTATGTAATTTTTTTTGGTTTGACATCCATTTTGAATGTTTTTTGCTTGTGAGCGAGCTGTCTGTGTCAGTTTGGTCTCTTCTGGACAGTTGTCTCATTGGCTATCATACCACATCTTCTTTTTTATATGGTTAATTTCAAATCTACGATATCTCTTTTTGTCAAAACACGAAAACTCAACCAATATACTTTTAACTACTTTTTTTTCCATTAGTGCTATCTTTAGATGTATTAGTTTCTGGTATTATGTTTTCAAAGCAGCCATTTTTCTAAAATCATTCTTTAACTTCATTATGCACCACTTAGTAACACTCTTGTACTAAAGGGAGATTATTTGTGTTTAACAAATTCTACAATTAAGGGAGAGAACTCTTAAACAAACTTGAAATAATGGGAGAGTACTAACTGATGATGATCTATTTTCATATCTGTCACATTTCAAGGGAGGGAACTCTGTAACACATTTACAATGCCATGAGCGCATGATACGCCTGTCGCTATTTAAATAATAAAGTTCAATAACTTCTCAATCATTTGTCAATGTCATATCAGAAATTCATGAAAAACTAAAGGGAGGTTATCTTAATAGATATAAATCAGTCACCAAAGTTTCATGATAACTGTTCAAAGCATTTTCAGACAACTAGAAAATCCCCTCTTTTTTATGAATAAAATCACATATCTCTCAAGTGAAATCTAAAATCTATAAAAATGGAAAATGAGCTAGCTTACATCAAAAGATATAAACAATTCACCCAAGTTTCTTGCAAATTGGTGAAAGTGTTTTTGAGTTATTGTCCAAAACTGGAAAATCCCCCTTTTTAAATGAAAAAAAAAACCCAAAAGTCATAACTTCAAATCTGAAATTTGAAAATTTTTAAAAAGGAAAGAGAGCTCATTTCAATAGATATAAATAATTCACCAAAATTTCTTGGATTTGATTCAAGCATTTTTAAGTTATTGCCCAACATGTTGACGGCGGACAAACAGACAGACAGACAGCGGTATACATAATATGTCCCATAAACATGTGTATAACAAAGGGAGATTACTCACTGATCTGTAGTTTTTCTGTTACATTTACAATCCTTTTGACATTTCTCTCCGTACTTAAAAGATGGACAATCTGAAAACAAAACAAAAGCAAGATAACATTTCTGTAACTTAAAAGATGGACAATCTGAAAACAGAACAAAAGTAAGATAACATTTCTTTTTGTGTGACAAAATAATAGTTGAAAGAATTGATAGATGAAGAGGCCTTAAATAGGGACAGATGTCATATCAATTTAGTCCCTTTCTTAGAGTGAGGGTATATATATATCTGCCAATAACAGTCAAAATAAACAGTTTGATGGTATAATATCTGCCAATAACAGTCAACATAAATAGTTTGATGGTATAATATCTGCCAATAACAGTCAAAATAAACAGTTTGATGGTATAATATCTGCCAATAACAGTCAACATAAATAGTTTGATGGTATATAGTATGATCTACAGTGGTATTTGTTTTGTACTTAATTCTATGGACTCTTCCAAAGTGATAAAAATAAATTATGTTTTGGTTTCAGTGGAAAATCAAAACATTTTTTTTCAAATGAAACAGTTTATGTTAATAAAATATGAATGTAAATTTAATGTTTATCAATTTCAGTCACAAACAATAGTAGAGGTACATTTTAACCTCCAGTTTGTAAGTTTTCATTTGTATGACGTAACGTTTAGCCATTCATCATTCATAAAAATTCCCGGAATTTGTTTGTATGTCAAATTTATACATTTTTTCAAGCTCTAACATATCATTTCTGTTTGTTATGGATTAGATTTGAAATAACAGTACTGTAGTTGAAGTGTTGCCACCGTCGGTCTCAAATATTCGTTTTACTGTCTGTGTTTCGTGTCACCAGTAAAACTGCATTTGCCACTGTCAAATCAACAATTGACAGTGGTAACTCTTCAATTACAGTACTGTTATTCCTTAAACGTAGAGTCTAGCTGACATACAATTAAAATAAAAAAGACATTCTCTTCACCAAAATTTCACAATACAAAACTTTCAAATTCCAAACCCCTCTGCTACCTTTTCAAATAATTGTTTTCGAAATGTTTTGAGTCAAGACAGGTAAAAGAGGGTGGTAGGAGGTTATTTTCCTGCAATTAATTTTTTATCCACGTGCAGCAGTGAAAAAGTTCGTTACTCACCGCGTTTCGTGAAATTGGTAAAAAGGTCAATGTGCAAGCAATTTTAAATTGTTCGTTCATGGTGAAATGGCAAGTTATTTCGCGTTCTTCCTTGCATATACCCCATCCCACCCCCACCCCACTTTATGCCTCTCATAAAAATCTGTCCAAATAACTTGATTAATCTGTCACATGACAGTCAGATGATACTTACTACTTTCAGTGCAGTCTGTCCCAGTATAGCCCACAGGACAGTCATGTGATACTTACTACTTTCAGTATAGTCTGTCCCAGTATACCCCACATGACCATCACATGACAGTAACACGATACTTACTACTTTCAGTACAGTCTGTCCCAGTATAGCCCACAGGACAGTCACATGATACTTACTACTTTCAGTATAGTCTGTCCCAGTATACCCCACATGACCATCACATGACAGTTACATGATACTTACTACTTTCAGTATAGTCTGTCCCAGTATACCCCACATGACCATCACATGACAGTCACATGATACTTACTACTTTCAGTATAGTCTGTCCCAGTATACCCCACATGACCATCACATGACAGTTACATGATACTTACTACTTTCAGTATAGTCTGTCCCAGTATACCCCACATGACCATCACATGACAGTTACATGATACTTACTACTTTCAGTACAGTCTGTCCCAGTATAACCCACAGGACAGATACATGTTCCTTTTACTGCTTCACATGTTCCTCCATTTTTACAGGAACACTTCTGAGAACAGTATGGTCCAAAAGTTCCTTCAGGGCACTGAATAGTACAACTAAAAAAAATATAAACAGACATTATAATGTGTTTTTTTAACAATGCTTTTGGTTGGATGGTGTCATATATTTGTGAGAGGAAAAAATCCAGTAATAATAACCCTGATGACCAAATGAATTTTCCTCTTGTCTAGAAAACTAACTGACACAATTTAGCTTTTTATCTCGAATAGAAGAATAAACCATTATTGTTTAATAGAACTCATTCATTTTCATTTGCAATCAATTTTTGTGGTTCAGGGAGAAAACAATTTTAGAGGGTTCCTCAATTTTGTGTTTTTTTCAAACTTTTCCAAGAAATTATAACATAGGACTTAGCCCGTACTACTTCTCTGTCATATATTTTATTTTCTCCTTTCTACATAGGAGCACATGTACACTTCCCTCTGGTTCTACTTAGAAGTACATGTGCATGCACCTCTGTATAAGCTACCCTGTAATTCTGCCTGTTACTTTTCTCCTTATTTCTAGGAGGTCATGTACACTGCTCTGAGTTTTTACCAACAAGCACATTTGCACCTCTATAAACTTCCCTGAGGTTCTATCTGTTGTATTTACCTTTCTCCTTTATATCCTGGAGCACACGTACACTGTCCTGTGATTCTGTCACATGTTGCTCCATTGTAACACCTACACTGAGCCATACAGTTTCCACCCCACATACCTCCTGGGCAAGGCTCTGAACAAATTGATCCCTAAAAATATTCAAAATTTTTTTTAACTTTTTTATAAGAAAAGTGCTTCAAAAACTTTGTTAACATCTCAGATCTGTATTTAGCGTCTTTTGATGTTGGGATGTATTAGTACTCATCCAAGTCCACGCTGTAGTTTTGTTAGATGTATTTAGCGTCTTTTGATGTTGGGATGTATTAGTACTCTTCTAAGTCCACGCTGTAGTTTTGTTAGATGTATTTAGCGTCTTTTGATGTTGGGATGTATTAGTACTCTTCCAAGTCCACGCTGTAGTTTTGTTAGATGTATTTAGCGTCTTTTGATGTTGGGATGTATTAGTACTCATCCAAGTACACGCTGTAGTTTTGTTAGATGTATTTAACGTCTTTTGATGTTGGGATGTATTAGTACTCTTCTAAGTCCACGCTGTAGTTTTGTTAGATGTATTTAGCGTCTTTTGATGTTGGGATGTATTAATACTCATCCAAGTACACGCTGTAGTTTTGTTAGATGTATTTAACGTCTTTTGATGTTGGGATGTATTAGTACTCTTCCAAGTCCACGCTGTAGTTTTGTTAGATGTATTTAGCGTCTTTTGATGTTGGGATGTATTAGTACTCATCCAAGTCCACACTGTAGTTTTGTTAGATGTATTTAGCGTCTTTTGATGTTGGGATGTATTATTACTCTTGCAAGTCCACGCTGTAGTTTTGTTAGATGTATTTAGCGTCTTTTGATGTTGGGATGTATTAGTACTCTTCTAAGTCCACGCTGTAGTTTTGTTAGATGTATTTAGCGTCTTTTGATGTTGGGATGTATTAGTACTCTTCTAAGTCCACGCTGTAGTTTTGTTAGATGTATTTAGCGTCTTTTGATGTTGGGATGTATTAGTACTCTTCCAAGTCCACGCTGTAGTTTTGTTAGATGTATTTAGCGTCTTTTGATGTTGGGATGTATTAGTACTCATCCAAGTACACGCTGTAGTTTTGTTAGATGTATTTAACGTCTTTTGATGTTGGGATGTATTAGTACTCTTCCAAGTCCACGCTGTAGTTTTGTTACATGTATTTAGTGTCTTTTGATGTTGGGATGTATTAGTACTCTTCTAAGTCCACGCTGTAGTTTTGATGTTGGGATGTATTAATACTCTTCCAAGTCCACGCTGTAGTTTTGTTGTTAGGATGTATTAGTACTCTTCCAAGTCCACGCTGTAGTTTTGTTACATGTATTTAGTGTCTTTTGATGTTGGGATGTATTAATACTCTTCCAAGTCCACGCTGTAGTTTTGATGTTGGGATGTATTAGTACTCTTCCAAGTCCACGCTGTAGTTTTGTTACATGTATTTAGCGTCTTTTGATGTTGGGATGTATTAATACTCTTCCAAGTCCACGCTGTAGTTTTGATGTTGGGATGTATTAGTACTCTTCCAAGTCCACGCTGTAGTTTTGTTAGATGTATTTCTATTTGTATCCATCTGATGAGTTAAGCCTTTTTCAACTGCCTGAGGAGCCTGTTGGTAAATCAGTGGTTGTTGTTGGTTCATGTCTGTCATATTTGTTTTTCATAAATTGTTTTGTTATAAATAGGTCGTTAGTATACTAAATTGAATTGTTTTATATTTTTCATGAACAGATGCCTATAGTTGCTTACAACCACTTATTTGAATTTTGGTGGACAGTTGTCTCATTGGCAATCAGAACACATCTACTTATTTTTATGAAGTTCTCAATGTGTTCATTAATTATCTTTATTCATTAACTGAATGACATAATTTTGTCCTTAGAGGTGAATTCTTACCATCCATCTTCAATATCTAATGACATAAAGACATACATATTTCTTATCCATAGTAGGTAAAAACATAAATATTCATTTCATCTTTAATTAAGTATTGACAAGAATATTGTCTGTCGGGTATGACTATATTCATAAGTAGACAATGAATAAATCATTTGTGTAAAGCCATGAATATTCATAATTCATATGTGTGTAGGACATGAATAATTGTAATTTATTAGTGTGTAGGACATAAATATTCATAATTCATTTGTGTGTAGGACATGAATATTCACAATTCATACAAAGAAGGATCATGATGATGAAGAGTCTTTAGTCATTATTTGTGTCATAAGAATTTTCTTAATGTTTTATCAGGAGGAAATAAATATTCATATTTCATTGTTAGTAGGACATGAATATTCTTAATTTTGTACAAGAGGGGTATGAATATTCATCATATAAGTACTTACAGTCCAGCCTCTTGGACATTTACATTGACCAGCTGATAGAACATAATACTTAATAAATTAGTTATACTCACATTTTTATTATTTACCATGCATTGCTACTTTCCTTTTATTTCACCATTTTCATTAATTTATTTGATTCAGTATTCTCAATTTCAGATTCTTCCAAAAAGCACAAAATAAGCTAATTATCCCTGAATATATGAAACTGCCATGTGTCCAACTATTGCAAACTAAAACCAAAGAGCCAAATTTGAAAAAAAAAATTCCATGATCCTTTAAACAAAGCATTATAGGTATTTCTATTTACGCCATATCAACAGTTTTACGCCCGTAAGAAAATGTACGCCTTGCTTTTTTCAATTTACGCCCGTAAGAAAACGTATGCCTTACTTATTTCAATTTACGCCAGGTTTACTGCTTTTTTCTACGCCCGTAAGGACTACAAATTTACGTTTCCTGCTCCTTTACGCCTGGATCTAGACACGTAACTACCACTTACGCCTGGTTTATGCCTTATTTCCAGGCGTAATACGCCTTATATTTTCGTACGAGTATATACAGGGAACTGGTATTAAAAGTTAACTGGGCCAACACAAATTGATTTTTTAAAATGATTTTTGTACCATATAAAAAAGTGACAACGAATAAAGGTAATAAATACAATTTGTAATGGAAAATGATTGTTTTTTTTTTAATTTCTAGACCCTCAAGCCTCATTAAAGGCAATCATTCTCCTAGTTGTGTTCTTGTAAAAATGGAGGAACATGTGAAGCAGTAACATTAACATGTATCTGTCCTGTGGGTTATATTGGGACAGACTGTACTGAAAGTAGTAAGTTGCTAAAAAAATAAGATAGGTAGGTAGGGAATTCAAGTTTTTTTTAACATTTTCTAACAGTGAGTATTTATGTGCATTGGGGAGCAATATTATGATTTAACAGTATACTTAATTAAAAATGGTAAAAAAAGCTTAGCAATGTTTAGTGTAGGGGGATGGAAATAAGGGTAGGACATTTAGAAAGGGGTACAGAAAACTCGAAGTCACATACTATTATGGTACTTTTATATCAAGAAAAAATAATTGTCATAATTTTTATTTAAACTAAAATTTATTTGAGCCAATGTCTGCCTCAAATGTATTTATTTCTATATAAGCTTCTTCAATGGTTAATATTTCAAGTTTTTTGTCAAACAATAAGAAAAAAAAGCAACAGTACAGAAGCAATGAGGATCCAAAATTCCAAAAAGGTGTACCAAATACGACTACGATAATCTATGCCAGGGATAAGAACATCCTGAGTTTTTCGAAAAAATTCAAAGCTTTGTAAACAGGAAATTTATAAAAATAACCACAAAATTGATATTCATGTCAACACCGAAATGTTGACCACTGGGCTGGTGATACTATCGGGGACGAAACGTCCACCAGCAGTTGCATCGACCCAGTGGTGTAAATAGTTATCAAAGGTACCAGGATTACAATTAAGTACGTCAGACGCGCGTTTCGTCTGCATAGGACTATTCAGTGACGCTCATATCAAAATATTTATAAGGCTAAACAAGTACAAAGTTGAAGAGCAATGAGGGTCCAAAATTCCAAAAAGGTCCCAGGATTATAATTTAGTATATTGGGTATATTGGGTCATATTCCGCATAACGCTGCTATGCATTTAACTTAACTTATATTCAAGCAATTAGTCAGGGCGTTCCTCATGAATGTAACAACAGAACAATGCTCTGGACACACACAATTTATTAAAGGGTTATATGCACTGCATTGATTTGGCCATACATGATATAAATAAGCCTATACAGAAAAGTCCAATGTATTTTCGAACTGATAGATATACATATCAGTGTACAATGATAACAGCCAGTGTAATGTTGAGTGTTGAGCGATCTGGATATAGAATGAAGATGTATATAGAAAAGGTAGGATTTTCTATTGGTAACAAATTTTTCAACTTTATACTTATACGAGGATATATCAACATGTAACATTTAAAAAAAATAATGCCATGGTAAACGGGAAAGGATTTTATTTGAAATACACTTTAGTGTATTTGAGCTTTTGATTTTCCATTTGATTAGGGACTTTCCGTTTTGAATTTTGCTTGGAATTCAGTATGCAAGATCAAACTACGTAAAAGATAGATGGAAGACACCAGAGTGACAGTCAAACTTTCAGATCGATACGCAAAATGTCAACGCCATGGCCAAAAAGAAAATGAAAAACGACATATGATAGATTAGGTCCTACAAATTCGTCGGTTCAGCTATAGTTTTTGACAAAATTCTTTCACATTAATACTACATATTTGAAAATAGTTTGAATGATTTTGAATCTGTTAAAAATTTTGATTTTTCCACCCTATATACCACATTGCCTCACATTCTAATTAAGTAAAAAATTCACTCACCTAATTAAATGGACATTTAAAAAGTCAGAACGTGAATATATATGTACGTCTTTTAGGTCATTTTTTAGTAGCAATAAACAGAAAAACTATGTAAATTGGACATGCTTTGATACAATATCTGTCCTTGAATTTTTACTCGATAACATTGCTTTGGAGATTTCGTATATCGTCAGGATATCGATATTCCAATGGGAACTAACTGTGCACCACGTATTGCGGACCTGTTTTTGTATTGTTATGAGTTACAATTGACGACAAAAATCAACAAAATCCATCGAAACAACATCTGATATACAAATTTAATAATACTTTTAGATATTTGGATGATTTGTTGGCTCTCAATAATGACGACCTCAGTATGTATACTAAAGAAATTTATCCTATTGAACTTACTTCAAACAAAGCTGATACTAACAAAGACCACTGTTCTTTCCTCAATATTGATATCTATATGATTAACCGAAAGCTTAATAGTAAATAAAGACAACAGTAGTATACCACTGTTTGAAAATTTATGATAAAAGAGATGATTTTTGATTTACAATCGTTAATTATCCATTTCTAGATGGTGACGTTCCCTTGCCACCATCTTACTGTGTTTACATATCTCCACTTGTACGATTCGCTCGTGTATGTAACAATGTTTCAGATTTTAACGAGATAATTTTATGTATTACTGAAAAATTATTACAATCCATTTTTTTATGGAAATTTTCTTTATAAAGCACAAAAATGTCAGTATTCACCTGAAAGCTAACAAAACCTTTAAATAGACTTATTAAAAGGGATATCCTAAGTCTATTTAAAGGTTTTGTACGATACTGTTGTCAGGTCATGAAAAAATGCATATTTTGGCGTAACAATTGATTCACTTATTGGGTCTTTGCATCGGAGCTAAACACATGTATTTAAAAACCAGTTGTTGGCATGACACGGGTTATGGTCTTCTCATATAAGTCATATTCATATGATGAAGACATAATCTTTCAATCAGTTTAATTGATGCCTGGAGCTGACATGTCAGTTAACTGCTAGTACTCTGTTGTTATTTATATATTATTGTCATTTCTTTTATTTTCTTTGGTTACATCTTCTGACATCTGACTCGGACATCTATTGAATTGAATTTTGACGTGCGTATTGTTATGCGTTTACTTTCTGCATTGGCTAGAAGTATAGGGGGAGGGTTGAGATCTCACAAACGCATGTTTGCGCCTGTCCCGACTGAGGAGCCTCTGGCCTGTGTTAGTCTTGTACTATTTTTAATTTTAGTGTACAATTTGGAGTTTAGTATGAAGTTCATTATAACTGAACTAGTATATTTGTTTAGGGGCCAACTGAAGGATGCCTCCGGGTCAGGAATTTCTCGCTGCATTATATACCTGTTGATGACCTTCTGATGTTATCTGTTCTATGGTCGGGTTGTTGTCTCTTTAACACATTCCCCATTTCCATTCTCAATTCTTAATTTTATTTAAAAGCATTGTACTCCATCAATGTACCTAACTGAATAACCTTGACAAACATGTTAATCATTTTGAACAAAAAAATAGTAGTAGGGGAAAATATCAATTGCCTTACCTTGGTAGATAGGACTCCAACATTTTAAAATTAAATACAAAAGTTAGATATATTTATTCCTACACGAGGTTCGGATTTAATAGACCCAATATAACCGCGGACATGACTGCGTACTGTTGTTGTCATGGTTATATATTTTCATTTGTGTTTTGTACATAACTCACTAGCTGTCAGTTTTTTCCCTAAACTTCGTTTCATGCTTTAGGCATACAAAACACATTTTCAGGTTATATTTGTATTAACTAGAAAATGTTTCTGTAAGACACCGAATAATCTATTATTAAATGTAAGTCACAGTAATCTAATTGTTGATGTCGTACTAAAAAATACTTTTGTAGGGATATATCACTGTAGGTTTTATAGACAATAACTGTTTAGTGTCTTTAAATATCAGCCGTATTTGTACGAGGCTATGAAACAAGGTGTATGCGAGCTTTTACCGAGCTATAACACTTGTTTCGAGCCGAGTACAAATACAGCTGATATTTAAAGACACTAAACAGTTATTGTCTTTATTCTGCAATTAATTCTGTATATTATATGTGTTTTGAAAGACACAAAAAAATATTTTTTGCATTTATTTTCGATTTGAAATCCCGTGTGGCCCGTATAGTAATACGATACAGTAATCACACATTTAGCTGAAGACGGGTTCGCAAAAAAAAGAATCAATAATAAGATATCGCTCAAGGTGAATAATTATCTATTTTAACATAACAACTATTTTTAACAGTAAAAACAAATAACAAAACATTGTCCAATTTGAAACAAGAGTGTACAAGTTGTCCTACGCTTCAGACTCAATATTCACTAAACCTGCATGCTGAAATTGACATGGTTGTTTTCGTTACACAATCATGTACATTCAAGTTTTGAAATCGATTGTTGTCTTCGTAGAAAAGACTACTGTTTATTTGTGTATGTTATCAGACAAATGGTGTGATTCTTATTTCTCTAAAGAAATATTTGAAAACAAACTGAACGTATAAAAGTAATCGTTAATAGGTATATTTGAATTAGTACGTTCCTTATTTTTAAATACTAGTTGTGTGTACATATTGCTGGTGGGTAATAGGTTCTCACAGTTTTGAAGGATTTGTAACTATGGTGTTGTTTGATAATGCATATTATGCATAATCATGATTTATATATTTTATTCAATACATAATTAAAATATCTCCATTAAACGACTGCTATCTTAGCTAAGCTCACTAAAAAAATGATAATACGTATGTCCGAGTTTTTAAATACGAAAACTGCTTTCTTCAATGAGTATTATTACAATTAGTTCAGCTGCGATAAGCGACAAGCGTGACGTAAAATAGGCAGTAGGAAATGTTCTAGTTTGTTGTTGTTTCTTCTTTTTTGGCTCATTGAACGTTTTACTATTCATGTTGTTTGATCTGGAAACCAAGGACTTTGTATGTTTAAATACTTGTATTATCCAAAAAATAGCATTCCGTCATTATTTAAAATCCTCATAAACTATTTCTTCCATTTTGATCCATGTCAAAGCGATTACACCACTCGATAAAAATGGATCCTGATTGTTTGTATTCAACTAATCGGCGCTGGTTAGCGATATTTAGTGTACTTAAGTACTGGATGCACTAAATTTGAGTCGGGCAGTACTTATCGACAGTTGTTTAAAGAATGTCTATTTTAATTAACCTGCTTCTTGTCTACATATTTATCTGTAATGTATTTCAGCCAATCAAATTGAAGTATTATGTTCACACAACTGGATACCGCCTACAATTTTGATTATTGTAAGTAAACGCTGCATGCAGTCAAGTGCTAATATTATAAGTATTAAACAAATTATAAAGTATCATGCAATGCCTGGTTTAGAAATGTTGTTTTCTTTGAAGTTGTATGGCATCACGTTGTTATATTTTACTTTGATTTTTTGGAATTGCGTGAAATTAGTTTATGTTTTTTTTAAACTGTGTCTTCTTTCATCTAACCTGGAACATTCTGACTAAATATATTACTCTTAGATGTTGTTAAGGAAGTTTAAAGCGTTTAAAGGGTTTAGTTTCGAAAGTACACGAAAGAATATTTGTAAGAGCTAAACATTGTGTAAGAAAATGCATAATTACACCATAGATATAGTAGCCATTATATCTATGATTTCACTAACTCATATTACAAATGAACCTTTAGCGAGCAAATTCATTTGAAGAAACTTTATAAGTCAAATAGGCTATAATTACACCATAGATATAGTAGCTATAACTATTTTTGAGTGGTTGTGTTTTTGCTATTTTTGCTAACAGATTTCAGGTCAGATTGGACATTTGAGGATACAAGTTTGAATACACTGAACACCATTTTGTTTACCTAAAAAGAATATGCACTTACTTATATAATTGAAGAACAACAATTAAGTAAAAATAAAGAGGGGATTTGATTTTGTTTTCATCAGACATTTGTCAGATGGACACACAATCAAAACAAATTATTTCTTTCTTCCAAAGTCGAATGAGGTCAATGCTGCGACAGCTCATTTATTTATTGTTATTCCCTTTATAGTTTTTTTTTTTTGTCTTTCTTCATGGTGCCATACACCTCCCCTTTAAGTTAAATGGTAGTTCCTTAATTGCGTCATATGACAGTTTTGAATATTTACTCAAATTTGACATATGACGTCATGCTAGCAAAAATCAATCCCACAAATAAAATTTGAATTTTTATGTAACCTTGCTTACAACCGTTTACAAGAAAATCGAAAATATGATGTATTGATTTTTTTTCTAAATACGTATTATCATTCTAATGATTTCCTAAAATTATTATGTCCTCAAAACTACTAGTACAGCATATAGTTTTTATTATTGATATATTGTCGCAAATAGATTTAAAAAAACAAAACGATCTGCAATATTTAAAGGGTCAACTACAAGATAATAAGACCGTACAGAACTAATTGTTACTTTGTTTTCGTCCTGAACATGCATAATTTTTTATTAGTTTGTATTGGCCGGATTTGAACTAGCTGCCAGTTACTGCGAGTACTCTTGGATATTTACTAAGTGTCTTTTGTGTTGTATTGATATTCAAATACCCAGCCATGCACGAACACTTTGTGTTTTTGTTAGATGTATTTCTGCTGTGTATCGATCTCATGAGTTAAGCCCTTTTCAACTGATTTTTATAGTTTGTTCGTTTGTTATACTATTATACCACTGTCTTAGGTTAAGTGAATACATCCATATGTAAAGGTTTGTGCTGGTAAACTAGTTTAACAAGCAACATTCTATGTATGCCTGTCCCAAGTCTAGAGCCTACTATTGAGTGGTTGTCCTTTTTTGCTGTTTCTCGTATTTCTTTTTTCGTTTATTGGTTTGTGTAGTTTGCTCTTGGTTTGTGTCGGTACACTGTCCAAGTAAGGTGAGGGTTGGCATCTTTAAACTAGTTTAGCTCCGTTACACTCTGTATGTACCCTTCCCAATTCAGAAGCCTGTAATACAGTGGTTGTCGTTTGTTTTTCGTTCTTTATTGTGTACTTAAATTAGACCGTTTTTTCGTATGAATTAAAATTGAGAATGGAAATGGGGAATGTGTCAAAGAGACAACAACCCGACCAAATAAAAAAAACAACAGCAGAGGGTCACCAACAGGTCTTCAATGTAGCGAGAAATTCCCGCACCCGGCGGCGTCCTTCAGCTGGCCCCTAAACAAATATATACTAGTCCAGTGATAATGAACACCATACTAATTTCCAAATTGTACACAAGAAACTAAAATTAAAATAATACAAGACTAAGAAAGGCCAGAGGCTCCTAATTTGGGACAGGCGTAAAAATGCGGCGGGGTTAAACATGTTTGTGAGATCTCAACCCTCCCCATATACATCTAACCAATGTAGAAAAGTAAACGCATAACAATACGCTCATTAAAATTCAGTTCAAGAGAAGTCCGAGTCTGATGTCAGAAGATGTAACCAAAGAAAATAAACAAAATGACAATAATACATAAATAACAACAGACTACTAGCAGTTAACTGACATGCCAGCTCCAGACTTTAATTAAACTGACTGAAAGATTATGATTTCATCATATGAATTGTTGTACATTTTGTCATTTTGGGGCCTTTTATAGCTAACTATATGGTATGGGTTTTGCTCATTATTGAATACCGATAGCTGTCAACTTCTTTTTCATTTGGTCTCTGGTGGAGAGTTGTCTCATTGATAATTATACCACATCTTGTTATCTTTCTATGAATTATTTGCCACTTGACTTAAAGTAATCGTAACATGCTTTAATTTTAATCAAGAAAATTGAATTTCGAACATTGACTTATATTCATGATCCTTGAAAATATGAATAGACAACACAATCTATATTTTTATATGTCAGAAAGTCGAAGGTTTGGGTTCTTCATACCTTGTATTGTGATCCCCTATTTTGCGACCTTTTGATCTGTCTTGTGGCCACTTTCCTTGGTCAAAAATTCATTATTCAACTAAAAACCCACAGCAATGGGATAACTATTCACATATCTAGTAAATGCAATATTTGCAAATTCTACATGTTCTTCAGACAGTTTTCTTCTAACCTCGATCTTATTTCATAGATCATAAGGCACGGATCATTTCTCTTAAGGAGGCATTTTATTTTCAGGGCAAACAATTATTTTCACCTTAAATCAAAGTCAAACAAATATTTTCAATAACATACATGAAAAACTTATTTTCACTTACCTTCTGCATACATTTCTTTCTTCAAGACATGTATAATTAAACGATTTGTTCAAACCCATGTCCATCCCAACCCAAATTGCGCATACAGATACATACACACACACGCACACGTGAAATACTATATATTCATTTTGAAAAATATAAATTTCAAAAAACTTAAACCTGTTAGGGGATGGACGAACATACAGAAAATGGGGATTGATATTTTAGAAAAGGAAACCTATTCGTAACTGACATTATATTTTAAAAATCTATGTAAAATACAGGAATGAAATTACGAACTAGATATCGATTAATCAGTACAATTAATTCTGTTATTAATGAAAAAGACGAACTGCGTTTTAGCGGAATAAACGGTTAGAATAGTCCTATATTTCTTATTTAAATATCTCAAATTAAATAAAATACATGTCTTATATAAATACTGATCCTAAAATTTCTCCATAAACTATGAAATACATTTATACATATACTTATCCACACATTTTCAAATCATAGCACATCATAGTCATATATACATTCTGTCCTAAGTCAGGAGCCTGAAATTCAGTGCGGGTTGTTGTTTGTTGCTGTATATCGTTTATTATTTTGATCATAAATCAGGCCGTTTGTTTTCTGGTTTGAATTATTTTATGTAGGGGCCTAATGTAGCGTACTATGCGGTATGAGTTTTGCTCATTGTTGAAGGCCGTACTGATACCTCAGTTGTCTGGTAGAGAGTTGTTTCGTTAGGAATCATACCACCAATTTTTATTTTTAATTGATCCTTAATTTTTTCTATTAAACAATAAGACATCGTCGTTCGGGGCTACTAAAACGAATGAAATCTCTCCTTTATTCATGGATAGATAACCCATAAAAATGCACCGTAAAATAACTGGTAATTTCCTCTTGTTTTCAAATCGGTTTTCGTGGACTCTTGCACTGATTCATTATGCTATTTTGTTCTCTCAAATTTCCCACACTGTTAACTGTATCAGGCTCAAGCAGACATCAAAAAGAAAGAGAGACTTTTAATTGGTAATGACTAAATCAAAGATAGAAAACATTGAAGAACAGGGAGGAAAGTTACATTTAGTAAGTGTGCTTGGAACACAGTGGCTTGGAATAAGACACCATTACGGATTTTCTTTAACGATGTTAAGAGAAAGACATCGGCGAGGAAAGAATGGTTCTGGTAACAATATTGAAAGGTTGTCTTTGTGCTATCGTAAACTATGACTTACGCGAACTTTAAAAAAATGTCTTTGTACTGGCCCCTGGTCGATTGTATGGCAAATGCAATACAATGGAAACTATCTTTGAACATATTATAATAACATTAGTTTCTGGCTTGCTAGCTGAATACTTTTTTCTTTTTATTTTCTTCAGAGTTGTTTATATCACCTCGGTATTATCATGGCAGCGATCTCGCCGTGAGTTAGTTCGAGAGGCTATTGGTTTATCCTATAGAGAGTCGCGCAAGATTTGAAAAAAATAGCTGTTTAGTGCTTTTCTTTCAAAAAGTCAAAATATATCAAGTTAACAAATTCTGCTGATTTTTGAGTATTAAAGAGTCTATACATATACCTAAATAATTGCTTAACAAGTTGTAATATTTCAATAAAATCAAAACACTTTTACTTTTGAAGGCATCCTCATCAAAAAATTGAATAGTCACATGTTTTTTGTAACGACAAATTAAATAAATACTTATTTTACGAAATTTTTCAGGTAAAATAAATGTTGATTAATGTTGTAATGTATTGAAGTTGTGTCTGAAAAAAACAAGGTTCGTATAAGGCATTGTGTTAAGTTTTCCTTGAGTATTTAGGCGAGTTCATACTAAATCTAATTAAAAGATAGATCTCTGATTTTGTTACACAACATATGATAAATTTGGAAGGGGTATAACAAAAATTGGCAAGTAACACACTGTCCACACTTAGGACTATATTCGTGCACGTTAGCGATGTCACAAGGTGTAATAATCTCAGATCTATAATCCGTGTCTTTGTTGTTGTGAGAGATGTATCAATACCCTTCCACGTCTTGTCTGTGTTTTTGTTGAAAACATCTTTTTTTTATCGATCTTGGAGCTTGCAATTCAGCTTTTGTTGTTGGTTCATGTGTGTAAATTGTTTTGTTATAGTTAGACCCTTAATTTTCTTAATTTAATTGTTTCGTGTTTTTTATTGGGCGGCCTTTTGTAGCCGACTATACAGTATAGAATTTTTCATTGTTAAATGCTATACGGGTGCATTAGTTTCGCCAGTTTTTTGTTTCTTTAGCAATGGCATTGTCAGTTATTTTTGATCTCGGAGTTTGAATGTGCCTTTGGTATCTTTTATCCCTCTTATATATATAACTTGTTAAACTATTTTATGACTCTGTATTCTAAGGTCCTGTCATGTTTAAAAAAACATAATATGTTAAGTTTGAAACTCAATTATTTCATAGTAGGAGTTCATTCACAACGGAGGTTCATATAAAGTTAATGCATAACTCGTTTACATGTTCCATATCAGTTTTACTAGTTTGAATAGTCTACGACTCTAACTCACAATTGGTGAAATATTATGGTAATGGGTCTGCAATTCAGTTTAAAATCCTGATACATATATTTATTAATGTATAGATTGATCGAACAACCTAAAGCACTAATTTACCATGATAACCTCAAAATCATAATTATTATTGTTTTATGTGTACTTGTGTCATTACTAATGCTTAAATTTAGAGAAATGATTTTGGAAAGTTTATGAATATAAGTTTTGAAGTAAAACAATGCCTAGAGTAGAGACTACATGCGTAGACACATAAAGTAAAAGGAAACAAAGGTGTACCACAACCTTAAACATTTCAGTCAGCATGCTAATTAAAACAAAGGACACATGGGTACAGCTTTCTTAATGAATGCTAGTACAGAACATTAAAGTGTTATTTTGTATTATACAATGTACTTTGTAATTAAACATTTATAAATCAAATAAGAAAGACATGGTGTATATCCTACTGTTTGCATTTGCTAAAGAAGAGAAAAAGGGATCCTGCGACGGAGTTTTAATTTTCCGAAAGTATCACCAGCCCACTATCATTGTAGTATGAATTCATATGTAGAAATATGAAAAATTCACTAAATTTTATTTCCCGAAAAAGGTATATTGTTATAACAAAACACATGCTGGTATATCATTATACATTAAGGTATTTGACAAAAGATTTTATCTAGTAGTAAATTGTTTAAAATATATTATTTATAAAGATGCAATTTCACCAATTGTTTGACCATTAAACACGGCGTTATGTTTACATGAACAATCTAAAAGTGAGTAACCAGTGTTCATGAAGAAAAGGGTAGGCGGGGTTACTCCCTGATGTTATTATTCAATATATACAGCGGAGCATTTTTTTTTATAGTTTTTATGGGGATAGGAAGTTTTGTTCCTGTATGCACAGTACAACAGGAAAAAAGTAAGTCATACCTTGCATACAAACAAGTTTATGACAACATGAGTAAGAGAGAACAGTCTCATGTTCTAATAGATGACCAACAACACGGTAAATGAAAATTCTGCTTGCAAAGGAAAGTCCTGTTTTTTTTTCTCTTGAAAATCAAATGATCATTACTTAAGGTGTTTGGTAAACAACACACCTACCTGATATAGACTCGAAGATCTGCACATACTTAATATATGAAAATCATTGTTGTCACTCCTTTTTTCAAGAAATAATCTTGAAATGATTTCCGGTAATGTAACGCTTAGAGGTCGTTCAGCGGAATACCGCCACCTTGAATTGTACAATCACAGTAGGTAATCGGTCTAGTTCTTTGCCAAATCTGCAAATTTGTCTCAAAAATGTATTTTTTTTGCAAAAATGTATTTTTCATGAACAATCTAAGCAAATGATTGCAATTTTGAACGACTCGTACCTTGAAAAATCGCGCGGTGATCTGTACTTTTTATCATTATTTTAAAAAAACATAGTAAAATCTTCATCTTGGCAAAGTATAAAAACGTTCTGTCATTTTTTTCTATCCCCCTAAATTACCTTCAGACATATTATGGTCGCGAATCCCTCTTTGTGCTTCATTCACAGACGACGACACATATCTGAATAATCTTTATTTAACGAAGGATCTCTCAAAAAAGAAGAAATACTTATAAAACAATATATTTCCTTTTTTCACAAAATACATCATACGTTTCCTGATCCTTTTATAATGCAAACAAGTGTAAAACTGATTCGCTAGCTACTAAAATGAAGATTGTGTTTTATTTTTTTTGATCTGAACTTTCAGTATTCATGTTTGATTATTATGGAACATCTCGGTTTGTCAACTCTCACCAAAACGGAAATTGCAAATAAAAAATTCGTACATAACATTTTTCAATTACAACACTCTGAACCTTTATTTTCGATTAAAAAAGAGTACTGATAATACTCAGAATAATTTTTATTCCAATAACGACAAGATGTTGACTTTTCGTTCAATTTTTCGATATTTTAATGATTTCACTTTTGGCGATATCGTTTCGCAGCTTTCTGTGCAGTAGTCGCGAGCATTTGAACACTATAATTGCGATCGGTAACTCATTTTTGTTCTAAAACAATATGTATCTTTAATTTGATTCAATTCCAACACCTCTCGGTATTATAAACAATTGCAACAATTACAATATCTAAACATTAAATAATTGTTTAGTTTTTTGACTTTTCGTTTTTTTTATGTTGTTTTTTTTTGGGGGGGTGGGGGGGCGGATGCCAATCATATAATATTCCAGTATTTTAAGAATTCCGCACTTTACCCTGAAATGTAAATGAGATTTATATAACTCTACATTCTTAAGAATTAGATGAATTAGATAAATACATTGCATTTCGGAAACAATATTTTGTTTGATAAAATAATACAAACGAAAATTGAAACTTGTTTTTTGGTTTAAACTTATACTTTGAAAATAAAAAAAAGCTTGTAATA
Organism: Mytilus galloprovincialis; assembly: GCA_037788925.1. Taxonomy (NCBI): domain Eukaryota; kingdom Metazoa; phylum Mollusca; class Bivalvia; order Mytilida; family Mytilidae; genus Mytilus; species Mytilus galloprovincialis. The sequence continues at coordinate 85,181,336 of CM075338.1, forward strand.
GCAATTTACATTCTGACTGTTTGACTTTTAACAGAAATTTTTTATCGCTTATATGGGGAAAAGACCAAAAAGAAAAATATAATTGATTGCTAGGTTTAAATTGTAATACAGGATAATATGGATATACAACATATAACTGTTCATCTCGAGCAACCAGATGACTGTTATTAATTGTCATTCCAGAGGCACGATTTTCACAAAACGGAATTGATATATTTCAGTTTAATGTTAAAAATGTCTTTCAAAATTGACGGAATACAACATGTACAACATTTATTCTACCACACCTACAATATCATTTATAATACTATGATAAATACAATTGAAATTTGAACTATATACACACTCGCTGAATGATTTTAAAGGGTCGTTATCAGATGGTGTTATATTGTGAATAGTACTAGATTACTAATATAACTCAACAAACCTACATATTGAACTAGCAAACACATTTAACATCAATGTCTGTTATAACCAACCTGCTCAGGATAATCGTATCAGTTTAAATGTATCTCCTGACACAACATTGTATGTACATACATCTCGTGATATGAATTGATTAACCATACCTTTAACATTGATAAACGTCCGTCTTAGAGTCAGTACACATTGTATAACGAATTCAGATAGTGGTGATGGTAAGGTCTTGTGTATGTATTGTACTGCTACGATGTACTATTATCCAGTAAGCAATGTTGTACGACATTGACTTTTTCGTATGGTTATATTTTCATGTAGCAAACACAACAAAGTTGATTTACGTAAAAGAACGTATTATCCCTGCCATGAAAAATGTCGAGCAAAAACAGTCAATGGCATAGAAGTGCATTATGATTTGCAATTTCGCGCAATTCCTGACGAATCTCGAAACTATGGAGAATTATCGTGACATATACCTTTTCAGCATTACCGTGTTTATTGACATCTTCCTACATGTACCAGTTAAAATTAAACAATAAAAGACTCATCAATGAACTGTCGCTTATCCACATAATACTGCCAATTTCTTTATAGTATATTATATTCCCAGATTTTATTTAAAGCAAAATTCTTTAGGAAACCAAAAATAAATCCACATATGGCTGAAACAAAAACGACCGGTATAATCACAGATAGTTTGAAAATTTTGATAGCGCAGACGCGACTTTAGGCAAAATAAGAACACCAAACGACCATCAACCTTGGCAAAAACTTGTATTGCATAGGACAGTATGGCATACAATTCATAATGCATTATCTGCAAATGGATTATTATATAAAAAGTAAAATCACAAAAATACAGAACCTAGAGGAAGATCAATTGGGAAAGTCCAAAATCACATGGCAAAATCAAATAACAAAACGCATCAAAAACGAATGGACAAAAACTGTCATATTCCTGACTTGGTACAGGCATTTTCAAATGTAGAAAATTGTAGTTTAAACCTGGTTCTATAGCGCTAACCCTCTCACTTTAATGACAGTCTCATCAATTTCCGATATTTTTACATTGATGCGTTAAATAAACAGACACAATAAATATAATAGTCAAAATATGGGTACATCAGTCATCATCGTTTAACAATTTTAAAAGGAACAATTTAACAGAACACAAAAACATCTACTATCTACGAACACATTTATTGAGTGTCTGACGTCAGAAAATTTTATACGTCACATACAAAACAAACCACAAAAAAATGAAAGCCAATACAAACATATTGACGAGATGTATAAGTACCGAGCCACGTGAAACGGATATCACATGAAACCATTCAACAGTAAAAGTAATATTAATAATAGAACAAAGACAAATGAAAGAACTATATAACACGTTGTTAAGATGATAAACAACATCAGTACGAAGAATCTATACATCAAGACCATCGTGTATTATTTGAGAAGTTGATACGGAATATTTATCAACAAGGTCTTGGTACCTTCCGATGAACTTTTTTTAGAAAAAGAACGAGACGTTCTTTGACATACCCCTGTTTCATCAACTTTCTACTCAGACACTGATGACGTATTACAAAGTCTGAGTAGGAGCTGCAAGCTCTTGAATATCGAATAAGTTGGGAAATATATATCCCATATGCAGGTGAAGTTGGTATATTGCTACTAAGGTGGGGGAAATTTATGATTTCAAAATTAAAATCGTCTCGTTTGTCATAGATTCTGGTACTGAGATGACTGTGTAAGTCAAATTCGAGATATAAGTCTAAAAATGAGGCGGAGGAAGCCGTGTCTGTTGTTTCTTTAATATCTAGTTCTGGGGGATATATTAATGGAACCCAATCAGAAAAGTTCGGATTGTTTATGGAAAGCACATCATCAATATATCTGAAAGTGAAATTAAATAATCTGGCTTCTTTGATTCTCTTGTTTTTTACAAGTGTCTGGAGGAACTCCGATTCATATGAAAATAAGAAGAGGTCGGCAAGAAGAGGCGCACAGTTTGTTCCCATAGGAATGCCTACAATTTGTTGGAAAAGTCTACCTCCAAACTCAACAAACATGTTGTCGATAAGAAACTTCAGCATACTGACCACTTGTTCTTCTGTGTAGCATATTTTACCCTTTTGTTTGTCACTATTTACAAAATATGCCTTATGAAATCCCAAAGTAATAAATTTATAGCGTATGCTACCATTTTTATGTTGAAAAGCATTGTGGATTTTTTCTTTTAGGCGATTTGTCAATTTCACATGGGGAATGGTGGTATACAAGGTTGAAAAATCAAAAGTTTTGATGGAACTAATTTCAGAAAAAGACCGAGATTTAAAATTGTCTAGAAGTTCTTTAGAATTTCTAAGAATCCACATATGGTTAATACCACTACGCGAGTAAACAGTTTCACAGTATTTCTGAAGACCCTCTTTCACTGCGGACAGAATTTTAGTCAATCTAATGGACAATTCTTTAGTAGAACATGAAGATGAGCCAGCAATATACCATTGTTTGTAAGGAATTTTATGAAGCTTTGGTATCCAATACAAACAAGGTAAGTCCTCCGATTTGGTGTTCAATGCAATGTTTATTGAAGCCATGAAGGACTTATGATTTGCTAAAATCTCATCCTTGTCAAATGATATGTCTTTGTATGTGGGATTACCTGAGTGCTCCTTTATACCCAATTCTTTTACAAGCATTCGTAGTAATACGATTTACATACCAAGACAATATTATTTGAAGCTTTGTCCGCAGGAACAACAACATTCTTATCATGAAGAGTTGATAGACATTTCATGGCCTCTTTGTCTCTGAAAACGGACTTTGGTCGATCGTTCACACAGTTTTTCAACTTGTGAACGCGACGCTTTATCAGAGACCTGATAGTTTTAACCCATTCTGACAAAGTGTCCAGTTCAACTTCTTCTCGCTTAGCCCATGCTCTGGCGTAGTCCTCAATGGAATCCAGAATTATTTTGAAGTTATGGTTCCAATTGATGTGTTGGGGTTCTCTAAACTTAGGACCATGAGAAATCACCTTTCGGAGATTTTCATGTTGAATTATGTTTAGATCCCCAGTTATAACATGACCAGAGGGGCTCTAATTATAAGGCGAGTGGGAACAGTCACATGTCGGAGGTTGTTTTAGGTATTGTTCTAAGTCAAGGTCCTGTAATGCTTGTTTATAGTTAAATATTTTAGGTGCAATGGTTTTGGTGTAACTGTAGGATACAATAGGAACAGACTGATTTTGAAAATAAATAGGAATTTTAGATGTTACCTCCTTGTGATGTAGAACGTTGCATCAATTCCTCTATTGGCAAAATCAACAGGAAGGAATCTCCGCTTTTCCTCATGTAAAGGTTCCGATCTTACTGGTTTGAAAAGACGGAAAAGAGCTACATCACAAATTATACTGACTAGTCTGTATGTTGCAGAAAATGTATTGGTGCCTCCTTTGTCAAGTGCATAATCTCTCAAACGTTTTAGAAAATTAACTGGCAGTGAAAAGAGAATAGTTCTTATGTAATGTAACCCTAGTGGATGATGAAGATGTGAAAGAAGGTCATCAAAGCTCCCAGATGGTGATCTAGATTTGGAAGACTTTTTTACATTAGGCCGATGGTAATGTTTTTGCCCATGACTACGTTGTTGTCGTAAAGTAGTATTAAATAAACTCATTACATTAACATCACTGCAGGCAGGACTTGACAAATTTCCTACTCCTTTAATATTGTCATTGCAACCATATGGCATTGCAGTCCCCAACTCCCTTATCCAGAAATTTTCTCTATCTTTGCGGAAAGGAGTACTTAGTACAGGGCTATTTGTGTGGTGATACATTTTCTCAATGATGCGTACTTTCATAGATAAAGAAGGATCATGGTCCGGTTGATTAAAATGGTTATAAAGAACCCTAAATTTAGGATCTTTATTATCAGACCGGTGTTGATTCATTCTTTTACGCAAAGTTTGACGAGTTTCATCAACATAAAGAAGTCCACACAAAGTACATTCGATTCCGTACACGACATTGTCCAAGGAACAGTCCATAGGCTCGAAAGATTTAGTATAATATGTTTTAGATGTTAACTTACTAGTAAAATCAGGAGTCGTGATTAACATATCACAAGTCTTACACGTGCTCCTTTTACCTTTTTTATGTTTACAAGAAGAAATGATAGGTGTTGATTCACTTGTAGCAGGTGTATTTAAACAGGCGAAAATATTGACGCAACATGGCTTTAATTTATGAAAGGTATCTGAATTTTTGAAATAATAATTACCTTCTGGCTGAACATAAGTCAAATCAGGGGTATCCCGGAGGATATTCCGTGGAACACAAATATCAAATGCTACAGTGTTCCGTGCAGCAAAAGAGGACTTTGGTTACCCGGGCGACGTCCCAGCCGGTTTGTTCTTCGTATATTTTGTATTCATCATGCATAAAGCTACCAAGTTAATGATGCCCTCGGGGAATATTCCACCAGCAGTAAAGTTTCTTCTAGGAAGAAACTTGACATCGACTATATAATTAACACATTGCTGAAAGGGTGATAGAGCAGATTGTTACTCCGAGAAAACATAGTAAACCGCTCTATCACCCTTTAAGCTATGCAATTAATTTATTATACTGAATGTCCTATCTGATTATTGCATTTACAGATAAATATTATTTCAAAGTAATTTCTATGACGTCATGAACAACGTTACGGGTAATATGAAAATCAACAGAGATGGGTTTTTTTGATCATGAATCAAAAAAATGAATCTGAGCCAAATTGATAACATTAGCTTTGTCTTTAATAATATGATGTAAATTTTATTCATTGTCCTTTAAATAATTGTGATTGGTCTACACGAGAGGGTGACATTAAAAAAGATTGTCACCCGCTCAGCCATGTGATAGAGTAGATTAACACCCTTGTATTAGCCACGGATTTGGCTATACTTTGGACCTTTTTGATTATCCTCTCTTCTTTCATTTCCACCCAAAACAATCTAAGAAATGAGTGAGGAAGGGAAAGAAAAAAAAATTAAGGAAAAATACACTCTAATTAAAATGAACTATATTCGTGGACAACGAAAAGCGGGGTCATTAATTGTGGTCTTGGGCCTACATAGCAGTTTGAGATGCCTGTATAACCATTGTGATCATGATATGCTAACAACGCATCTTGTCTTAGACATTTCGGTAAAACCAATTGTTCAATCATGCTTTAAGCTTTAAGTATCCCTTTCGTTCTCGACCAATGTAAATGAATCAACTCACCTGATTGACTTAATCTATAGTGGTCTCGTTCATAACATATGTTGCGAGCCTCTCTTTGATTTTCGGGCAACTCGCCCGTTTCAAGGTATTTTATCAATGGGATCAACTGATCACATTCTCTTTGCATTTTTAAAATATCTGATACATCATTCAGATCAACCTCATTATTTTCAATAGCTGCAATTATTGGCTTTTCATTTGCATACTCGAACTTAATTTCAGTTTTGATCTTATTTTCCAAAAAACTGTTTACAATTTTGATGTATTTCATCTTCAATTTCTTTATATGGAATTCTCGACAAAGCATCCTCATTTGTATTCTTTTTACCTTCTTTATAAATAATTTCAAAATCATAATTTTGCAATTCAAGAGCCAATCTACCTAGACGTGAGTTAGTAACTTTGGATTTGTGTAACCAAACTAAAGCTTGATGATCAGTATACACTTTGAATCTAGCATGAGACAAAAAAACTTTGTTTTTAGTGATACCTTCAAGAACTGCTAAGCATTCTTTTTCAGTAATAGTTCAGTTTAATTCATTGTTTCTCAAAGCACGACCACTGTATGATATTACTCTTTCTTTACCATTTTCATCTAACTGACCTAGAATATAGCCAATGGCTGAGCCTGGTGCATTGCCAGTCAAAATAAATGGTTTTGACATATCTGGGTCCAACAAAACAGGAGAAGTTGTCAAAGCTTGTTTAAGATTTTCAAACGAAATTTGGCATTTATCAGTCCAAACATATTCTTTGTCTTTTTGTTAAAGATTATTTAATGGAACTGTGATTTTAGCATAGTCCTTTACAAAGCGTCTATAGTAATTACACAGACATAAGAATTGTCTGACCTCGTGCTGATTTTTAAGCCTCGGATAGTTTTTCACTATAGTAAGTTTGGAATCATCTACCTTGACACCGTCTTTTGAAATAATGTGACCTAGATAACCGACTTTCTTAACAGCAAATTAACATTTTTGTGGCTTGAGAGTAAAATTTGCTTTACGTAACCTAGCAAATACTTCTTCAAGATGTTGCAGATGTTCTTCAAATGTTTTACTGAAAATCAAAATATCATCAATATACGCAAGTATATATTTCCAGTGCAATCCTTTTGATATTTGTGACATGACCTGAGAAAAAGCTATACTGCTATTACGTAGACCGTAAGGCATTCTATTCCAATCATAGATTCCAGAATGAGCTGCTTTTTGTTTAGAATTTTGGTGCAATGGCACCTGCCAAAGTAATGAAAATAAATCAATAGAACTTAATATATGTGGTTGCATTTCTTCCATAGTATCAAAGACATCATGCATGTTTCCAAGCGTAGCATGAATCGGGGAAGTAAAAGCATTTACCCTTCTATAATTAACGCAAAATCGCCAACTGTTGTCTTACTTACGAGTGAGACAAACGGGGCTATGCCAAATAGAATTAGAAGGCTCAATAATTTTGAAAGCTTGATGATCAGTATACACTTTGAATCTAGCATGAGACAAATAAACTTTGTTTTTAGTGATACCTTCAAGAACTGCTAAGCATTCTTTTTCAGTAATAGTTCAGTTTAATTCATTGTTTCTCAAAGCACGACCACTGTATGATATTACTCTTTCTTTACCATTTTCATCTAACTGACCTAGAATATAGCCAATGGCTGAGCCTGGTGCATTGCCAGTCAAAATAAATGGTTTTGACATATCTGGGTCCAACAAAACAGGAGAAGTTGTCAAAGCTTGTTTAAGATTTTCAAACGAAATTTGGCATTTATCAGTCCAAACATATTCTTTGTCTTTTTGTTAAAGATTATTTAATGGAACTGTGATTTTAGCATAGTCCTTTACAAAGCGTCTATAGTAATTACACAGACATAAGAATTGTCTGACCTCGTGCTGATTTTTAAGCCTCGGATAGTTTTTCACTATAGTAAGTTTGGAATCATCTACCTTGACACCGTCTTTTGAAATAATGTGACCTAGATAACCGACTTTCTTAACAGCAAATTAACATTTTTGTGGCTTGAGAGTAAAATTTGCTTTACGTAACCTAGCAAATACTTCTTCAAGATGTTGCAGATGTTCTTCAAATGTTTTACTGAAAATCAAAATATCATCAATATACGCAAGTATATATTTCCAGTGCAATCCTTTTGATATTTGTGACATGACCTGAGAAAAAGCTATACTGCTATTACGTAGACCGTAAGGCATTCTATTCCAATCATAGATTCCAGAATGAGCTGCTTTTTGTTTAGAATTTTGGTGCAATGGCACCTGCCAAAATAATGAAAATAAATCAATAGAACTTAATATATGTGGTTGCATTTCTTCCATAGTATCAAAGACATCATGCATGTTTCCAAGCGTAGCATGAATCGGGGAAGTAAAAGCATTTACCCTTCTGTAATAAACGCAAAATCGCCAACTGTTGTCTTACTTACGAGTGAGACAAACGGGGCTATGCCAAATAGAATTAGAAGGCTCAATAATTTTGTACTTCAACATCTCCTCAACTTGTCTTTCAATTTCTGTTCTAATATTGGGTGCAGCTCTATGTGGGGGTTAACTTACAGGAGGGTTGTTCCCTGTGTCAATTTCATGAAAGTGTACATCTGTCATGCCAATTTCAGACAAGTCTGTTGCAAGTACATTCCTATTTTTATCAACAAATTTTCTTCATTTATCCTTTTGCTCAATTGTTAAGTCTGCTTCAGAAAGATCAATGTTTAAATTTTGATTTTGCTTTTTATGACCCTTTTCAATGTTATTAATATGAAATTTATCAGTTTTATCAGACAAATTTTGAATAGAGTTGGGTTGAATTTCTGATATCAAAGCAACACTTTCATTTCTTTTAAGCACCACTTTATCTTCATACTGGGTTTATAACTTGCATTACTGCTGGTTGGGTTAAAGGCGACACAAGACAAGCAGCACCTACAAAGCTTTTATTTTGCAAAGACTGGCTGGGTTCAAGTATTATTTGCTTCCCTATATATTGTTTAGGAATTTTAACAGGAATAATGCCCATTTTTCTAGCTGGAAGCTCAATGTGCTTTAGAGTTTTAGCTTCATTTTGTCTAGTACTTTTGAATGCGATCTGTGCAATTCCATCATGCAAGTTTAAAGTTTTAGTAGGATAATTAATGTTAGCTTTATTATGTTCCAAAAAGTCGTTTCCAATTATTAAAGAGTGTTGAATTTGATCAATTATGTAAAAATTCTGGTAAACAACTGGCTCTTTATCAAATTTAAGTGGAAGTTTTTCTTGTCCTTTGACAGAAATTCCTTCGCCGCCTACACCATACACATTGTTTATCCTTGACAAGTTTACTTTTATTTTGGTTTTATTTAGTTTATTAAATAAGTAACTTGTAATACAGGATACAGCAGCTCCTATATCAATCAATCCTTTGGTTTTAATTCCTATTATATCAACATTTACAGTGTTTCCTTCGATATTAGTCATTAAATTTATATAAATGTTTTCTCTCTTTTTCTTGTGTGGTTTCTGTCTACTTTTAAAGCTTTTATTTTTGACCACATTTCTATAAGATTTAGTGAAACAAACTCTTGCTAATTGTCCTAACTTTTTACAATTTCTTTATTTCTTGCTTTACATTGATGGTTTTTATGGTAATATGACATATCACAATATTTACATACATGATTTTGCTTTGTTATAATATTGACTTTGTTATTTCTATACTCACTCATCTGTGGCATCTGTTCTTTAATTTTTGAATTTAATGTTTCTATTTTCTCAGTTATTTCATCTAGATCTTTATTTTGCTTTATTACATTTAAATTTGAACAATAAGGATCTTTAATTGTTTTACGTACGTTAGCACATTTGTCAGCTATTATTGCCTCTTGCTTTAATTCATTTAGATTTTTCGGGTTACTCAAAATTATACTAGTATTTAATTAAGGTAGTAATCCCTTTTTACCCAAGATGAATTCTAAATTTTCAGGTATTTCTAAATCCTTAGCAATTATTCTTAGTCTGCCGAAATATTCTAAAACAGACTCATTTTCTTTCTGTTTTACATCTAATTCTTCATCGTTTTTATCTCCCGAAAAGCGTTCAATTAAACCTATTTCTAAATTTTCTGTATTATTTTGAATATTTTCATTTAAACCATCAAACCAAACTTTAGCTGATTCTTTCAATTAAAACGGCAAGTAATGACAAGCATTTTATTTAATATTGAATTAATTTTTATCCATTTTCTAAAGTATAATAAGCAATTTGACGGGTTTCCCGAACCATCGTACATAGGAGGTGTTATTATGTTTGAATACATAAAATGTACGTTACCTTGTGGTTCGGCCATGATGCTCTCTTGATTTAATTCTGTTGTTCTGTTCTTTTTCTTTAGTTGTCCATCAGTTGACTGCAAGTTGTAATTTGTCGAACTGTGCCGAAGTCCATCTTTACATTTTGTTCATTGTTGTAGGTACCGATGATTTTACCACTCGTCTCCACCATAATATATTATGCGAGAACTTGGTCCTGTCTTTTTAATTCGTATTGTAGTCTTTCTGTCATGGTTTTATCGATTCTTTTTGCGGGAAACTGCTCACATTGATGTTACATTATTTGGGAACTAGCTTGGACTCGGCGTGACAACAGGACCTTTTAAAGACAATCCAGTCTGCTAACTACGTTTTATTCTGGTTCACAGTCTAATGAACCAAATAGTTTTGCACGACTTTATATAGCAGACTGGACTTAATTTGACACGTAATATTTTTGTTACTCAACACAATAGCTTTCTTTGATCTCTTTTAATAAACAATGGACTATATCGGATAAGGGCAGAAATACTTAATCTTAATTGTTCAAGTCTATTAATTTGACAAGTATATGCAATTATCGTTATGCCTTCGAAGCTGACACATTTATCAGTTAGCTGGGGGGACATTTTTGAGACAACGTTATCAAATGTGCTTAAAAGATTAAACACTTTACATTTATATTTTTCGGAAATTGTTCTATACACAAGTTAAACTTTCTTTAATTTGTTTTATTTACGTTTATTCTTCTGTCATTTTATTTTACAATTAAATGATAAATATCCTCTTTAACTTCTGTGCAATTCTTCCATTATTTACCATAGCTTTACTTGTAATTTATTAATAAATATTGTCTTTAAATATCACGCAGTTTTGCATCATTATAATACATTCGGACTTTCTTTTGCAATATACATATCCTGTTTAAATGTTGTTGTTTTCTTCAGTTCACATGAAGTGATAGCTTTTACTTTTTAATTTGATTTCGAGAGATATGATTTGATTGGTAGCTTCTCCAGGTTTGTAAGTATTGCTAGTGTATTCTGTATTATTATGTACTTTTAAACAATTAGCAGATTCAAAATTTATATGGAATGCAAACGACTCTGTGCTAGTTTTAATTCCCCTATGATATTAGCAGCCCAGTAGTTAGTACTTATGTGTTGACTTGAGTTATTGTTGATATATTCAGAGTTATATATGAACTGTTTACAAAACTTTGCATGTTTTAAATACTAAGGTTTTCCTACCTCGGGAATAGATAACCTTAGCTGTTTGGGGGAAAAACGTTTGGGAATATGTGGTACTTAATGTTTTTCAACTACCTAATTTGGTCTTTTAAACAGTTTTTGTGCGTCACTGATCAGTCTTTGGTAGACAAAAAGCGGGTCTAACGCAAATAAGATATTGTAACCCTTGTATCTATGATTATATAAACAAAGATGTATACCACATCTTTGTTTATTGCCAATGAGACAACTGTCCACAAGAGACCAAAATGACACAGACATTAACAAATATAGATCACCGTACGGCCTTCAACAATGAGCAAAGCCCATACCGGATAGTCAGCTATAAAAGGCACCGATATGACAATGTAAAACAATTCAAACGAGAAAACTAACGGCCTTATTTATATAAGAAATGAATGAAAAACAAATATGTAACACATAAACAAACGACAACCACTGATTTACAGGTTCCTGACAGGGACAAGCTCCTGACAGGGACAGGCACATTCATAAATAATGTGGCGGGGTTAAACTAGATAAATAAACGACAACCACGGAATTACAAGCTACTTACTTGGGACAGGCATATACATACAGAATTTGTCGGGGTTAAACATGTGCGTCGGATTCCAAACCACCCTTACGCCTTACCATGGGACAGTGATTTAACAGTTAAACATAAGAACGAAATATAAAAATCAATTTATTGTTGTTATCTAATTTTTCATCTACCCCAAATAACACACTTAATACTAATAAAACAGGACAAACATTTCTTATTCTCTTAGTAACGCGTTAAAGGTTATCTGTTAACTGAAGTTTTTGGCTATTTACATATCGATGTTTGGTTTAAATCAACATTTATATCTTTATCATTGTGTGCGGCATTTAGTGTTATGATGGATTTTGTATAGTGAAGGGCTTTGCATTATTGGTAAGTTAAATTTTTAAGAAAATTATTACTAGTAAATGTAATGATAACACCAATAAGACCGAATCTTAGAATTGCCAAACCAAAAACAGTAGAAAATGACATATAAACCCTAGATGCGACAATTAAAAAGGTAAAACTATATACATGTTGTCGGAGGAAAAGCGACAATAAAGTTTTCAAATAAAGATACTGATTATTGTTGTGATATAGCATAAGATGAAGAAATTGCTTATTATATCATTTAACAATTAAAGTTAAGAAAGTATTTGGTTGTCTGTAAATTATCATTTAAAAGAAAGACAATGTTTGCATAGCTCTTCCCTGTATTTATCGGTCGTCCCACTGTCTATATCACTCTGTTCAGCTCTTAATATTATTTCGTATCATGTCTTTGTGACGTCAAATACGTTGACCCGGCCTTAATAACTTTGACCCGGACATATCAGCGACGTCATAATGTTTGAACCGACGTTAATAACTTTGACCCGAACTTATCAAGTCATCTTTTGTGTGCTGGTGAAACAAAGAAAACACTTCTGAAACACGCAAATATAGCCCGATAAATCGATTATCAGATTATCTGCATATTGATATTGTAAAATATCAGCTGCTTGACATTATATGAAGGCTTTTTGATCTCGTTCGCTACGCTCAATCGACAAACAGCTTCATATTATGTCTCGCAGCTGATATTTTACGATATCAACATGCAGATAACCTGATAATCGGTACTTATTTCGCTGAAGTATATGCGGCTCTTGGACTGATAGCATGACCTGGGACCGATAAAGGGTCTGATATGAGAAATGCCATGTAACAATTTATACCTATTAGAACACATTTAACTAGGTCCAATTTCTTCACATATAAGTTTAGTACTGGTTTTTTTTTGTAATTAAACATTATACATACCTTTTGCGCCTTTTTTCGATAAAAATATATTTTTATATTATTTGGAATAATGATCCGTGAGTTTTAAAAAAAATAATTTTTTGAGATATTATTAGCTATGGAAATGTTATCTTTCTCTTAAATGATAATTTAAAGACAACCCAATACAAATTTCTTAACTTTAATTGTTTTTACTGATATAACAAGCATTTTATTCATCTTGTGCATTTATCAAAACAATTATCATGTTCTTAATTTGATAACTTTATTGTCACCTTTCCTCCAAAAACATGTCTATAGTTTCACCTTTTTAATTGTCGTATCGTAAGTTTTTTATAAGAATTAATTGATGAATTTACCCCATTATAACTAAAAAATAATTATTAAATTTTATCAATATATTTGGAATTGTTGGAAAGTCATTAGTTTTACTCTATCATTATATAAATCATTTATCAAACAGATATATGTATCTATCCAGTCTTTGTAGAAAAAAGATGTTGTTCCTATTTTAATGTTTCTTTTTTACAGAGCGAATCTGATACAAACTCGTCTTCATTTCATTACTTTTTCATAGCTTATTTTAGTTTTGGTTTGTTTGTCAGCAACCGTCTAATTCATATAAGTTTCAATCCTTTTGGATTGTACCTGATATTCATGTGATGAAATCATAATCTTTCAATCAGTTTAATTGATGTCTGGAGCTGGCATGTCAGTTAACTGCTAGTAATTTGTTGTTATTTATGTATTATTGTCATTTGGTTTATTTTCTTTGGTTACATCTTCTGACATCAGACTCGGACTTTTCTTGAACTGAATGTTAATGTGAGTATTGTTATGCGTTTACTTTTCTACATTGGCTAGAGGTAAAGGGGGAGGGTTGATATATCAAACATGTTTAACCCCGCCGCATTTTTGCGCCTGTCCCAAGTCAGGAGCCTCTGGCCTTTGTTAGTCTTGTATTTTTTAAAATTTTAGTTTCTTGTGTATAATTTGGAGTTTAGTATGGCGTTCATTATCACTGAACAGGTATATATTTGTTAAGGGGCCAGCTGAAGGACGCTTCCGGTTGCGGGAATTTCTCGCTACATTGAAGTATAAAATTGAGAATGGAAATGGGGAATGTGTCAAAGAGACAACAACCCGACCAAATAAAAAACAACAGCAGAGGGTCACCATCAGGTCTTCAATGTAGCGAGAAATTCCCGCACCCGGAGGCGTCCTTCAGCTGGCCCCTAAACAAATATATACTAGTCCAGTGATAATGAACGCCATACTAATTGAACTGTTAGTGACCTTCTGCTGTTGTCTTTTCTATGGTCGGCTTGTTGTCTCTTTGACACATTCCCCATTTCCATTCACAATTTTATTAAGTTTCAATCCTTTTGTATATTTGTCAATATCTATCATTTTCAGTCCCTCTTATTTGTGTTCAGAACATTACATTTCTCTTTTTATTTAGTCAGGTTTGTTTTTCCCAAAAAATGAATGATTTTTGTCAGTTAGTTCAAAACAGATGGTTCAATTTAGAAATAACTTGTGTCTTGATTATTTTTATTTCCAACCGGTGTTACTGTTCAATTAGGCCAATTTTTTATTATCCTAATTTTAATTTGAATGTTTAAATCGAATAATGTCAACTATCAAGATTTATCAGTTGACAATGATTCAAAAGTCAAATCTATATGATCTTTTGCCTGAAAATAGAGATTTTCGGATGTAAAGGTGGGATATATATATAAATACATAAAAAAAGTTTTTTTTATCAATTCTAAGGTTTGGATTTTTTTTTTAACCATCTATTATTCTGTCATATTTATCCTGTTTATTAAATGAACTTAAAGTAAAAAAAGTTACAAATATCATATCACATGATTAATCAAACCAGATAAAAAAGCCAATGTCTACAGAAAATGAATTCCAGTTGACTATGATAATTGACAGTGCAGTGCACAGGTATAAATCATTTAAATTATCATTTATCCATATGTGTTGATTTAGGTAACATGTGTCTTATTTTTCATCTATCCCATATAAAACATTAATACTAATAAAACAGGAAAAACATTTCTGATACTCCTAGCAGCGCGTTTAAATTTAAATGACCTACTGAATGACACCTAAAACGACATTACGCTATTTAAAGGTTACCTATTTAAACTGTAGTTTTGGGGTATTTCTATATCGATTTTTGGTTTAAATAAACATTCATATCTATATTCTTGTGTGCGGCATTTCTTTTTGTGGAGGATTATGTTAGTTAAGTACTTTGACCTTATTGATAAAAACAATTTTAAGAAATTTTTTAAACGTTGATGTAATGAAAACATCAACGAGTCCGCATCCAAACTAAAAAAGCAAAAGATAATATTTGTATCAATCTTAAACTAATCTGTTAATATAACCTGATAATTGTAGTACAAACGATGTATGTTTTTTGTTTATTTTAATATCAACACCAATGGATGCAACACAATACATATACAATAAATTAAGCCTAATTGTTATCTAGACAATCATGTGACATATCTGTACAAAATAAGATATTGACAATAAGATAGACAACAATGTGATATATTGTTACAAAATAAGATATTGACAATAAGTTAGACAACCATGTGATATATCAGTACAAAATAAGATATTGACAATAAGATAGACAGACATGTGATCAATCTGTTTAAAATAAGATATTGACAATGAGATAGACAACCATGTGATATATCTGTACAAAATAAGATATTGACAATAAAATTGACAACCATGTGATATATCTGTACAAAATAAGATATTGACAATAGGATGGACAACCATGTTATATATCTGTACAAAATAAGATATTGACAATGAGATAGACAACCATGTGATATATCTGTTACAAAATAAGATATTGACAATGAGATAGACAACCATGTGATATATCTGTACAAAATAAGATATTGACAATAAGTTAGACAACCATGTAATATATCTGAACAAGATAAGATATTGACAATAAGTTAGACAACCATGTGATATATCTGTACAAGATAAGATATTGACAATAAGATAGAAAATCATGTGATATATCTGTACAAAATAAGAGATTGTCAATAAAATAGACAATCATATGATATATATATACAAAATAAGATATTGACAATAAGATAGACAACTATGTGATATATCTGTACAAAATAAGATATTTACAATGAGATAGACAATCATATGATATATATATACAACATAAGATATTGGCAATGAGATAGACAACCATGTGATATATCTGAACAAAATAAGATATTGACAATAAGATAGACAACCATGTGATATATCTGTACAAAATAAGATATTGACAATAAGATAGACAATTATGTGATATATATGTACAAAATAAGATAATGACAATAAGATTGACAACTATGTGATATATCTGTACAAAATAAGATATTGCCAATAAGATATACAACCATGATATAGTTTTTTGCCTTATTAGTGTTTTATGATAAATTTATGAAAATTGAAAGGTATATCAAATGAAGATGTAAATCCTTTACCTAAATTGATTTTGACAAATTGAAACGAGCAAATCCTTGAGGAAAGTTGCCAAAAATCAAAATCTGCATTTATTAAATTACTCGATTATGAGATGGAACTCTTATAAAACGGTGCATCACCTTAGCTTTATGAATGATAATATAATTGGTCATGTTTCACTGCCAAAGAACATCTATTATATCTTTGTTGACACACTAATATTGAACTTTGGGTGTTTAATGTTAAATTAAAAATCGAATAATTTCAACTTTCAAGATTTTATCCGATTTATAACAATGATTCAAAAGAAAGTCAAAGTTATAGAAGTCTTTATGGAAAAAATACATTCTTTAATGAGAACTGTGGGGAGGGGGTATATATAAATACATCAACATGGGGTTTTATTCCCAACCAATTCTAAGTTGTTGAAGTTTTATGACCATAAAATATTATTTCATTTATATTAAATGTACTTTATGTGAAAGGAAAAAACTTCAAATTGCATAGCACAAGAGTTTAAACCAAATTTAACAAGTCAGAAAATGTATCAAAGAAGACTGATATTTGACAGTGTGTTACATATGTAGATATTCATTAAATTATCATATATCCAAATATTTTGATTGTTGTTATCTAATTTTTCATCTAGCCCAAGTAAAACACTTAATACTTAGAAAAAAGGACAAACATTTCTGAACCGCCTAGTAACGCGTTTAAATTTAAATGTCCTTTTGAATGACACATAAAACGAAAATCACACAATTTAAAGGTTACATGTATCTGTTGAAAACTGAAGTGTCTGGCTATTTACATATCGATTTGTGGTTTAAATACACATTCATATCTTTATCATTGTGTGCGGCATTTAGTTTTGTGATGGATTTTGTATAGTTGAGGGCTTTGAAATATTGGTAAGCTTAATTTTAAGAAAATTATTACTAGTAAATGTATTGTTAACACAAACAAGACCGCATCTTAAAATTGCAAAACAAAATACAGTAGGAAATGACATTTATATAAACCGTTGATGCGACTATCAAAATGGAAAAAAACCCTATAGACATGTTTTCGGAGGAAAGGTGACAATAAAGTTTTCAAATAAAGAACATGATCATTGTTGTGATATAGCATACAATGAATAAAATGCTTGTTATATCAATAAACGAATTACATTTAAGAAAGTATTTCCATAGCTTTTGTCTGTATTTATTTCGCTGAAGTATATGCGGCTCTTGGGCTTATAGCATGACCTCGGGCTGATGAAAGGTCTGATATGAAAAATGCCATGTAATAATTAATAATAATAACTTGTGGAGCAGGATCTGCTTACCCTTCCCGAGCACCTCAGATCACCCCTAGTTTTTGGTGGGGTTCGTGTTGTTTATTCTTTAGTTTTCTATGTGGTGTCATGTGTACTATTGTTTAAAATTGAGAATGGAAATGGGGAATGTGTCAAAGAGACAACAACCCTTCCAAATAAAAAAACAACAGCAGAAGGTCACCAACAGGTCTTCAATGTAGCGTGAAATTCCCGCACCCGGAGGCGTCCTTCAGCTGGCCCCTAAACAAATATATACTAGTTCAGTGATAATGAACGCCATACTAATTTCCAAATTGTACACAAGAAACTAAAATTAAAATAATACAAGACTAACAAAGGCCAGAGGCTCCTGACTTGGGACAGGCGCAAAAATTCGGCGGGGTTAAACATGTTTGTGAGATCTCAACCCTCCCCCTATACCTCTAACCAATGTAGAAAAGTAAACGCATAACAATACGCACATTGAAATTCAGTTCAAGAGAAGTCCGAGTCTGATGTCAGAAGATGTAACCAAAGAAAATAAACAAAATGACAATAATACATAAATAACAACAGACTACTAGCAGTTAACTGACATGCCAGCTCCAGACTTCAATTAAACTGACTGAAAGATTATGATTTCATCATATGAACATCAGGCACAATCCTTCCCGTTAGGGGTTTAGTATCATACCATCATAACATATGTGAGAAGAACATAACCCGTGTCATGCCAACAACTGTTTTTAGAATAAATGTGTTTAGTTCCGACGCAAAGACCTTATCAGTGACTCAATATTAACGCCAAAATATGCAATCTTTAATGACTTGACAACAGTATCGTAATTATATCCCTTCTTAATAAGTCTATTCAAAGGTTTTGTAAGTTTCTGAGGTGAATACTGACACCTTTGTGCTTTATACAGAATATTTCCATAAAAAATTGGATGTGAAATACCTGAACGTATAAGAAGTCTGCATGTTGAGCTATATTTACGAATGATGTCTTTATACCGATGATAAAATTTAGTAAATGTTTTGACTAGTTTGTGATATCGAAAACCCTGGTGTAATAATTTTTCAGTAATACATACATTTCTCTCGTTAAAATCTAAAACATTGTTACATACACGACCGAATCGTACAAGTTGAGATATATAAACACCGTAAGATGGTGACAAGGGAACGTCACCATCTAAAAACGGATAATTAACGATAGGAAATGAAAAATCATCCCTTTTATCATAAATTTTAGTATTCAGCTTTCCGTTAGTGATATAGATATCAAGATCGAGGAAAGGGCAGTGGTCATTGTTAGTATTAGCTTTATTTAAAGTAAGTTCAGCAGGATAAATTTCATTAATATACATACTGAAGTCGTCATTATTGAGAGCCAAAATATCATCCAAATATCTAAAAGTATTATTAAATTTGTTTATCAGATGTTGTTTTGATGGGTCTTTGCTTATTTTTGTCATAAATTGTAACTCATAACAATACAAAAAGAGGTCCGCAATAAGTGGTGCACAGTTAGTCCCCATTGGAATTCCGATAATCTGACGATATACGGAATCCCCAAAGCGAACAAAAATGTTATCTAGTAAAAATTCAAGGGCATATATAGTATCAAAGCATGTCCAATTAACATAGTTTTTTTGTTTATTGCTACTAAAAAATGACCTAAAAGAGTTTGAACATATATATTCACATTCTGATTTTTTGAATGCCCATTTAATTAGGTGTGTGAATTTTTTCTTAATAAAAATGTGAGGCAATGTGGTATACAGGGTAGAAAAATCAAAACTTTGAACAGATTCAAAATCACCAATATAAGCATGCAATTTATCAAGTACTTCCAACGAGTTCTTGACACTCCAAAAGTAATTTATTCCACTATTTTCGAAGGCCTTATTTGAACAATTTATTATAAGGTTTTTAATTGTACCAAGTGTGCTGGTAAGAAGAATAGACAATTTAGTAGTTGAACAATGGCTTGAAGACGAAATAAATCTATATTTGTAAGGGGTTTTGTGTAGCTTCGGAAGCCAATACATAGTTGGGACTTTCATTGTATTTGGCTCTGCTTGTAAAGCGGTGGCTAGAAGTCTATGTTTGTTACAGATTTCGTTTTCTGAAAATGGAGTCAGTTGGAATGTTGGTGAATTGGTGATTTCCTTTTTCAGAACCTCAATGTCTGTTTGTCTTTTTCATTTTTAGCCATGGCGTTGTCAGTTTATTTTAGATTTATGAGTTTGACTGTCTCTTTGGTATCTTTCGTCCCTCTTTTATACCTATAAGAATACACGTAACTAGGTCCAATTTATTCACATATTAGTTTAGTACTGTTTTTTTCTAATTAAACATTATACATATCTTACGATAAAAATATAATCTAATATTATTTGGAATAATTGGTCGATGTGTTTTATAAAAATTGTTTATGTTGATATTATTCTTTAGAGCGTTTTAATATGATTTTATTGATGAATTTACCCAATTATATGTAAAAACGTTTGATTTAATTTCATAAATGTTTTGGAATTGTTGTAAAGTCATTAGTTTTCCCTCATCATTTAATAAAGCATTTATCAAAGAGATCCCTTTATCTACCAAATCTTTATAGATAATAGATGGTGTTACTATTTAAATGGTTTCTTTTTTCCAGAGCAAATCTGATACAAACTCGTCTTCATTTTTCGGTATTGATTTATTTTGCAAATCTGTCGAAGCTTTAAAAACCTCTCCCAACAAAAGTTTTTTACATCTTTTTGTTTTACCTAAATAAACTAGGTTTTCAATATTTCAAGCAAACGACTAGATAAACCAAAGGACATTTAATCAGATCAACATTTATTTGATTTTTAATGTTTCATAGTGACATTTTCTTGGTTATAATATTTAAGTGATTAATAGTCTAGTCGATTTGTGCAGATTTTTGACAAAATTGCTCAGATTGTGGTAAAAGCATGAAATTTGGAATAGTGGTAGTATATGTCATGGACAACATTTTAAGCTATTAATAAAAAAAAATATGAAAATAATATGAGAGAAGATATTGACATGAAACCTGGGTAACAGAATAACAGTGCTGATTCCAATTGTCTTGTTGAACAAAGTTTTTTTAAATATTACTCATATTGAATGGCGGCCATTTTGAAAATCTTTGTTTTTTTTAAGCCAAAAAAGGTAGTCATTATTCGATGAAAATTAAAAAAAAAAACAATGTCGAAGATATACAAATGTATTTGTTTGAGCTATATAAACAGGACTATCACATTGTCCTCCACATTTACATAGAGTAGTACAACTTAAAACTGCCTTTACACATTTGCATTTCCTTAGTAACCGTGCTCACTTTGACTTATCAGTTAAGCGCTTGCTGCAGGAAGTTATTATAAAGTCAATATGGTATATTCATCACAGATGACAAGGACTGTCATCTGAGGACTTCATATGTATTGATTTTTTGGTAGCCATTTTGAATGATGGCTATTTTGAAAACATGAATCCAATATAACATTATTCGCTAATCTTATTTATTCACACTGTTTGCATTCACACTTTTTTTACTAATATGCATTGGATATTTATAAAATGGTCCGATAAGGCATGCACATGTTTACAAAATTAAGATATCAGTATAAGAATTTCTAACTGTGACTTACAAGTTGGCCAAATTAACTTTTTAAAACAGAAATTACGTATATATGATATAATTTATGACCGAACGTTGTTGTTGGAAAAGATCAAAATTGTAGATTTCTAAAACACTGGAGCTAGATATCAGAAAAACATAATGGGCGTTTAGACTAGAAGGAATGTGTGAAACGGCAAGAGAGGACATGTGAGGGTTTGCATGCAATGCCAAGCAGATCCAAACAGAACAGACATAGACATTTGAGCTGGCAATCACTCTTTTTGATGCAGGCATACAACGATGTTGGTTCTTGAATTGGTTTTCCTTTAGCTCAATTTGAAACAGTTAAATGAGGGTTATGGAACTGCAGAAGCACTCCAGACCGCACAAATCCTGTCAAACAAATTTTCAGACCTCAAAATATTTCATCAGTAAAAGGGAAAACATACTTCTGATGTTGAAGATAAATTGCCAGTTGAAAGAAAACAAGAAGTAACTAGACACTTTTAAGTAATACTGAATCAACACAAACAATGACTACAATGTATTTTTTTCTGTGGTGATGTATCTGAAGATCTCCATGATACTTCGAAATTTAAAAATCGACAAAAATGGGACATGACTGTGCGCCTGTACTACAAGACATATTTCCTTAGCCAAAGTTAGAGCTGGAGATGTCAAATTACCAGTATCATGCTTGATGATTGATAAAACTTGACAACATAGCAAATAGGCAGAATAAAAGACATAGAAAAAAAGCCAATAATCTTTTATCCTTGGAGTTGTGCTTGCCAAAATAATAAAATAGATTGACGGCACACGGTCTGGCAGAAGTATTGTACCAATCTCCAAGCTTGCAGATCACGCTAAATTGTACAATAAACGCCTGTAACAACTTGTAGTTATCATGAAAGGAAGGACTGATACAACGCATCTAACAAAATAGGAATGTAGCTAACAAAGGATATCTGCAAGCATACAAGCAAGATAAATTAGTTCTCTTGATTTTCAACAAAGGTATTCTTGAAGCTCTGAAACAGACCTGATAATTAAAGGGTATCATCATAGCCATAGCAGGCAAACTATATATGCTTGATACTTAGAAAAGCTTTACAGGGACACTCAACAACAGCTATTAACACGAATCAGTTCACTAGACATAAGTTTCCTTAGTATGAATGATACAGGATGGCTAAACATCGAGACCCAATCCAGTAATATCGATGAGTGAAAGACAACACTCACCATTTCTCAGCTATAATAGTTCTATTGTGCAACTCGTCATCGAGAGGATACAACTGCAACTGTTCAGTCCTCCGATAGAGAGTAAGATGTCTAAAAGATTGTGGAACGGATTCATTTTGAAAGCTTACAATGAATGTCCCTGTAAACCTTTCTATAGTAGCAAGCCGAACTCTTCAAACTATTCTAGTGACTTTGACTATGAAGAGGCCTTCCCATCACGATGTTAACAATTTGTAAAAGACATGGCCTGTTTCAGAACTTCCCTAACATAGTCATTGAGAATCCAGAGAAAGACGCAACCTTTCATGTGTGCTTGCATATCATCTATGATAGCTATTATTTAATTTTTCATAAATGTTGTATTAATCATTCCTTCCATGACAACTAATATTCACTAAGGACGTTTACTGTACCATTTTTCCATATCATCAATTTCAAATATTAAAACAATATGTCATTGTCAAGAATCAGTCCGGTCGACATTGCGCATGCGTTAATTCAGATACCCTACATGGAGACAATCGTTATATAGAAGTTATATGGAAAATAATCTTTATAAGACGATATTCAATTTTCTTCCCGGTTGTTTTCTTAGCTGTTGTGATCACCAGAATCCTTAATGTGTCTTCTTTTTAATGATGTAAATTATTTTAAAATAATGTTTAAACTTCATGCAACAAATTTAGATTTTTCATACAGTGATGTCAAATGGCTTACATTTGCCGTTATTCTTACAGAAAATGCCATTTTTAGGGAAAGTGGTCAGCTTTGAAAAAATAGATAAAATACTTTTACTGATGACATTCCTTAGCTGTTGTGACCAAGAGAAAGATGAAAAGTTAAAGTTTAATGTGGTGTAGTTTATTTTTAAATTGGTTATTGTCTCCTTGCACCAAATTTGATTTAAAAGTAGGCGATTTTAAGTTTTTATTCTATCAATTTCTATTTGACAACAGGATACATTGTTTGTGTAAACAGATAGTAAGTAGCCTGTTACACAATCTTGTTTATACAGTCATGCTGAGACATAATAATTCATGTGATATAGTGTAAACGACGTTTTGTATTAACTTGGTTTAGGGCTGAAGGAATTACAAAACAATAAATAATATGAAATTCACGTTTTTATTATTGAAGTTAATTATATATTTAAAGTTTTTGTTTGTGTTTGTTATCACGTGCTTATAACCGATATTAAATAAAGTATGAGAATATGCAATCGTAATCTAAAAGTTAACGCATTGTATTAAATAGATGCACGTTCAACTGAGTGTTTTATCAATACACAATTACATTTTTTTTTGTAATTAATGGGATTAAATAGTTTCTATTCATATTTGGTAAAAAAAGAGTTCAGCAGTAGCTGTATGATGGCAGATTGTCAATGAGACAACTCCCCCAGTGACTAGTTGCATTTTAACTGGTCCTTTTGATTCTTTTTCGTAACAATACTTGTATAACCTTTTTAAGACTATTTTCTCACGATTTGAATACACAATCATAAAGGAGAACAATTCCATTTCGTCGCACTTTAACAGTGCATGCATAAAACAGCATATATAATACACCACTGAATTCGACCACTTGATACGGCAAGTTAAAATCAGATAATAGATTTTTCTTCAAAACCAAGTTTCTGTTATTAATTTCTCAAAACTAAATATACGAATAATGTGTGCGCACAATACATTAGAAATTTAACCCCTTTTAAGACACGTTTTACCATATGATTATATAAATTTACATTTGCCATCAAAAAGAAACTTGTTGATGACTAAAATAATCGAAACTAACATATATATCTAAATACAACAGTATTCTTGTATAAAATGAAAATAAACTGCTGTTTATAGAATTGCCTTGTCATTTTATTTTATCCCAAGCTCTTCAACTGAATTAAAATTCATTGAACCGAAACAATATCAAATAAAAAGTCAATAATTTCTTCACAAAACGATATTTGAACAAGTTCTTGTATGACAATTGACTTGCTGACTTGTTTCTTTATTATTATGAGGCTGACTTCATGCAGGAACTTCTTAGGAAGAAAGATAAGAAGTTAGCAATATCCTTTAACTCTACTTTCCGCTATATAGATGACGTTCTTTCACTAAACAATTCAAAATTTGGTGACTATGTGGAACGCATCTATCCCATCGAATTGGAGATAAAGGATACTACAGATACAGTTAAGTCAGCTTCATATCTTGACTTACATCTAGAAATTGACAATGAGGGTCGGTTGAAGACAAAACTTTACGACAAAAGAGATGATTTCAGCTTTCCAATTGTGAACTTTCCATTTCTAAGTAGCAACATTCCAGCAGCACCTGCATACGGGGTATATATCTCTCAATTGATACGATATTCCCGTGCGTGCATTTCCTATCATGATTTTCTTGATAGAGGGTTACTGCTCACAAGGAAGCTATTAAATCAAGAGTTCCAAATGGTGAAGTTGAAATCATCCCTTCGTAAATTTTACGGACGCCATCACGAGTTGGTTGACCGTTATGGAATAACCATTTCACAAATGATATCGGATATGTTCCTCACGTCGTAACTACAATCCCCTTCCCTTTCATGAATTTGACCTACCGAATTAGACTATTTACCGGATTTGTAATCACATAAGCAACACGACGGGTGCCGCATGTGGAGCAGGATCTGCTTACCCTTCCGGAGCACCTGAGATCACCCCTAGTTTTTGGTGGGGTTCGTGTTGTTTATTCTTTAGTTTTCTATGTTGTGTCATGTGTACTATTGTTTTTCTGTTTGTCTTTTTCATTTTTAGCCATGGCGTTGTCAGTTTGTTTTAGATTTATGAGTTTGACTGTCCCTTTGGTATCTTTCGTCCCTCTTTTAACATGTCAGCTTCAGGGTGGATATATGGTGGAAACGATGCTGGAATCTTGTATTATTTTATCAAAAACAGGAAAGGGTCAACAAATATGACATTTCCGAGATTTTATTTTCAGACATGATTTAAGTGTGTTAATTGTCATAACGTAGATACAAAAAAAATGTAGAATCTGCTTTTGAAATGACGCTTTCTCACTATCAATAGAATCGAGAATGGAAACGGGAAATGAGTTATAAAAAGAGGCAACAACCCGACAAAAGAGCAGAAAACAACCCATAGTCACCAATGGCCGGGGTCTTTAACGCACAAAAAAAAGGGGGGGGGGTATGCAATACAATAATGTTATAACTATATATAATTTAGCGAAAAGAACGTCACACAAAACTCCGTGACATATAAAAAAAAAATTTAAAAAAAAAACACACACACACATAAGACTAACAAAATTTCTGTGTCATATTTTCTCTGGTGGATAACAAGAAACGACAACCTCATAATAACAAATAATTTGTTCCTGTCTTTATAAAACAAAACTAGAAACCGTGGCATTCGGCGGGGTTAAAAATGTTTGTGAGTGCTCAAATTTATCTGTGGTATAAAAGCACAACACAAGACCAAACTCTTAAAATTAGTAGGAAAATGCTTCCCTGTACATTGGGCATGAAACTCATCTACAGAATACAAAAGATCTAAAGTACCGATTTGAAGATAAGTTATCTACATACATATGAAAACAAAAAAATGTGATACGATTGCCAATAAGACAACTGGCCACCAAGGTTCAAACAAAAAAAATAAAATCACAAAAATACTGAACTCCGAGGAAAATTCAAAACGAAAAGTCCGTAATAAAATGGCAATATATCAAATGATAAAACACATCAAACGAATGGATACATGTAACAACTGTCATATTCCTGACTTGGTATAGGTGGTGGTATCCAACTATGGACAACCGTACGGTCTTCAACATTGAGGAAAAAAACATACCGTACGTATAGTCTGATATAAAAGGCCCCAACATTAAAAAAATATGGAATTATTTAATTGAGAAAACTAACGGCCTCATTTATAACAAAAGAATTTACGAAAAACAAATCAGAACTCGCGGAATTGTGCTGTTATCCTCACTCAAAGCAAGGATTTGTATAGTAAGATACTATACAAATCCTTGCTCAAAGCATAGAAGTAATAGTACTTCCATGCTCAAAGTGAGTGTACATTAAATAATTATTAAGAAAACCTCCTTTTAGTTTTCTTTTTATAAATTTCTGATATACATGTGACATTGAGAAATTATTGTTTGTTTGCAGTCTGACAAGAGATTAACCAATTATTGCGCAACAGCCCAGTGTATTGCACAACAGCAAGAAATCTTTAATTGAATATACATGTAGATTCAATTCTTGAATTCATATAAACTGCTA
This sequence comes from Mytilus galloprovincialis, assembly GCA_037788925.1. Taxonomy (NCBI): domain Eukaryota; kingdom Metazoa; phylum Mollusca; class Bivalvia; order Mytilida; family Mytilidae; genus Mytilus; species Mytilus galloprovincialis. Next base: position 85,208,383 of record CM075338.1, read on the forward strand.
CTTTTGCATAGGTAATGTTTCTGTACTTAAAATCTGTAGTACTGGACATTTATTTTGATATTTAGTATAATAACTTTCTTTACTTAAAAAATTATTGTAACATTTAGGTACGTTACATGTATTGTACAGTACATGTACTTGTTTTGTACTATAATTTTTTGTACAAATAATAACCACAGTGATCATATTATTCCATGTTTGAAAATCGTAATCAAGGTAAAGAACCTCAAATTTGATAAAAATAATTAAGCATGTGTTCTCCATTTTGTGGTTGAAAGTTTCTTTAGACAAGTAAGATGCTGAAAGAATATACTATACAGATATAAACAATACCAAATTTTCACATTATTTTTTCAAAATGGTCTCGAAGCTTCAAATTTGCAATTTCTTTAATGAAAAATGCACAAACAAAAAAAACTACCTGTAACACTTCGGTTTTGTACATTTCATGAGCAGGAGATTATATAATTTATATAATTGAAATGCATTGACTACAAAATGTCTGCATATTAAAAAAGACTTAAAAAAAATTGTATCCAATGTGAAAAGGATATTCATGAGAATATCTGACTTGAATTTCATTGATGAAATGTTCGTTTTCACAATGCATTAATACTTTTAACCTGATGATTTTTTTTTATTGAAAAAATCCTATGCGAATCAAGTATGTAAAAAAAAAATTCCATGGAGGAAAGGGTTAAATCTTAGTTAGACTGGACTACAAATTGTTCATGGTTTTGTAAAAAAAATAATTTGTCACTTCTAACTGTTAACATGGATAATTTTCAAACTTGCTCACAACAAGAATCAAAACTTGGAACTCTATGACCTCAAATTTTAAAATAAATCTTGGACACTACATGTACATGATTTACCGAGTTTGACAAGAGAGCAAAATTATCAAATAAACTAGGCATCATTTGAATATAAACATACCTCTCATCACAAAATTATTCATTGACTACTGCTCCTCTGTGCTCATATGCACATGAATCAATGACAATCTATGAATCCACTATATAATCTAGACAGCAATGACCCAAATCACTTCTGTTGTGTTGCTTAGCTTCTCCTACTTCTCAAAGTACTTGTACTTGTACATTCATTGAAAATGCTAAAAGAAATAATGTTTAATGAAATGAAGTTATAATATCTGCCAAAATTGCATTTAATATTTGATCTTGCAAAATTGGCTTAGTTTTGATCTTTTAAACTAAACCAACAAACTTTCCCTGAAAAAAAAGGATAGCTCTTCTTAACCTGGTAAACATTTTAACCCCAGGTCAAATTTGCTCTGAATGCTTTAGTTTCTGCTTTCAGAGATAAATGTATTAGCCAACCAGATGCTCCGCAGGGCGCAGCTTTATACGACCGCAGAGGTTGAACTCTGAACGGTTGGGGCAAGTATGGACACACCATTCAAGCTGGATTCAGCTCTAAATTTGGATTGTGATTAAATAGTTGACACAGCATAGGTTTAGGACACAGAATGAATGTGGTCTAATGAACTTAAAATATTTGTTTTGCCTTTGAGCAATTCACTATGCTGTTGAATATTAATCCTCTCAAAAAAATGTTTGAAGAAATTTTCTTTTTATTTATGAAATCTGAAATGAGAAAAATTGACCCCCCTCATTTTTTTTTCACATCCCCCTTTCCCTTTTTCCAAAACTGATCTCAATTCAAATTTCTTATGGAGTTTGCAACAATAACTACTCATTTAAATACATCATAAAATATTAAAATGTAACAAAAGGTGCTTGTTATCACTGAATGGTAAAGATTGTTTTAATTTATCAGTTGGTAGTAAAAGTGAATATACATTGTATATTGTATTATAAAACAATGATTTAAGTTGTTTTAACTACTATTCTGGACAAAGAAAGATAACTCCAATCAATTGAAAATTTCTTGCTATTGCAAAATATTGTGCAATTAGATATTTCTTGCTATTGCGCAATTGAAAATATTTGCTATTGCACAATACTGTGCAATTGAAGATTTCTTGTTATTGCGCAATACTGAGCAATTGAAAATTTCTTGCTATTGCACAATACTGTGCAATTGAAGATTTCTTGCTATTGCTGAATACTGTGCAATTGAAAATTTCTTGCTATTGCACAATACTTTATATAATAATTTTGGATCCTAATTTGAACCAACTTGAAAATTGGGCCAACAATCAAAAATCTAAGTACATTTTTAGATTCAGCATATCAAAGAACCCCCAAGGATTCAATTTTTGTTAAAATCAAACTTAGTTTAATTTTGGACCCTTTGGACTTTAATGTAGACCAATTTGAAAACAGGTCTAAAAATTAAGAATCTACATACACAGTTAGATTTGGCATATCAAAGAACCCCAATTATTCAATTTTTGATGAAATTAAACAAAGTTTAATTCTGGACCCCCATTTGGACCAACTTGAAAACTGGGCCAATAATCAAAAATCTAAGTACATTTTTAGATTCAGCATATCAAAGAACCCCAAGGATTCAATTTTTGTTAAAATCAAACTAAGTTTAATTTTGGACCCTTTTGACCTTTATGTAGACCAGTTTGAAAAGGGACCAAAAAATTAAGAATCTACATACACAGTTAGAATCAGCATATCAAAGAACCCCAATTTTTCAATTTTTGATGAAATCAAACAAAGTTAATTTTGGACCCTTTGGGCCCCTTTTTCCTAAACTGTTGGGACCAAAACTCCCAAAATCAAACCCAACATTCCTTTAGTGGTCATGAACCTTGTGTTTAAATTTCATAGATTTCTATTTACTTATACTAAAGTTATGGTGCAAAAACCAATAATATTGCTTACTTGGGCCCTTTTTTGGCCCCTAATTCCTGAACTGTTCAGACCTCAACTCCCAAAATCAATCCCAACCTTCCTTTTGTTGTCATACACCTTGTGTCAAAATTTCATTGATTTCTATTTACTAATACTAAAGTTATTGTGCGAAAACCAAGAATAATGCTTATTTGGGCCCTTTTTTGGCCCCCAATTCCTAAACTGTTTAAACTCAAACTCCCAAAATCAATCCCAACCTACCTTTAGTGGTCATAAACCTTGTGTCAAAATTTCATAGATTTCTATTCACTTAAACTAAAGTTATAGTGCGAAAACCAAGAAAATGTTTATTTGGGCCCTTTTTGGCCCCTAATTCCTAAAATGTTGGGACCAAAATTCCCAAAATCAATCCCAACCTTCCTTTTGTGGTCATAAACCTTGTGTTACAATTTTATAGAATTTTATTCACTTTTACTAAAGTTAGAGTGCGAAAACTAAAAGTATTTGGACGGCAACAACGCCGGACGACGACGCCAACGTGATAGCAATATACGACGAAAAATTAAAATTTTTGCGGTCGTATAAAAACTGCATTTTACCCCTATGTTCTATTTTTAGTCATGTTGGCATGTTAGTTAGCAAGAGGGGTCATCCGACACATATTTCTAACCAAATAAGTGTAATTTAGTGGTTCGATTTGTCTTATGTTGTTGTTTTCTTCTTTTTTTTTCTGTTTTTTATATTTTACATTGTATAAATCAGTCTCTTAGTTTTCTTTTTTGAATAGATTTACAAATTTGTGATTCTCATATAGGGTCCTTAAAAACTGAATATGCAGTATTGGCTTTGCTCATAGTCATTGTTGAAGGATGTAAAGTGACCTATTGTTGTTAACAGTTAACTTCGATGTCAATTGATTTCTGGTGGAGAGTTTTCTTTTCTTGTTAAACAATATTTTATTTTGAAAATAATTATGTAATTTAAACATTATTATCATATAAATTACAATATGACAGATTTATAAGTGGAAAAAAGTGAATTTACACTTTTAAAAATTCCTCTATTTTCTCATTCACTATCACCATGATCACCACATTTTTTGTATTTTTATATTAACATTATGTACATCAGTACTAGAAGTACATGTAAAGCAGACCTTTCACCTTCTCAAGGAGTCCACTTCCCATGTACAAGAGGAGGCCCAAACAGCTTGATTTTGAGACGAGTCAGCTAAAAAAAAGTTCAAATAGATTATGATACACTAAATAAATACATAAATTACATGTACATAATAATTTAATAATAAATATGAATCTACAATCATGGTTTCAGAAATGACACATCCATTTAAATCAATAGATATCATACATCTCCATTGGCTAGAGGTACATGTATAGGGAGAGGGTTGAGATCTCATAAACATGTTTAACCCCGCCTGAATATTGCGCCTGTCCGAAGTCAGGAGCCTCTGGCCTTTGTTAGCCTTGTACTATTTTTAATTTTAGTTTCTTGTGTACAATTCGGAGTTTAGCATGTTTAGTATGGCGTTCATTATCACTGAACTAGTATATATATTTGTTTAGGGGCCAGCTGATGGACGCCTCCGGAATTTCTTGCTGCATTGAAGACATGTTGGTGACCTTCTGCTGTTGTCTGCTTTATGGTCAGGTTGTTGTCTCTTTGACACATTCCCAATTTCCATTATCAATTTTATGTATATATTAAATTTTTATATTAGTGTTTTCTAATTTCTGGGTAGTCTAGTAGTCCAAATTATTATGACGTCTTGAAAGGCTATTATTATTATTTTTTGGACACTTTACTCTAATGACTAATTATGTATGGCGTCAAATAAAAAAAAATGTAATAGCCTTTCAAGAAGTTGTAATTATTTGAACTAGGTAGTCTAGATAAATACAAATTTATGTAAATAAGGGCAAATTTGCAGACTTTTATTTTTTATATAAATTAAATATTAATTATATTCATTTGGATTTTACCCAAGTCATGCAAGATGGGCAAGGCCATTCTTTGCAGGAGTATATTTTACAGATTTTAACCCTTTTTATAAGTAGGGCAATTTTTTTTTAAAGCAGAACGAGTTGGTAAGGAAGCCACCACTTGACTTTCATGGGGTGGGGGCTACGATAAAAATGTTATCCTGCATTTTTTTTAAAAGTTGACAGAACTCCAGTTCCGCATATTTTTCAAATAACATTCAAGCACCCCCCACACAGGTACAAATGTACTTGTCTCAGAAAAAAAAAATCCTATATACAAATTTTCAAACATCCTGGCACTTTAAATTTCTAGGAGGTGAAATTCTCTGGAATTTACCTCAAACTCTATGGGAAAAAACTATTTTTAGTTCCATTTAAAAACCAAACGGTAAAAGATATCACAAAATTTTTTAAAACACATGTCTAATATGATAAGGAGATTTGAAAAAACGATCTTAAATTTAATTTTAATGATTCAACAAAAAATAAATTGAGTTTTAAGTTTGTGTACCTATATATGGTAAAACCCGAGGATTTGCCACCGCTTCAACTCCAATATTCAAATAGATAAACACAATCTAATTATCTGATTGGTCAATCGTCAGCTGTGATGCAAGCATTAAATTATGTATACCTTATAATAAGCCTTAATGTGTTATATTAAGGTATATAGGAATTTGTTTTTCTGAGACAAGTGCCTGTGATCCCCCACCTCCAATAAAACTCGCATGGTAGCTCCCTTAACAAGTGTGGGACATTTTTAGAAAGGGAGACGTGTTGTTAAAAAAGTAGGCCGTTTTGGCAGTGGGTCGAGTTGACTTGCGTCCGTTCTTGCCAATCTTCTGATCTTTGTCAGACTGATTTTCGGGTTTGCATGCGATGAAATTTATAAATTCAAATGTTTTTTCGTGAAAAGTATACCACTAGCATCTTCTTAAATATGTGCATGATAATATTTACCTTTCGGTGCGCTTTCCAAGTACAAAATAGCGGGTATGTAATTCATCAAAAAGAAACACAACTTTCTTGTTTGTGTGCGTTTCGTTCCCCGGTTTCTTCAAGTTAATCGACAAGCAACCCATTTCAATTTATCTGTTTATAATAACTTGTTGATCCAACAGTTTTGAAAAAACAGTGGTCCTCGTATTATCTATCAAACTAGTATATATCTTTCCATTCTTTTTAACTGTAAAACATGAATTCAGCAGCAGACGAGCGTCCATGGATGAGTTGCGTCATAGTGTAAAAAACGGCAACGCTGATTTTTCCGGGTTTTCGTATTCCACTTGTCAAGCTTTCGAGTATACATTTACGATCATTTACGTATATGATTGAGAGTTAGTCCGGAACCCGGTCTGGAATCAAGAATGGGGATTTAAGTATTGAAAATAAATACAAAAAAGTTCAGAAGTGGTACACTGAGTATTTTAAAATAGGCCTCTGTTATAAACAAGGATTTGTCTACAAATCAGTCACGGCGGCTTTATATAAAACTATGAAGAAATGAATCGGAGACATAGGCCTACATGACATTATCATACATCAGTGGCGGATCCAGGGGGGGTCGGTTCTGGGGGTTGGACCCCCCTTTTTGGGACGATCATGCATTTGCAGGGGGACATGTAGTTAGAACCCACCCCTATACCCCCCTTTTGTAGCCGTCCCACTAGACCACACGACCACCTGGGCCTCACAATAATAAAGTTTTCCATGGCCGTGTGTTACCTTTCCTCGTCAGTTTTAATCTAGCGTCGTACTACAGTACATTATATATAAGCCATGGAGATGTTATTGTTACAAATTAATGCAAGATACAGTCACAGAAAATAATTATATGTATAAGAACGTCTAAGTCAGTGACAACTCTACAACAGATTTATCCATCGGATCACCAGCAATGATGGTGATACATGGCTGTGTATATATATATATACAATCTTTATGAATTTGGTATAATATATATGTCTGTATGTTTGTCATGTTTGTGTATAACCAATGTGTATTGTCTTGGTATCAATCCTGTGATTTTGGATTTCAAACCAATAAAAATTACTGACTTACTTACTATACACATCCTAGTTTAAATCAGAGAAGTATTAAAGTCTTGAACACTTATTATGGGCGGGGAGGAAAGGCGGGGGGGGGAGGTCACTTATATATTCATTTAAGTGCAATCAAAATTTTACCAATCGGACAGGCCTTCAGTTAAAAATTCGTGTCAAGCTCTTTTGTAATCATGATTATTAGGAAACATCTTATAAGTTTTCCTACTGTCTCCTTGATTTACTCGCTACAAATAAGATTCTAATAATAGCCAGTGCTACATTATCAGCCTGATAGATCCTTGAAATGACTAACTTGATTTTGGACTTGATCATCAATTGTTCCAAGGTGAAACAATATATTTTGTTTTATAATTCTCCTCCTATATTCAACGTAAAGCTCACAAGATCTTGTGGACGACATCAAAAGTTCAATGTGGAATAAACAAAACTTAATTAACATAGTTTTTTCACTGCCCCACCTCCCCCCTCCTTCTTTACTTAATTTTGGAAAAAATGATTGAAAATACATGTAAAATTGATGTGGGAAAAGCAAAATTTGCAGCAATGTTTACCCATCCACCACACCCCTAAACTATTTGATTTTTTTTTATCCTACATTGATCTTTTGCTGTCGTCAGTGTGTCCCTTATGTTATCATGTTTGTCAATATGTCGATTCAAATAAAAATTTTACTTACTAAATTTGCAATTGAGATGTAGGTTGCAAAATTTTGAGAAGCCACGGGAAGTTCCGAACTGTTCAATAGTACATGGCATGACTAGTGGGGCCTGTTTTTATAACAGTCAGTGCCCCCCATCCCCTTTATAAACATTTCTGGATCAGACGGTCAGTTTATGTTTAATGGTAAGTTTAAAGGGGTCTTTAAATATTGATATTTTTATCTTTTATTCTCTGTCTTATCTCGTTTGATTGGATTTTTTGTTATAAATTAATGTAATTGGTATCCTCTTTCCAATTTCATCGTTAACAATAGACCTACAGCAAAAGGCCCTGTACTGTAATTTTCTGTCTTGCCTAAAAAAACTTTATAGTACCCCTTTATTCCCATCGTACTAATTTCATAAATGCTTGCTTGAAACACAAATAAAATAGAAGCAGGTAATTTGCTCTTATTCCACACCAAAGGAGGATAAATGTATGATAAAATTTAAATGTTACCGGCATTAATCTACATACATTGATTCTGAGACTACTTTAACATATACATTCTAAGGGCTTTAATATATTAAAGGGCGGGTATAAGGGACGAAGTAACACCATGTGACTATTGCATTGATTGTTGTGATTAAAACACGATAAGAGTGTTTCCTTCCCCCTGCATCTTATGATCCTCGTTGAACAGTAGAAACTACTTCAGTAGTTCAGACATTAAACAATCTGAAACTTTTCAGGTACTTTCTATATGCTCATGTGCAATTTCTTGTTAGCATATTTTTGTACTTGGACAGATAATCAGAATGATCAACAGTCAAGTATATTAGACAACAGTCAGGTCTATTGCCATTGGTGAAACCTGGTATGAGGTAATTTTAATTCAGCCTTGTACAATAATTAATATATACATAGACTACAGTCATTTTTGCTCAAGCATTGCAAATAAGGTTAAATGTTAGATGTTTTATATTGTTTTAACTGCATTCATGGCAATTATTTAACCATCCATCATTATCATGATTAGTTGGTTATTAGAAAGACACCAAGCAGGGGCGGATCCAGCCATTTTAAAAAGAGGGGGGCGGGGTTCCAACTATATGTCCCAATTGAAATGCATTGATCGGCCAAAATAAAAAGGGGGGGTTCCAACCCCCGGACCCACTGGATCTGCCACTGCCAAGCACTCTTTGAGTTTATAATTCAACTTAAATGTAATTACAGCCTTTAGAAAAAAATATAGAAAGATTTTTTTCAATTTCTTTTTTTTCAATTAGGTCAAATAAAATAATATCTGTGTTCATGCTATTCAGTTATTACATCTTTGAAAAAATAGGAAAGGTAGGGATTTTTTACATTTTACATATTTTTCATTGACTCTTTGGGCTGATGGGAAAGAAATTCTGACATTAACAGTGCTTATTGATAATCGGTACACTATTTCTAGGCTTAAAATATAGGGTAGTTGCGAATGGATGTTCATAATGAACAAAAGTTAATCATTTTAATAATAAAAAAATATATTAGTACATGTATGTCATGTATGTACTCATATTATGCAAATATTTAAAGTTATAGCCTTGAAGCAGAGATTCACTACACATATGTATGTCTGGCATGCAGAATGTTGAAAGCAAGTTAAGAATTTTACTTTATACATGTATAAGCAATCGTGCGTATATCATGCATGGTACTTTTACATCTTTGAATATGATACAGCCGTAATACGGATGTTGTAGAAACGTCCGTAATACGTATGTTTAAGATACGTCCATGAAACAGACAATCCGTTTTACGTCAGTTTTTACACGTACGTTTTACGGATGAATTTTTACAGACGTTTTACGTCCGTAACCGTTTCATCCGTAATACACGTATTACGGATGTTTTACGGACGTTTATTACCACGGCCGTGAAACGTCCGTAGCTATTTTACCTTTGTAACATTGTAAATGATGATAACGTAACAATGATTAGACCCCAACATTTGTATTCATGTCAACACCGAAATGCCGACTGTTAACCTTGTAAATGATGATAACGCAACAATGATTAGAACCCAACATTTTTATTCATGTCAACACCGAAGTGCTAACGTCAAACTTTTAACTGATGATAACGTTACAATGATTAGACCCCAACATTGGTATTTATGTCAACACAGAAATGATGACTACTTAACTTGTAAATGATAGTAAAGTATTATTGGTTAGACCCCAACATTTGTATTCATGTCGACATCGAAATGCTGACTACTAACCTTGTAAATGATGATAACGTAACAATGAATAGACCCCAACATTTGTATTCATGTCAACACCGAAATGCCGACTGTTAACCTTGTAAATGATGATAACGTAACAATGATTAGACCCCAACATTTGTATTCATGTCAACACCGAAATGCTGACTACTAAATTTGTAAATGATGATAACGTAACAATGATTAGACCCCAGCATTTGTATACATATCAACCCGAAATGCTGAATACTTAACTTTTGAATGATGATAAGGTAACAATGATGAACCCAGCATTTGTATTCATGTCAACACCGAAGTGCTAACACTAAACTTTTAACTGATGATAACGTTACAATGATTAGACCCCAACATTGGTATTAATGTCAACATCGAAATGCTGACTAATACATTTGTAAATGATGATGACGAAACAATGATTAGACCCCAACATTTGTATTCATGTCAACAACGAAATGCTGACTACTAACCTTGTAAATGATGATAACGTAATAATGATTAGACTCCAACATTTGTATTAATGTTTATCTCATCAGTACGGTTTTGTTACAAAATTTAATACAACTTATTCGCATGTAACATTATTGCATACAAGGTTGTTTTCAATACCCGTATAGTTTTACGAATCACATTACTTCATAATAACGGTAAACATACACGATATACTCTAAACCTAGCGGGGAACTCCTAATATACACACTTGTCAAACTTATCCCCATATTAAACTGCTTAATATTTTCTTGAGGGCTTATTTCACACACTTATTCTGAGCTTATATTTGGGGCTACATTTTTTTTCTTGTAAAATTATAAATATTGCCGTATTAATGTATTAACCATTTTGATTTCTATACATACAAACAAAATCAAAGCTATGATGAACATTGAACACATCTTTTGCAGCTATGGAAAAAAATATTAAATCTATCTATTAAAATTTAATTTATTTTATTTTACCGTATTTTATTTTTAAATAGTTCAAAATTAACTCTACTTTGTACTGTATCTTGTACCGATAGGTCTATTTGAAGTTCAAATGTACTTGATACACATGATACATGTAAATAGCACTTCAGCATTCATGATTAAGGTAAAAAATATTATCACTCGCGAGAAAAAAACATATTTTCACCGGATTTTTCTCAACCAACCTACCGTACATATTTTGTACAAAAAGTATTTGTAAATACTAGTAGATGTACAAGACCCGACAAAATAACTAGCGCCAGTGAAATTTCAAATGTTCAAAACAAGAAAACTCGCATTGTTTCAGACACGGGAATCAAATCTTCTTTAATTTATTCACATCACGGTTTAGAACTTGTTGTATTCTTTAAACTCCGATCTTATTAATTTCTATATAGACTGACATCGGATTCTCTTATGTTAATTGTTTCAGTTGATCAGATGTCGTACTAACGTTTATCCAAAATATTCTTCCCATTTTAATTTTTCAAATTCAAATTATGAATCATATATAGGCGGATCCAGGAGGGGGGGCTGGGTGACCCGGGCCCCCCCTTTCGTGGGAAAAATTTGGTTGATTATATAGGGAATCACTGATGCATGACTGGAGTGGGCCCCCCTTAGGTCAGTCAGCGGACCCCTCCTTAGGAAAAGTTCTGGATCCGCCACTGATTCTATATTCATTACAACTCTTTTTCTGACAGAAGGCCACTGTGCGTGTGTAATAAGTATAGCTGTATCAATAATTGGCATTGAAATCTTTCATGCATGTTTTTTTTCGATATTTTATTCCGAAAAGAATCGTTGTGTACGGTATTTAGCCGACCACATACATCCTTCTGTACGGTGTATAGTTAAGTTGCTGTACACCGTACACAAAAACAAAATGTTCATACTCGTTTATTACTCAAAAAGTTTCAAAGAATGAGTAATCACAGGTAGGTTTATGATTGGTAACTATTACTTTTGCCCTGTATTAGCTTTCTTTCCGGTAAAACATGTAAATGTCTTGACAATTGTAACGAAATTGATAAGTTGGTGTTGACATTCACAACTATTTGCACATTTACAAGTTAATTGTTCTTATTAGAATATAAAAGTTGTCTTATAAATAGGAAAAAAATCGATGCGAAAATTATTTGGAGTAGGAATTTCAGATGTTGAGAAATGTACACTGAATGTTGATAAAACAAAACAAAGATGTTTGTTACCGTGTCAGTTCAAAATCGATCATGCCCGCTAGGTTAGTACCTATATCCGCTGTACGAAAAAACACGGTGGTATACGTCTTTGGTTAACCACAATATATTTGTCATCACTTATGTATCAATGTTGCTTTTGTATAAAAATCAAACTTGAGTTTCTCATATAAACTTGTTTACATTGTGTTACATCATCCAATATGGCTAGGTCCGTTATAGGTTTTTAATTATCACACTTATGCGGTACATGTACTGATTTTGCTCATTGTTGAAGGATGAGCAGTTACTAACAATTACATCACTTGGTCTACGGTTGATGGTCGTCTAATTGAAATTCATACCACATCTCCTTATTCTGGTTATCGTACATTATACATCATGTACATGTTATACAAGACTATAATACCTAGTATTATCAAATGAATTATAACAATTGTTAATAGTTGTCAGACTTTTGTTATCAAAAAACAGCTACATGTGTATAATCAATATCAAGACTGTGCACCACAATATGCTGAAATGTCATGGCTGCGTTGCCAATATACATGTATGAAGGTTTTACTACAAGTACAAGTATCACACAAACTTTCCATTTTCAATAACCTTTCAAAATGAAGTCAGTCAAATTAACTAAGCCAGACAGATGACCAACACCCAACAAACTGACATTTCATACACAAAATTTAGTGATTTATAGCATCTGTGAAATAGACTTACATGTAACATTCTTAACATCCAAACCATGAAAACTAAACATTGCCCAATGAAACATGAAATGAGGTCATGGTCAGATTTAAAGCCTGACAATCAAACTTGTACAACTTATGAATATCCAATATGCCAAAAATAGTGATTCTATACATGTCATGCATGTACATGTATCTACCATATTGATTATACACATGTAGCATGATTTTTTTATTAGTTGTAAGTGGCTTTGAACTAGCTGTCAGATAAATGTGAGTACTCTCACATTTGTTCATTGTGTCTTTTTGTGTCGGGATGTATAAGAACCCAGCCACGTCCACTTGTATTTTTATCCATCTGATGAGTTAAGCCTTTTTCAACTGATTTTTTTAGTTCGTTCTTATGTTGTACTGTTATACCACTGTCCCAGGTTAGGAGAGGGTTGGGATCCCGCTAACATGTTTAACCCCGCCACATTATTTATGTATGTGCCTGTCCCAAGTCAGGAGCCTGTAATTCAGTGGTTGTCGTTTGTTTATGTGTTACATATTTGTTTTTTGTTCATTTTTGTAAATACATAAGGCCGTTAGTTTTCTCGTTTGAATTGTTTTACATTGTCTTATCGGGCCTTTTATAGCTGACTATGAGGTATGGGCTTTGCTCATTGTTGAAGGCCGTACGGTGACCTATTGTTGTTAATGTCTGTGTAATTTTGGTCTCTTGTGGATAGTTGTCTCATTGGCAATCATACCACATCTTCTTTTTTATATGTACATGTAGTTTATAGCATCTGAGAAACATTTGAAAATAGATCAAACCACAAAAACTAAACATTCAACCGGACCAGATATGACAAAAGTCCGTATTTTAAGATAATAACTACATTTGCACAAAAGGCACAGTAGACAGGAAACAATGATACATAAAGAGAAAACTATGCATTAACATACTTTTTGTTAGATACATTTGCTAAGAATATATATCATTTTAATAAAAAAGAAACAATTGGGACTGATTCATTGAAGATCATTGAATACCATGAACCAATATATTTCATAGACATGATAAAGATTTTTTTTAACTGGGTAGGTAGGGTAACTGGAACCACACATATATTTTTATTTGGCCCAAGAGGAAAAAATAATTTCTGGAACTATAAATGAATATCATAAATATCAGAAAACATAAACTGAGAATACTGTTATCATGGTTATAGTTTAATTGTATTCTCACTCATGAATTCAACAATATTGACACAAAGAATAGGTTTGAAAAGAATATTTTATTCACCAAATAAGGACCTATAGCATACAAAAAATATAATACATTTTGTAATAAACAATAACGCATATATCATAATGGAAATAGAGTATTGCCACGACGCGACAATTTACATTGAAAAACATTTTTTTTATGCCAAATGTGATGCTATCCAAAATTTCTGGGGAGAACACTGCATTGTTCAATGAACCATGACATTTTCAATGAGGTCAAAGTCTGATGTAAGTCTTGAAATTAGACATATTCACCTTACACTTATTTCATACACCAAATATAGTTGACCTACTATTCCTACTGCTTGTAGTATTTTACATGTCTGAGAAATAAACTTGACAAATTATATGTAATTGAAGTAACCTTAATCACTGACATGACTGATCCATGAAATAAAGTCAAGATCAGGTGAACCCTGCCTGACAGACAATGAGACATGTAGACCTTTCAAGATACCTATATATAAATATACCATATAAATTTATCCAACTCAATTAATATACTTGTTATACATGTTATACATGTAAGACTTAGAGTGTATTTCACTGTATGACTGTTCAAACAGTAAGAATTTTTTTTCAAACAGTTACATGTACATGTCATGCATGTAGTGTACATGTACTATGAAAACTAGGTAGAGTGCAACGGACAAGTCACTAACAGAAACCTCATAACATAAAGAAGTATCCAGGTCTTTAAGCTTCTAAAATGTATCTGGTGAAGCTTTATACAAAAGGTTACGTGGTAGGCACTGCCAGATTGTAATACCTATTTCTTGCATACTTTAACTTTTGTTGCAGGAAGGACAATAAAATTATACTTTATAGTACATGCATGGTTTATTTGTTTCAAATACTTGGCCACTAATTAAGATTTATATTTAATTATAATTCAGACTTAATTAAAGTACAGCAAGCAGTCATTTGACACTAAACAATTGAGACGGACTGCGCGACATCCTCATGGGTGATTAATATTTTGTTACATACCATGGACATGCTGGGAGTAGTTAACAATTGCAATGCCAACATAAACTTCAGATGCGATATACATATACTGATTTGTAAATTTCACTGAAACTAGAAATTCACATTATCCATATTGTTATTAAATTAAAATGACTGATTATCCAATAAACATGCTAAATAAAAGTATTCATGAATTAAGATGATGCACTATTATTATTAGTATTCACTGAAACTATGAATTTTCATTATTCCAAATTGGTATTTCAAATGAATAATTATCCTGGGTATTCATGGAATTCAGATACAATGTATGATTGCACTATTAATATGCACTGCAACTATGAAATTTTGTTATTCCAAATTCACTATTGATCATGTTGATAAAGTAGATTAATAATTATCATTATTATCCAAGGTATTTATTAAGTCATCCAGTAATGTGGTCCTCCTTTAATATAATTTGTAAGTTTCCTATTTGTACAAGGCACAATTTTCTTTTTGTCCAATTTAATCAGAACATCACATCATCATCATGGAATAATGCTGCACGCCCTATTCATTATTTTCAAAAACAATAGATAACTAGCATAAAATAATGTATTAATCCATTGTTTCACAATTTGAGGCTATAAGAGTGACTCAGTGACATCTATATGTCCTTTGCATCAAAACGCACATGTAGCATGCTTCATATATATTCTAAGTGGGAATCCTGGTCAAACCAATACATATTCAATATGATCATGATGATTCTACAAAAAAAATATACATTAAGACTAAAGTAGTTAGTACAGTAAATTTTGAACTAATAATAAATATATAATACTACATGTATATACATTGTACAATAAGAAAGTCAATAACAATACCTGTATTTACCTAGATAAAACTAGCAATCCTCATTTGATTGACCAAACAATTCTAGGACTTATACAATTCTATTTTCAAGTCACTATTAACAAGAAGAATAAATCTTTTTAGGGGGTCTAAATATGGTGTTGTCTTTTTTCCTACATTAATGATTTTTTAAGTGTGACTGTGTACTTTCATTGAAGGGTTACTGTCTTATTGAGGCTCACACTTTATTTCATCAATTCTTTAAAGTCAGACATCATGGACATAGTTATTCCTCTCTAAAACTCTCTCTTGAGAGCCGGGTGAGATGTGATTTTTTTTTACACTGATAGCCTACCGTTACGCTAAAATATTTGAATTAAAAACATTAACCGACTGTATCAACCTACGAAGTGTTTGTTTTAAACATTTAACGACTGTGTCAACCTTTTATAAGTTGTAATAAACAAGTAATGACTGTGCCAACCTTTAGAAAGTTGTAACAAACATTTAACGACTGTCCCAACTCTAAAAACGTTGTGACAAACATTTTTTGACTGCATCAACGTCTGAAAAGTTGACACAAACAAATTTTAACTGTCCCAATTATTAAAAAGTTGGGACAGACATTATGCAACTGCCACAACTATTAGAAAGACTGTAATAAATATATTTTGACTGTGGCAACACCGTAAACCACTGCGACAGTTTTTAAATCAATGTTTGTAGCATTTTTTGACTTTTACAACCCGTAAAATAGTTGGGACAGACATACATGAACTGTTGCAACGAAACATGACAGATTTGACAGTCATCACCAGTCTTTCACTGACTAAGACAGTCGTACAACGACTGTTACTGGTATGGACAGTTGTTTTTTCGTCCAGTAGTGATAGCTAGCTTTAGAGAAAAAATGTATTATATCTGTATAGATACGACATTGTCAGTGAAATAGATATATCTGTATGTATACGACATTGTCAGTGAACTAGATATATCTGTATGGATACGACATTGTCAGTGAACTAAATATATCTGTATAAATACAACATTGTCAGTGACTTAGATATATCTGTATAGATACGACATTGTCAGTTAACTAGATATATCTGTATAAATACGACATTGTCAGTGAACTAAATATATCTGTATAAATACAACAATGTCAGTGTACTAGATATATCTGTATAAATACGACATTGTCATTGAACTAAATATATATGTATAAATGAGACAAAGTCCATTGACTAGAAAACCATGTGATTTTTCTTTACCAATAAGGTATTGTCAGTCAACTAGAACACCATGTGCAAGATGTGTATAAATAATACATCGTCAATTAACTATACAACCATGTTATATATCTGTATCTAATAATCAATTGTAACTTCCCTAGAAAAATATGTGATATTTTTATTAAAGTTATGTATCGTCAGCAGTTAACAATCATATGGTTTATCAGTATTAATAAATACATTTTCAATTAACTAGACATCTATGCGATATAATTATAATATCATATTCTTAAATAAAAAAAAAACTAAAACTTTAAGTTCATAAACATTAAAACATATGTTAAGGCTATGCAATTATTTATCAGATTCATGAGAATGTCCTATGCAGGCTGATAAAGGAATCTTTATTGACTGCTTCCGGATTATCCGGAATTTGCTGTGACGTGTATTACATGCAACTTCGTTCATTTACGGAAATTTGTTTGTAAACGTTACAAACGTTTGTCGAGTCTTTGAAAAACGACAAAAAAGTGCGGAAAACTGCAAGTGATTCAAAATTTGTCATATAATGGTTGAGGAGCAAAAATGAATAAAGATTAAACGTGTTTAAAAAAAATATATCAAATTTTGAGTCCAACTCTAGTCAGGTTCAAGCCCCAACAACTTCAGACACAAATGAGATGTGACAATTATAAAGGTAAAACTATAGCATGTATAGACATGATTTCGTAGGAAAGGTGAAAATGAAGTTTTCATACTTAGAACATGATAATTGTTGCACAAGATAAATGAAATGCTTGGTATATATAAAAAAAAATGAAAGTTAAGAAATTTGTATTTGGTTGTCTGTAAATTATCATCTAAAAGAAAGACAACATTTTGATAGTTCTTGTCTTTATTTCTTCCGCTGAAGTATATGCGGCTCTTGGGCTATTATATTATCATGATATTAAAGATATATTCGCATCGAGGTTCATTAAATACATGAATTGTAAACAATCAAAAGTTGAGGGAAAACGGAAACACAGAGACGGTGTATAAGGTCCGTATCCAATTGGCAGCGTGTTTACCGGATTTTAAGAAGCATAATTGAATGGTGATTTGTTTTGTTTTTGTTTTTATATATATCATACATTAATTATTGACCAGACTAGTTTAATACATCATTGAACAGAAGGAACTGTCATTTGATTTTTATGACCAGATATGAATAAATACTCTCTATATAACAAATTAATAAATAAGTATCAACCTCAAGTAGCAGGGAACAATAATATTCCACCTGCAAATACATATGGTTTTTTTTCCGCAACCTCGGCTTACTTGGTGCACATTTGAATTACATTAATGCAATTTCTGCTCTGAAGAAAGCATCCAGGAGCTTGGAAGTATGTTTTTGTGCTGTGCTATTTTTTTATGAATATAAAAGAACAAGTCTTGTTTATAGATCTGCAAAACTAAATCATTACTGATAATATGCTGTGTAAATGTTTTCTTTTTTTCAGTTCACATGAAGTGATAGCTTTTACTTTTTAATTAGATTTCGAGAAATATGATTTGATTGGTAGCTTCTCCAGGTGTGTAAGTATTGCTAGTGTATTCTGTATTATTATGTACTTTTAAACAATTAGCAGATTCAAAACTTAAATGGAATGCAAACGACTCTGTTCTAGTTTTAATTGCCCGAGGATATTAGCAGCCGCGTAGTCAGTACTTCTGTGTTGACTAGAGTAATCATTGATATATTCAGAATTATATTATGAACTGTTAACAAAACTTTATATATTTAAATATTTTAAATACTAAGGGGTTTCTACCTCTGGAATAGATAACTTTAGCTGTTTGGGGGAAAACGTTTAGGAATATGTGGTACTTAATGCTTTTCAACTACTTAATTTGGTCTTTTAAACAGTTTTTGATTCGAGCGTCACTGATGTGTCTTCTGTAGACAAAACGCGGGTTTGGCGCAAATATAATATTTTAACCCTTGTATCTATGATTATATAAACAAAGAAGATGTGGTATGATTGTCAATGAGACAACTGTCCACAAGAGACCAAAATTACACAGATATTAACAAACATAGGTCACCGTACGGCCTTCAACAATGAGCGAAGCCCATACCGCATAGTCAGCTATAAAAGGCACCAATATGACAATGTAAAACAATTCAAACTAGAAAACTAACGGCCTTATATATATAAGAAATGAACGAAAAACAAATATGTAACACATAAACAAATGACAACCACTGAATTACAGGCTGCTGACTTGGAACAGGCAAATACATAAATAACGTGCTGGGGTTTAACATGTTAGCGGGATCCCAACCCTCCCCCTAACCTGGGACATTGGTGTAACAGTACAACATAAAAACGAAACATAAAAATCAGGAGAAAAATGCAAGTGAACGTGGCCGGGTACTTGTACATCCCGACAATAAAAAGACAATAAGAACAGATCTGAGAGTACTCGAGTTATCTGATAGCTAGTTCAAAGCCACTAACAACTAATAAAAAAAATCATGCATCATGCATCTAAGACTAAACTATAAATCCGTACACATCCAACATCCAATGGATTTAGTGTAAAGACGTCATAAACAGTCAGAGAAAAACATGACCTAATGCAATGCCAAGTTACAGGTATCGACAGATTGTAGATTCATGAATGTGTATATGTATATAATATACTTGTAATATTTAGTTTGCTTTTAATTTACTGATAACAAATTCAATATTTATACCAATTAAAACAATATTCAATGATCTTATTACAGTGTTGAATTGTTAACCTTTTAGAATAAGTTTATTTAAAGGAAAAACAAGTTTACATGGATTATTTCTAAATTTCCGGGCACGGTTAACAACATTTCCGTAAAAATGAGGATGTGCTTTCCCGTTTGAAATAGGTTTTCTATAGGTACAACCAAACTTCAAAACCAAATCTTAAGATTTATGGACAAATTTAGTACAGGTTTTAATTAATTTATGGTAACGATATCCCTTGTTTAATAATTTACCAGTAATACATAAATTGCGTTCGTTAAAATCAAATTGTCACAACAGACACGGGCATAGCGAACGAGCTGTGAAATATAAACACCGTAAGATGGTGCCATAAAAAATCACCATAAAAAAAATGAAAAGTTAACAATAGGGAACGAAAAATCGTCCCTTTTTTCGTTAATTTCTAGTCTATTTCTAGCGATCTGTCATACATAAAAACAAAGATGTGGTATGATTGCCAATGAGACAACTGTGCACAAGAGATCAAAATGACTCAGACATTAACAACTATAGGTCACCGTACGGCATTCAATAATGAATAAAGCCTATAACGCATAGTCAGCTATAAAAGGCACCGATATGACAATGTAAAAACAATTTAAACATGAAAACTAACGGCCTTATTTATATAGAAAAAATGAACGAAAAGCAAATATGTAACAGAAACGAGTTGAAAAATCAGTTGAAAAAGGCTTAACTCATTAAATGCACAAAAATACAAGTGGACGTGGTCGGGTACTTGTACATCCCGACACCAAAAAGACACAAGGAACAAATCTGAGAGTACTCGCAGTTTATTAAAAGTATGACAATGAAGGATGGTTACAACCATGTTGTCCCCCCTCAAAATATGAATAGATATAGTGCATAATGACTTGTACCTTTAAGTTTAAATCACCAGCTTTGCCCTATTTAACGTTACAGAAAATTAAAAAAAAATTGAAACACAAAATATTTCTTGACTGAAACCATTGATCATTCATTTGAGGTTTGAACAGCAGATTGACGGGAGGAGGATTACGACTGAACGAAGTTACGTTATAAATATTATATCACTACTATTAACTGTTTTCGACAAGACTCAGGTCTATATTTTCCTATTAACGTTAATAATACTTATTTTCAGGTAAAACTACTTTGGTTTAATTTTGTAGAAATCATATCATAGAAAACCGCGTGCCATCCTGTACCATGAATTAAAATTCAATTTAATGCATGCTATAATAGTTTTAGGTAAGTTATATATTGAATTATCATGAAACAATATTTCATCCTTTTCACGAAAACACGAAAATTATAAGGTATCAGTTTGAGCAACATGTATCAACTGTAGGAGACAAGCAGTTCAACAGTTAACCAGAAGAGTTGTTAATCTAGCTTCAAGAATTAAAAATAACAAAAGATTAAACGCACAAATGGGGGACTAATGTGTTATTGTGTACAGGAAACTTTGAATGTTTTTCGCGATTACATGATTGCCTATGAGACAACTCTCCAACAGAGACCAAATGAAACCGACATTAACAATTATAGGTCACCGTAAAGCCTTCAAAATTGAGCAAAAGCCTTACCTTATAGTCAGCTATACAAGTCCTCGAAATGACAATGTAAATATTCAAACGAAAAAACTAACGCCCTAAATTATGTACAGAAAATGAACGAAAAATAAATATGTAACAGATAAACAAACGACAACCACTGAATTACAAGCTACTGACTCGGGACAGGCATATACATACAGAATTTGTCGGGATTACACATGTGAGTCGGAATCCAAACCCTACCATCTTACCATGGGGCAGTGATTTAACAGTTCAACATAAGAACGGAATATAAAAATCAATTGAAAAACGCGTAATTCATGAGAGGGATTAACATAAAATAAGTGGACGTGACCGGGTACTTGTATATCCCGTTAAAAAAGACACTAAGTACTGATATGAGAGTACTTCTTGTCGTTAACTGACAGCTAGTTCAAAGCCACTAACACCAAAAAAAAAACTTGCATCTTAGACAAAATTATCACGACAGACGTATATTTCGTCTACATAAGCCCTATCAGCGACGCTCAGACCAAAATAGTCAGAAAGTCAAAACTAACACAAACATGATATCATAACAATGATAGACCCTAACATTTGTATTCATGTCAACACCGAAGTGCTGACTACTAAACTTTTAACTGATGATAACGTAACAATAGTTAGACCCCAACATTTGTATCCATGTCAACACGAAAATGCTGACTTCTAACCTTTTAAATGATGATAACGTAACAATGATTAGACCCCAACATTTGTATTCATGTCAACACTGAAATGCTGACTACTAACCTTGTAAATGATGATGACGTAACAATGATTAGACCTCAAAACTTGTATTCATGTCAACACCGAAATTCTGACTAGTAACCTTGTAAATGATTATAACGTAACAATGATTAGACCCCAACATTTGTATTAATGTTTATCTCATCAGAAAGGTTTCGTTACAAAATTTAATACAACTTATTCTTAAATAACATTACGCTTTGTCACTTCTTTATATCAATCTGTACCTTTATATTAAACTTACATAGGAACTTACATCGATGCTTGAAACACATTACTGAAAGCATTAATTACACCATCAAAACAAATTGAGTCGCTAGAAAACGTTTATCATACCTTGTTTTTTTGCTACCATTATAACATTTTTATTATTAATAATGCAATGCTATTTGCATTTGTTGTGGGTTTTTTTCTTAGTTCTTAGTCAATGTTTTTTTAAAAAGGATAAATATGATAAAACGTATTAGTGTTTTGAACACTGCATTTCTTCATTACATTGGTTTTTTTAAAGTTTTGAATAAGATAAACTTTTGTATTTGTTAAACGTAAATGCAATTTTGTCCTAGTTGATGATAAACATGAACGACCGTTTGTTTATAATACTTTGTGAACATCTTTATTAATGGTTATGCCTAAAATAAGATGAGAATAAAAGATAGGTCAGTGAAATTTTTTTTGCATTGTTTAAAAATACAGATTTTTCTTCTTTTTTTTCTGGAAATAAATGCGTTTTTATTTGCATTAAGTCATTTTAAATATTTACGGAGTTGTTATGTAATAAGACTAGTATGGTAAATATGTGGACACTAATGTGGAAAATGAATGGGAGTGCAATTATTGCCTTTATATTTGGAAATTAAAAATTGCATTGCGTTGCAGTTCTTGTTGCTATTCCGGAAGGGTTGAAATTATAACAATTATTAATTTATAACATAGATTGATAGAATGTTTTCGTTTCCATTCTCAATTTTAATGTGCTGTTCGGTCACTCGTTGAATTCTTCGATTAGTTATTCTATAATTCAAGTGAAAAAGGTTAAAAAAATATCATACTACATGATTATTAAACCAGATAAACAAGGCAATGTCTACAGAAAATGTATCCTAAGATTATTGACAGTGTATTACACAGGTAGATATCATTTAATTTATAATTTATCCATATGTTTTGATTGTTGCTATCTTATTTTCCATCTAGCCCATGTAAAGCACTTAATACTTATAAAATAGGACACATATTTCTGATACTCCTAGCAACGCGTTTAAATTTATACGACCTACTGAATAACACAAAATCGAACATCACGCCATTTATAGGTTACCTATGCAAAACTGAAGTTTTTGGTATTTGCATATCGATTTTTGGTTTAAATAAACATTCATATCTTTATTGTTGTGTGCAGCATTTTGTTTTACGAAGGAATTTGTTTAGTGAGGGACTTCGATCTTATTGATGAGAACAATTTAAAAAAAAAAATGATTAAAAGTAAATGTAATGTTAACATCAACAAGACCGCATCTTTAAATTGCAAAACCCAAAACAGTAGAAAATGACATTTACATAAACCCTGGATAATCTTTTAATATAACCTGATAAATTTAGTATGAACGATACATGTTGATGTTTATTTGTAGATATTCATCAAATATTTAGATTGTTCTTATCAAACTTTTTATCGAGCCCAAATAAAACACTTTAGACTAATAAAACAGAACAAACATTTCTGATTCTCCTAGTTACGCGTTTAAATTTAAATGTTCTTTTGAATGACACATAAAATAAACATCACACAATTTAAA
The DNA here is from genome assembly GCA_037788925.1 of Mytilus galloprovincialis. Classification (NCBI taxonomy): domain Eukaryota; kingdom Metazoa; phylum Mollusca; class Bivalvia; order Mytilida; family Mytilidae; genus Mytilus; species Mytilus galloprovincialis. The sequence goes on from CM075338.1 coordinate 85,232,236, forward strand.
TGTTATCTGTTCAAAACTGAAGTAGCTGGCTATTTACATATCGATGTTCGGTTTAAATACACATTCATACCTTTATTCGTGTGTGCGGCATTTTGTTTTGTGATGGATTTTGATAAGTGAAGGGTTTTGAAATTATTGGTATGTCAAATTTTTTTTTAAATATTAATACTAAATGCAATGTTAACATTAACAAGACCACATCTTAGAATTGCAAAACCAAAAACAGTAAAACATGATATTTATATCCACTCTAGATAATCCTTTAATATTACCTGATTAATGTAGTCCAACGATATATGTTGTTGTTTATTTGAATAGAAATATCAAAGGATGTAACACTATAAAGTGTGTACGTTTCGGAATAAAATCAATCCCAATGGATAGCTAGAAAATCATGTGATATATTTGTACAACATAAGATATTGACAATAAGCTTGACAACCGTGTGATATATTGTGTATACATAGTACAGTGTCAGTTAATTTGACAGCCATTTACTATATATATTCAAATAGCACATTATCATATATAGCTAGCTTTAGAAAAACCTGTATTATATCTGTATAGATACGACATTGTCAGTGAAATAGATATATCTGTATAAATACGACATTGTCAGTGAACTAAATATATCTGTATAAATACGACATTGTCAGTGAACTAGATATATCTGTATAGATACGACATTGTCATTGAACTAGATATATCTGTATAGATACGACATTGTCAGTTAACTAAATATATCTGTATAAATACGACAGTGTCAGTGAACTAGATATATCTGTATAGATACGACATTGTCAGTGAACTAGATATATCTGTATGGATACGACATTGTCAGTGAACTAGATATATCTGTATGGATACGACATTGTCAGTGAACTAGATATATCTGTATAGATACGACATTGTCAGTTACTTAGATATATCTGTATAAATACGACAGTGTCAGTAAACTAAATATATCTGTATTTAATACGACATTGTCAGTGAACTAGATATATCTGTATAGATACGACATTGTCAGATAACTAGATATATCTGTATAAATACGACATTATCAGTAAACTAAATATATGTGTATAAATGAGACAAAGTCCGTTGACTAGAAAACCATGTGATTTTTCTTTAACAATAAGGTATTGTCAGTCAACTAGAACACCATGTGCAAGATGTGTATAAATAATACATCGTCAATTAACTATACAACCATGTGATATAACTGTATCTAATAATACATTGTGACTTTCCTAGACAAATATGTGATATTTTTATTAAAGTTATGTATCGTCAGGAGTTAACATTCATATGGTTTATCAGTATTAATCAATACATTTTCATTTAACTAGACATCTATGCGATATAATTATAATATCATATTCTTAGATGAAAAAAAAATACTAAAACTTTAAGTTCATAAACATTAAAACATATGTTAGACTATGCAATTATTTATCAGATGCATAAGAATGTTCTATGCAGGCTGATAAAGGAATCTTTATTGACTGCTTCCGGTTATCACATGCGTTTTCGAATGTGCCGTGACGTGTATTACATGCAACTTCGTTTATTTACGGAAATTTATTTATAAACGTTACAGACGTTTGTCGAGTCTTTGAAAAACGACAACAAAGTGTGGAAAACTGCAAGTGATTCAAAATTTGTCATATAATGGTTGAGGAGCAACAATAAATAAAGATAGAACGTGTTTAAAAAAAAATATCAAATGTTGAGTACAACTCTAGTCAGGTTAAAGCCCCAATAACTTCAGACACAAATGAGATGTGACAATTATAAAGTTAAAACTTTAGCATGCATAGACATGTTTTCATAGGTAAGGTGACAATAAAGTGTCCAAACTTTAAACATGATAATTGTTGCACAAGATAAATAAAATGCTTGTTATATAAAAAAAAAAAAAAATTAAGAAATTTGTATTTGGTTGTCTGTAAATTATCATCTAAACGAAAGACAACATTTTGATAGTTCTTGTCTTTATTTCTTCCGCTGAAGTATATGCGGCTCTTGGGCTATTATATAATCATGATATTAAAGATCTATTCGCATCGAGTGTCATTAAATACAGTGATTGTAAACAATCAAAAGTTGAGGGAAAACGGAAACACAAAGACGGTGTAAAAGGTCCGCATCCAATGGGCAGCGTCTTTACCGTATTTTAAGAAGCATAATTGAATGGTGATTTGTTTTTGTTTTTATATATATCATACATTAGTTATTGACCAGACTAGTTTACTACATCATTGAACAGAAGGAACTGTCATTTGATTTTTATGACCAGATATGAATAAATACTCTCTGTATAAAAAAATGAATAAATAAGTATCAACCTTAAGTAGCAGGGTACGATAATATTCCACCTGCCAATACATATCCTATGGTTTTTTTCCGCAACCTCGGCTTACTTGGTGCACATTTGAATTGCATTAATGCAATTTCTGCTCTGAAGAAAGCATACAGGAGCTTGGAAGTATGTTTTTGCGCTGTGCTGTTGATATTTTTCTATGAATATAAAAGAACAAGTCCTATTTATAGATCTGCAAAACTAAATCAATACTTGTCTTTATGGTTCAATATAGACATATTCTGAACAATAAAACATGCTCAAAATAAAAGAATGAATAATACCGAAGCTGGTTATAGTAACAAATTACAACATGAAATGCCTGTACCAAGTTATTTATATGACAGTTGTTCTTAAATCGTTTAATGTGTTTGATGTGTATGAACTTTTGATTTTGCTATTTGATCAGTTATATATATAAATGCTAACGCTACAATTGGATGTTAGCTATTTTGTGTAATACATTCGGGCTTTCTTTTGCAGTATACATATCCTGTTTAAATGTTGTTGTTTTTTTCAGTTCACATGAAGTGATAGCTTTTACTTTATAATTTGATTTCGAGAGCTATGATTTGATTGGTAGCTTCTCCAGGTGTGTAAGTATTGCTAGTGTATTCTGTATTATTATGTACTTTTAAACAATTAGCAGATTAAAAAATTAAATGGAATGCAAACGACTCTGTTCTAGTTTTAATTCCCCTATGATACTAGCAGCCCAGTAGTCAGTACTTCTGTGTTGACCTGAGTTATTGTTGATATATTCAGAGTTATATATGAACTGTTTATAAAACTTTGCATGTTTTAAATACTAAGGTTTTCCTACCTCGGGAATAGATAACCTTAGCTGTTTGGGGGAAAACGTTTAGGAATATGTAGTACTTAACGCTTTTCAACTACATAATTTGGTCTTTTAAACAGTTTTTGAGCGTCACTGATGAGTCTTTTGTAGACAAAACGCGGATCTAGCGCAAATATGCTATTTTAACCCTGGTATCTATGATTATATAAACAAAGAAGATGTGGTATGATTGCCAATGAGACAACTGTCCACAAGAGACCAAAATGACACAGACATTAACAAATATAGGTCACCGTACGGCCTTCAACAATGAGTAAAGTCCATACCGCAAATTCAGCTATAAAGGCCCCGATATGACAATGTAAAACAATTCGAACGAGAAAACTAACGGCCTCATTTATATAAGAAATGAACGAAAAACAAATATGTAACACATAAACAAACGACAACCACTGAATAACAGGCTCTTGACAGGGACAGACACATTCATAAATAATATGACGGGGTTAAACAAGTTAGCCTGATCCCAACCCTACCCCTAACCTGGGACAGTGGTATAACAGAACAACATAAGAACGAACTATAAAAATCAGTTGAGAAAGGCATAACTCATCAGATGGACAAAGCTACAGGTGGACGTGGTCGGGTACTTGTACATCCCGACAACAAAAAGACACTAGGAACAGATCTGAGAGTACTCTCAGTTTATTAAAAGTATGACAATGAAGGATGGATACAACCATGTTTTCCCCCCTCAAACTATGAATAGATATAGTGCAAAATGACTTATACTTTTTAGTTTAAATCACCAGCTTAGCCCTATTTAACGTTACAGAAAATAAAAAAAAAATTGAAAAACAAAATATTAACTGACTGTAACCAATGATCATTCATTTGAAGTTTGAACAGCATACTGAAAGGGGAAGGATTACGACTGAAGGAAACTACTTTATAAATCTTATATCACAAATATTAACTGTTTTCGAGAAGACACAGTTCAATATTTTTCTATTATTGTTAATTATAATTATTTTCAGGTAAAACTATTTTGGCTTAATTTTGTAGAACTCATTTCAAAGAAATACCTCATGTTATCCTGTACCATGAATTAAAACTATTATTCAAAGCATGCTATAACAGTTTTAGGTAAGTTATATATTTGAATTATAATGAAACGATATTTCATCCTTTCCCCCAAAAAACGAAAATTATAAGGTATGAGTTTGAGCAACATGTAGCATTTTTCCAGCAGAGCCTGCGTACGGAGTGTATATCTCCCTATCGTTACGATATTCAAATCCCTATCATGTTTTCGTAAAAAAGGTTGCTGTTTACTAGGAAGCTATTAATCCAGGAATTGCAAATGGTGCAGTCAAAATCATCACTACGAATATCATACGGACGCAATCACTAGTTGGTTCACAGTTAGTGAATATTCTGTTCACATATGGTATCGGATATGTTCCTTGTGTCGGTACTACAATACCGTTCCCTTTTCACGAATGTGACCTTCCAAATGAGAACTATAACAGAGGTGTACTAACATCACCAGCACGACGAGTGTTGCATGTTGGAAGGATCTGCTGACTCGTCCAGAGCACCTGCGATCACCCTTATTAATTGTGTTAGGGTTCGTGTTGCTTGGTCTTTATTTTTGTTTTGTATACATTTTACCCCTTTGTCATAGTACATTTAATTTGAAACATGTAGACAGCTTGAATATTTAATCGTTTGTTATTAAGTGTATCTGGAAACATATAATAATTTACAAACTTCAGGATTTGCAATTAATGAACTAGATAACTGTATTTCAACTTCAATAAAGGCATATGTTCCCTGAGCGACTTCGTTAATGATCAATTTCGGACAATAAAAAAAAGTATAACATATAATAATGCTTAATTTCAAAAACATCTACAGCTTATAGGATATACATTAATTTTTTGGCAAATGAAGTATACATGCGCCATATTACATAAACAGACATATTATAATAAAATGTTAACTACATTAAAATACATTAAATTACTCTTTTACATTAAAATGTCAAGTATAGCGCAGAGCATGACATTCATTAATTTATTAAAAGTTAGCAACGTAGTATTTTCTCTTATTTTAAGTATTTACCAAGATTGTTCACTTCCTTAATATTCTGTGCAGAAAACAATTCTATCAATTTATAAGAAGAAGGGTGTCTCCAATAATATTGTTTTATATTTTTGTACCTAATATCAGCATATTTATTACATTCCAATAAAAACTGAAATTCGTCTTCAATAAATCCATCATCTATCTTTCCTGTCATTATCATAATATCTTCCTGTCTCTATATTCAAATTATGTGCACAAACACAGTATTTAAAACTATAAGGTTAATATATATCACTTGTTTGTCTAAGTAAAATTGTAAATTATGTCTACAAAAAGTATATTTATATAATTGACATGTGTTTGAGACTTCAAAGAAAGCATCAACCATTCTCTCTTTTAATTTTCTCAGAATAAATCTACATTATCTACCTTTTGACTTAACCAAATAAAGTTAAATCCATATTTACCTAAAATGTCTCTAATTATGCAGCACTAGTTCTGTTTATCATTATTTTTTACTACAGCTACTTAACATTTCATCATAACAATTTTTCATTATGCAAATGTCAGTACATGATAATGTTATCCAATATTTTACCATTCTGTATTTTCTCTATATACATATAGGTATTCTACCCAGTTCACAGTATTCCATGTTATTAACGGTACTCTTTTTTTACTTTCAGTAAACGTTCAAAAAAATACATATGAACCCTTTCATTATCTGGTGCCTTATGATACCCCCAAATTTAACAGCCATAATTTAAAATACTTGCAACATAAGTTTCAAATAAAGTCAATAATGTTTCATGGTTTTAATAGTCATCCTGTATTTTATTAAACATAGCACATACTGCTTTTTTCCTTGTTCTAACAATCTCTTTTGAGTGTTAACAAAATTAGCAGTGTAATGCAAAAGTAAGTCCAAAAAAAATAAACTCATTACAAATATTAATGGTATTACCCTTTAAAAACCAGTTTTGTCCTGGTTAAGCTTACCCCTATTTCTAAACATTACAATATTTGTTTTTGTAAAATTGATAAATTGTTTTCATTTGAGTGTGTGTTGACACAATCAATCATATGCTGTACATCTTGTTTATTTTCACTGAATAAAACCATATCATCTGCATACAACAAAAGATACAAATTTAACAGTTTAAGATCATAAGGTTTACAACGTTTTTTTATTAGCTCCATTTCAATGTTATTTACATATAAAAAATAAAAAAGAGGAGATAAAGAATCCCCTTGCATAAGGCCAGCAGTGCATTAAAAAAAATGAGATAATTTACCATTCATCTTAAGAAATGATTTCAAATTCATATACATTGATTACATTACATAAAGTACGTCATTATAAACAATATAGTTCTGGACCAATGATACCCTAGGAGACAAGCAGTTCAACAGTTTACCAGAAGAGTTGTTAATCTAGAATTTTTACATTTTATTAAAAAACTATCAAGAATTAAAAATAACAACACATTAAACGCACAAATGGGGGACTAATGTGTTATTGTGTTTTTTGCGATTAAACAAAAAAGAATATAAAAAAGAAGATGTGGCATGATGAGAAAACTCTCCAAGAGAGTCCAAATGAAACCGAAATTAATAAGTACAGGTCACCGTACGGCTTTCAACTATGAGCGAAACCCATACCGCATAGTCAGCTATACAACTTATTCTTAAATAACATTATGCTTTGTTACTTCTTTATATCAATCTGTACTTTTATATTACACTTACATAGAAACTTACATCGATGCTTGAAACACATTCCTGAAAGCATTAATTACACCATCAAAACACTTTACACTTACATAGAAACTTACATCGATGCTTGAAACACATTCCTGAAAGGATTAATTACACCATCAAAACACTTTACACTTACATAGAAACTTACATCGATGCTTGAAACACATTCCTGAAAGCATTAATTACACATCAAAACAAATCGAGACGGTAGAAAACGTTTATTACACCTTGTTCTTTTGCTACCATTATAACCTTTTTATTATTAATAATGCAATGCTATTTGCAGTTTTTGTGTTTTTGTTTTTTCTTGGTTCTCAGTCAATGTTTTAAGGATAAATATGATGAAACGTATGAGTGTTTTGAATGCTGTATTCCTTTATTTAATTGGTCTTATTTTTTAGGTTTTGAATCAGATAAACTTTTGTATTTGTTAAACGCGAATCCAATTTTGTCCTAGTTGATGATAAACATAAACGGCCGTTTGTTTATAAGACTTTGTGTACATCTATATTAATTGTTATGTCTAAAATAAGGTGAAAAAAAGATAGGTCAGTGAAATTTTGTTTGCATTGTTTAAAAATAATGACCTTTCTTCTTTTTTTCTGGAAACAATTGCACTTTTATTTGCAATAAGACATTTTAAATATTTACGGATTTGTTATGTAATTAGACTTTGTATGATGAATATGCAGAGACTTATGTTGGTAATGAATGGGAGTGCAATTATTGCCTTTATAATTGGAAATTAAAAATTCTCATTGCGTTGTAGTTCTTGTTGTAATTCAGGAAGGGTTGAATTTATAAGATAGAGTGTTTTCGTTTAAAGGATTCTAAAACACGATTTACAATGTTATGAATCTCAATATTTTTTCTCTTTATCAACAATTAAGTACAGTTGTTTGTTATAAGACAGCTTTGTTATCCATTCGGTAGAGTTTTGATTAATAATTCGTCAAATTAATGACTGAAGAAACCAAATGACATTTAACTAGGTCAACACTCACTTGATTTATATTGTTTTATAATGACGTTTTGTTAATTATGTGATCAGGTGTCAAATGTACGTACGTGTATTTGTTCTAACGTTGACGTTAATCTCAAAAATGAATTATTGTCTTTTTTCAGGATACAATGGCTAGTTGGAATGAGGTACGAATTCACTTTAAAAGTCAAGTGTGCATGTCACTTATTTTCTTAAATTACCAAATATAACATACAGGTTAAAATATTCTCAGAGACTAGAAACACATTATTCTCCCGGGTCATTCTACAATATTATTTTAATGTTTGAAATTTGTTGAAACCTTCAAAGATGCAATCGACGTCACACAATGAAAACTGTATATGCCCTTTTCAAATATCAAGTATATCAGTTTTAATCATTAATATTGTTTCTTTCAATTACCGTACATCATTGAAAATATTTTTTTACCAACTGTGAAATTAAACAGTATGCTTTTGGCTCAAATTCATAATTTGAATATATTGTTGATATATTTTGTAAGTTAACATTAAAGCTGAAGTGCTCTGTTAAACAACATATAGTAAAATTGAGAATGGAAATGGGGAATGTGTCAAAGAGACAACAACCCGACCATAGAAAAAACAACAGCAAAAGGTCACCAACAGGTCTTCAATGTAGCGAGAAATTCCCGCACCCGGAGGTGTAATTCATATAATTCGTCGTGTGGCCAATAATCGATTATAGTATCTATCCAAGAGCTGTGCACTCATATACAATGTATAACATATAATTTTGTAATCAACATTTGGCTTTCCTTACAGAAACTTATCAAAGCTGCTCGTGAAGGAAGTTTAACAGATTTAAAACTTTCCATTGAAAATGGAGCTGATTTGGAATGTAGAGATAAAGTAAGTGACGTAACAGATAAAATAAACATACAAATAGTATTATATCAATGGAGCTGATTTGGAATGTAGAGATAAAGTAAGTGACGTAACAGATAATATAAACATACAAATAGTATTATATCAATGGAGCTGATTTGGAATGTAGAGATAAAGTAAGTGACGTAACAGATAACATAAACATACAAATAGTATTATATCAATGGAGCTGATTTGGAATGTAGAGATAAAGTAAGTGACGTAACAGATAATATAAACATACAAATAGTATTATATCAATGGAGCTGATTTGGAATGTAGAGATAAAGTAAGTGACGTAACAGATAACATAAACATACAAATAGTATTATATCAATGGAGCTGATTTGGAATATAGAGATAAAGTAAGTGACGTAACAGATATAATTATACATACAAATAGTATTATATCAATGGAGCTGATTTGGAATGTAGAGATAAAGTAAGTGACGTAACAGATAATATAAACATACAAATAGTATTATATCAATGGTGCTGATTTGGAATATAGAGATAAAGTAAGTGACGTAACAGATAATATAAACATACAAAGAGTATTATATCAATGGTGCTGATTTGGAATATAGAGATAAAGTAAGTGACGTAACAGATAATATAAACATACAAATAGTATTATATCAATGGAGCTGATTTTGACTATAGAGATAAAGTAAGTGACGTAACAGATAACATAAACATACAAATAGTATTATATCAATGGAGCTGATTTGGAATATAGAGATAAAGTAAGTGACGTAACTGATAATATAAACATACAAATAGTAGTATATCAATGGAGCTGATTTGGAATGTAGAGATAAAGTAAGTGACGTAACAGATAACATAAACATACAAATAGTATTATATCAATGGAGCTGATTTGGAATATAGAAATAAAGTAAGTGACGTAACAGATAATATAAACATACAAATAGTATTATATCAATGGTGCTGATTTGGAATATAGAGATAAAGTAAGTGACGTAACAGATAATATAAACATACAAATAGTATTATATCAATGGAGCTGATTTGGAATGTAGAGATATAGTAAGTGACGTAACAGATACTATAAACATACAAATAGTATTATATCAATGGAGCTGATTTGGAATATAGAGATAAAGTAAGTGACGTAACAGATAATATAAACATACAAATAGTATTATATCAATGGAGCTGATTTGGAATATAGAGATAAAGTAAGTGACGTAACAGATAATATATACATACAAATAGTATTATATCAATGGAGCTGATTTGGAATGTAGAGATAAAGTAAGTGACGTAACAGATAATATAAACATACAAATAGTATTATATCAATGGAGCTGATTTGGAATGTAGAGATAAAGTAAGTGACGTAACAGATAACATAAACATACAAATAGTATTATATCAATGGAGCTGATTTGGAATATAGAGATAAAGTAAGTGACGTAACAGATAACATAAACATACAAATAGTATTATATCAATGGAGCTGATTTGGAATGTAGAGATAAAGTAAGTGACGTAACAGATAACATAAACATACAAATAGTATTATATCAATGGAGCTGATTTGGAATGTAGAGATAAATTAAGTGACGTAACAGATAATATAAACATACAAATAGTATTATATCAATGGAGCTGATTTGGAATGTAGAGATAAAGTAAGTGACGTAACAGATAATATAAACATACAAATAGTATTATATCAATGGAGCTGATTTGGAATATAGAGATAAATTAAGTGACGTAACAGATAATATAAACATACAAATAGTATTATATCAATGGAGCTGATTTGGAATGTAGAGATAAAGTAAGTGACGTAACAGATAACATAAACATACAAATAGTATTATATCAATGGAGCTGATTTGGAATGTAGAGATATAGTAAGTGACGTAACAGATAACATAAACATACAAATAGTATTATATCAATGGAGCTGATTTGGAATGTAGAGATAAAGTAAGTGACGTAACAGATAATATAAACATACAAATAGTATTATATCAATGGAGCTGATTTGGAATATAGAGATACAGTAAGTGACGTAACAGATAATATAAACATACAAATAGTATTATATCAATGGAGCTGATTTGGAATATAGAGATAAAGTAAGTGACGTAACAGATAATATAAATATACAAATAGTAGTATATCAATGGAGCTGATTTGGAATGTAGAGATAAAGTAAGTGACGTAACAGATAACATAAACATACAAATAGTATTATATCAATGGAGCTGATTTGGAATATAGAGATAAAGTAAGTGACGTAACAGATAACATAAACATACAAATAGTATTATATCAATGAAATGGGAATTGTTCTGAGGACACAGCTATTGATCTTTGATTTTCGCTGTTAAGTATAAAGTAAGGACAGTGTAACTTGCAAATTTTTTCATACAACTTTCTAAACAAATAGGGGTAAAATTACATGCGAAAACAATTTGAACATGACTTTTTCAGTTAAAAAGTGTTTGTTTCAGTTTAAAAAAAGTCAAAAGTAGTATTTTCTGAAGTTGTCAATTTGCATTACAGATCCCCTTACATAAAATTAACCATAAGTTAGATCAGATAGTCTTTCCTATACTTTTGATATAATTGGTAGGTGGAACAGATATACTAAATTAACTTTGATCAAAACACCTTGCGAATCCCAGCAACGCTGAAGATGAATCATAGATGGTGTGCCTTCTTAATAATACACACATTTGATGGTGTGCACTCTTAGTAATACACACATTTGATGGTGTGCCCTTTTTTGTAATACACACATTTGACAGTGTGCCCTCTTAATAATACACACCTTTGATAATTTTGATATAATTTGCAGATGGCACTGATATACTAAATTAACAATGATGATAACACATTGTGAATCCTAGCGTCGCTGAAGATGATAAAGTCACCCCTGATATATATAAACACTAATAATATTGAATTCTGATACAACCCATACTTCCCTTATTAGGAATTCTCATTATTAACCAGTACTGAATTGAGTCATCAATAATTCACACATTATTGATGGTGAACATATTTTAGTTCAATCTAGCAACATTACACTTCACTGATGATCAATCATCATAACTGTACAATTTACTGATAATGCATCCTTATAAATTCACAAACTTTACTGAGGATAAATCATCATAACAGTACAATTTACTGATAATGCATCCTTATAAATTCACACACTTCACTGATGATAAATCATCATAACTGTACAATTTACTGATAATGCATCCTTATAAATTCAAACACTTCACTGATGATAAATCATCATAACAGTACAATTTACTGATAATGCATCCTTATAAATTCATACACTTCACTGATGATAAATAATCATAACTGTACAATTTACTGTTAATGCATCCTTATAAATTCACACACTTCACAGATGATAAATCATCATAACTGTACAATTTACTGATAATGCATCCTTATAAATTCACACACTTCACTGATGATAAATAATCATAACTGTACAATTTACTGTTAATGCATCCTTATAAATTCACACACTTCACAGATGATAAATCATCATAACTGTACAATTTACTGATAATGCATCCTTATAAATTCACACACTTCACTGATGATAAATAATCATAACTGTACAATTTACTGATAATGCATCCTTATAAATTCACAAACTTCACTGATGATAAATAATCATAACAGTACAATTTACTGATAATGCATCCTTATAAATTCACAAACTTCACTGATATCGCATCCTTATAAATTCACAAACTTCACTGATATTGCATCCTTATAAATTCACACACTTCACTGATGATGGATCTTTATAATTTATATAAATGATGATAAGCATTCCTCTTGAATTTTACAGATCAATGATTTTCAACAGTGATCAAATTTAAAGAACATGATAAATCCATCATTCATTGATGAATATGGGTAAACCCACGGACGACTTTAAACCCTAATTAAATATAAATAAGAAGATGTGGTATGACTGACAACGAGACAACTTTCCCTCCGTTGACAATATGTAAAGAGTAATCAAATAAAGGTCAAAGTACGACCATGAACACACATACATGTTTACATATGATTAACGCACACACTTCTGAAAAGTATCGTAGTAAACTCATAATTCGATAACTGGGGACTCTTTGTAATGTGCACACCACTGATTATTAATTCCAATTTAACTGAACAACATTGGTGATGAAACCTTATACAATACAATCCACTGAAAACAACTCCTGGTGAATTCTAACATCAGATATTAATAATACTTATTTGTTTACTCTTATTGATGATTTATCCTCCTCGATTAGCATACTATTAATAAACCTTGTCAACAACTCTCGATACCGACTAATGACACCTACAGTTTACATGAGAAATAAAGGGATCGTATCAAAGATAAAAATCATGCATGTATAACATGCATGTAACATTAACATAGTGCTACGTATTTGATTTTAACGAAGTTATAAACAAAAAATAACTAATATTTTGCACATATCTTTTGTCGATTTTCTGTCTTGTATCCGTTCTTTCATTAAGTACTTAATATCATATTCAGTTTTAAAAAAAAGTATAAAGCACATGGTGAGTAAGGTCGTCATATCAATGAGCGTTTAGTACAGTGATTTTATCAAAATTTGGTTAAGTTGGTCATGGATAAGTTATGTAACTTCCCAAAACGATTACCTCAGTTTTTTTTTTTCAAAATTAGTAAATAAAAGGCAAATTAAATGTTTTAATCTGTATTGTCAGTCTATCTATGTCAATGGAAATTGTTGTTTTAAAACTAACCTAGGATAACCAAGATATCCAAATTGGTACGGTTTGGTTAAGCGATTGACATTGTTAAGTTAAGAGCAGGGATGAGGTCGATTACTTTGAAAATGTAATCGATCACATTACAATTACACCCTTTTGCATATGTAATCGAGTACATTAGATTACTTTTCTTTTAAGTATTCATGATTACTTTATGTTACTTATGATAACATTGTATATTGCAAAATCAAAGTTTTTTTTATGATTTTTTTTCCACAATAAAAAGCTAATTTTAGTGATTTTTTTAAAAGCTTTACATTATTTATCGTTAAAGGAATTAAGACAAGTACAGTGTAACATGTGTAATTTGATAAAATAGCTATTACAGACAAGTGCATGTCCTTTCTCTATGTAAAAGATATAACTTTATTTTTTTTCTACAAATTTTAACCAACTGCCTTATTAACAAAAAACCTGAACAAATAAGGAAAAATTAATTAATAAAATTGAGAATGGAAATGGGGAATGTGTCAAAGAGACAACAACCCGACCAAATAAAAAACAACAGCAGAGGGTCACCAACAGGTCTTCAATGTAGCGAGAAATTCCCGCACCCGGAGGCGTCCTTCAGCTGGCCCCTAAACAAATATATACTAGTCCAGTGATAATGAACGCGATACTAATTTCCAAATTGTACACAAGAAACTAAAATTAAAATAATACAAGACTAACAAAGGCCAGAGGCTCCTGACTTGGGACAGGCGCAAAAATGCGGCGGGGTTAAACATGTTTGTGAGATCTCAACCCTCCCCTTTTACCTCTAACCAATGTAGAAAAGTAAACGCATAACAATACGCACATTAAAATGCAGTTCAAGAGAAGTCCGAGTCTGATGTCAGAAGATGTAACCAAAGACAATAAACAAAATAACAATAATACATAAATAACAACAGACTACTAGCAGTTAACTGACATGCCAGCTCCAGACTTCAATTAAACTGACTGAAAGATTATGATTTCATCATATGAACATCAGGCACAATCCTTCCCGTTAGGGGTTTAGTATCATACCATCATAACATATATGATAAGAACATAACCCGTGTCATGCCAACAACTGTTTTTTTAGAATAAAAGTCTTTAGTTCCGATGCAAAGACCTTATCAGTGACTCAATATTATAGCCAAAATATGCAATCTTTAATGACTTGACAACAGTATCATAATTATATCCCTTCTTAATAAGTCTATTCAAAGGTTTTGTAAGTTTCTGAGGTGAATACTGACACCTTTGTGCTTTATAAAAAAATAAGTATAGTTTTATTGTCTGTTGGGACATAATTGACACATCCATTAATGATTTTACAGGTGTTAATAACCACTTCAATTTTTTTAACAAACAATAGGTGAGCTTTGGTATTAAAATGTTATTGTCTTAATAACAATATCAATAAAGTTAAAAGTTGTTGATTGTCATTATTTTTTTGAAGTTTTTTAATACTTGATCTAATTATTAAATATTGTCAGGTGAAAACACAAAACAGCTTTGCAACTTAGGAAAGTATATGCATTTCTCTTTAAATTAAGAAACAGTTTATTTTAATAAAATATATTTTGTACTTATGAAACTTCTGACGTCACCTGTTGTTTACTATGCATATTTGTTTGTAATATAATGCCATATGTATACACTGTACATGTACTTGTTTGTACTGATGAACCGTAAGGCTCAAAGTTAATAAAGAATAAAAATAAGAAAGCACATAGTATACACCAATTTATGGAAAACAAAATTTATTCAATTTGTCAATAAATGAAATCTGGTTTTAACTACGATTTTGAATTAAGTGAGCTCATATATTTATGTCGACCATCAAAGTAAAATTGGAACTGAATGTTTACTGCATTTGAATATCAATGTAGTTATGTAAAAATATTGGTTAAACTTATATGAAATTGGAGTTAATATCAGAGGTTTTCAATCAAGGAAAAAAATGCTTTCAAGGCATATTCTTGTTTCATAAGAGCTCAATCTCACAACAAAATATTGGAGAGGCAATTTCCTTTAGTAAACTGTTAACGAAATAAAACACTTGGTTATACAAATTTGTTATATAGATAATACAATTTATCACATTTAACAAGGTCCCATCATTGTGAATACCAGTTTCATGATTTTTCATTCAAGCTTTACATTTTCGAATTTTTATATTGTCATATATATACAAAATTTGTAATCTTAAAGAAATCATGATTACACCTGTTTTTTGCAATGTAATCGATTACATTATGATTACTTGTAATCAGAAATGGCATGATTACTGATTACATAGGATTACACTGCAAAATGTAATCGATTACAGCTGATTATGATTACTGATAACGATTACCCTATGCCTGGTTAAGAAGCGATGAATTCGTCATGGTTTTGGTTACATTTGTCATGGTTTAGATCTAAATTTATACATCTTTGTGGCACCCTAATATTGATAGTTTTTTTGAATGCGATTGTGAAAAATTAAAGTAACACAATTTACTAATTGAATAAAGAGGGACACAGTTTTTTTACCAAATTGGGTGGACGTAAGCGGCAAAAAGGCCAGGCAAATCGTACATTTTATATATTTTTTATCCCACGTATCGCATTGCAGGAGAATTGTATTATAGGCGCTCTCAAATGCATACCCAAAGTTTATGAAATTTGAGTCATAGGTTGATATAAGCGATATTTTTGACTGATGTGAAAATGAGTACAAACAGATTATTAGTTTACTATCTGAAGCTGCGGTCATACCTACCGGATAGCTCTAACGGACTCCGAACTGATGAAAAAAAGTTTTCCGTTAACAAAATTGGTATCCATTGGGTGTCCGTTGATATACTGAACAAATAAAACGGACGTTTAACGAATGCCTAACGGACACTTACAGGATATGCAACGTACGAGAAACGGAAACATACCGGACAGAACTGACGTCAAATGTACATATATAGTTATCAAAGGTACCAGGATTATAATTTTGTACGCCAGACGCGCGTTTCGTCTACATAAGACTCATCAGTGACGCTCATATCAAAATATTTATAAAGCCAAACAAGTACAAAGTTGAAGAGCATTGAGGATCCAAAATTCCAAAAAGTTGTGCCAAATACGGCTAAGGTAATCTATGCCTGGAATAAGAAAATCCTTAGTTTTTTCAAAAATTTAAAGTTTGGGAAACAGGAAAATTATAAAAATGACCACATTATTGATATTCATGTCAACACCGAAGTGTTGACTACTGGGCTGGTGATACCCTCGGGGACGAAACGTCCACCAGCAGTGCATATAACGGACGAGTACCGTATAAAACAGACACATAACGAAAGCGTTCCGGATAAAAAGGATGAATAAGATAACCGGAAAATTAAACTGACCGATGATTATAATACATATCTTCCATGACTAAGCAATGGTGTTGCCCGACTCCTTTGGCTTATCCTCCTTATCCTTTCGACAACTAGTAGGTTTATATTTGCAACAGTTAAGTTCAGTCGTCGGACTTGAATAAGAGATGCTCGATAGTGAGGACATGCTCTTACTTCAAGATCTAAGCATGATTAATAAACATTCATGACACTCAAGACATCTGACCTTTCAATAATTGTCATTTCTGAGTGACGCAAACTATTCAATTTGCATTTATCCGTTTTGCTTTTGATAGGTTTTCGTTATCCTTCGTTTTACTTTTGATAGGTATCCGTTATCCTTCCGTTCATGTCCGTTTTCCATCCGTTTTATTCGTTATACGTCCGGTAGAAGTGCGTTGGTGAATTTGTCTACCGGACCTCCAACGAATTTATAACGAACAAGTAACGTATTCAAAACGGAAACAGAAAGGACGAGAACAGTACTAAACGGACGCCTACCGACGCTATGCGGACATGCACAAGATATGGACTGACGTCTTACGGGCATGAACGGATCGAAAAAAAAGTAATTATCATTTCTCCCGATAATTATCCCCGGCAGAGTCCACCTACTTAAAAATAATACCGTCCATGATACAATAACTCAACTATAAAATTAAAAAAAACATATGGAGAGGACACCATAATGTCTTCAAATATCAGTTTAAACTTATTCATGTAGAAATCTGAAAGTGAAATTAATATGAGTTGAACGGCAAACGATGTAATGGCTTCTAAGGTCAAGACATTGGTCACGTTATAATAGGTCAGAGTTTACGATATTTTGGTAAACGTGCATGCCTCATGGTTTTTGGACTCGTACATTAATAAAAATCAAAGTGTTCAATTCTAGATTGAATAAGCTTCCTTATTTTATATAAATATTATTAAAACATGTTCAAGTGTTATAAATTCACAAGTGAAGTGAAACTTTTTTTCCGAAAATTTGCGTAGGTACACCGAAAATCAATAATAATCTCTTAAATAGGTTTGGTAACGTGTTGAGGGGTATAAAATGTGAAGTTAAACGAGTTTTTTTGCTCTACTTGGACACTTTCAGATCACAATAACCCTGGATACGCAATTGTGTCAGCTTATTCGTTGTGAAGGGGAGATCAAAGGGAGATAAATCGGTATACGTTTCGTAGGATACTGCAAGTTACCGACAATGAATTCGATTAAAATTAATGACTGCAGTTATATTCCGACACTTTCATGAATTACTTTTCCGATATTTTATGTTCCTCTACTGTTTAACATTAAAATAGTCATGGAATGGTTGAAAATGACATTGTTATTCTAGTTCCTACAACTTTTTGAACACTTCCAAAGAGGATTATTATAGATTTAACTGACTTTTCTCTGAAACTTAGAATTATTGTATATTCTCAAAAACACCCTTTTGGTATATAAAAGGATACAAGAGGGGTTTATCAGGCATTTGTCAGCAGAACCTGCGTTACATTAACATTCAAATAAAAATATGGTAAAAAGGAAATGACTTTTTTGTAGTCATTCTATGCTTCAAAATTGTGAACATTAACATTGAATAAAAAAAAGTTAATTTACAGTGGACAGAAGTACATGTATATTTGTTGTTATATTATTCCTGCTTTAAGATACAGTAAGGGGTCTCATGGGTCTGGGGATTGGAATTCCCTCTTTTTATGGAAGATTAATGTTTTTGGATGGCAGCATATAGCTGGAGCTTGGAACTCATCCCTCTTTTATCTTTTGTTGAGAATGCCCACTCCTGTTTGAAATTGGCTGGATGCAACTCGAGATAAGAAATTGTAGAAGATGTACAAGTTCTATTGCTCGCCTTAATCAAGAGAAAACATCTGAAATTTTAAAGATCCAGAATTAAAACCTAATAATCAACACAAATATAACTTTACAAAAGTTGTATTGCAATCTAATATCCTGCAATTCTACTAATTCTTATTATATGTATTATTTCAAGATTTGCTTTACTTTTGTTCTTAAATTTGATTTTAAAAGTCCTGCTAACAACTGTTCAGTCCTTTAAATTAAATTATTGATTGAATAATAAGCTAACCTGACCAGTAAATAAAGTCTGAAAATGCTTTGTTGAAATAAAAGAGTGGTATTATATCTCATAACATCATATCTGTATGTTTTATTTTTAAAGGGGCACTATCTGTCAAATTCATGGTCACCGATTTGACTCTAGCTAGGGGTTAAATTGAAGTTCACATTAATACGGATTTAAAGAGGTCGACTCATTCACTTGCAAGTGAATAACTAATTATCAATGTTTCTTAACGTAATTTAAAAAAAAATCAAACTTTAATTTTTTTTATATATCTCGTAGCTAGTGCCCCTTTAAATTCATAAACGGTGTGACAATTTTGTTTCAATCAGGAAGTTATTTAATAGAAAAACACTGCATACGTTAACATGGTTAACGGAGAAAATATGAAAAATTTCCGGAAACAATACTCAAAAGTCATTTATTGCTAGATGATATATATAGTATTTTTTATATATAGTTAAACAAATAAGTAACACTGATAGTTACCTGTTTATTTTTTTTTCACTGCTGATAATTTTATAATTTAACTGTTAGATTATAAAACTAATGTTGATATATAATGATGCTTACCAGAAAACAACCCTGGATTTCTGGTATTAAAAAACAGGGACACTTCACTTGAATGCTGGACTAGTGTTGTATATTGTTAGCAGCAGAAAGTGCAATGTGTTGTTGAATAAAAATTAAAAAAATCTCATAAGATATACTGAATCAAATTCAAATTTAATCCAAATTCATATTTACCTCATCTAAAATGCATAGTCAATTGAACTACAAAATAAAAAACCTGAGTCTACTACAATGTATAACAAAGAGATTGGTCACTTCTCCTATTAAAGTAGTATCAGACAAAAACAAAACTGACTTAAACACAGGATCTTCAGAAATTTGTTAAAGAATGGAAAACAATGAGAAATGTTGTTATTCTGATATCAGAAATAATATAATTGTATCAAATCAGAATGCTTGTTTTTTCTATTGAGATAATCAATTTAATCGCAATATTTACTTTAATAAAAACCTCATGATACTATCTGAATTTAAATGCATGACTTAGCTTGTCAACATCTCAACGATAATGGTAATAACTAAGTTTTTAGTAACACCAGCGTGCAATCTAGGTAAACAAACATGAACAATCACGCGGTCCACGTGTTTGTCTCCAAATGACCAATCAGGCTTATTAACACATTTATTTGCTAAAGCAGACACTTATATATGTCTGGTTATCTTATAAGTTCTATAAAGACTGCATTTGACTTGTGTATGCATGGAAATATAAAGAAGATAACATTAATTTTTAACCGTAAATTTTGAATACACAACATTCCCGGGGTATCCCCACAAAACACATGGCTACTTTGTAACGATGGCTGGTAACGTGTAGCCACTTTCTAACAATAAATGTGATTGGATGATCTTTATAGATCAATAATGAAAATTGCTAATAAATGATTGGAACCGAAATTGTCTCAGCTTATAAATAATTGAAAAATGTAAACATTGAAATCCACCATTTTGACGAAGGAAACAATGTATTATATTTATTTTCTGTTAGTTCTTACTTCAATTGCTGTGTCTTTAATTTTGTCGGAGCCTTTAATTACTTACTAAAAGGTTTGAGTGTTTTTAATTTTTGACGGCCGTACGATGACTAACATTTGCGTCATTTGTTCTCAGGTAGATAGTTGTCTCAATTGGAAATCATACTGTATTTACTTATTGTGTATTACTATGTGCTTTCTAAGGTCATAGTGTATTCAGAATACATCAACTTTAGAAAAAATGCTACTATTGAAATTCATTTATTATATACTACTCTAGTGGTCTCTTTATATGGGCTTGTTCTATATTGATGATAATTATAATGATAAATCTTAGTTTTACTGTAGATGACTTATTTTCTAATAGTTGTGATTGTGCGAGTAAAATATCATCTTTAAAATTAAAAAATCAGATCTATTCGTCTGGGTACAAAACAATAATATTAGAAAATAGCGACACTATATAGACTCATAATAGGAAAGAATGGATTTAAGACGAAAAAAATGATCAACGACAATCTTCTTAAACATAATTTTAATAGTTGTTCATAATGTCTGTTTTTTTTTATCGTAACACTTCCATCATGTACGACAGAAATTACATAACTGCACCATGTCGAACATGAACTTAACCATGACACTAGTGAACCAAACCATGACACCGAATTTTCAGTAATCTTAAATTGTGTGCAAATGTAGTTTTTTTTAGGATCCACTGACGGCAGATTTATACCATAACGAAATATGGGATCTAACATACAGTAACAAAATAACTTTACTGTATGCACTGGAAACGAACAACAACATACACATTTTGACATACCCAAGCTTTATTCTGTGTCAAATTATAACTATATGATAAAAACTTTAATGTACTATCATAAAAGCAATACACACAGATACTTGCCATCTTGAATCTATATTCAGAGGTGCATATAGCGAAAAATCCGAAGGTTTATATTAGGTCATTGATTGTCAATAAAACCCTAATTCCAACCATGTCTAACTTAACTAAACTATGACAAAATCGCTGTGATAACCGTCCATCGGTATGACGACCTTACTACCTGTGAAGCATTTCACTTTACAATCTTTAAAAAATGAAATCAATCTATTTACATTCGAAATTGTTGCATTTTCGGTAATATGATTATCGATATCGATAGTTATTCGATTTTTCCCGTGGAAGTCTGCTTTGCTTGTCAACAGTCGATTAAGTATGTTCAGTGCACGATGTTTTGTCGATATTGTCAACATCGTAATGTCAACTTTATAGTGTCGTTATTGTGTTAACATTGTATCCTATCTTTATGTTCTGTACCTTTGTCACATCGTATATTCGTGATATTAAAAATTCGTGTCAACATCGTGTTTATGTTGTATATCGACTCTATAACTTTCTGTTTACATCGTTGAAATCGTATACATCGTGATGTTGACAATATAGTTTTTACATCGTCAACATCGTATATATATTGTGAACCGAGTCTTTACCTTTGTGTTTACATCGTTCACATCGTATATTTCGCAATGTTGACAATATCGTGTCAACATCGTGTTTATGTTGTATATCGATTCTATAACTTTCTGTTTACATCGTTAACATCGTTTATATCGTGATGTTTGAATATTGTTTATACATCATTAACAACGTCAACATCGTATAAATAATCATGATAATGTGTACCAAGTTTATACCTTTGTATTTACATCGTTTACATCGTATACATTGTGATGTTGACAATATCAATAAAAAGTGTTTTTATTCATTTATTTAATAATTATTTTATGAAGTTTGTCGATTACATATATACAGTTTGCATTTTTATGTTTTTTTAACAAATATTTTAATTAAATGTGATGTTATTCCCAAAATAGTGTCAACATAGTTTATGTGGCGATGTAAACAATGTAAACACAAAATCTTTTCAACATGGTATACATAACGATGTTTACGGTGTCAACGATGTAAACAATATATAAGAGTTAAGACAATGTAAACGATGTACACACAATATCGTGTAAACATTGTATACATCGCGATGTTAACGATGTCAACGATGTAAACATTGTATACATCGCGATGTTAACGATGTCAACGATGTTAACAATATATAAGAGTACAAACAATGTATACGATGTTGTGTCACAACATCTTGATAACATTGTATACATTGCGATGTCAACGATGTCAACGATGTATGGAATATATAAGGGTTCCTATGATTTATACGATGTTGACACAACATCGTGTTAGCATTGTATACATCGCGATGTAAACAATGTAAACACAATATATTTTCTAGATTGTTTACATCGCGATGTTAACAATGTCAATGATGTAAACAATATATAAGGGTTCAAACAATGTAAACAATGTTGACACAATATCGTGTTAACATTGTAGATATTGCGATGTCTACAATATTGATTAATCATCGTGCATTGGACATGCAGTCGATACCTCGTTTTTTGCATGTTATTTTATGACTCTACATTTTAACATCCCCATAGTAACAACATTACAGATAGCAGTGGCGTAGTCGTTGTCAACTGTAGGTGTAGCCAATTGTTGAAAAGGTCTCAAACAAATTCCTGATTTAATAACTATTCCTTGATAAATACAAATAGAATAATAGGTTGTTTCGTTTTTGATACTGACTATTTTATGTAGATATTTCACATGATATAGTCAGTATCAAAAACGAAACTACCTGTTATTCTGGTTATAAGTAATTATGACGTCACACAATGTATTGCCTAATATTTTCAGTGATACAGCGTTGATACTAGAAAGTATTAGGCAGTAAGATCTAAGAGAAAATATACGAATTACCGATAAACCGTTATACATGATCATAAGTAAAGCAAACACTTGATAGAATAATGTCTAATAGGATATTCGTATTCTTGTCTCATCGTATTGATATGATAGTGTTGTACATTTATTTCGAAAAGATACACCTGGAAAAAGTATTGCAACACTTCCATTGAATACAATGTCAAATGAAATGATTTTAGAATGTGTATAATTTGGTATTTAATCTTTTTATCTTTTAAAATTGAATTCATGGTATTAACTTACTTTTCATCCAATATAAAGGCTACATGGATAGGACATAACAGCTGCACGGAAATAGTTTTTCGTGTTTTTCACAAAAAATGCAAATTTGCAGGGCTTATTTTTTCAAAACATAAGTTCTGCAATAAATATAGATGTTTGTTATGTATTTAATCATTCAGAACTGTTTGCCTAGTTTAACACACATTTTCTGTGTCAGATGTTTAGTTTGCTAGAAAAAAAACCCCACTTTTTATAAAATATATGTATAGAAAACAAGACAAAGTTTTAACAACTTTTTTCAGTACAACTCTAATGATGCATTTTTATAGTCTTAATTTTGCCTAAAATGTAAATTAATAACACAGAAACGGTTTAAAAGTATTTGGTAAAAACCAAATTATAGACATTCTACAACCATGTTCTTTTACATTGTTTTCAATAGAAGTGTTGCAATACTTTTTTCTAGGTGTATATAAATATCTATAGAGCACATCCTAAAATGACTGAATAAATAGTCAACGATTAATCTTACAACGCGATAGATCTAGAATAGGATTCTGTACACTACAAAATGTACTATATAACAAGTCAAAAAGGGTACAGCATCACCATTAAATAACTATGAAATGACCAAATATTAGATATTTCGGATAACAGATATCCTTCTTTGGTAATAGCACGGTGTCAAATGAATCCTGTCAATATATTCAAATTGAGACAATATCAAAATCTTTAAATTTTATACAATTTAGTTGGACAACACAGACGCTTGTACAATTATAAAATTTCCAAACACGGCGCAAAAATTACTAAGATATGCCAAATAAAAATAGAAATTTGCGATATGAACTGGCACAACTCTAAATTTCCTAAGGTTGTGACAGTTTTGATGTTATAACTGCATGGTTGGCAATCCTCAAACAAAACAATTCAAAATGCCCTAACCGATCCAAGTTGGTATACTATTTCAAATTATACACGGTAGGGCAAATGCAACATAATAATGATTAGAAAAAAAGTTGTATCTAATAAGGTAAAATAATTGAACGTGGCCACGTACTTATACATTCATCCCAAATTAATGGAGTCCTGTTTTTTAAACTGGTATTTAAAACAAATCTTCAATCTGTAAAGCCAGTACGGAAGCCGGAGTAACTGGAAACAAGTTATGACAGGAACATGAGTGACTCATTCTATTTTTTTTTTTCATTTATGCCCTCTGGGGAAACTGTCCTTAACTAACATATCATATATTGTATTGGTATGCCCTCTGGGGAAACTGTCCTTAACTAACATATCATATATTGTATTGTCTACCAAATTGCACAGTTTAATGTCGATTATTATATGTTATTCAGGTCTCATACATGGTATATACTGTGATATTCCCAGCTTAGAGTTTACATCCCCTGAGCCGAATATATTACGGATTACCCCTGACTTAATGTTATTTTACAGTGCAGGTATTTGTTGAACATTCACAATGCAGCATGTATAATCATTGCATGTGTATTGTCTCTTTAATATTTTGATAATCCATTTAAATGCATCTTTTCTATCTTGACATTTTTTTTTTCGTTTAAAAGTATTTTCAATAACTTTTTTAGATATCATTTTTTGTGTATATGTGTGTGTGGCTTTGTTTTTTATAACACATATATTGAAAAACCCAACCTTATATGTTCGGCAAATGTGAAGGGTTTTCTAATTTGCTGTGAATATAATCTTATTGTGTATGTAATAATTTATAATACCACTTTTAAAATTGAATTTAAGTATTAAAAGTGTAAATTGCGTGATTTTGTATTAAGCATGTATTATTGACTGAAGTACGCCATTATTTTCCCTCTGTGAGCCTCTGACATTCCTTAGTGTTCTGTACAGCTTTTGTCTACATCACATAGTAACCGGTGTAATGATGACGTTTTGTGGTTCCAATCTTCGTATATACCCCGGCAGTTTCCTGAATATATACTGACATCTCTGTGTTGCTATCCAATCAGAAACTTCGACACATTTGTAATCCGTTATATGTTTATATTACAGAGTTCATATACACCATTATTGATATCAGTCTTATATGAACATCTGGATACAGTCCAATACCTTGTTTCTGTAGGCTGTAAGGTAGAAGCTAGAACAAAGGTATGATATAGTCTGAACAAACTCACTAATGTTTGATTGAACACATTATCAGAAATACAAAACTTAATGGTATATTGAATATATGAGGTCTCATTAAATCTTGTCATGGAAATAGGAAAACAAAGACAGTACAGGTCTTATCTATTTTTGAAAACACATATGTTTGGCAGTCATACGTTACTTGGATTATAACCCTCTTAATTCTTAACTAGCACATAATTTTTGTGTTGGACAGACCTGTTTAATTGACAATAATTTCATTTTGTATGTAACGCTTCTTCTGAGTGGCTGACGTCATTTTGTTTATCATATTATCATAGTATATACACAATTTTGTCTTATGACCATGACGTCATCAACGTTGTTTTTTTTCATGATTTACACCGGTTTAAAATGGAATTTAGAAGTAACTTACAAGAAACTCCTATAACAGAGACAATGTCATAGATCAGTAGGCAGTAGAGTTAAAGGGAAAAAAATAACTTAATCAGAAATATCTTTCTACCAAATTAGTATGATATACTGAGTACGTATATGTATTAAATATTTTGCAATTATTATGATTTCCGTTTTCTTTAGGGAAATTCAATGTAACAGATTAAACGGCAAATGTTTATTGCAATATATAGGAAAAGACTATTGTGTATCACTTTAAATATGTATAAAGAAAATTACCCATATGATTATACTAACTAAAGAAAGTCTAGTACCATATAAGTTTATAAAAAATTAAAGATTAAGTGGTGGTATCTCTCTTGACAATTTTAAGTAACAGAAGGTAGTCAAATGCTGAAAAATCTTTAACATTATAAATGTCATAAGATATGAAAAAACTATTATTCGACAAACTGAAATAATATTACATAGATTTGATTGCAAAATTATGATGTTAGAACACAGCCTTGTAACCTTCGACCTTCGATATTTAACGGTTGAATATTTACTATTCAAGTTTATCTTAAAATTAATATATTATTGAGTTCATCTATTTTTGTGATCGTGGAAAAATCTACAAATATTCTGGTTTAAATATTGCCATTTTAGGAAATGTTCTCTATTATGAAAACAATGGAAACCTGTCTGAATTAACAGTATGTTCTTAATTCTAATGCAACTAAAAATGTATAACCTCAGATGCCCTGATCTCTAATACTGTAAATCTGTAAATATCTCCAAAATGATACATGTATCCCTCATTTCACTATATGTCTTGGTTGTGTATATAAGTTTGTGTTTTTGAGGCTATATGTATATGTATGCGTTCTGCATTGTCTGCTATAAACAAAATGTAGAATGCAGATCAGTCGAGTGCCTTAGATTTCCGGCATGAAACAAACTTTAATAATAGGAATTCCTGTGGTCCATTTGGGGAGGAAGATGGTAATTAAAGACCCTTTTATAAAGGGCACCTTTAGTATAGAGCACTTACACCAATGCATTCATTCTCAAACCTTTTTCCCTAACCTGATATACATTGATACACATTATAACTGTCCTTTTGTGTTGTTATGCATAACGTCCAATAAAGACACATGTTAAAACATTGAATTTTCCCCAGACATGTTTATTGAACACCTTTTGTTTAACTCTTGACACATTTATTCTTTTTTACAACTGACTTAAATGATATTAACATGTGGTATAAACCAAAATATTCTTCTGTGTCTAAGCTTTATTGGTGTGCATTAGTGGAATAGTGCAAAACTGTCATACTAAAACATAAATATTTACATTTTGTATCTATTAAGGTGGTACCCAACACCTTCACTAAAAATAAATTGGCTCGTTTAATTTTCATAAACTTTTGACAAAGTATTTACTTTGACCCTTTGACAAAAATATAAAAAATTTCAAAAAATTTGAACCAACCATTTTATAAGAAAAATTACACTGGTTACAGGCAACAGACCACAATTAATGTCTCGATCAGTTCTTTAGAACGTTTTCTATCATTACAAAAATTGCAACATGCACTTTTGTCAAATATTTTGTGTGTGTAATGTGAAGTACTAGTCGAAATATATATCCAAAATTCAGAAAGATTGAAGCAATCACTTTTACAAAGGAGTAGGTCCGGTAAGGCCTGATTTCGGCCTCAATTTTCAAGTTCATCTAACGAAAAATTTTAGACGCTTTTTAAACACTTAAGTGTTTATTTCAATTGATTCAATTAGTTTAAGGGAAAGATTTTAACTGATTACGTCATTAAACACGCTCCGATTCAAGCTTAAATATGAAATATCTATCAAATATGCCAAAAATCGTCACTTTTCAGATGGTTTTTGTCAAAAATGAATGTGGCCGCATCCGTGTTCATTCTCAACCTTTATATATATTATGTATTATCATAAAATACAACTTACATTTCAATATTATGGATGAACACGAATGCGGCCACTTTCATTTCAGACGGAAACCGTCTAAAATTTAACTAAAATGATCAAATTGTGAAGATTTCAGTAACTTAGCACGACTTAATGATGCTAGTACTCGATATATGTGCATTGTATTGTCAAAAACGGCCCATATTTATGTAGCAGAAGCATTCTACTTTTCAATAAATATCTTAACGATTACATATTCACAATTTTCTAAAACTGCTATATTTTGGGGCCAAAAATGGGTCTTACTGAACCTACTCCTTTAGCCAATACACATCCATACCCCTATTGACAAGTCAAGAGATGCTCCGAAAACTGTAGATATAACTTTTGTGCACTTGGCCTAATCACTCATTCCATATCAAAATCAGTTTAAATACAACATCCAAAAAAATTGTTCACCTCTCTTCTTTCATTTCCACCCAAAAAAATCTAAGAAATGAGCGAGGAAGGGAAAGTAAAAAAATTAAGGAAAAATACACTATAATTAAAAGGAACTATATTCGTGGACAACGAAAAGCGGGGTCATTAATTGTGGTCTTGGGCCTACATAGCATTTTGACAAACACTAGTTTTGAACATTGTGAAGCTTAATATTTCCTTAACAACGGAACGAAATTAAAACGTTCAGCTGATTTTACAGAGTTATCTCCCTATAGTGTTAGGTACAACCTTAAGTATGTTGTGTTTTTATTGCTATTGCTGTCAAGAAATCAGGTTCTTATAAACTCATGGAACTAGAAAATCTTTCATAATTTCGAACATTACATTTATAGTTTAATTAATTTCTTAGCATTATAATACAGTGGAATATAAATCATTATATATTGGCAAATTATTTTTTGTTTATTTAATATTATCTCAAGATCTTGTTGCACAGGACAAAATCATTATGTTTTTTTTTATCTTCTTACCTGTTTTACCTATAATTTGTATCAGCACTTAATTGGTGAAAAGGACTAACTAATGTAATGACCCATTAGCATCATTCATTTTCATAGCATTTTAAGATTTCTGAATATATATTTTTGAAATAATTCTAACTTTTAAATATTCGCATTTTGTTTTTAAAGTAGGATTAAAATTGATCAAAAGAAAATGTATAAGAACTTCCATCAGAGTGTATATAGCATTACAAAATTGCGGGGGAAAATCAAATTGAAAAATACTAAGTAATCATAGTTATTTCTTACATGCTTAACTTACTGTACATGTCTTTGTTATTCACTGTAAACATGTTATACTATCACAAAACTGATCTCTTGTAAATCTAGACAGTGCTAGAATTGATTTCGTTATCGTTATAATGGTGCCATATATATGCGTTGCTGATTAATGACAAAAAAACAGCAGATGCTTTTCAATTTCTTTTTTTTTATTTTAAATGTAATGGATAAGTTAAATCGAAAAGACAGATTTGTAAGAATTTCAACACGTTTTTGTCTTTTGTCTGGTACGGTTATAAATATACAGGCTGTCAAACAGAAACAACTCACAACAATCATACATCGAACAATCTTGATGTTCATCACACACATTTAAAGGCGGCAAAGTTTATTATTATTTGCTACTTAAGGATGTTTGCTCCTCTACTTTTTGCATTTTTAATCCTCTGGTTTTATCAATGTCTTAACATTAAAAAATTTTGCCAACTAACCCCTACTTTTCTTTTCATATTTTTATTACATATTGTTTAAAAAGCCAAATTTCAAAATCTTATGAAATCCTTATTATTTGTTCATAGTTTTTAAACCAAAAAAGATGACACTGTTAAATGAAAGAAAAATCTAGAGAGAATTATTTCCCGCCAAATTTTTAACGGCTTATATCTCGAAAACAAGCACACGGACCCTCCATTTTTTTCTGCTTTTTTAATTTCTTTATTTATATACTTTCACATTTTAACGGTCTTTGAAAAAGCTTGTTATTTTTAAACAGAGTAGCGAACATCCTTAAACATAATTCCATTGCACACTAACTTGTATTACCATATTTTAAACTTAAAAGAGGGACGAAAGATACCAAACGGTCAGTCAAACTCATAAATCTAAAACAAACTGACAACGCCATGGCTAAAAATGAAAAAGACAAACAGAAAAACGATAGCACAAATGACACAACATAGAAAACTAAAGAATAAACAACACGAGCCCCACCAAAAAACAGGGGTGATCTCAGGTGCTCCGAAAGGGTAAGTAGATTAAGCTTAACCTAGTCAGAGAGGCCAAAATGCAAATTTATATTTCCTATATAAATTAATTATTAAATACTATTGTGTAAACATCTAAATTCGATAATATTAATTAAGCATAAATTATATCACTTATATGTAAATAACATCTCAGACTTATAGAACTATATAAAGCTGGATTATATTTTTCCTGTGATTTTTCTGAGTTTATTGATTAATTTTCTTTTTCCATTTTTTTTAACTGACCGTTTTGAAGGAAGTTTACACTGACTTCGAATAAATTCACAAAGATGTATGGGAGATTGTATCAAAGGCTCTCGAAAAATCAACAAAAGTGCAAAAGAGTTTTTTTCCAAGTGCTTGATAAATTGATATTAATGAATGTAATACAAATATGTCATCAAATGTACTATAAATTTTTCTGAAACCTGTTTGAGCCTCGGAAATCAGATTGACCTCAGTTGACAGTTCCCGAAGTCTTTCATTTAAGATAGATGTGAAAGTTTTCCCAAGACATGACACTAATGTTATTGGTCTGTACGAGCTTGGATCATCTATATTGCCTTTTTTCTTGAAGATAGGTTGAATAATTCCCATTGTCCATGAATCTGGTACCTTCCCAGTATTTAAAACAATATTGAATAACTTGTGATAGATGGTCAACATTTCCTTAACCGTATGTTTAATATGTTCATTCACGATACCATCATATCCGGAAGCCTTATTGTTTTTAAGTTTTTTTACAACATTCAAAATTTCTTCTTCTGTGATTGGAGAATTTCAAATTCTGTTGATGTTCTCTGGTGGTACCTTTGTTAAATCTATGTCTGAGTTTTCTTCAATGACTTCATCTTGGCTTATACGTTGAAAATGTTCATATAAGTATTCAATTTTAACAGCATCAGTTTTATTTGATTTGTTGGTATTTATACTATTTAATTTTTGCCATAGCCGTTTTGAGTCAGATTTAGCCAGTTTTCTAAGATCTTTTGCGGTATTCATTTGGAAATCATTATAACTCCGATTTAGTTCTTTTTTATAAGATATACTTGCTTCTTTTAAAGCTTTTTTTATTTTCTTTACTCTTTAGGTTCCCGTATCTTTGTCTAGCCTGATGAAATAAATTTCTTTTGCTCTTGCATCCTCTTTTATATACCATGGTTTTTCATTGTGCTTTACATATTTCTGGTTTTTACATTTTGTTCCAAACACTGAGATTGAAGAGCTGTTAAATATTCACAAATTTTATTGATTGCCGTATCAATATTGTTTTGTTGTACAGTATCATTTCGATCGATTAATTTATCAAGTATAGTTTCTATGTCCCGTATTCCTTCAGACTATTTTTTTTTAACAAATTTGACAAATTTATCTTGTTTATTATTATTCCATTTTATAACTTGCTTCTCGACGGTTTTTACATTGTTGATATTAGTATATGGTTGTGATTCCAGAGTAAACTTAAGGTTACAGTGGACATCTGATAGAATAGGATTAAATTCTTCTACTTCGAAATTCTTTGTCATTTGAAAAAGATCAGAACTAAGTATTAGATAATCAACGACACTAACGTCATTACAAGTAATTTTTCCTACTGTTTTGTCATTACCTATTCTTGAATTTGCAATATACATATTCATTTTTTTACACAATTCTAGAAGTCGGTGACCATACGTATTTGGTCGACATGCACATTTGCTATATCTTTGCATGGAAATATTGTTTGTTAAGAGTCCATTGTAATCGGAAAAGTAATGCATCGTCTGTGTATCATCAGTATTTAGAATTTCAAGTAAATGTTGATCTGGGATAACAAAGCTTATTTTCAATAAAAAATTAAGGAGATGTGATATGATTTGCAATTAAACAACTATCCATCAAATTAATTGGATGTACACATGTAAGCTCTATTAGACGACATTACCTTATAATCGGCTATATATACATTTATAAAAGGTCCCAACATGAACAAATATGGACCAATTAAATTCGAAAACTAACGACCTAATTTATAAAAAAAAAACAATATGACAGTCATGAAACCACGTCAACCACAGAACTACAAGCCACTGACCTGGGACAGGCACATAAAGAAGGTGACGTGATAAACATACATGTGTCTGTACGCTCAACCTCCTAAATTGAAGTGGATGTAAGCAATTGTAGGCAACAATGCGGCCTTCAATAACGAGAAAAACCCCTTCCATTTAGTCGACCGATCATTAAAAGGCCCCGACATAAAAATGTGATTTTTATGAAAAAAACTTTACAGAGTGAATGCATATCAGCTCACATAAAAACAAAAAAAAGTCAGTTATAAATAAAAATACGGATAAACATTTGTTTCTTCAGCTATTTTATTATCATAAACAAGCTTCTGTCCTAGTCTAGTAGAAATCCAGGATAGTTTAAGAAAGTTATTAAAGTTTCAAACACTTTAACCACAAAGTGAATATTTGTGGTTTGTGGATCGCTATGTCTCACTTTTTGCAACACAAGTCGCAGGCTCAACAAAAATGTAATAAACTTTTATACTCTGCGAAACATGTGTATCTTCTATGTCAGTATGAGTTGGTAAACAAACTCTATACATTTTTTTACTATTTTAAAATATTTCTATAAAATATTACTAGATAACTTAAAAAAGTGAACTTACGGAACAAGCAAACGAAATTAGAAGAAACAAAAATAAGTAGAAAATACACTTTTACATAGAAGTAAAAACTATAACAGACAGAAAAGCAAAATAGATACGGCAGTAATATTTATACCATAAAAAAACCCAAGAACAACATAAAATAACATAATTTATACATTTTTAATAAGTATACTAGTGTATTCAAAACGGGTCATGGTTGAACGAACATGAATTTCTATAGATTACAATCAACTGAGTGTGGCGCGTGTCGATAAAACATTAAATAACTTTCTAATTACTTAAGATATGATTATAAAACTTGAAATAATTTATTTTTAAAGCGTTAACTTATATATGCAACGTCCTTTGTGTCAATTTTATCATTTCATCAGGTCCTTAGTGCAATATTTTGTTCTTAGTGCACTAAAGGGTCTTTTGCGGTATTTCTACGGACCCCCAACAAAGAATTAAATTATATGTTTTTTTTTAGGAAAATGTTTCTTTTGGCAAATATTTGAAGAAAAAAAAATCTAAACTTTTACATATTCAATACATTTTAGGTAAACACCTAGAGTTACAAATACACGACCATACATTTTTGATAGAAAAAAATGCATTTTCAATATCGTATATCTTTTTAACTCTACTAAATTTGCGGTTTAGTGATATGTGCATGTAGTTTGAACTATGTCGTCAATAGTGTTAGAAAGAAGGTATACAAAATGATTTAGAAACTTGTACTCACATACGGAGGTACATGTATGATACCATGACGGGTGAACGTATGATATAACTGTGAAATAGCCATTGTAATTGCCACGTTATATTATGGATCGTTGATTTTATTACTTTTGGATTATTGGCACGTGCCATCGAACTTAATCTTTTTAGACCGAATATTAAAGCATACATACGTTACTTTTACAGTTTAGGGGGAGAAGACGAAGAAGAATTATTTATAATAGTGCAATCTGAATAAATACATAAATACATATTTTATATTAAAGAAGTTTTTTATTCAAATGAAAGAAAGGATAACAGATGTACTAAGATATATACTCGATGCTGAACCTAAAATTAGGTTATATTGTTTTAATCTATGAGGATCTGGAGGGGCTCGTTTATTCTGTATTCTTTAATGTTTAGTAGACCGGGTTTTTTTCTATTCTTTATACTTTTTTTGTCTATTATTATCAATTCTTTATATTCAAGCACCTTTTTATTCTTCATTCTTTTTTTTCCATTTTCTCTTTTATTCATATTTATAGCCGATCATTCTCTATTCTGTAAAACCCCATCGACATCCTTCTTTTTCCGATGATATGCTATTTATAGTTTTAAAACTTTCACTTCACGGCCTAAGAGCATTTTCAGAAGCTTAGTTCAAACGGAGACATGGTTCCCTGATGTGGCCTTAAGAGGATAACAAAATTAACGATATAAATTATCTGACATATAAAATATTTGTATTTTGCGTTGATCGTTCCTGATGAAGTAAAATCCAGAAACGTGATTTGAAATTTATAAAATGTTGTTGTCACTCTGTTGTTTAAGTGTTACGTTTAAAATTTGCGATTACTTTTTTTTAAAGAATAAGTAGATAAATACATAAATTAACACCAGAAAATAAAAAAAAAATAAAAAATCAGAAACAGTTATTGGCGAATAATTTATTTCTACAACAAAACAAACTAACAATACTGTATGTATATGTATATATTATTTATTATTAATTCTCTAATCCCTTAAACAAAGATCAACAGAAATAAAAAGACAACGAATGATTTTATGTTTAATAATTCAAAATAATATACGTTTTTTATTCTAACATTTATAATACAATGTATCATCCACATGAAGGGGCGTAACTCCTAATAGCATTCTGACACACTAAACGGATCTTAAACCGATCTGAAAGTTTTGAACATTACTTTTTATGATTGGTCTTAATTTGTCCAAAACAGTT
Source organism: Mytilus galloprovincialis (assembly GCA_037788925.1). Lineage (NCBI taxonomy): Eukaryota > Metazoa > Mollusca > Bivalvia > Mytilida > Mytilidae > Mytilus > Mytilus galloprovincialis. Next base: position 85,267,340 of record CM075338.1, read on the forward strand.
TTAACAGACTTGATTTAACGCTAGAGTCTTTCCATCTTGATTAACTTGACATGACTGAACAGACTTGACACAACATATCTGAACAGTGTCTTAAAATCTGAAAAGTCTCAACATTTTTCTCTAGCGGTAAATTAAGTCGATCAAGACTTGATCAGACCAAAATGACCGTTTCAGACTTTAATCTGGCTACTAGTGGTTCCTGTTGAGCTTTGGGATATGCTTTACGGCTTAGTCTCTTCATATGTTGCGCCAATTCAGGCAATTCTTGATCTCTTCTTTTACGGATATTCTTAAGCTGCACACGGAAAAGCTCTGTTCTGTTTTCGGTTCCAAATCTACTTGTAAATGCTGAACATATCGATTGATAATCTTTACGCTTTATCGGATCAATATCGGCTAAAACACTTTGCGCATTCCCACTTAGACTTGTCGCAAGAAACATTGCTTTCTGATTATCCGTCCAACAATTTAATTCGGATTTCATTTCAAACTGAATTTTGTAATCTTCCCAAGGAACAGAACCATCATATTTCGAGGGTGGAACAACAGGCTTTTCAATTTTCATACGCTTAGGTGAATGCGATCCTTGATTACCAAAAGGTTGGAACCCGGATGGAATTGGCGATCTTCTCGGAGTCGGAGCACTTGAAATTTCTTCCTGAAGAGTTTCATACTCTTTAGTTAAACGCTGAATTTCTCTTTGGGTTTCAATCATTCTAGGAGTTGAAGCTGATAACACAGTTGAACTTAATCCTATTCCCGTATCCAATGAAACTTTAGGTCTTGCACCTCCGAAATAGATTTCTCTATCAGAAGAATCACGTTTATCCATTGTATAACAATTTAATTACAGTTACTTTATTTACGCACAAGAAATATACTTTATTCCATTTGCTATAATCCTCTCGCACATAATTATCGGAATATTAATATAAATCCACTGAATATAATTAATCCATGTTGATAATATCCCACCGCTGCCACCACAAAATGTAACGTGATCGAGGGGAGGACAACACTGACACAGACGGACGGACATAGCCATCTATGGTACGACAATATATCCTGTGGTAAATTTCCAGTAACTAAATAATACGATATTTATATATACAAGTTTATTAACAAATGTACATTACTTCCGACTTATTGACAGTTAGCTACAAAGTTTTCACATATTAACTTTAAATACAAGTCATCCAGAATCTAACTGATTCAAGACTTAAAATGCTTAAGGAATACACAACATCCTTACAGTATCACAGCTGATACACCATCTCCCACTTGCTTGACCAACTGACATTTATCATAGAGTTTAATTACTTTATCTCTAGACAAACAAATAGGCATAACTAATTTTTATTACCCTACACCCCAAGACATGCAATACATCGTTACTTGTCTTAATCACATCTGACAGTTCAACTTTAACTGCAGATAATAAAACTAGCCATTTGTCAAATTAGCCTAGCGTCATTAATTTTCTCAGTACACAAAATAAACAGTTATAAAGCCAAACTAACTAAAGGTCATTATTTACAAATCATTAAAATATTACAATACGTATATTAACAATGTTTATTACTGAATTAAAGAAGAGTCCAAAGATTTTTTGTCAGCTTTTTCCCGTTTTATCCATTTCAAACAGTAAGTACGGAGTGAGTCGTGGATGATATCACGACACTCATTCCAATTAATAGTTGAAAGGGGCGATATTTAGGTCCTTTACTGAGGAATGATTTCAACTATCGGTCTTGAACGATGTTAAGATCTCCTCTTATAACATGGGAAATGGGTCCATAAATGTACTGCAATTACATGAAGTAGGTGTATTTTCAATGACTGATTGTGTACTATTGTTATTTCATTATATCCCCTATTACAACACTAACTTTTGATTTCCCCTGTAAATAAAAGATATCAATGACTGATTGTGTTCCATCTCTACATGCTCTATGACTGATTTTGTACTATTGTTATTTTATTATATCCCCTATTACAATACTAACTTTCGATTACAACACTAACTTTCGATTTCCCCTGTATATCTAAGATCTCAATGACTGATTGTGTACCCTTGTTATTTATTATCACCCCTATTACACCACTAACTTTCGATATCCCCTTTAAATAAAGGATCTCTATGACTGATTGTGTACCCTTGTTATTTTATTATCACCACAATCACTACACTAACTTTCGATTTCCCCTGTAAATAAAAGATCTCAATGACTGATTGTGCGCCCTTGTTATTTTATTATCACCACTATCACAACACTAACTTTTGATTTCCTCTGTAAATAAAGTTTCTCAATGACTGGTTGTGTACTATTGTAATTTTACTATCTCATTGACTATATGACAGTTGTTATTCGTTTGATGATTTTCTGTTTTTTATTTTGCCATGTGATTATGGACATTTTCTTTGGAGTTCAGTATTTTTGTGAAATTATTTTTTTGTATTCCCTTCTTGATGTTCATTTCTTATAATTGTGGTATTTTATACATTATACCAAAACATTGTCTATACTTTTTTGTTACAACTGACGTGTGTGCTATTATATACACTGTTTGTATTTATCATATGTTCTTAATAGGGTTACTACAATCCTGTTCCGTTTCTTGAATGTGACTTACCAAATTATAATTGTTACCGTTTTTTACTAACACAAGCAACATGTCCGGTGTCATTTTTTTTTGGCTTATCAAATTCTATCCGATAAACATAATAAATAACCAAGTTTGTTTTCTTACAAAATTATTTTATCAAAAATCAAATGTGTTCTGGCTGAGAATATGTTGTGTTTACTCCTGAGTCAGATAAAAGTAGTTCTTTAAAACTAATGTAAATCATCTTTGAATTATAACAAATACGTGTAGTCATTTTGTAAAATGTTGTATTGCGTAATTTCATACAATGTGTTTAACTATAAATGGATCGCAGTCATATGTGGCATATGGCATTTAATTTTGTGACTTTTGTTTCTGATTTTTGAAGTTGATTAGAACAAGTGGGATACATTATAAGTTACCGACTATTATATAAGCCTTTTTTTTGGAATATTGAAGTAGGTACTAAACTGACAAATTTCACTAACATCAAATTTATGTGAATTTAAATTTATATGGATCTCACGTGAAATTCTCGTAAATCTCATATAAAGTTTATACGTAAAATCAGTTAATGCGAGTTCCATATAAATTTCACGTAAAACTCATGTAAATTTCAGGAGAAAATCCCTTAATGATTTGTTCATGTGAAATTAACATGATTTTGTAAAATATCGTTATACAAATCACATTTATATATTCAAACTTCAAAATCATAATAAATATTTACATTTTGTATCTATTTAGTACGTGTTGTTTTTATTGATATTGCTGTCAAGATATCAGGTTCTTCTAAACTCATGGAACTAGAACATCTTTCATAATTTCTGACATTACATTTATAGTTTGACGAAGAATTAGAGAAGAATCATTATATAATGGTAACTTATCTCTTGTTTAGTTAATATTTTCTCAAGATCTTGTTGCACAGGACAAAAACATTATGTTTTTTTTAATCTTCTTACCTGTTTTTACCTATAACTTGTCTTTATTTTGTTTTTAACTGTAAGATATTGATTGGTTAACAGATATAACGGCCCTCATCAGCACTTAAGTCATGAAGAGGAATAATTAATGTAATTATCCTTAGCATCATTTATTTTCATAGCATTTTAAGATTTCTGAATATTTTTATTTGAAATGATTCAGACTTTTGAATATTCGTATTTTTTCAGACTTATAGAACTATATAAAGCTAGATTATATTTTTCCTGTGATTTTTCTGAGTCTATTGATTAATTTTCCTTTTCCATTTTTTTTAACTGACCGTTTTGAAGGAAGTTTACACTGACTTCGAATAAATTCCCTGTTGACTGAAAAATATTCAGGAATCTGATGTACAGTAGTTGTCGTCTGTTTATATAGTTCATACGTGATTCCTTTTCTCGTTTTTATATAGATTAGACCGTTGGTTTTCTCGATTGAATGGTTTTACACGAGTAGTTTTTTTTGGGCTCTCTATAACTTATTGTTCGGTGTGAGCCAAGACTCCGTGTTGAAAGCCATACCTTGGCCTATAATGATTTACTTTCATAGCTTGTTATTTGGATGGAGAGTTGTCTAATTGGCACGCATACCACATATTCCTATATCTATACACCACTGACAATTTTGCCGTGTGTTTAGGGACTTTCCGATTTGATTTTCCTCTGAGTTCTGTATTTTTGTGATTTTATTGGTTTGATAAAATCATATAATATTCACATCACTGATAACCAATCTTCTTAAATGCACTTATAAATACTGATAATTCCTCCCGCTTATAATGCCTCGTTTGTCACAATTTACTGATTATAAATCGACATATGTGTGATGATATTTTCACATTTAGATGTAATGGATCGTCACCAATTAAAAGACTACTAACGAGGATTCTGATAAATTCACACTATTTTAATAATGAATCGTCACCAATTAACAGACTTTTGACGATGTCCTGATAAATTCACAGACTATTGATAAGGATCCGAATTAATTCTCACTTTTCTGATGATGATACCCTCCAATTCAAAGAAAAATTGACAATAATGTGGATTAATTCCGACTTCTTTGAAGATCTTGTTCAATTCAATAAAACAAAACATTTCACACAAATTGAAGCTTTGTTTCGTCCCTCTTTAGTTTACACAAAACCGATTTTAATATAGTGTCAGCATATCAATTAGTCGCTGATTTTAATATAGTGTCAGCATATCAACTAGTCGTTGATTTTAATATAGTGTCAGCATATCAATTAGCCGTTGATTTTAATATAGTGTCAGCATATCAATTAGTCGTTGATTTTTCTAGAAGAGTAGCTGGTCATCTTACTTAGTTTTGACCATTGATTTCAGCGATTTGTATTGTATTGATATATTTTACACAACATTATTGAGTTGAAGACACAGTATGTGATGTTTTTTTATATGTTAAAATCATTAATTGGAAAGAATACTAGTTTCAATTACTGCACGTGAAAGATAACTGCATTTCTTCCGTTTCTTGCTGTGGTTAAGAAGCTTCTTTGGTCCGATACATCTTCTTTTTATTCTGAATCACCACAAACTAATGTTGTTAGTCAGATAGGTTTAATAAACAATAAATATGTGTTGGATTATAAACATGTGGATCTTATTCTACAGGTATTTTTGCACTGAATCATTCTTTGTTTTGTTTTGTTTTCTTACAAGGAAAATATTTTTTAAAGATTTTATTATCCTTTTTTTTAAGAAGTTGACCAGTTGTGTTAAAGTTTTAGGTAGGATAGTATTACAAACATACTAAATTCCGCGGAAATTTCAATACGGAAAGTCCCTAGTCAAATTGCAAAATTAAAACATGATTAGATAAACAATAATAAATAACAAAAATAGTCGTGTCAATAACATAAAGAAATGCTTTTATTTACTTGTCTAATTTATAGGAATCTAAAATTTAACAAGTTATACATTTTAAAATTTATCTTAAAAAAAAACTGTCCTAAATTCTTTTGTTGTTTTCTAATTGTGATGTTATGCTATTGTTTCAGAAAAAGGGAGAAGGTTTGGTACCAATAAAACCTTTAATCCCGCTGCAAATGTTTTCACCTGTCCTTAGTCAAAAATCTGATGTACAGTAGTTGTCGTTTGTTTATATTATTTATATGTGTTTCTCGTTTCTCCTTTTTTATAGATTAGACCATAGTTTTTCCCGTTTGAAGGGTTTTTCACTTAGTCTAGTAATTTGGGCCCCTATATAGCTTGTTGTTCAGTGTAAGCCAAGGCTCCGTGTTGAAGGCCGTGCATTGACCTATAATGGTTTACTTTTATAAATTGTTATTTGGATGGAGAGTTGTCTCAATGGCACTCACACCACATCTTCTTCTATCTCTGTATTATATATATGCATCTCTGTAGCAAAATTGTATGTGATGATGGGTATATGTTCAGTGTAAGCCAAGGCTCCGTGTTGAAGGCCGTGCATTGACCTATAATGGTTTACTTTTATAAATTATTATTTGGATGGAGAGTTGTTGGCACTCACACCACATCTTCCTATATCTCTTTATTCTTTCTATACATTTCTGTAGCAAAATTGTATGTATTAGAATAGTGCTGACGATGGGTATATGTTGTTTATATAGAATATACAGACATGGAACGAATTAATACATATTGTAAACTCTTGTTTAATTAACATCTGTTTGAATATGCTGATAAGAACACGTTTCGTTGACATACTTAGTCAGATACTTTTAATGGAAACAATATTTGATTATGAGTTGTAAAATAACAATATATTTATTCATATTCACAAAGGATTATGAACAGGCTACAAGTATCTAAATCAATCTGTTTCCTAAATTACTATTGTTAAAACAGATTTAATGCAAACATATTTTTTCGACCAACAGCTTTTTGTTTTATTGTTAGATTGTATTTGTATTTGAGTATATTTCATCTTAAACAAAAACCAGTCTTTCATCATTATTTTGAAATGTATTGAATAAATTTAATTCTGATATCTCAAATAAAGTAAGTGAAATAAGTATTTCTTTTGTTTTAATGTTGTCAACTGATTTGTATGTTATATATGTTGTTCATATTTATGCCATCCCGTCTACGACTGAAGTTATAATGTCTGTTATATGTGTTGATATTACAGCTTGGAAGTACACCATTATTTATCGCTGTCCAGAAAGGGAACTTACAGATAGTCCAATACCTGATCTCAGTGGGCTGTGAAAGAGATACAAGAAAGAATGTAATTATGAGTTTTATTTTATCCTTCGCATCTTTACTGTGCATAAATAAAAAAGCATGTTGTAAATCAGACAACTTTAATATATTCCTAATATAGTTATACAAATTATCTAGTTCCCTTTTCTAGAATGTGACCATCCACATTATACTTGTGACAGGGTTTGTACTAACATAATCAACCAGACCGTTGCCACATGTGTCATTTTATGTGTGTTGTCAAATTTTATCCGATAACACATGATTAATCACCAAGTTTGTTTTCTTACAAAAATAATGTTGTCAAAAATTTATATTTTTTTTCATGAGAATATGTTGTGGTAACTCCATATTCAGATAATATTAATTCTTTAGAAATAATTTAAATCATTTTAAATTTAAGCAAATACATTTAATCATTTTATGTTGTAGCGAAAGGAATTTATTGATTGGTTTAGTTCATACAATTTGTTTTCAATCAATGAATCTCAATCATATAAGGCATATTTGATTTAGTTTTATGCGATTTTTGTCTGATTTTTTTAAATATCTGACAGTCATTGTTCAGAAGTTGATAAGAACAAGTTGTGGTACATGCTTAATAACTCACTTTTATCTAAATCTTTACTTGTTATATTGAAGTAGGTTTCTGTCTTGCAAATTTTACTTTCATCAGTTTCACTTGAATTTAAATTCATGTGAATCTCTCGTGAATTTCTCGTAATCCCATCTCAATCGAATTTATACGTGAAATCAGTTGATGCGAGTTTCATGTAATTCTTTAGAAATAATTTAAATCATTTTAAATTAAAGCAATTACATTTAATCATTTTGTAAAATGTTGTAGCGAAAGGGATTTATTGATTGGGTTAGTTTATACACTTTGTTTTCAATCAATGAATCTCAGTCATATGAGGCATATTTGATTTAGTTTTCTGATATTTTTGTCTGATTTTTTAAAATATCTGACTGTCATTGTTCAGAAGTTGATAAGAACAAGTTGTGGTACATTCTTAATAACTCACTATTGTCTAAACCTTTACTTATTATATTGATGTAGGTTTTGTTCTAGCAAATTTTACTTACTTCAGTTTCTCTTGAATTTAAATTTATGTTGATCACTCGTTAATTTCTCGTAAATCTCATCTCAATCGAATTTATACGTGAAATCAGTTTATGCGACTTTCATGTGAATCTCATGTAAAACTCACGTGAATTTCACGTGAACATCGTACTTCAAATATATGTTCAAATTTAATGAAAATCATGAAAAATACAAAATACAAATTTTCAATTGTGAAATTCGTGTGACAGTTTTCAGGTGAGATTCACCTCAAACGACCTTATAAAAGAAACGAAAGCTTAAATGTTCATGTGAATTTCTCGTGAATTGCGATTCACATATGCAGCAAGAAAACCAACCCGTTGAAATTGAAAACCTAAATTGTGTAAGAAATTTTACGGTCGCCATCATGAGCTGATTGGCCATTATGACAAAAGTGTGTCAGAAATCATATCTGATATTCTGCATCAGTCATAATAACCTTCCATCATTACCGAACTGAACAAAGAAATAACACGACAGGTGCCGTATACGGTGCAGAAAATGCTTACCCTTCTGGAGCACCTGATTTCACTCCCGGTTTTTAGTGGAGTTCGTGTTGTTTCTTAATGATTATTTATAACTATTGATGTAAATGTCCTTTGGTTTTTGTGAGTCTTTGTTTACTCCTTGGTTTTGATTGTTATTGTCTTACATCAAAGTAAATAACTATGTTTGCGGACTATACCTGAGGTATGTCCGAGCCTTGTGTAGGATACCGTGGAAGTTTTAAATATTTACATGAAAGTACATAACTATGTTTGCGGACTATACATGAGGTATGCCCGAGCCATGTGTAGGATACCGTGGAAGTTTTAAATATTTACATTGAAGTAAAAAAAAAAACTATATATGCGGACTATACCTGATGTATACCCGAGAAAATTATAAAAACATTACTTTGACATGTTTGACTTTACTTTGTGAGTACAAAATCTCAATGATTGATTGTGTACCCTTGTTATTTTGTTATCACCCTTATTACAACACTAAAAGTCGATTTCCTCTGTGAATACATGATCTCAATGATTAATTGTGAACCCTTGTTATTTTGTTATCACCCTTATTAAAACACTTACTGTCGATTTCCTCTGTGAATACAAAATCTCAATGATTGATTGTGTACCCTTGTTATTTTGTTATCACCCTTATTACAACACTAACTGTCGATTTCCTCTGTGAATACAAAATTTCAATGATTGATTGTGTACCCTTGTTATTTTGTTATCACCCTTATTACAACACTAACTTTCGATTTCCTCTGTGAATACAACATCTCAATGAGTGATTGTGTACCCTTGTTATTTTGTTATCACCCTTATTACAACACTAACTGTCGATTTCCTCTGTGAATACAAAATCTCAATGATTGATTGTGAACCCTTGTTATTTTATTATCACCCCCATCACAACACTAACTGTCTATTTCCTCTGTGAATACAAAATCTCAATGATTGATTGTGAACCCTTATTATTTTGTTATCACCCTTATTACAACACTAACTGTCGATTTCCTGTTTAAATACAAAATCTTAATACTTGATTGTGAACCCTTGTTATTTTGTAATCACCCTTATTACAACACTTACTGTCGATTTCCTCTGTGAATACAAAATCTCAATGATTGATTGTGTACCCTTGTTATTTTGTTATCACCCTTATTACAACACTAATTGTCGATTTCTTCTGTGAATACAAAATCTCAATGATTGATTGTGTACCCTTGTTTTTTGTTATCACCCTTATTACAACACTAACTGTCGATTTCCTCCGTGAATACAAGCTCTCAATGATTGACCGTGTACTCTTATTATTTTGTTATCACCCTTATTACAACACAAACTGTCGATTTCCTCTTTAAATACAAAATCTTAATGATTGATTGTGTACCCTTGTTATTTTGTTATCACCCTTATAACAACACTTACTGTCGATTTCCTCTGTGAGTACAAAATCTCAATGATTGATTGTGTACCCTTGTTATTTTGTTATCACCCTTATTACAACACTAACTGTCGATTTCCTCTTTGAATACAAAATATCAATGATTGATTGTGAACCCTTGTTATTTTGTTATCACCACTATTACAACATTAACTGTCGATTTCCTCTGTGAATACAAAATCTCAATGATTGACCGTGTACCCTTGTTATTTTGTTATCACCCTTATTACAACACTAATTGTCGATTTCCTCTGTGAATACTTAATCTCAATGTTTGATTGTATAGCCTTGTTATTTTCTTATCACCCTTATTACAACAATAACTGTCGGTTTCCTCTGTGAATACAACATCTCAATGATTGACTGTGTACCCTTGTTATTTTGTTATCACCACTATTACAACACTTACTTTTGATTTCCTCTGTGAATACAAAATCTCAATGATTGATTGTGTACCCTTGTTATTTTGTTATCACCACTATTACAACATTAACTGTCGATTTTCTCTGTGAGTACAACATCTCAATGATTGATTGTGTACCCTTGTTATTTTGTTATCACCACTATTACAACATTAACTGTCGATTTCCTCTGTGAATACAACATCTCAATGAGTGATTGTGTACCCTTGTTATTTTGTTATCACCCTTATTACAACACTAACTGTCGATTTCCTCTGTCAATACAAAATCTCAATGATTGATTGTGAACCCTTGTTATTTTATTATCACCCCCATCACAACACTAACTGTCTATTTCCTCTGTGAATACAAAATCTCAATGATTGATTGTGAACCCTTATTATTTTGTTATCACCCTTATGACAACACTAACTGTCGATTTCCTCTTTAAACACAAAATCTTAATGATTGATTGTGTACCCTTGTTATTTTGTTATCACCCTTATTACAACACTAACTGTCGATTTCCTCTTTGAATACAAAATATCAATGATTGATTGTGAACCCTTGTTATTTTGTTATCACCACTATTACAACACTAACTGTCGGTTTCCTCTGTGAATACAACATCTCAATGATTGACTGTGTACCCTTGTTATTTTATTATCACCACTATTACAACACTTACTTTCGATTTCCTCTGTGAATACAAAATCTCAATGATTGACCGTGTACCCTTGTTATTTTGTTATCACCCTTATTACAACACTTACTGTCGATTTCCTCTGTGAGTACAAAATCTCAATGATTGATTGTGTACCCTTGTTATTTTGTTATCACCCTTATTACAACACTAACTGTCGAGTTCCTTTGTGAATACAAAATATCAATGATTGATTGTGAACCCTTGTTATTTTGTTATCACCCTTATTACAACACTAACTGTCGATTTCCTCTGTGAATACAAAATCTCAATGATTGATTGTGTACCCTTGTTATTTTGTTATCACCCTTATTACAACACTAATTGTCGATTTCCTCTGTGAATACAAAATCTCAATGATTGATTATGTACCCTTGTTATTTTGTTATCACCCTTATTACAACACTAATTGTCGATTTCCTCTGTGAATACAAAATCTCAATGATTGATTGTGTACCCTTGTTATTTTGTTATCACCCTTATTACAACACTAATTGTCGATTTCCTCTGTGAATACAAAATCTCAATGATTGATTATGTACCCTTGTTATTTTGTTATCACCCTTATTACAACACTTACTTTCGATTTCCTCTGTGAATACAAAATCTCAATGATTAATTGAGTACACTTGTTATTTTGTTATCACCACTATTACAACACTTACTTTCGATTTCCTCTGTGAATACAAAATCTCAATGATTGATTGAGTACACTTGTTATTTTGTTATCACCACTATTACAACACTTACTTTCGATTTCCTCTGTGAATACAAAATCTCAATAATTGATTGTGTACCCTTGTTATTTTATTATCGCCCTTATTACAACACTAACTGTCGATTTCCTCTGTGAATACAAAATTTCAATGATTGATTGTGTACCCTTGTTATTTTATTATCACCCCTATTACAACACTAATTGTCGATTTCCTCTGTAAATACAAAATCTCACTGATTGATTGTGTACCCTTGTTATTTTTTTATCACCCTTATTACAACACTAACTGTCGATTTCCTCTGTGAATACAACATCTCAATGATTGATTGTGAACCCTTTTTATTTTGTTATCACCACTATTAAAACTCTTTCTATATTGTTCCTCTTTTGTTAGTACAAGATCACCGATGAATTAACTTTTACTTTGTATTCTCTTCATGATGTCCATTGTTGAAGACTGTTTGATGAAGCTAGTTATCTAATTGCAATAACAAGATATAACTAGAATAGTCTGTAAAAATTGAACAATTGGAACACTGTTTCATTTTGAATGTTTCTATGAAATTGAAGCAAATCTTATATTATATAGATAGGTAAATATTTATGTTCCTGGTCATGAGAACAGTCAGGTCACAGTCAACGTCGGTTAGATCTAATCTTTTTAAAATTCTCTTTTGAATTAATGGCCAAAATTTATCAATTTACTTTTTAAAATTAAATAACAAGGACATCACAACTTTGAATCGGTCAGGTCATTGTCAAAGTTGGTTAGGTCACGTTTTCACAAATTTTAAATACTTTATTCATTTATTTTTATTCTTATTAATGTATTAAATAATGAAATCTTATTATCTTTTACATTTGAGATGAATCCTTTTAGAAACAAAAAAGTAAAAATAATTTTTTTGGTCCGGTCAGTTCGATGTTTATCAGGTCATTGTCAGATGACGTTTTTGAACTGTTTTAAAAAAACATTGTTTTGCTTTCTTATATCTGTAAAATTTAATCATATATTAAATTTCAAATAACGTATTTGAGTTTTAAAAGAAAATATGAGCATTTTTCATTCGGTTCTATATTTGTCCTGTCATCGGTCAAGTCATTTGTGTAACCAATATTTAAACAATATTTTGTAACACAGTTATTGATCGGCTGACCAAAGTGCAAACCCTACGGTATGGAATAAAACTAATGGTGTAGAATTTAAAACCAACGGGTTGGTTATTCATACTGATGAATGACGAATCCACGCATTAGTTTTTAGAACCAACTCGTTGAAAGTGAAAACCAACGAGTTGAAAGTAAAAACCAACGCGTTAAAAATATAAAACTACGCGATGAAAATTGCATACGATATGTTTATACTGCAAATGACACGATTTGATTTGATTTGATTTTTTGTGTTTTAACGCCACTTCTTTAACACCGCCTTTGGGATATTTCGTGTCGGAAAGTTTTTATTGGTTGAGGAATCCGAAGTGCCCGGAGACAACCACCTATCTTCGATAGGAAAACTATCAATACTTGTCAATAACGTTTGGAGTCAGGTGCATCCACATGACAATGATACGAACGGCCACTCATACACGTATTGTTTTGTGTACTGATATTATACTTTTGTAAATATCTGATATGATTTGTTGATAAGTTGTTGATGAAAACACATTTTTTGTTGCATTTGTCAAACAATTAAAAAATCAATACTTGTCAGATTATATAAAAAAAGAAGATGTGGTATGAATGTCAATGCGACAACTCTCCACAAGATACCAAAAGGACACAGAAATAAACAAATATAGGTCATCGTACTTCTCAGATTATATTTGTATTAAAATTTGTCTCCTGGACGGGAATCAATTTACAATAATATTACATATATTATACTGAACAATTGTCTTTACTTTTTTGTTACAACTGACGTGTGTTCTATTATATACATTGTTTATAACTATTTAGTTAGGGTAAATAACCATAACCCTAACCGTGGTAGTTTAGAATATGTACATACAAGTAAATAACTATTTTTGCGGACAATACCTGATGTATGCCCGAGCCTTGTGTAGGACATCGTGGTAGTTTAAAATATTTACATAAGGTTAAATAACTATGTTTGTGGACTATACCTGAGGGATGCCCGAGCCTTGTGTAGGATATCATGGTAGTTTAAAATATTTACGTAAAAATAAATAACTATGTTTGTGGACTTAACCTGGTGTATGCCCGATTCTTGTGTAGGATATTGTGGTTGTTTAAAATATTTACATTATAGTAAATAACTATGTTTGCGGACTATAAAAAAGAAGAAGATGTGGTATGATTGCCAATGAGACAACTGTCCATAAGAGACCAAAATGACACAGACATTAACAACAATAGGTCACCGTACGGCCTTCAACAATGAACAAAGCCAATACCGCATAGTCAGCTATAACAGGCCCCGATAAGACAATGTAAAACAATTCAAACGAGAAAACTAACGGCCTTATTTATATAAAAAAAAATGAACGAAAATCAAATATGTAACACATAAACAAACGACAACCACTGAATTACTGGCTCCTAATTTGGGACCGGCACATACATAAATAATGTGGCGGGGTTAAACATGTCAGTGGGATCCCAACCCTTCCCCTAACCTGGGACAGTGGTATGACAGTACAACATAAGAACGAACTATAAAATCAGTTGACAAAGGCTAGTGGACGTTGTCGGGAACATATACATCCCGACACAAAAAGACACAATGAACAAATCTGAGAGTACTCGCAGTTATCTGACAGCTAGTTAAAAGCCACTAACAACTAATAAAAAAATCATGCATCTTAGACTAAACTATCAATCCGTACACATACAATATCCAATGGATTTAGTGTAAAGACGTCATGAACAGCCAGAGAAAAACATGATCTTGTGCTTTGCCAAGTTACAGGTGTCGACAGATTGTAGATCCTTGAATATGTATATGTATATAACATACTAGTAATATTTATTTAGCTTTTAATTTACTGATAACAAAATCAATATTTATATCAATTAAAACAATATTCAATGATCATATTACAGTGTTTAATAGGTAACCTTTTAGAATAAGTTTATTTAAAGAAGCGACAAGTTTACATGGATCATTTCTAAATTTCCGGGCACGGTTAACAACATTTCCGTAAAATGAGGATGTGATATCCCGTTTGAATCAAGTTATCTACAGGTACAACCAAACTTCAAAACCAAATCTGTATATCTATGGAAAAATTAAGTAAATGTTTAAAGTAAATTTATGGTAACGATATCCCTGGTTAAATAATTTACAAGTAATACATACAGTACTACCTGTGACATTATCTTATTCATGGTGGCCATAAAAATGATGTCCACCATGGTGGCCCTATATGTCCATCATTATATCCCCTGTCGCTTAATTAATACACAAGGTATTAATCAAAAACTAGTCAAGGATAAAGGGAAATCTTGACTGCATTGAAGTGTTAAAATTATATAACTTACAGGTCATGTGTCTCAGGAAAAATGTAGATGTATGTGTTTGGGAAATTTAATTACTGTGATAATGACCAGAAAATTAAAAAATAAAATGAAATAATATAACTAGTTGAATAAATAGCTGATTTTTTTTTTAATTTGACTCATGACTATTTGTGTTGACATTATACCTTTTTAATCAATTTAAGTTATTTTTTACATGTACTTTATGGTAAGTGAAGCATAAATGAATGTCATCTTCTAATATAATGCAAACTTTTCCAATGCCTGCCTTTTTCTATCGAAAAGTTGTTTCTCAAATTAATTTTCTTAAATCAAATTAATTTTCTGAAATCAAATTAATTTTCTTAAATCAAAATGATTTATACTTAAATCATAGTAGATGATAAACTTATCTGCATTCAATACTGTTTTACAAGTGGTCTTCATTGTCCAGTTTACATATTCTATCTTTTCTAGGAATTTTATATTGTCCACTATTTTCTATTTCTAAATTATGACCACTAACTCTCTATGTGACACATTTGAGTATATAGTTTTTATTCTTAAATCTTTTTTCAAAAATGTTCTTATATTTTTCTTTAAATTGATTTTTCATCAAGGGTTTTAAAGTCTTAATTCATTCAAGTCCCTGAAATTGTTAACTTTATCTAAAACGCCTGGGTTTAGGGAAATATTTGCAAATGTATAATAAGATTATGCATCATACCAGTCCAGCACTTCCAACAATATAAATGTACACAGAAAACAAATGATTTAATTAATAGACCATAAAAGTGTAACCATCTATATAAGTGTAGTTTGTCAAATTTTGGCTTTGAACTGACAGATATTAGCCAAACTGAAGATTTCATATTCAATAAATTCACATTTGTTTCAAAAAGGCAAAGCAAGACAGTTTTTTTCTTTAAATGGTTTTTGGGAAAATAAGTCTCTTCAACATGTCCATTATGTTAACTCCTGATTTCAGATTTAAAAAAAAAAATAGACAAAAATAGTTTTTTCCTATTAAAACCGTAGAATGATATTTGTAGTTTTCCTGAATAATAATAGATGTTATCAAAATTTATTTCAAGAGGATTGATATTGTCTGATCATTTTATTTTGTTAAGAAACATGCTTGCTAAAAATTACTTCCCAAATAAACAATTAAATACAATGAACATCATGTACAACAATTATTTTTTTTTACTTTTAAAAAAATCTTATTAAAGTCTGTTGTCTTTCAAATGCTAGTCAATAACTTTATCTTTGACATTTTTGTCTTTTTGCTTCTCAAGATTCTTACTAAGAAGACTGAAGACATTAAAAGAATAAGAAACAAAATCATACAAAAATGATTAACACAGACTAAAACAATGTCTTATTCTACATTTTTCAAAAAAGGTGAAATGTCAATTTTGAAAGAAACCTAAGTTACCTCTACAGGTAAATTTTAAAGAAGCATACAAGTTGAAAACTTCAAACCTGATTGATTACAACAGGTAACAGTATTAGATAAAACATCAACCTATGTTTTATGACCCCAATAAATGGCCAACATCTCAAGATTGAATACCCAAATAAATGGCCACCCTTGGATGTTGACCATGCAAGAGGGTGAACATGATTAAAAGAATGTCAAAGGCTGTACTGTAGGTTGCGTTCGTTAAATTGAAAAGCGTCACAACCGACACGAGCATAGCGAACGAGCAGTGATACACACCTTAAGTTGGTGCCAAAGGAACATCATCATCTAAAAATGGAAAATTAAGAATAGGGAACGAAAAATCGTTTCTTTTGTCGTAAATTTTAGTGTGGAGTTTCCCGTTTAAAACCGAAATATCTCAATCCAGGAAAGGACAGTTATTACCGATATTGATTTATTTAAAGTACGTTCCTTCGGGTAAATTTCAGCAGAATGTTTGCGGACTATACCTGGTGTATGCCCGAGCCTTGTGTAGGAAATCGTGGTTGTTTTAGATATTTACATGAAAGTTAATAACCATGTTTGCGGACTATACCAGGTGTATGCCCGAGATGTGAAGGATAACGTGGTAGTTTAAAGTATTGACATACAAGTAAATAACTTTGTTTGCAGACTATACCTGAGGTATGCCTGAGCCTTGTGTAGGATATCTTAGTAGTTTAAAATATGTGCATAAAAGTAAATAACTATGTTTAAAGACTATACCAGAGGTATGTCCGAGCCTTGTGTAGGATATTGTGGTAGTTTTAAATATTGACATTAAAGTAAATAACTCTGTTTGCGGACTATACTTCGTGTATGTCCAAGCCTTGTGTAGGATATCGTGGTAGTTTTAAATATTTACACAAAAGTAAATAACTATGTTTGCACTCTATACCTGGTGTATGCCTGAGCCTTGTGTAGGATAACGTGGTACTTTAAATTATTTACATAAAAGTAAATAACTATGTTTGCGGACTATACCTGGTGTATTCCCGAGCCTTGTGTAGGATTACGTGGTAGTTTAAAATATTCACATACAAGTAAATAACTATGTTTGGGGACTATACCTGGTGTATGCCCGAGCCTTGTGTAGGAAATCGTGGTAGTTTTAGATATGTGCATGAAGGTAAATAATAATGTTTGCGGACTATACCAGGTGTATGCCCGAGCCTTGTATAGGATAACGTGGTAGTTTAAAATATTTACATAAAAGTAAATAACCATGTTTGCGGACTATAACAGGTGTATGCCCAAGCCTTATGTAGGATATCATGGTAGTTTTTAAAATTGACATCAAAGTTAATAACTTTGTTTGCAGACTATACCTGAGGTATGCCAGAGCCTTGAGTAGGATATCATGGTAGTTTTAAATATTTACATAAAAGTTAATAACTTTGTTTGTGGACTATACCTCGTGTATGCCAGAGCCTTGAGTAGGATATCATGGTAGTTTTAAATATTTACATAAAAGTAAATAACTCTGTTTGCGGACTATACCTCGTGTATGCCAGAGCCTTGAGTAGGATATTATGGTAGTTTTAAATATTTACATAACAGTTAATAACTTTGTTTGTGGACTATACCTGGGGTATGCCAGAGCCTTGTGTAGGATATCGTGGTAGTTTAAAATATTAACATAATGGTAAAGAACTTTGTTTGCGGACTATACATGGCGTATGCCCTAGCCTTGTGTAGGATATCTTAGTAGTTTAAAATATTTACATAAAAGTAAATAACTATGTTTGCAGACTATACCAGAGGTATGTTCGAGCCTTGTGTAGGATATTGCGGTAGTTTTAATATTGACATTAAAGTAAATAACTATGTTTGCGGACTATACCTGGTGTATGCCAGAGCCGTGTGTAGGATAACGTGGTAGTTTAAAATATTTAAATAAAAGAAAATAACTATGCTGCAGACTATACCTGGTTTATGCTCGAGCCTTGTGTAAGATATCGTGATAGTTTTAAATATTAGCATAAAAGTAAATAACTATGTTTGCGGACTATACCTGAGGTATGTCCGAGCCTTGTGTAGGATATCGTGGTAGTTTTATATATTGACATAAAAGTAAATAGATATGTTTGCGAACTATACCTGAGGTATGTCTGAGTCTTTTGTAGGATATCGTGGTAGTTTTAAATATTTACATAAAAGTACAAAAAAAACTATATCTGCTGATTTTACCTGAGGTATCCTCGAGTCTTATGCAGTATTTCTTTTCAAATTAGGTAACTTTGAATACATTCATCAACATAAAGCATATATGAACGGACTACTTAAAGTATGCCCGCGACCTGTGCAAGATATCTTTGTAAGTTCTAAATTTTCCCGAAAGTGAATAAATTTGTCGCTTGTTGAAATCTTTGATAATCGTTTATATGCATTACATTCAAGCTATTCCTATAGATAAAAGAATTTCAATGATATATTTTAATTTTTTTAAACAATGACGTAGTTTTCTGTTGCGATCTTTAAATATAAAGTTTGAAATATACCTAAGAGTTAGTATTAAGTGATACACAAATTTGAGATTTGTATTAAAACGTGACTTTGACATGTTTGACTTTCCTATGTTAGTACAAAATGTCAATGCTTGACTGTGTACCTTTGCTATTTTATTATCATCCCTATAACAACACTACCTTTCGATTCCCTCTGTGAATACAAGATCTCAATGACTCATTGTGTACCCTTGTTATCTTATTACCCCTATAACAACACTAAATTTCGATTTGCTTTGTTATTTCATGCTCATCCCTATATATCAATGACTGATTGTGTGCCCTTGTTATTTTGTTATCACCCCCATGCCAACACTAACTGTCGATTTCCTCTGTGAAAACAAAATATCAATGATTGATAATTTTTTTAAACAATGACGTAGTTTTCTGTTGCGATCTTTAAATATAAAGTTTGAAATATGCCTAAGAGTTAGTATTAAGTGATACACAAATTTGAGATTTGTATTAAAACGTCACTTTGACATGTTTGACTTTCCTATGTGAGTACAAAATGTCAATGATTGATTGTGTACCGTTGTTATTTTGTTATCACCCCTATTACAACACTAACTGTCGATTTCCTCTGTGAATACAAAACCTCAATGAGTGATTGTGTACCCTTGTTATTTTATTATCATCCCTATTACAACACTAACTTTCGATTCCCTCTGTGAATACAAGTTCTCAATGTTTGATTGTGTACCCTTGTTATTTTATTATTATCCCTATGACAACACTAACTTTCGATTCCTTCTGTGTATACAAGATCTCAATGACTGATTGTGTACCCTTATTAGCTTTTAACCCCTATTACAATAATAAATTTCGATTTGCTTTGTGAATGAAAAATTTCAATGACTGGTCGTGTACTCTTGTTATATTCTTATCACCCCTATTAGACACTTACTTTCGATTTTCTCTGCGCAAACAAAATATCAATGACTGATTATGTACCCTTGTGATTTTTTTTTATCACCCCTATTACAATACTTACTTTCGATTTCCTCTGTGAAAACAAAATCTCAATGACTGGTTTTGTACCTTTGTTATTTTATTATCACCCCTATTACAACACTTACTTTCGATTTCCTCTGAGAATACAATATATCAATGACTGATTGTGTATTCTCATTATTTTATTATCACCCCTGTTGCAACACTAACTTTCGATTTCCTCTGTGAATGCAAGATATCATTGACTGATTGTGTACCCTTTTGATTTTATAATCACCCCTTTTAAGACACTTACTTTTAATTCCCTCTATGAATACATGTTTTCAATGACTGATTGTGTACTATTGTTATTTTATTATTATCCCTATGACAACACTAACTTTCGATTCCCTCTGTGAATACAAGATTGCAATAACTGATGTTGTACCCTTGTTATCTTTTAACCCCTATCACAACAATAAATTTCGATTTGCTTCGTGAATACAAAATCTCAATAAGTGGTCGTGTATTCTTGTTATTTTATTATCACCACTATAACAACACTTACTTTCGATTTTCTCTGTGAATACAAGTTCTCAATAACTGATTGTGTACCATTGTTATTTTAATATAAGCCCTATTACGACACAAACTTTCGATTTCATATGTGAATACAAAATCTCAATGACTGACTGTGTACCCTTGTTATTTTCCTATCAGAACTATTACGACACTTACTTTCGATTTCTTTGTGAATACAAAATCTCAATGACTGATTGTGTTTCCTCATTATTTTAGTATCACCCTATTACAACACTAACTTTCGATTCCCTCTGTTAATACAAGATCTCAATGACTAATTGTGTACCCTTGTTATCTTTTAACCCCTATTACAACAATACATTTCGATTTGCTTTGTGAATAACAAATCTCAATGACTGATCGTGTACTCTTGTTATTTTATTATCACCCCTATTACAACACTCAATTTCGATTGCCTCAGTCTGTAAATACAATATATCAATGACTGAATTATTATCACCCCTATTACAACAATAATATTCGATTTGTTCTGTGAATACAAGTTCTCAAAGACTGCTTGTGTACCATTGTTATTTTATTATAAGCCCTATTACAACACTAACTTTTGATTTCCTCTGTGAATACAAAATCTCAATGACTGACTGTGTACCCTTATTATTTTCCTATCAGAACTATTACGACACTTACTTTCGATTTCCTTTGTGAATACAAAATCTCAATGACTGGTTGTGTTCTCTCATTATTTTATTATCACCCCTATTACAACATTTACTTTCGATTTCCTCTGAGAATACAATATATCAATGACTGATTGTGTATTCTCATTATTTTATTATCACCCCTGTTGCAACACTAACTTTCGATTTCCTCTGTGAATGCAAGATATCATTGACTGATTGTGTACCCTTTTGATTTTATAATCACCCTTTTTAAGACACTGACTTTTAATTCCCTCTATGAATACATGTTTTCAATGACTGATTGTGTACTATTGTTATTTTATTATTATCCCTATGACAACACTAACTTTCGATTCCCTCTGTGAATACAAGATTGCAATAACTGATGTTGTACCCTTGTTATCTTTTAACCCCTATCACAACAATAAATTTCGATTTGCTTCGTGAATACAAAATCTCAATAAGTGGTCGTGTATTCTTGTTATTTTATTATCACCACTATAACAACACTTACTTTCGATTTTCTCTGTGAATACAAGTTCTCAATAACTGATTGTGTACCATTGTTATTTTAATATAAGCCCTATTACGACACAAACTTTCGATTTCATATGTGAATACAAAATCTCAATGACTGACTGTGTACCCTTGTTATTTTCCTATCAGAACTATTACGACACTTACTTTCGATTTCTTTGTGAATACAAAATCTCAATGACTGATTGTGTTTCCTCATTATTTTAGTATCACCCTATTACAACACTAACTTTCGATTCCCTCTGTAAATACAAGATCTCAATGACTAATTGTGTACCCTTGTTATCTTTTAACCCCTATTACAACAATACATTTCGATTTGCTTTGTGAATAACAAATCTCAATGACTGATCGTGTACTCTTGTTATTTTATTATCACCCCTATTACAACACTCAATTTCGATTGCCTCAGTCTGTAAATACAATATATCAATGACTGAATTATTATCACCCATATTACAACAATAATATTCGATTTGTTCTGTGAATACAAGTTCTCAAAGACTGCTTGTGTACCATTGTTATTTTATTATAAGCCCTATTACAACACTAACTTTTGATTTCCTCTGTGAATACAAAATCTCAATGACTGACTGTGTACCCTTATTATTTTCCTATCAGAACTATTACGACACTTACTTTCGATTTCCTTTGTGAATACAAAATCTCAATGACTGGTTGTGTTCTCTCATTATTTTATTATCACCCCTATTACAACAATAACATTCGATTTGTTCTGTGAATACAAGTTCGCAATGACTGATTGTGTACCAGTGTTATTTTAGTATCACCCCTATTATAACACTTATTTTCGATTTCCTCTGTGAATACAATATGTCAATGACTGATTGTGTACCCTCATTATTTTATTATCACCCTTATTGCAAA
Organism: Mytilus galloprovincialis; assembly: GCA_037788925.1. NCBI lineage: Eukaryota > Metazoa > Mollusca > Bivalvia > Mytilida > Mytilidae > Mytilus > Mytilus galloprovincialis. The sequence goes on from CM075338.1 coordinate 85,290,041, forward strand.
ACTAACTTTCGATTTCCTCTGTGAATACAAGATATCATTGACTGATTGTGTACCCTTTTGATTTTGTTATCACCTTTTTACGACACCCACTTTTAATTTCCTCTGTGAATACAAAATCTCAATGAATGACTGTGAAGATTTGTTTTTTTATTATCACCCCTATAACAACCCTTAGCTTCGATTTCCTATGTGAATACAAGATCTCAACGACTGATTGTGTACCATTGTTATTTTTTAATTACCCAAATTACAGCAACAACGTTCAATTTCCTTTGTGAGTTTAAGATCTCAATGGCTGATTGTGTACCCCTGTTATTTTATTATCACTCCGACTATAACACTTACTTTCGATTTCCTCTGTGAATACAAAATACCAATGACTGATTGTGTACCTTTGTTACTTTATTATCACCCCTATTACAACACTTACTTTCAATTTCCTTTGTGGATACAAGATATTATTGACTGATTGTGTACCATTGTTATTTTATTATCACCACTATTACAACACTAACTTTCGATTTCCTATGTGAATACAAGATTTCAATGGCTGGTTGTGTATTATCGTTATTTTATTATGACTCATATTACAACACTAACTTTCGATTTCCACTGTGAATACAAGATTTCAATGACTGATTGTGTACCGATGTTATTTAATTATCACCCCGACTATAACACTTACAATCGATTTCCTCTGTGAATACAAACTATCAATGACTGATAGTGTATCCTTGTTACTTCATTATCACCAATATTACAACACCCAGTTTCAATTTCCTCTGTGAATACAAGATATTATTGACTGATTGTGTACCATTTATATTTTATTATAACCACTATTACAACACTAACTTTCGATTTCCTCTGTAAATACAAGACATTAGTGACTAATTGTGTACCCTCGTTATTCTATTATCAACCATATTACAACCCTAACTTTCGATTTCCTCTGTGAATACAAAATCTAAATGACTGATTGTGTACCCCGGTTATTTTATTATTACCCCGACTATAACACTTACATTCGATTTCCTCTGTGAATACGAAATCTCAATGACTGATTGTGTACCCTTGTTATTATATTATCACCCCTTTTACAACATTAACTTCCGATTTCCTTTGTGGAAACAAGATACCAATTACTGAGTGTGTACACTTGCTATTTTATTACCATCCCTATTACAATATTAACTTTCAATGTTCTCTGTGAATACAAGATCTCAATAACTGATTATGTACCCTTGTTGTTTTTATTATCACCCCTTTTACAACATTAACTTTCGATTTCCTCTGTGAATACAAGATTTCAATGGCTGGTTGTGTATTATCGTTATTTTATTATCACTCATATTACAACACTAACTTTCGATTTCCACTGTTAATACAATATTTCAATGACTGATTGTGCACCAATGTTATTTAATTATCACCCCGACTTTAACACTTACAATCAATTTCCTCTGTGAATACAAACTATCAATGACCGATAGTGTATCCTTGTTACTTTATTATCACACCTATTACAACACTCAGTTTCAATTTCCTCTGTGAATACAAGATATTATTGACTGATTGTGTACCATTTTTATTTTATTATAGCCACTATTACAACACTAACTTTCGATTTCCGCTGTAAATACAAGACATCAATGACTAATTGTGTACCCTCGTTATTCTATTATCAACCATATTACAACCCTAACTTTCGATTTCCTCTGTGAATACAAAATCTAAATGACTGATTGTGTACCCCAGTTATTTTATTATTACCCCGACTCTAACACTTTCATTCAATTTCCTCTGTGAATACGAAATCTCAATGACTGATTGTGTACCCTCGTTATTCTATTATCACCCCTTTTACAACATTAACTTCCGATTTCCTTTGTGAAAACAAGATACCAATTACTGAGTGTGTACACTTGCTATTTTATTACCATCCCTATTACAATATTAACTTTCAATTTTCTCTGTGAATACAAGATCTCAATAACTGATTATGTACCCTTGTTTTTTTATTATCACCCCGTTTACAACATTAACTTTCGATTTCCTCTGTGAATACAAGATCTCAATGACTGATAGTGTACCCTTATTATTTCATTACCATCCCTATTACAACATTAACTTTCGATTTTCTCTGTGAATACAAGATCTCAATGACTGATAGTGTACCCTCGTTATTTTATTATCATCCCAACTGAAATATAGGAACAAAGTGGAGTTGTTTATCTTAGATGCTTGTTGTCAAAACGGACATGGGAGATAACAACTATTGTCTTAAACGTAATTGAAAGATAGACAACTCATTATTATAATAATTTAAAATCTGAAAGATAAATATTTATATCAAGCTCCTATATTCCTATGCTGTTTACGTTTCTTCATTTTCTATTAAGCACATATATTTTGAAATATATAAAATGAAATAGCTTTACAGTGTATTTGAATTAGGCCTGTTCTACATCCTGTCAGAATTATATAATGATATTATGTGATCCAATGATATAGCATGTATCTATTTACTAGTCTATAACTATTCTTGAACATCACATCCTCAACCTAAATATTTGCAACTAGATATGTATTAAACAAAAAATATCCACAAATCACTAAAATAATTTGTCTCTAAATATCTTATAAGTCACTTTAGAAAGAATAAATAGAAGCTCAATGACTAAGTTTAACTTTGGAATTGTAAATTAAATAGAAACTATTTGTGTAAGCGTTGTTCAATGATTAACAGTTATTTAATGTCAAGATAAAAATGCATGTAGTACTTCCTTAATTTGGGTTCGAACTGCGAGTATACAAGGAGTAGATACATGTAAATCAAATTGACTAAATATTATTTAAAGTCGAGTGTAATGCATCATTTTATATGATACTACGTTATGGTAAATTATACATGTGCATAGGTCCATTGAGAATTTATGAAAGGTTTATATGTTCTGTAAACAAATTATAGACTGCAAATTATGTAAAATTACAGACACGTGTTTCTAAAAACACTGTAAAATCTGTTTAAAATCTAACAACAGGAGATTGACAAACGAGTCCCTTATAAAAACAATTAATATTTCGTTCTGGAATAATTTGTGGCAGTCAATTGATTGCAACACAAAACCCTTTTATATATTCCATTCCTTTTATATATTCCATTCCTTTTATATATTCCATTCCTTTTATATATTCCATTCCTTTTATATATTCCATTCCTTTTAAATACACACCCTCATGGAAAAAGAAACGCATTTTGTAAATAACGTATATTATTGTTATTTGGGAAAATCTGAAGTCAGCATCAATTAATTGGAGGCAATTTGTTCACTAAGGTCTAGTTAAATAGGAAACTATTTGTACATTTAAATGCGTATTATGTGCATATTTCTACATACTTATGTTCTATATTTCTTTAAAAGAAAAAAACATAGAATCATTATTGTGTCTCAGTTAACGCAGGCTAAATCTTATAAGTATTGACTAAAATGAGTTAAAACAGAGAATGAGGAATGATGCCTCTTCCAAGCAGTTTTGACGCAGGATATCACGTATCACGTATTGACTTCTGACCAGACTGAATGTGTAATCTCTATCAAATTGATGTTTTAAGCTACATTTGTATTTTCATTAACAGAACTGTACTGGTGATTTATCATAAAAAATCAGAAAAAAGATCTGAAAAAGAATCAGTACTGTATTAGAAGGGGAAGGGTGACGGGAAATATAAAATAGAAGATGTGGTATGATTGCCAATGAGATAACTGTCCACAAGAGACCAAAATGACACAGACATTGACAGCTATAGGTCACCGTGCGGCCTTCAACAATGTGCAAAGCCAATACCGCATAGTCAGCTATAAAAGGCCCCGACAAGACAATGCAAAACAATTGAAACGAGAAAACCAACGGTCTTATTTATATAGAAAAAATTAACAAAAAACAAATATGTAACACATAAACAAACGACAACCACTGAATTACAGGCTCCTAACTTGGACCAGGCACATACATAAATAATGTGTCGGGGTTAAACATGTTAGCGGGATCCCAACCCTCCCCTAACCCGGGACAGTGGTATAACAGTACAACATAAGAACGAACTAGAAAAATCAGTTGAAAAGGGTTAACTCATCAAATGGACACTAATACAAGTGGACGTGGCCGGGTACTTATACATCCCGACAAAAAGACACAATGAACAGATATGAGAGTACTTGCAGTTATCTGACAGCTTGTTCAAAGCCACTAACAACTGATAAAAAAATCATGCATCTAAGACTAAACTATCAATCCGTACACATCCAACATCCAATGGATTTAGTGTAAAGACGTCATAAACAGCCAGAGAAAAACATGACCTTGTGCAATGCCAAGTTACAGGTATCGACAGATTGTAGATCCATGAATATGTATATGTATATAACATACTAGTAATATTTAGTTAGCTTTTAATTTACTGATAACAAAATCAATATTTATACCAATAAAAACAATATTCAAAGATCTTATTACAGTGTTGAATAGGAACCTTTTAAAAAAAGTTTATTTAAAGGAGCGACAAGTTTACATGGATCATTTCTAAATTTCCGGGCACGGTTAAAAACATTTCCGTAAAAATGAGGATGTGCTATCCCGTTTGAAATAAGTTGAACCTTAGAAAACTTATTTCTAAGGTACAAACAAACTTCAAAACGAAATCTTTATATCTATGGAAAAATTTAGTTAAGGTTTTGGGTTACAATAATTTCTTGTTTTGGGTTACAATAATTCATATTTTGTGAAGAATCACACTGAATCTTCGAGAAAATATACTGAAGATCATATTATCAAAATGCTGGACTTTTTGATTCACAATATATTTGTTGAGTTTGGAGGATTTATATTTCAACAGACAGTCGGTATTCCAATGGGTACTAATTATGCACCCCTGCTGGCCGATTTGTTTTTGTACTCGTATAAAACAGAATTCATTCAGAACCTTCTAAAAGACAAAAAAAGCACCTTTTATCCTCCCAGACGGGAATCGAACCAGGAACCTTTGTGTTAGTAATCCGATGCGCTAACCACTACACCACGACTCCTGTAATGTTGTATTGTCATTTTAATGTTATATTTCACATGGCCATAAAATAGGGAGGTTTGGCATCCCACAAAACCAAGTTCAACCCACTATTTTTTCCTTTAAAAATGTCCTTTACCAATATAAAAAAGGAAGATGTGGTACGATTGCCGATGAGACAACTATCCACAAAAGACCAAAATGACACAGACATTAACACCATTAACAGCCTTCAACAATGAGCACAAAGCCCATACCAAGTCAGGATTATGGTCATTGTTATATTATGGTTCGTTTCTGTGTGTGTTACATTTTAACGTTCTGTTTCCGTTGTGTCGTTTGTTTTCTCTTATTTGTGAGTGTGAATTCACATTACTATCAGACGTGTCACGGTACTTATCTATCTCAAATTGTTACATTTTAATGTTGTGTCGTTGTTCTCCTCTCAGTTTTAGTTTGTTACCCCGATTTGGTTTTTGTCCATGGATTTATGAGTTTTGAACAGCGGTATACTACTGTTGCCTTTATTTAAGTAATTTATGGTAACGATATCCCTGGTTTAATAATTTACCAGTAATACATAGATTGCGTTCGTTAAAATCAAAAACGTCACAACAGACACGGGCATAGCGAACGAGCTGTGAAATATAAATATCGTAAGATGGTGCCAAATGAACATCAATATCTAAAATTGGAAAATTAACAATGTGGAGCGAAAAATCGTCTCTTTTGTCGAAAATTTTAGTGTGGAGTTTCCCGTTTAAAACCGAAATATCTAAATCCAGGACAGTTATTACCGAATAAATAGTATTTATTTAAAGTAAGTTCCTTGAGGTAAATATTGAGAAATTCTTGATTATCTAACGAAAAAATATCATCAAGATAACGGTAAGTGTTGTTGAATTTATCAATTGAATGCAATTTCGACGGGTCTTTATTGAGTTTAGTCATAAACTGCGATTCATAACAGTACAACAACAAGTCTGCTATTAAAGCGGCACAATTAGTGCCCATGGGGATATACATTTGTACACATTTGTGTAGAAAATAGTCATATTAATCATATTGTAATTTAAAATGAAAATATAGATACTTTGGAATACGATTTTCTGTGGTTCACATCGTTGTTTGTTTATAACTCTATCGCCAGGCACCTGTTGGGAGAGATGTACTTAATTACTGATAATCTAACAAAATTCATGTATAACCAGTGACCAAGTGTATGTGCTAGCTGCGGTTCTATAGAGTAGTGTAATATTTTATATTGGAATAGGAAAATACTGAAGAGAAATAAGATTAGCAGATATACATGAACTGATTAAAATGATTCATACGTTTTTTATATGGAAGGTAAATTTAATATCGTGCATTTTTCTAATTGACAATTTGTCATTTACAATGGTTATAAGAGTTTATTTACAGTTTGCAGATTCAGATTTAATATTTTATCAAAGTCTAACTGCTTTTATAAGCTATTAAAATACACGTGTTATCATCTCGTGTGGGTAGGGTAGGGGTGCACGTCAACAGTTTTTGGTAGGGAAGAGCGTCTAAGACATCCAGTACACCACCTTTTTCATATATTTTTTTTTCAAAAATATATACCTTCTCACATATTAATTAACAAAAAACAGACCTATAAATGTATTTGTTCATCTTTTGGTACATTAGTAAAGATATTGTTTTGGTCACGCTCTTCATCAGGTTTATTTTGAATAAACAAGCCTTGCTTTTCAAAGAAAAATGGCACATCTTCATAAAACCGGTTTCCGGAAAACTTATGAAAAGTTACACCGCCATTCCCTCTTGAAGGAAGTAAACACAAAGGATTTTTTTTAAATAATTGTTATCATGTTTCATTTATACAATGTTTTGAATGTTTATTAGGTGCACATGCCATAATGGTCGGATTTATAGCATATATAACTAGCACCAGTTGAAATACTACATACGAATAAAAAGAGATTAATTGGTTTGACAAATAGCTGATGCATTTACAATTGTGCTGTAACCGCATCGAAATTAAGTACTGACATCTGATAATTTTGCAGATACTTATGATATAAGCAAGCAAGTGATAATATCAACCTATTGATATATACTTTGTAGTACAGCCCGAAGAATGCCCTAAGATTTGAAGCAATCTCAAATTTCACAACTGGTTGCATTCACAGTTAAAAGACCTTGTGGTTTATATATATTACTCTTCCCAATAAAATGACAACAGATGTTACACACAGATTATCTGATAAGAAAGTCAATGTTTTGACATTTTTTGTTTTAACTTAAAAAATAGATATTTCTACTACATGAAACATTATTTATGTATGAATAATCTTCATAAGAATTTGACAATCAGATCACTGTTTTTTATCAATCATGTTCAGATACAGTTAAAGAATGAAAAGTAAACTTATAAATATCTTTTATTAATTTTATGTTTTAAATGTTGAACAGATTGATAAATGTTGTCATTTTGAAGATTTATTTTCTGCATTTTGTTATACATTTGAATTAATGATAAAACAAAATCTAACAGAATTTTTTTTATACAATATTCATGAAGTAAAGACAATTTTGGAGAAGAACACCCTCCCCCTTTTTATACGCCTATTTACAGGACTTCTTATGGTATATAAGTGTTTGTCCGTCTTCAACATGTAAGACATTAACTTAAAACTTTGGTGATTTTACGGCCCGCTGAACATAGAAAATGATATTGCGCGTGGGACATCCGTGTACTGTGCACACATTCTTGTTGTTTTTAATTTTCATTTTAAAACATCTCCAAGTGCTGGATCTTTTCGTTGTATTGAAGACCCATTGGTTGGCTGTATCTGTTTTCTGTTCTTTGGTCGGGATGTTGTCTCTTTGACACGTTCTCCATGTCCATTTCATATTTCAACTAAATTTTTCTTATTTTAAGCGGTTGATCCTACGTTTTTCAATGAGATTTAAGAAGAAGAGATTTTTATATATATATTGCCCCTCTATTCAGTGGAAAATAAAAGGGGAGTTGTCCACTCCACATTTGTAAGAGACCAGATTGATGACAATACAATAATATGATCATATTATTGACATGTTTTATCAAAACGTATCAAATTTGCTAAATTTAAAATATTTATCATAGCATATCCAAATTAGCTGCAGAAATCCTAAAGAAAAATTAAATCATGTATTTAAGGTAGATTCATCGCATACCGCCATCTTGGATTGTACAATCGCAGTACACAATCGGTGTAGTCATTTGCTCAAATCAGCAAATTTGGAAACAGTTTTGCAATTTAATGGTTAGACTATTTATTTATATAAAGAAAACTTGTTAATTTATTGTATTATTCGAAATATTTTAACAAATATCAACCTTTTTGGTTGTTAAAATCATTTTTTTTAAATAAGCCATGTAAGGGGAGATAACTCTTTTAGTACAACATTTATACTGGGCTAATTGGGATTTTTTTTTAATTTTTACTTGTGGCAAGAAAACAAGTTCGTAGACACCATGTTTTCTTTTTATTTTCTTAAAACATATTATGAAACCTATCTTCTCACAATTTATTTTAAAATTCTATCTCAAAGCACTTTTATGTGTTTTTCATGAACAAACTAACTCAATTTAGGCAATTTCCAACGACTCATGGCTTGAAAAAAAGCACGCCAACACATACTTTTTATCATTTTTTTTAAAAAAGCATAGTAAAATCTTCGTTTTGGCAAATTAAAAGAAAACACTGTCTAAAAAAACATTCACTTATGATCTACCTTAAAAAAAAATAGTTATATCTTTATACCATTATTCCACAAACTAAACTTAAAGCTCGACTGAAAGAACTGGTCAGTTTATGTTTCTTTAACAAAAAGGGCATTAGACGTTTTAAATATCTATTTTTTGGCTAGAATTCAGTTTACTTTGTGAAAAATCATACAGAGTCAAGGAAAAAATATTCCGACGAGGATTTCACTGCCATGCTGGATTTTTAATTGACAACATATTTGTTAAATTTGAAGGTTTGGTGTTCCAATAGACTATTGGAATACCAATTGGTACCAATTGCGCTCCTTTACTTGCAGATTTGTTTTTTTTATTTTTCTATGAAGCAGAATGTACCCAAGGGCTGTACGGAAAGGAGGAAAGAACTTAGCCCAGTCTTTTGATTACACCTTTCGGAATATCAATGATGTACTGTCTCTTAATAATAATAGATTCAGTGATCAATTACATTTAATATATCCAAGTGAACTTGAAATTAAAGATATTATACCGACACAGATAAATCTGCTTCATATTTAGACCTTTTTCTCGAAATTACTACTGATGGTAGGTTGAATACCAAAATTTATGACAAACGCGATAATTTTAATTTTCCTATAGTCAACTTTCAATTTGTGTGTAGCAACATCCCATCGGCACCAGCATATTGAGTATATGTGTCTCAATTTATACGTTACTCTAGAGCTAGCTGATTTTATTGAACGAGGAATACTGCTTTCTCAAAAGTTGCTAAGACATGGCTATGAATCAATCAAATTAAGGTCATCACTCAAGAAATTTTACGATTGCCATCATGAGCTGATTGGCCATTATGACTAAAGTGTATCAGAAATCATATGTACCATTGTTATTTTATTATCATCCCTGTTACAACACTAACTTTCGATTTCCGCTGTGAATACAAGATCTCAATGACTGAGTGCGTACCCTTGTTATTTTATTATCACCCCTATTATAAATATAACTGTCGAATTAATTTGTGAAAACAAAATCTAAATGATTGATTGTGTACCCTTGTTTTTCTATTATCACCCCTATTACAACACTAACTTTCATTTTCCTCTGTAAATAAAAGATCTCAATGACTGATTGTGTACTATTGTTATTTTATTATATCCCCTATTACAACACTAACTTTCGATTTCCTCTGTAAATACAAGATCTCAATGACTGGTTGTATACCATTGTTATTTTACTATCTCATTGACTATATGACAGTTGTTATTCGTTTGATGATTTTGTGCTTTTTATTTTGCCATATGATTATGGACATTTTCTTCTGAGTTCAGTATTGTTGTATAATTGTGGTATTATATACATTATACATTTTGTTATACCAAAACAGTGTCTATACTTTTTTTGTTACAACTGACGTGTATGCTATTATATACACTGTTTGTATTTGTCATATGTTCTTAATAGGGTTACTAGAATCCTGTTCCGTTTCTTGAATGTGACTAATCAAATTATACTTGTTACCGTTTTTTACTAACATAAGCAACATGTCTGGTGTCATTTTATTTGGCTTATCAAATTTTATCCGATAAACATAATAAATAACCAAGTTTGTTTTCTTAAAAAAATATTTTATAAAAAATCGGATGTGTTCTGGATGAGAATATGTTGTGTTTACTCCTTAGTCTTGGAATTATAACAAATACATGTAGTCATTTTGTAAAATGTTGTATCGAAAGTAATTTGTTGATTGCTTAATTTCATACAATTTGTTTAACTATAAATGGATCTCAGTCATATGTGGCATATTGCATTTAATTTTGTAATTTTTGTTTCTAATTTTTTTAAATATCTGACTGCCATTGTTCAGAATAAGTTGATTAGAACAAGTGGGGTACATTGTAAGTTACCGACTATTATTTAAACCTTTATTTTGAATATTGAAGTAGGTACTAAACTGACAAATTTCACTAACATCAATTTCATGTGAATTTAAATTCATGTGGATCTCACGTGAAATTCTCGTAAATCTCATCTAACGTTTATACGTAAAATCAGGAAATGCGAATTGCATGTGAATCTCACGTAAAACGCACGTAAATTTCAGGTGAAAATCACATAATGATTTTTTCATTTGAAATTCACATGATTTTGTAAAATATCGTTATACAAATCACATTTTATCTTTTCAAACTTCAAAATCATGTAAAATACCATTTTTTCTGTGAAATTCATGTTAAAATCGTCATGTGAGATTCATGTGAATCTCAATTCACGAGAAAATCACATGAACATTTGTACATGAATTTCTTGTATAAGATTTGTTGAGGTGTATCTCATATGAATATTTCACGTAAATTCCATGTGAGATTCAGGAGAAATTAAGGTAAATAAATTTTGCCTGTGTACAAATGTACATGTATATCAGTTGCCTTTCGTGTCAATCCCGGTTTAAGCCATACCGTATCCAATTTTCAACGCGTTGGTTTCCACTTTTAACGTGTTGCTTGTTTACCTCCAATACGTTGGTTTTCACTTTCGATGTGTTGATTATCATTTTTAACACGTTGGTTGTAAGAACTACTACGTTGATATGTTATGCATACAGTAAGGAAACCCGTATTTGTTTTTGTTCCATATCGTAAGTTTTGCACTTTTGTTAAACATCAAAATATTTCTTACAAAGCATTATCTAAATGTAGGTTACGCTAAAAACTATACAAGTGACCGGACTAAATGAAAAACTATGTGTCTCATTTTTGAAATATAATCAGATTCAATCAGGTAATACATGAATAAACGGAAGCGAAAACTTAAACACATTTGAAGGCTTGTTCGCAAACATATGCATGTCAACTGACCAATATGTATATTTGTTTAATATTTTCAAATCCAGAAATTATTTTTTGCAGACTTTACCTGAGGTTGCCTAATATTGTGTATGTCATCGTGGGAGTTTTAGATATTAACATAAAGGGAATAACTATGTTTTCGGACTAAACCTGCGGTATGCCCGAGTCTAAGCAAAATTTCTTTTTGAATTAGGGAACGTTGAATCATTTCATAAAAATTAAATAAATATATTAGCGAACTACTTGAGGTATGCTCGAGACCTGTGCAGAAATTGCATTTGAAGCTTTGAGTACGTCGATTGGTAGTTTTACTGTCGCAAATTTAGTTTACCTTGCGACGCGGAGCGGAGACAGGTAAATGGGTACTTGCGACAGTAAAACTACAGATGGACGTCCGCAAAGCTTCAAATACAATACAGTTATCTCTATTCTAATGCAAAACAAGTTCATAATTAAGTTTCAATCATTATTTCAGTGTAACCTCTTCATTAAAGAAAATTCCGCGAAAAGATGTTATTTTCTTAGGTCCCTACACTGGGTGACGTCATAGGTATGCTTCCGGCGTCAAACATAAACACCAGGCGTTTTCTAGATTCTGTGCCGCTTCGGAATGTAATAAAATTTGATAAAAAGAAGATTTTTAGGTGCAACATGTGAGTTTGTTGGCTTATTATTGTAGAAAATACATGTCAATACATTCTGCAATTCAAAATGTCAACAATTACAGACAAGGGGATAGAGAATTTTACGCTAGCTGTCATCCACTCAGAACTATTGATACAAAATAATTGCATTAGAATTAGTATTGGATGATACACAACTTTGAGATTTGTATTAAACAATATTTTGACATGTTTTACTTTCCTGTGTGAGTAAAAAAAATCATTGATTAATTGTGTACCCTTGCTATTTTATTATCACCCATATTACAACACTAACTTTCGATTTCCTCTGTGAATGCAAGGTCTGGATGACTGATTTTGAACCCTTGTTGTTTTATTATCATCCCTATTACAACACTAACTTTCGATGTTCTCTGTGAATACAAGATCTCAATGACTGATTGCGTACCCTTGTTAATCTATTATCTCCCCTTTTACTATTCTTTTTTTCTTGTTACTCTTCTTAGATCACCTATGAATTTGCTTTTTTGTATTCCCCTTGATATTCATTGTTAATAACTGTTCCGTTGCAGACAATTATCTAATTACGTTACAAATATATAACTAGAATAGTCTGGAAAAGTTAAACATATTGAACACTGGTGAGGTCCAGCCTTTTTTTATAGATTTTTCTTTATATGATAATACGACTGTTTCATTCTTAATCTTTCTATGAATCTGAAGTAAATCCTTTAATATATCGATAGGTAAATATTCATGTTCCTGGTTATGATGTCAGTTAGGTCACTGTCAATTTCGGATGAATCAAATCTTTCTAAAATTAACTTTTATATTAAAGACCAAAATTCAACAATTTACATTTTAAAAATAAAATAACAAGGCAATAATAGCTTTAAGTCGGTCAGGTCAATGTCAATATTGGTCAGGTCATTGTCAACGTTGATTAGGTCATGTTTTCACAAACTTTGAATACTTTATTCGTTTTTTTTTTATTATAATTATTTATGTATTTAATCGTGAAATCTTATTATCTTTCAAATTTGAGATAAATCCTTTTAGAAACAAAAAAGTCAGGAGCATTTGCATGTGGTCCGGTCATCGCCAAGATTGGTAAGGTCATTGTCAGATGACGTTTTTGAATTGTTTTAGAAAACATGTTTTTGCTGCATTCTGTCATCTGTGTTTTATCGTCGGAATTTTATCACATATGATACGGTATGGAATGAAAAACTAACAGTATAGAAATTAGAGCCAACGGGTTGGTTTTTCATACTGATGAAGTATGAATCAACGCGTTAGTTTTTAGAAACAACGCATTGAAAGTGGAAACCAACGAAAAACAATGTGTTGAAAATATAAAATTACGCGTTGAAAGTAAAAACCAACCCGTTAAAAATTCTATACGGTATGTTTATACTATAAATGACACGATTTAATTTGATTGTTGATGTTGTAACGCCATTTTTCGAGTAACGCTTTTATGATATTTCACGTCGGAAAGTTTTTATTGGTTGACAAATGCAGAGTGCCCAGAGACAACTACCGACCTTTGATAGGAAAACTAACAATACTTGTCAATTAAGATTGGAGTTAAATGCATCCGCACCCCAATGATACGAACGGCAATTCATACACATGTTACTTTGTGTACTGATATTATCCCTTTGTAAACATCTGATATGATTTGTTGATAAGTTGTTGATAAGAACACACTTTTGGTTGCATTTTGATGACACAATTTAAAAATGTTTACATTATTCATTACAAATGTCTATACTTTGTAGGGACAACTGTCATGGTGCTATTGTATACATTGTTTGTATTTATAAAATAAAATTGTCAGTATATGAATACATGTTTGATGAATTATATTTATGTTGGTCTTACAGGATGGTTTTACACCGCTATTGTTTGCTGTACAGGAAGGGCACATAGAGATTGTTGAATTCTTGGTTAAAGCTGGATGTGACATAGAATCAAAAAGCAAGGTAACTGCATATATCATATTATCCTACATCTCTTTATATTGAATCAAAACAATTCTGATGTAAATAATACAGGGAAAGTGGACAACACGTACGTCTTAGTGAATATAAAAAGTCATGTTTACTTGTCTCGTCAAATTTGATCAGAAACAAACAATAATGACCGAGTTTGTGTTCTGACAGAGACATTATGTTATTCAAATCTAAATTAACTTATTAACACAAAAGAGCTGAGAACATGAATGTATTAATTTTCTTAGCCAGATAGAAGTAATCAAATGTAAATTATCTTTAAATCAATATACAATTGTATAAAATTTTCTAAAAACATGTTGTTTATGTGTAGTGTAAAGAGTAAACGGTTATCTAAATCAGTTTTTACCACTGATTTTAATGATATGTATTGCATTTATTTTTGCTTCACAAGATTGTCAAGTTGATGACACAGTATGTGATGTGTGTTACACGTTGGAAGAACACTATTTTTCTGACTTTTTTCGTATCTCTTGTTGAAGAAAAGTTGTGGTTGTTACACACTATTATTTAAACCGTTATGTGTGATAAGGAGGTACGACACTTTCAAAGTTCACCAACATCAATTTCTCGTAAATCTCATCTCAAACAAGTTGATACGTGTAATCAGTTAATGCATGTTTCGTGTGAATCTCCTTTAAAAACTAAAGTGAATTTTACGTGTTAATCACATTCCATTTGTCATGTAAAATTTACATGAAGTTTAAAATATCTTAAGTTAAAAAAAAAGATGTGGTCAAATTTAATGAAAAATTCATTTGTTAAATTCGTATAAAAAAATTCACGTGAGATTCATAAGAATCTCAATTAACGAGAAATTCACATGAACATTTTAACGTGAGTTTCATGTGTAAGGTCGTTTGAGGTGAATCTCACATGAAATGTTCACGTGAATTTCATGTGAGATTCAGGTTTGATTATGTGAACAAATTTTGCCTGATAACAAGTATATCAGTAGGCATGTTTGTCATTGACAGTATAAGCCATACCTTATGACAGTTCCAAAGCGTTGGTTATTTTTATCCACGTATTGGCTATAATTTTCAATTCGTTGGTTGTAAGAACTAACCCTCCGATTCGTTATTCATACTGCATGAAAAACAAACGCGTTGGTTTTTAAGTTCTTAAGTGTAATTTTTCGTTCCACATCGTAAGTTTTATACTTTTGTCAAATAGTCAAGATCTCTCTAACAAAGTATTATCTAAATATGTAACGCTAAAGACTGGACAAGTGACAGGAATAAATGGCAAAAAAAAACATAAATGTTATTCAAATGAATTATACTGTATCTCAATTTTGAAATATAATAAGATTCAATCAGTTAATACAAAAACGAACCGGAAGTGAAAACTTCAATACATATTAAAAGCTTACGATAAAAACAACTGACCAACATCTTTTGTTTAGTTTTTTTAATATTTTCTAGAACAGTAAATAATTATTTGTGCAGACTATACTTGAGGCATGCCCGAGTTTTTGTGTAGGATATCGTGGAAGTTATACAGATATATCTTGTTAAGGAGGGGTATTTGCGAAAAATACCAATAAAGAGGATGTTAAATTTCGCGAGCCGTAAGTCGAGGGAAATTCATTCTCAAGACTGGTAGACCTGAACAGGATATCCTTCTATGTTTTAATTTTTTCCAAAATTCAATAAATGTATCGCTTGTTAAAATGTTTGATAATCGTTTACATGTGTTAACTTTAAGCTATTCCTATAGATACAATACTTTCTATACGATAATTTGTTTTATATCCTTTTTAACATCCATGCGGTTTTCAATTGTGATCTTTAAATCTAAAATTTGAATTATGCCAGAGAACTAGTATTAGGTAATACACAAATTTGTAATTTGTATTGAAATGTTACTTTGACATATTTAACTTTCTTATGTTTAAGAATAATGTACCCTTGAAATTTTATTATCACCCCTGTTACAACACTTACTTTCGGTGTCCTCTGTGAATTCAAGATATCAATATTTGATTGTATGCCCTTGTTATTTTATTATCACTCCAGTTAGAACATGTACAGCACTAACTTTTCATGTCCTCTGTGAATACAGGATCTCAATAACTGATTATGTACCAATGTTAATTTATCATCACCCCTATAGCTACACTAATTTTCGATTTCCGCTGTAAATACAACATCTCAATGAATGGTTGTGTAACAATGTTAATTTGTCATCACCCCTATTTCACACTAACTGTTAATTTCTTCTGTAAATACAGGATCTCAATATCTGATTGGGTACCATTGCTATGTTATGTTCACCCCTATAGCAACACTAACTATCTATGTTCTCTGTGAAAACAAGATATTAATGACTGGTTGTGAACCCTTGTAATTTTGTTATTACTCCTATTAGAGGTTTCCCGATTTGCAACCGTACCAACTGTAGTACGAGGTGGGAGCCGTCATTTGACTTTTGGAAATTATTGATGTATACACTTAATATCAACGAATATTTTAGGAATTATATGAAGACGTATTTTGAGAATTTGTTGCTGTAATTTGGGACTAATTTCATATTGTTACTTCTTGTATTCATAAGAAACAATATTGTGTGCACTCGATTATGCTTTCAATCAACCGTTGCAAGTAACCGTTGCATGGTACGAAAGGTTTATAGTTAAGACTTATTTCCCCGTGAAAATACATGGACACAAAGAAGCTTAATTACAAAACAAATTTAATACCTATATAAATTTTGTTCGTAATAATTTTATATCATTATAAAATGTCAAAGTTTTGTATTTTTGTGGTAAGTTTTTAAAAAACATGAACAGATATAATGTATTTTAACAAAATAAATTGACCCCAATAACAAAAGATAAATGAAAAAAAAAATTTAAAACCGAATAAAATTGCAGCTCGTCTGTTCTAGGTCTGTAAAGCCAGTAAGATCGTCCAAAATAAAGTTAAAAAAAGTAAGATCGTCCAAAATAGTATATTGTTCCATTCTTGTCAAAATGTTATATTATGTGATATTTATAGATTATCGTTGATTATCTCAACGAGATTGATTTTCTCGCTTGAGCTGGTACAGCGAAAGTGAGAAAAGCAATCGAGTTGAGATGACCAATGATAATCTATTTATCGCTATTTTACCTATGACGAAGTTGTCAATTTCATTTTAATTTCGTTAGCAATGCCACGTGGCCTCCTTAGTTTCTAGTGATAATTATTTCATATCAAGCGAGAAGCATGATATGAAAATTATCACAAAAAAAGATCAAATGAAAAATGAACAAAATAGCGATAATGTCAGATTATTACATGGCATTTATTCATATCGCATGTATTATCAGCCATATGTTCAATATCAGCCCATGAGCCGCATGGCTCAAGGACTGATATTGACCGAGGTACATTCGATATGAAATCTTTTTATCATATGCCTCTACAGAGAAGGAAAACATTTCAATATGGACGAATCGACAACAAAAATAAAATAAATCAACAATATATATAATGAACACTGTTTGGAAAAGTCAACTTTTTCAAATTAACTTTCTAAATTATGTTTGAAACTTTAAAAAAAAAACGCATTAATTTAATAATTTGTTTGGTTTTTATTTTTTTATTATTATTATTATTTTACACAATATACTTTTCAGTATGCAACTAATTGTTTTGTACCCTACTTTGTAATGTTTTTCACTGAAAACGTAGCATTTAGGTGTATTTCCCGGAATATGCCGAGTATCACCGTCATGCCATGCAATAACGTTACGGAAAGGCATGTGATAACAATCGAAGCATGTGATGAACTTTTCATATCAGCCCGCTAAGCACCAATTCGAAAAAAATATGGAATTTACGTTAATTTTATCCTATTATCATGTAGTAAAAATCACATGTTATTAAGTCTAAGTATATGATAATAAAATATTATACATAACATTAACATTTATCAAAACGACTGTACGCATAAAAATAGTTTTAATGATAATTTCATTTTATTTAATAACAATACGATAAAAAGAATAATCATTATGCCATTTAATATTTTTATACTGACTTCATCAACCTGCCCGTGTGGGCTCGCTTGATATGAATAATACTGATACAGTCAATATCAAAAAGGGCGCGCTTGATATTAATACTGATAAAGTCAGTATTAAAAACAAAACATCAATTATTCTATATATATTGTGCTTGTCATTTAATCTTTTTCGCAATAAGCCGAGAGAGAAAACTAAGAAAAACTAGAGTTAAACTATTTAAAGTTATATCGTATTCATGGACTACTACATATCAATCTGAATAAATTACCTAGAAACATTTACCAACCGATGTAAATTATCCTTAATTTTGAGCCATAAATGAGTTGTAAATGGTGCAAAAGACATTATATACATGTAGCAACATAGTATTTTGCGTTGTTCATTACGAAGAGTTAAATTTAAAAGACATATTCATATTGCATTAGGTGCAAATATAACGTCAAATTATTGCCGTTATCAGTGAACAAAATACGCTGTGTTGTAAGACGTTTTTTTTCTAGCATTGATGTACAACAAAAGGATTAATGGATGGATATTGGTTAACATTTTCCTCGTAGATTATATATACTACTCGCAGGCACGTGCAATACACAAATTTACTGGCAACAATATATACAAATATTAATGTAATAACAATGACAAAATAAAACTAAACGAACAAGATGAAATAATATCGTGAAGATAAATAGTTCGACTCAAGAAATTGTCTTCGTTAGTATCATAAGATTTATATTCATGTTTTAAGTTATATAGTCAACATTTTTTTAATGATTACATCCACCAAAAAGTTCAGTGACAAAATATAAGGAAAAAGATAGATCGATATTTTTACAATGTGTGTTGCGTTTAAAAAAAATATTGTTCAAATGATCGAAAAGATAGCTTAATTAATAAAAATTGATTTTAATGCGAGGTCAACATAGTTCTGAACACAGTTTTGCCATTATAATTTATAACGTATACTAGTCATACATACACCAGTAAGATACATTGGCGGATCCAGGGGGGATCCAAAGGGGGGGGGGTCCGGGAGTCGGAACCCCGCTTTTTTGCCGATCAATGCATTTGAATAGGGGACATATAGTTGGAACCCTTTTTACCTGAGTGGGAACCCCCTTTATAAAATGGCTGGATCCGCCCCTGAGATATTATTAATGAATAATTTCTAATTATTCCAATTTATATTTAAGTATTAGAAAACATTTTTTTTATTCTAATCTTTTTCTAAATATTCACCAAAAAAAACATACCCAAACAGAAATGCAAATCTATATTTAGAAAAGGAAGGTCGAGGCAACTCAGTTCCAGATAAATGGTATCGTATAAAATCACGAGCAAGGTTTTCTAGAAGCAGTGAAATCGTAATAAAATAAAAGATTTAGGTTTTTATCGCTGATATGCAATTCGATTTCTTTATTTTTATCATGATGAAAACAATAATCTCATGCATTAAATGATACCTCCAAAACAGCACCAACGATTGTGTTACGTACCAACCGTACCTGATACGCAGCAAATCGGGAAACCTCTAGTACAACACTAACGTTCGATTTTCTCTGTGAATACAAGATCTCAATGACTGATTGCGTACCCTTGTTATTTCATAATCACCCCCTATGATAACAATAAAGGCAACAGTAGTATACCGCTGTTCAAAACTCATAAATCCAGGGACAACAAACACAATCGGGGTAACAAACTAAAACCGAGGGAAACGCATTAAATATAAGAGGAGAACAACGACATAACACCGAAACGTAACACACACAGAAACGGACCAAGCATCAGACAAAACACCACGAGAATAACAAATATAACACTACAATAACTTTTGATTTTCTCTGTGAATACAAGATCTCAAAGACTGATTGTGTACCCTTGTTATTTTACAATTACCCCTATTATAATAATAACTTCTGATTTTCTCTGTGAATACAAGATCTCAATGTCTGATTGTTTACCATTGTTATTTTATTATCATCCTTGTTACAACACTTAACTTTCGATTTCCTCTCTGAATACAAGATCTCAATGACTGATTGCGTACCCTTGTTATTTCACAATCACCCCCTATGATAAAAATAACTTTTGATTTTCTCTGTGAATACAAGATCTCATTGACTGATTGTGTACCGTTGTTATTTTACAATTACCCCTATTATAATAATAACTTTTGATTTTCTCTGTGAATACAAGATCTCAATGTCTGATTGTTTACCATTGTTATTTTATTATCATCCTTGTTACAATACTTAACGTTCGATTTCCTCTCTGAATACAAGATCTAAATGACTGGTTGCGTACCCTTGTTATTTTATGATCACCCCTTTTATAATAATAACTGTCGATTTCCTCTGTAAATAAAAGATCTCAATGACTGATTTTGTACTATTGTTATTTTATTATATCCCGTATTACAACACTAACTGTCGATTTCCTCTGTAAATAAAAGATCTCAATGACTGATTGTGCACTATTGTTATTCTATTATCACCCCTATTACAACACTAACCTTCGATTTCTTCTGTTAATACAAGATCTCAATGATGATTGTGTACCAAT
Source organism: Mytilus galloprovincialis (assembly GCA_037788925.1). NCBI lineage: Eukaryota > Metazoa > Mollusca > Bivalvia > Mytilida > Mytilidae > Mytilus > Mytilus galloprovincialis. The sequence goes on from CM075338.1 coordinate 85,310,906, forward strand.
GTTATTTTATTATATTCCCTATTACAACACTTACTTTCGATTTCCTCTGTAAATAAGAGATCTCCATGGCTGATTGTGTACCATTGTTATTTTATAATCATCCCTATAACAACACTTGCTTTCGATTTCTTCTGTAAATACAAGATCTCAATAAAATGTAGTCATTTTGTAAAATGTTGTATTGCGTAATTTTACACAATTTGTTCAACTATAAATGGATCGCAGTCATATGTGGCATATGGCATTTAATTTGTGATTTTTGTTTCTGATTTTTGAAAATATCTGACTGGCATTGTTCAGAAGAACTTGATTAGAACAAGTGGGGTACATTATAAGTTACCGACTATTATATAAGCCTTTATTTGGAATATTGAAGTAGGTACTAAACTGACAAATTTCACTAATATCAATTTCATGTGAATTTAAATTCATGTGGATCTCACGTGAAATTCTCGTAAATCTCATCTAAAGTTGATACGTAAAATCAGTTAATGCGAGTTCCATATAAATTTCACGTAAAACTCACGTAAATTTCAGGAGAAAATCCCATAATGATTTTTTCATGTGAAATTAACGTGATTTTGTAAAATATCGTTATACAAATCACATTTATATATTCAAACTTCAAAATCATAATAAATATTTACATTTTTGTCTATTTAATACGTGCTGTTTTTATTGCTATTGTTGTCAAGATATCAGGTTCTTCTAAACTCATGGAACTAGAACATCTTTCATAATTTCTGACATTACATTTAAAGTTTGACGAGAGAAAAATCATTATATATTGGTAACTTATTTCTTCTTTATTTAATATTTTCTCAAGATCTTGTTGCACAGGACAAAAACATTATGTGTTTTTAATCTTCTTACCTGTTTTTACCTATAACTTGTCTTTATTTTTGTTTTTAACTGTAAGAGATTGATTGGTTAATAGATATAACGGCCCTCATCAGCACTTAAGTCATGAAGAGGACTAACTAATGTAATGACCCATTAGCATCATTTATTTTCATAGCATTTTAAGATTTCTGAATATTTATATTTGAAATGATTCAGACTTTTGAATATTCGCATTTTTTTTTAAAGTTGATAAAAAGAAAAGGTGTGATAAGAACTTCACTTAGAGTGTATGTAGCATTACAAAATTGCGGAGAAAAATCAAATTGAAAAATACTAAGTATTCATAGTTCTTTCTTACATGCTTAACTTACTGTACTGTCTTTGTTATTTACTGTAAACATGTTATGCTATCACAAAAATATTCTCTTGTAAGATCTAGACAGTGCTGGAATTGATTTCGTTATCGTTATAATGTTGCCATATATATGTATTGCTGATTAATGACAAAGAAACATCAGATGCTTTTCAACTCATTTTTTCATTTTAAATTTAATGGAAAAGTTAAGTCGAAAAGACAGATTTGTAAGACTTTCAACACGTTTTTGTTTTTTGTCTGGTACGGTTATAAATATACAGGCTGACAAACAGAAACAACTCACAACAATCATACATCTAACAATCTTGATGTTCATCACACACATGTAAAGGCGGCAACGTTTATTATTATTTGCTACTTAAACATAATTCCATTGCACACTAACTTATATTACCATATTTTAAACTTAACCTGGTCAGGGACGCCAAAATGCAAATGTATATTTCCTATCTAAATTAATTAAATACTATTGTGTAAACATCTAAATTCGATAATATTAATTAAGCATAAATTATATCATTAATATGTAAATAATATCTCAGACTTATAGAACTATATAAAGCTGGATTATATATTTCCTGTGATTCTTCTGAGTCTATTGATTACTTTTCTTTTTCCATTTGTTTTAACTGACCGTTTTGAAGGAAGTTTATACTGACACTGACTTCGAATAAATTCCCAGTTCACTAAAAAATAATCAGGAATCTGATGTACAGTAATTGTCGTCTGTTTATATAGTTCATACGTGATTTCGTTTCTCGTTTTTCATATAGATTAGACCGTTGGTTTTCCCGATTGAAGGGTTTTACACGTGTAGTTTTTTGGGCGCTGTATAACTTACTGTTCGGTGAGAGCCAAGACTCCGTGTTGAAAGCCATACATTGGCCTACAGTGATTGACTTTCATAGATTGTTATTTAGATTGAGAGTTGTCTAATTGTCACGTATACCACATCTTCCTATATCTATACACAACTGTCAATTTTGTCGTGTGTTTAGGGACTTTTGATTTTCCTCTGAGTTCTATATTTTTGTGATTTTATTGGTTTGATAAAATCATATAATATTCACATCACTTATAACCAATCTTCTTAAATGCACATATCAATGCTGATAATTCCTCTTTAATGCAGACTGTTGATAAGGATCTGAATTAATTCTCACTTTTCTGATGGTGATACCTACCAATTCAAAGAAAATTGACAAAAATCTAGCTTAATTCCGACCTCTTTGAAGATCCTGTTCAATTCAATAAAACAAAACATTTCAAACAATTTGAAACTTTGTTTCGTCCCTCTTAAGTTTACACAAAACCGATTTTAATGTAGTGTCAGCATATCAATTAGCCGTTGATTTTAATATAGTGTCAGGATATCAATTAGCCGTTGATTTTTCTAAAAGAGAAGCTGGTCATTTTGCTCAATTTTGACCATTGATTTCAGCGATTTGTATTGTATTGATATATATTACACAACATTATCCAGTTGAAGATACAGTATGTGATGTTTTTTTATATGTTAATATCATCAATTGGAAAGAATACTAGTTTCAATTACTACACGTGAAAGATAACTGCATTTCTTCCGTTTCTTGCTGTGGTTTAGACGCTTGTTTGGTCCGATCTATCTTCTTCTTATTCTGAATCACCACAAACTAATGTTGTTAGTCAGATAGGTTTAATAAACAATAAATATGTGTCTTTTTGCACTGAATCATTCTTTGTTTTGTTTTGTTTTCTTACAACGAAAATATTTTTAAAACATTGTATTGTCCTTTTTTTGAGAAGTTGACCAGTTGTAGGTAAGATAGTATTACAAACATACCAAATTCCGAGGACATTTCAAAACGGAAAGTCCCTAATCAAATGGCAAAATTAAAACATGATCAGATAAAAAAATATTAACAAAAATAGTCGTGTCAATAACATAAAGAGATGCTTTTATTTACTTGTCTAATTGATAAAAATCTAAAATCTTAACAACTTATACATTCTAAAATTTATTTTAAAAAAAAACCTGTCCAATATTCTTTTGTGTTTTTCTATATTGTGATATTATGCTAAAAAAAGGGAGAAGGTTTGGTACCAATAAAACGTTTAATCCCGCTGGAAATGTTTTCACCAGTCATTAGTCAGTTGTCGTTTGTTTATGTTATTTATACGTGTTTCTCGTTTCTCCTTTTTTATATAGATTAGACCGTTAGTTTTCCTGTTTAAAGGGATTTACACTAGTAATTTTGGGACCCTTTACAGTTTTTTGTTCAGTGTGAGCCAATGATCCGTGATGAAGGCCGTGTATTGACCAACAATAGTTTACTTTTATAAATTGTTATTTGGATGGAGAGTTGTCTCAGTGGCACTCACACCACATCTTCCTATATCTCTTTATTCTATCTATACATTTCTGTAGCAAAATTGTTTTTACTATAATAGTGCTGATGAAGGGTATATGTTGTTTATATATAATATACAGACATGGAACGAATTAATACATATTGTACATTCTTGTTTCGTTTACATATGTTTGAATATGCTGATAAGAACACGTTTCGTTGACATACTTAGTCAGATACTTTTTAATGGAAACAATATTTAATTATGAATTATAAAATTACAATATATCTATTCATATTCACAAAGGATAATGAACAGGCTACAAGTGTCTACATCAACCTGTTTCCCAAATTACTATTGTGAAAACAGATTTAATGCAAAATAATTTTTCGAACAACAGCTTTTTGCTTTATTGATAGATTGTATTTGTATTTGAATATATCTCATCTAAAAAAATCAGTCTTTCATCAGTATTTTGAAATGTATTGAATAAATGTAATCCTAATATCACAAAATAAAGTAAGTGAAATAAGTATTTCTTTTGTTTTAATGTTGTCAACTGATTTGTATGTTATATATGTTGTTCATATTTATGCCATCCCGTCTACGACTGAAGTTATAATGTCTGTTATATGTGTTGATATTACAGCTTGGAAGTACACCATTAATTATCGCTGCCGAGAGAGGGAACTTACAGATAGTACAATACCTGATTTCCGTGGGCTGTGAAAGAGATGCAATAGGCAATGTAATTATGATTTTTATTTTATCCTTCTCATCTTTACTGTGAATAAATACAAAAGCATGTTGTAAATCAGACAACTTTAATATATTCCTAATATAATTATACACATTATCTTGTTCCCTTTTCTAGAATGTGACCATCCAAGTTATACTTGTGACAGGGTTTGTACTAAGATAAGTAACATGAACAATGTAACACGTGTCATTTTATTTGGCTTATCAACTTTTATCCGATAAACATAATAAATAACCAAGTTTGTGTTCTCACAAAATTATGTAATAAAAATTAAAGTGTTCTGGATGAGAAGATGTATTAACTCATTTTTGAGTTATAAAAAATACATGATACAATTTTGTAAAAAAGGGTCTTAGTTTACTCCGTGTAGCGAAAGGAATTTATTTATTCCGTTGTTTTATACCATTTTTTTTTTACAATAAATGGATTTCAGTCATATAAGGCGTTTTGAATTTAGTTTTGTGATATTTTTTTCTGATTTTTTATAATATCTCACCGCCATTGTTCAGAAGAAGTTGATAAAAACAAGTTGTGGTACATTCTTAGTTACACACTATTATTAAACCATTATTTGTTATATTGAAGTAGTTACTGGTAAATTTCACTAACATTTATTTCACGTGAATTTGAATTCATGTGAATCTCACGTGAAATTCTCAAAAATCTCATCTTAAACAAGTTTTTACATGGAATCAGTTAATGTGAATCTCTTGTAAACAAAACTCATGTAAATTTCACGTGTAAATCACATTCTATTTTTTCATGTAAAATTCAGATAAAGTTTTAAAACATCTTAATTTAAAAATATATGTTAAAATTTAATGAAAAGTACAATTTTTTTTTTTGTAAAATTCGTATGAACATTTTGCCACTGAGATTCATGAGAATCTCTTTTAACGAGAAATTCACATGAACATGTTAACGTGAGTTTTATCCATAATGTTTATTGAGGTGAATCTCTTATGAATTTTTTCACGTAAATTTCATGCGAGATTCAGGGGAAATAATGGGAACACATTATGCCTGTCAACATGTATATTAGTGGGCGTTCGTGTCTTGGAGGTATAAGTCATAACTTTGTTGGTTATTACTATCAAAGCGTTTGTTTTTCACTTTCAACGTGATGTTTTTTACGACAAATGCATTGGTTTTCACTTTTAACGTGTTGGTTATCATTTGCAATCTGTTGGTTGTAATAACTAAGCGTTAATTCGTAAATTATACTGTATGAAAAACAAACGCGTTGTTTTTTTAAATTCTAAAGCGTAATGTTTCGTTCATCGTTATTGATGCACTTTTGTCAAACAATAAAAATATCTCTAACAAAGTTTGATCTAAATATAGGGTACGCTAAAGACTGGACCAGTAGCAAGACTAAATGAAAAAATGCCAATAAATCTTATCCAAAGGAATAACACTGTATTGTAATTTTGAAATAGAATACGCTTCAATCATTTTATACAAATAAGAACCGGAAGCAAACACGTATTTACATATTGAAAGCTTACGAAAATGCCAACTGACTAACATTTTAAGTTTTGTCATGTTTACTTGTCTCGTCAAATTTTATAAGAAACAAACAATAATGACCGAGTTTGTGTTCTGACAGAAATATTATGTTATTTAAATCTAAATTAACTTATTAACACAAACAGGCTGAGAACATGAATGTATTAATTTCGTAGCCAGATAGAAGTAATCAAATGTAAATCATCTTTAAACCAATATACAATTATATAAAATATTCTAAAAACATGCTGTTTATGTGTAGCGTAATGAGTAAACGGTTATCTAAATAAGTTTGTACCACTAATTTAAATTATATGTATTGCATTTATTTTTGCTTCACAATATTGTCAAGTTGATGACACAGTATGAGATGTTTGTTACACATTGGAAGAACACTATTTTTCTGATTTTTTTCGTATCTGTAGTTCAAGAAAAGTTGTGTTTGTTACACACTATTATTTAAACCTTTATTTGTGATAAGTAGGTACGACACTTGCAAAGTTCACCAACATCAATTTCTCGTAAATCTCATCTCAAACAAGTTTATACGAGTAATCAGTTAATGCATGTTTCATGTGAATCTCATTTAAAAACTCATATAAATTTAACGTGTTAATCACATTTTATTTTTTCAAATAAAATCCACATGGAGTTTAAAATATCTTTAGTTAAACAAATTTGATGGGGTCAAATTTATTGAAAAATACATTTGTGAAATTCGTATAAAAAGTTTCCAGTGAGATTCATAAGAATATCAATTAACGAGAAACTCACATGAACATTTTAACGTGAGATTCATGTATAAGGACGTTTAAGGTGAATCTCACATGACATGTCACGTGTGATTCAGGTTTAATTATGTGAACAAATTTTGCCTGATAACAAGTATATCAGTAGGCATTTTTGTCATTGGCAGTATAAGCCATACCTTATGACAGTTCTAAAGCGTTGGTTTTTTCTTTCCACGTCTTGCATTTTACTACAAATACAATGGTTTTTACTTTTAACGTATTGGTTATCATTTTCAATTCGTCGGTTGTAAGAACTAACACTTCGATTCGTTATCCAGACGGTATGAAAAACAAACGCGTTGGTTTTTAAATTCATAAGTGGAATTTTTCGTTCCACATCGTAAGTTTTGCACTTTTGTCAAATAATCAAAATCTCTCTATTAAAGTTTTATCTAAATAGGTAACGCTAAAGACTGGACAAGTTGCAGGAATAAATGAAAAAAAACAACAATAAATTTTATTCAAATGAATTATACTGTATCTCAATTTTGAAATATAATAAGATTGAATCAGTTAATTCAAAAACGAACCGGAAGTGAAAACTTCAATACATATTAAAAGCTTACGATCATGACAACTGACCAACATCTTTTGTTTAGTTTTTGAATATTTTCTAGAACAGTAAATCATTATTTGTGCAGACTATACTTGAGGTATGCCCGAGTTTTTGTGTACGATATCGCGAAAGTTTTGAACATATATATCATGTTAAGGAGGGGTATTTGCGAAAAATACCAGAAAAGAGGATGCTAAATTTTGCGAGCCGTAGGACGAGGGAAATTTATTCTTAAGACTGGTAGACATGAACAAGATATATTCTAAGTTTTATTTTTTTCTATAATTCAATAAATGTATCGCTTGTCAAAATGTTTGATAATCGTTTACATGTGTTACCTTTAAGTTATTCCTATTGATGCAATACTTTCTATGGGATAATTTGTTTTTATATTCTTTTTAACATCCACGCATTGAAACGTTACTTTGACATATTTAACTTTCTTATGTGAAATCAAGATCTCAATAACTGATTGCGTACCCTTGTTATGTTTTTATCACCCCTGTTACAACACTTACTTTCGATGTCCTGTGTGAATTCAAGATCTCAATAACTGATTATGTACCCTTGTTATTTTATTATCACCCCTGTTAGAACATGTACGACACTAACTTTCGATGTCTTCTGTAAATACAAGATCTTAATAACTGATTATGTACCAATGTTAATTTATCATCACCCCTTTTACAACACTAACTTTCTATTTCCTCTGTGAACACAAGATCTCAATGACTGGTTGTGTGCCAATGTTAATTTATCATCACCCGTATTACACACTAACTGTTAATTTCTTCTGTAAATACAGGATCTCAATATCATTTCTATTTTATACTCACCCCTATAGCAACACTAACTATCTATGTTCTGTGTGAAAACAAGATATTAGTGACTAGTCGTGTACCCTTGTAATTTTATTATTACTCCTATTACAACACTAACGTTCAATTTTCGCAGTGAATACAAGATCTCAATGACTGATTGCGTACCCTTGTTATTTTATAATCACCCCTATTATAATAATTACTTTTAATTGTCTTTGTGAATACAAGATCTCAATGACTGATTGTTTACAACTGTTATTTTATTATCATCCCTGTTACTCCACTAAACTTTCAATTTCCTCTCTGAATACACGACCTCAATGACTAGTTGCGTACCCTTGTTATTTTATTATCACCCCTATTACAATAATAAATGTCGATTTTCTCTGTAAATAAAAGATCTCAATGACTGATTGTGTACTATTGTTATTTTATTATATCCCCTTTTACAACACTAACTTTCGATTTCCTCTGTAAATACAAGATCTGAATGACTGATGTATACCAATGTTATTTTATTATCACCCCTATTACATGTATTACAACACTAACTTTCGATTTCCTCTGTAAATACAAGATCTGAATGACTGATGTATACCAATGTTATTTTATTATCACCCCTATTACATGTATTACAACACTAACTTTCGATTTCCTCTGTTAATACAAGATCTCAATGACTGATTGTGTACCCTTGTTATTTTATTATCACCCCTATTACATGTATTACAACACTAACTTTCGATTGTCTCTGTTAATACAAGATCTCAATGACTGATTGTGTACCCTTGTTATTTTATTATCACCCGTATTACATGTATTACAACACTAACTTTCGATTGTCTCTGTTAATACAAGATCTCAATGACTGATTGCGTACCGATTTTATTTTGTTATATCCTCTATTACAACACTAAATTTCAATTTCCTCTGTAAATAAGAGATCTCAATTACTGATTGTGTACCATTGTTATTTTATTATCACTCCTATTACAACACTTACTCTCTATTTCCTCTTTAAATTAAAGATCTCAATGACTAATTGTGTACTATTGATATTTTGTTATCACCCCTAAGACAACACTTACTTTCGATTTCTTCTGTAAATACAAGATCTCAATGACTTATTGTGTACCATTGTTATTTTATTATATCCCCAATTACAACACTAACTTTCGATTTCCCCTGTAAATAAAAGATCTCAATGACTGATTGTGTACCCTTGTTATTTTATTATCACCCCTATTACAACAATAACTTTCGATTTCGCCTGTAAACAAAAGATCTCAATGACTGACTGTGTACTATTGTTATTTCGTTATATCCCCTTTTACAACACTAACTTTCGATTTCCTCTGTAAATAAAGGATCTCAATGACTGATTGTGTACCATTGTTAATTTATGATTACTCCTATTACAACACTAACTTTCGATTTCCTCTGTAAATACAAGATTTCATTGACTGGTTGTATACCATTGTTATTTTACTATCTCATTGACGATATGACAGTTGTTATTCGTTTGATGATTTTCTGTTTTTTATTTTGCCATGTGATTATGGACATTTTCTTCGGAGTTGAGTATTTTTTTGTGAATTTACTTTTTTTTGTATTCCCTTCTTGATGTTCATTTCTTATAATTGTGGTATTATATACATTATACATTATACCAACAAATTGTCTATACTTTTTAGTTACAACTGACGTGTATGCTATTATATACATTGTTTGTATTTATCACATATTCTTTATAGGGTTACTACAATCCTGTTCCGTTTCTTGAATGTGACTTACCAAATTATACTTATTAACGTTTTTTACTAACATAAGCAACATGTCCTGTGTCATTGTATCTGGCTTATCAAAATTTATCCGATAAACAAACAATAACCAAGTTTGTTTTCCTACAAAATAATTTTATCAGAAATCGGATGTATTCTGGATGAAAATATGTTGTGTTTACTCCTCTGTCAGATAACATTAATTCTTTAGAACAAATGTAAATCATCGTTGAATTATAACAAATACATGTAGTCATTTTGTAAAATGTTGTAGCGAAAGTAATTGATTGATTGCGTCATTTCATACAATTTGTTTTACTATAAATGGATCTCAGTCATATGTGGAATATTACATTTAATTTTGTGATTTTTGTTTCTGATATTTTTAAAATATCTGACTGCCATTGTTCAGCAGAAGTTGATGAGAACAAGTGGGGTACATTATCTGACTGCCATTGTTCATCAGAAGTTGATAAGAACAAGTGGGGTACATTATACATGTTATAAGTTACTCACTATTACATAAACCTCTATTTGGAATATTGAAGTAGGTACTAAACTGACAAATTTCACTAACATCAATTTCATGTGAATTTAAATTCATGTGGATCTCACGTGAAATTCTCGTAAATCTCATCTAAAGTTTATACGTAAAATCAGTTAATGCGAGTTGCATATGAATCTCACGTAAAACTCACGTAAATTTCAGGTGAAAATCCCATAATGATTTTTTTCATGTGAAATTCACCTGATTTTGTAAAATAGCGTTATACAAATCACAATTACATTTTCAAACTTTAAAATCATAATAAATATTTACATTTTGTATCTATTTAGTATATGGTGTTTTATTGTTATTGCTGTCAAGATATCAGAATCTTCTAAACTCATGGAACTAGAAAATCTTTTCAACTATTTGTTGTATTTTAAATTCAACAGACAATTTTAATCGTAAAGACAGGTTTGTAACCATTTCAACACGTTTTTGTCTTTTGTCTGGTACAAATATAAATATACAGGCTGTCAAACAGAAACAACTCACAACAATCATACATCGAACAATATTGATGTTCATCACACACATTTAAAGGCGGCAACGTTTATTATTGTTTGCTATCTAAACATAATTTCATTGGACACTAACTTGTATTACCATATTTTAAAGTTAACCTGGTCAGGGAGGCCAAAATGCAAATGTTTATTTCATATCTAAATTAATTAAATACTATTGTGTAAACATCTAAATTCGATAATATTAATTAAGCATAAATTATATCACTAATATGTAAATAAGATCTCAGACTTATAGAACTATATAAAGCTGGATTATATTTTCCCTGTGAATCTTCGGAGTCTATTGATTAATTTTCTTTTTCCATTTTTTTTTTTGACTGACCGTTTTGAAGGAAGTGTACACTGACACTGACTTCGAATAAATTCCCAGTTCACTAAAAAATATTCGAGAATCTGATGTACAGTAGTTGTCGTATGTTTATATAGTTCATACGTGATTTCGTTTTTCGTTTTTATATAGATTAGACACTTGGTTTTCCCGATTGAGTGGTTTTACACGAGCATTTGTTGGGGCTCTTGATAACTTACTGTTTGGTATGAGCCAAGACTCCGTGCTGAAAGCCATACCTAGGCCTATAATGATTTACTTTCATAGGTTGTTATTTGGATGGCGAGTTGTCTAATTGACACGCATACCACATATATCTATACACAACTGAAAATTTTGCCATGTGTTTATGGATTTGATTTCCTCTAAATTCTGTATTTTTGTGGTTTTATTGGTTTGCACGCTTATAACACATCCTCGTCTGTTACACTTCACTGATAATGAATCAACATACACTATCATGTGTGATGATATTTTCACATTTAGATGTAATGAATTGTCACCAATTAACAGACTTTCGACGATGTCCTGATAAATTCACAGTTGATAAGGATCCACATTAATTCTAAGTTTTCTGATGATGATACCCACCAATTCAAAGAAAATTGACAAGAATCTGTCTTAATTCCGACTTCTTTGAAGATTCTGTTCAATACAATAAAACAAAACATTTCAAACAAACTGAAACTTTGTTTCGTCCCTCTTTAGTCTACACAAAACCGATTTTAATATAGTGTCAGCATATCAATTAGTCGTTGATTTTAATATAGTGTCAGCATATCAATTAGCCGTTGATTTTAATGTAGTGTCAGCATATCAATTAGTCGTTGATTTTAATGTAGTGTCAGCATATCAATTAGTCGTTGATTTTAATATAGTGTCAGCATATCAATTAGTCGTTGATTTTAATGTAGTGTCAGCATATCAATTAGCCGTTGATTTTAATGTAGTGTCAGCATATCAATTAGTCGTTGATTTTAATGTAGTGTCAGGATATCAATTAGTCGTTGATTTTAATATAGTGTCAGCATATCAATTAGTCGTTGATTTTAATGTAGTGTCAGGATATCAATTAGTCGTTGATTTTAATATAGTGTCAGCATATCAATTAGTCGTTGATTTTAATATAGTGTCAGAATATCAATTAGTTGTTGATTTTAATGTAGTGTCAGCATATCAATTAGTCGTTGAATTTAATATAGTGTCAGCATATCAATTAGTTGTTGATTTTAATGTAGTGTCAGCATATCAATTAGTCGTTGATTTTTCTAGAAGAGAAGCTGGTCATCTTACATAGTTTTGACCATTGATTTCAGCGATTTGTATTGTATTGATATACTTTACACAACATTGTCCAGTTGAAGACACAGTATTTGATGTTTTTTAATATGTTTATGTCATCAATTGGAAAGAATACTAGTTGCAATTACTGCAAGTGAAAGATAATTGCATTTCTTCCGTTTCTTGCTGTTGTTAAGAAGCTTTTTTAGTCCGATCCATCTTCTATTTATTCTTAATCACCACAAACTAATGCTGTTATCAGATAGGTTTAATAAACAATAAATATGTGTTGGATTATAAACATGTGGGTCTTATTGTACAAATCTTTTTGCACTGAATCATTCTTTGTTTTGTTTTGTTTTCTTACAACGAAAATATTTTTTAAACATTTTATTGCCTTTTCTTTAAGAAGTTGACCGGTTGAGTTAAAGTTTTAGATAAGATAGTTTAACAAACATACCAAATTCCGAGAAAATTTCAAAACGGAAAGTCCCTAATCAAATGGCAAAATTAACACATGATTAGATAAAAAATAATAACAAAACTAGTCGTGTCAATAACATTGAGAGATGCTTTTATTTACTTGTGTAATTGATAGAAATCTAAAATTTCAGCAAGTTATACATTCTAAAATTTATTTAAAAGAAAAACTGTTCTATATTCTTTTGTGGTTTTCTATATTGTGATCTTATGCTATTGTTTCAGAAAAAAGAGAAGGTTTGGTACCAATAAAACGTTAAATTCCGCTGCACCTGTCATTAGTCAGGAATCTGATTTACAGTAGTTGTCGTCTGTTTATGTTATTTATACATGTTTTCATTTCTCCATTTTTATATTGATTAGATCGTTGGTTTTCCCGTTTGAAGGGTTTTACACTAGTAATTTTGGGACCCTTTCTAGCTTTTTGTTCAGTGTGAGCCAAGACTCCGTGTTGAAGGCCGTGCATTTACCTGTAATGGTTTACTTTTATAAATTGTTTTTTGGATAGAGAGTTGTCTCAATGGCACTCCCACCACATGTTCCTATATCTCTTTATTCTACCTATATATTTCTGTAGCACAATTGTATTTAATAGAATAGTGCTGATGATGGGTATATGTTGTTTATATAGAATATACAGACATAGAACGAATTAATACATATTGTACATGCTTGTTTCGTTATTATCTGTTTAAATATGTTGATAACTACACGTTTCGTTGACATACTTAGTCAACTGGTTTAATGGAAACAATATTTGATTATGAATTATAAAATTACAATATATTTATGCATATTCACAAAGGATTTTGAACGACTTCAAGTGTCTACATCAATCTGTTTCCTAAATTACTATTGTTAAAAAAGATTTAAGGCAAAAATATTTTTGGACCAACAACTGTTTGCTTTATTGTTAGATTTTGTTTGTATTTGAGTATATCTCACCCTAAATTGATTGTTGTTCACCAGTAATTCGAAATGTATTGAATAAAGATAATTCTGATATCTCAAAAAAAAGTAAGTTAAATAAGTATTCCTTCTGTTTGTATGTTGTCACCTAATTTATATATGTTGTTCATATTTATGCCATCTCGTCTACGACTGAAGTAATAATGTCTGTTATATGTGTTAATATTACAGGATGGAAATACACCATTAATTAAAGCTGTCTATAACGGGAACTTACAGATAGTCCAATACCTGATATCAGTGGGCTGTGAAAGAGATGCTATAGGCAATGTAATTATTATTTTTATTTGATCCTTCTCATCTTTACTGTGCATAAATACAAAAGCATGCTGTAAATCAGACAACTTTAATATATTCCTAATATAGTTATACACATTATCTTGTTCCCTTTTCTAGAATGTGACCATCCAAATTATACTTGTGACAGGGTTTGTACTAACATAAGTAACATGAACAATGTAACACGTGTCATTTTATTTGGCTTATCAACTTTTATCCGATAAACATAATAAATAACCAAGTGTGTGTACTTACAAATTTATGTAATAAAAATTAAAGTGTTCTTGATGAGAAGATATTGCATTAACTCATCTTTGAGTTATACAAAATAAATGATAGAATTTTGTAAAACAGTTTCTTAGTTTACTCGTTGTAGCGAAAGGAATATATTTATTGCGTTGTGTTATACTATTTTCTTTACAATAAATGAATCTCAGTCATATTTGGCGTTTTGAATTTAGTTTTGTGATATTTTTTTCTGATTTTTTATAAGATCTCACCGCCATTGTTCAGAAGAAGTTGATAAGAACAAATTGTGGTACATTCTTAGTTACACACTATTATTAAACCATTATTTGTTATATTGAAGTAGTTACTGGTAAATTTCACTTACATCTATTTCACGTGAATTTGAATTCATGTGAATCTAAAAAAAAATTAATCTCAAACAAGTTTATACATGGAATCAGTTAATGCTAGTTTCATGTGAATCTCTTGTAAACAAAACTCATGTAGTAAAATTAACGGTACCAATTTTCTTGCACCAGATGCGCATTTCGACAATACATGTCTCTTCAGTGATGCTCGTGGCCAAAATATTTGAAATCCAAAGCTTATATAAAAGATGAAGAGCTATTATCCAAGAGGTCCTAAAAGTATAGCCAAATCCGTGAAAGGAATCAGAGCTTTGCATGAGGGAGATACATTCCTTAATTTTTAATAATTTCTATCATTTTGTAACAGCAAATTTTAATAACACAAAAAATCCGTATGTTCATGCCAGTACCGAAGTACTGGCTACTGGGCTGGTGATACCCTCGGGGACTAAAGTCCACCAGCAGAGGCATCGGCCCAGTGGTAGTAATACAATTAACGGTACCAATTTTCTAGCACCAGATGCGCATTTCGACAATACATGTCTCTTCAGTGATGCTCGTGACCAAAATATTTGTAAATTTCACGTGTAAATCACACTCTATTTTTTCATGTAAAATTCAGATAAAGTTTTAAAACATCTTGATTTAAAAATATATGTTAAAATTTAATGAAAAGTACAATTGTTTTTTTGTAAAATTCGTATAAAACATTTTCCCATTGAGATTCATGAGAATCTCTTTTAACGAGAAATTCACATGAACGTGTTAACGTGAGTTTTATCCATAATGTTTATTGAGGTGAATCTCTTTTAACGAGAAATTCACATGAACATGTTAACGTGAGTTTTATCTATAGTGTTTATTGAGGTGAATCTCTTTTAACGAGAAATTCACATGAACATGTTAACGTGAGTTTTATCCATAATGTTTATTGAGGTGAATCTCTTATGAATTTTTTCCCGTAAATTTCATGTGAGATTCAAGGGAAATAATGTGAACAAATTTTGCCTGTCAACATGTATATCAGTGGGCGTTCGTGTCTTGGAGGTATAAGCCATAACTTATTACGTTTCCAAACTGTTGGTTATTACTATCAACGAGTTTGTTTAACACTTTCAACGTGATGTATTTTACTACAAATGACCTGTGCAGGATATCTTTGTTCGATTTCAATTTTTCCCGGCAGTCAATAAATTTATCACGTGTTAAAATCATTGATAATCGTTTACATGCATTACAGTCATACTATTCCTATAGATAAAAGAATTCTATGAATTTAATTTTTTGTTATCATTGCGATCTTTAAATATAAAGTTTGAATTATGCCTCAGAGTTAGTATTAGGTGATACACAATTTTGAGATTTATTAAAACGTTAATTTGTCACGTTTGCCTTTCATTTTTTAGTACAAATAGTCAATGCTTGACTGTGTACCCTTGTTATTTCATTATCATCCCTATTACAACACTATTTTTTGATTTCCTCTATGAATGCAAAATATTAATGACTGATTGTGTACCTTTTTTATTTATTATCATCCTTATAACAACACTAACTTTCGATTTTCTCTGTGAATACAAGATCTCACTGACTGATAGTGTACCCTTGTTTTTTGTTATCAACCCTATTACAACACTAACTCTCGGTTTCGCTGTGAATTCAAAATATGAATGATTAATAGTATAGGCTTGTTATTGTATATCATCCCTATTACAACACTAACTTTCGATTTCCGATGTAAATACAAACTCTCAATGTTTGACTCTATATCCTTGTTATTTGAAAAACTAAGGGTATAGAAATTAGAGCCAACGGGTTGGTTTTTCATACTGATGAATTATGAATCAACGCGTTAGTTTTTAGAACCAACGCATTGAAAGTGGAAACCAACGAATTTCAAGTGAATAATAATGTGTTGAAAATAGAAAATTACGCGTTTAAAGTAAAAACCAACCCGTTGAAAATTCCATACTGTATGTTTACACTATAAATGACACGATTTGTTTTGATTGTTGATGTTTTAACGCCCTTTTTTAAGCAAAGCTTTTGGGATATTTCACGTCGGAAAGTGGTTATTGGTTGACAAATGCGGAGTGCCCGGAGACAACCACAGACCTTTGATAGGAAAACTAACACTACTTCTCAATTAAGATTGGAGTCAAGTGCATCCGCACGACAATGATACGAACGGCAACGTATACACATGCTACTTTGTGTACTGATATTATCCCTTTGTAAACATCTGCTATGATTTGTTGTTAAGTTGTTGATGAGATCACATTTTTGGTTGCATTTTGGAAACACAATAAAAAAATACTTGCCAGATTATATTTGTATAATGATTTGTCTCCTCGATAGGAATCAAGATACATCAACGTTATATACATTATTCATTACAAATGTCTATACTTTGTAGTGACAACTGTCGTGTGTGCTATTATAAACATTGTTTGTATTTATAATATGAAATTGTCAGTATATGAATACATTTTTGATGAATTATATGTATGTTGGTCTTACAGAATGGTTTGACACCGTTAATGTTTGCTGTACAGGAAGGACACCTAGAGATTGCTGAATTCTTAGTTAAAGCTGGATGTGATATAGAATTAAAAACCAAGGTAACCGCAGTATATCATCTTATCCTACTTCTCTTTATAACGAATCAAAACAACTGTGATGTAAATGATACAAGTAAAGTTGCTTAGTAAACATAAAATGTCATGTTTACTTGTCTCGTCAAATTTTATCAGAAACAAACAATAATGACCAAGTTTGTGTTCTGACAGAAACATTATGTTATTTAAATCTAAATTAACTTATTAACACAAAAGAGCTGAGAACATGAATGTACTAATTTCTTAGCCAGATAGAAGTAATCAAATGTAAATCATCTTTAAACCAATATACAATTATACAAAATTTCTAAAAACATGCTGTTTATGTGTAGTGCAAAGAGTAAACGGTTATCTAAATCAGTTTTTACCACTAATTTTAATGATATGTATTGCTTTTATTTTTGCTTCACAATATTGTCAATTTGATGATGTTTGTTTCACATTGGAAGAACACTATTTTTCTGATTTTTTTCGTATCTGTAGTTCAAGAAAAGTTGTGTTTGTTACACACTATTATTTAAACCTTTACTTGTGATAAGTAGGTACGACACTTGCAAAGTTCACCAACATCAATTTCTCGTAAATCTCATCTCAAACAAGTTTATACGTGTAATCATGTAATGCATGTTTCATGTGAATCTCATTTAAAAACTCGTATAAATTTTACGTGTTAATCACATTCTATTTTTTCATATAAAATCCACTTGGAGTTTAAAATATCTTTAGTTAAAAAAAATTGATATGATCAAATTTATTGACAAATACATTTGTGAAATTCCTATAAAAAATTTCCCGTGAGATTCATAAGCATCTCAATTAACGAGAAATTCACATGAACATTTTAACGTGAGTTTCATGTATAAGGTTGTTTGAGGAGAATCTCACATGAAATTGTCACTAGAATTTCATGTGGAATTCAGGTTTAATTATGTGAACAAATTTTGCCTGATAACAAGTATATCAGTAGGCATTTTTGTCATTGGCAGTATAAGCCATACCTTATGACAGTTCCAAAGCGTTGGTTATTTCTATCCACGCGTTTGTTTTCACTTTCAACGTCTTGCATTTTACTACAAATACCTTTGCTTTCAATTTCAACGTATTGGTTATCATTTTCAATTCGTTGGTTGTAAGAACTAACACTTGGATTCGTTTTTCATCCGGTATGAAAAACAAACGCGTTGGTTTAAAATTGTTAAGTGTAATGTTTCGTTCCACAACGTAAGCTTTGCACTTATGTCAAATAATCAAAATCTCTCTAACAAAGTATTATCTTAATAGGTAACTCTAAAGACTGGACAAGTGACAGCAATAAATGAGAAAAAAGCAATGAATTTTATTCAAATGAATTATACTGTATCTCAAATTTGAAATATAATTATATTCAACTAGTTAATACAAAAACGAACCGGAAGTCAAAACTTCAATACATATTAGAAGCTTACGATAATGACAACTGACCAACATCTTTAGTTTATTTTTTTGAATATTTTCTAGAACAGTAAATAATTATTTGTGCAGACTATACTTGAGGTATGCCCGAGTTTTTGTGTAGGATATCGTGGAAGTTTTGAACAGATATATCATGTTAAGGAGGGGTATTTGCGAAAAATACCAGTAAAGAGGATGTTAAATTTCGCGAGCCGTAAGTCGAGGGAAATTCATTCTCAAGACTAGTAGACCTCAACAGGATATCTTTCTATGTTTTATTTTTTTCCAAAATTCAATAAATGTATCGCTTGTTAAAATGTTTGATAATCGTTTACATTTGTCACCTTTAAGCTATTCCTATAGATAAAATAATTTCTATATGATAATTTGTTTTCATATTTTTTTTAACATCCACGCAGTTTTCTATTGTGATCTTTACATCTAAAATTTGAATTATGCCAGAGAACTAGTATCAGGTGATACACAAATTTGTGATTTGTATTGAAATGTTACTTTGACATATTTAACTTTCTTATGTGAATTCAAGATCTCAATAACTGATTATGTACCCTTGTTTTTTTTATTATCACCCCTGTTACAACACTAACTTTCGATTTCCTCTGTGAATACAAGATCGCGATGACTGGTTGTGTACCAATGTTTATCATAACCCCTATTTCACACTGACTGTTGATTTCATCTGTAAACACAGAATCTCGAAAACTGATTGTGTACCAATAGCAACACTAATTTTCGATGTTTTCTGTGAATACAAGATCTCAATGACTGATTGTATACACTTGATATTCTATTATAACCAATATTACATTAACAACTATTAATTTCCTGTGTTAACACAAGATCTCAATGACTGATTGTGTACCAATGTTATTTTATTATCACCCCTATTTCACACGTCTAACTGTTGATTTCTTCTGTAAATACAGGATCCCAATAACTGATTGTGTACCATTGTTATTTTATTCTTACCCCTACAGCAACACTAACTTTCGATGTTCTCTGTGAATACAAGATATTAATGACTGATTGTGTACCCTTGTAATTTCATTATTATTCCTATTACAACACTAATGTTCAATTTTCTCTGGGAATATAAGATCTCAATGACTGATTGCGTACCATTGTATTTTATTTTCATCCCTGTTGCAACAGTAACTTTTGATTCCTCTGTGAACACAAGATCTCAATGAATAATTGTGTACCCTTGTTATTTTATTATCACCCCTATTACAACACTAACTTTCGATTTCCTCTGTCAATACGCAGTAGTGTTAAGGCAGTTCTCCATAAGTTCTCAACGATTCTATCGCAATCTAATTGTGACGTCAGCACATTTATTCTTACACTCAACGTCATTTCAAAGCATGAAAAGGCATCAAAACAAGCAAGTGCGTGTCAGCTGTGTATGAGTTTTTCATACGATTTGATGATGTTCCTGACGGAAAACATGACTCGAGTATCCAACTGTAAGTACAATATGACTTATGTTATGTTTGTTTTCATACGATGTGTTAAATTTGCGAAACGTTAGGTGTTGTTTTCTTTTCCATACAAAAAAGGGGGAGGTGTTATCGAATTCCAACTTGACCATGTTTATTTTGTAATCTGACAGCGTGATCACTATGAAGTTCGTTTTTTAAGTCGAAAACAAATCTGGATTTGGGCATATAACACTATTTGTTATTTGTAGTGTTCCTTATTTACTTACAATAAATTGCCATTTGATTTCAGAAAAAATCAATTAAATATTTACATAAATTTACTGATTGATTGTGTAATCAGACTGACAAGTAGCATTAGACAAACCTGAATTTGTATTTATTTCATTGGTACTTTATTTCATGGAAAAAAGTATAGAAATAAAAATGTGGGAGTATTTTTCAAATGAAAAGTCAATAATCAATTTTAAATATTGATGTATAAAAAAAAACCAACATAACTCTGAATATATTGAGAGTTCAAATATATTGTATGACAAACTTAATTGTTTATAAATCTTTGTCAAAATAACTATAACTTTCATTCAGGAGAAAGTGGAGGATACATAATTGCACTTTTCATAAATGTGTCATTTATTTCTCTATAATTATCCAGTATCAGGCTATATAGTTGTAAGTGTGTGCACATTATATAAATGTAGCTAGCTAGGAAGTACAAAGTATTCATAGTTTAAGGAAAAATGCCTTTTTTATATCCTCTATCATATCATAGCATGAATAAGAAAATATATATATATAAAAGGTGTCAAAAAAGATAGCCTTGTAATATAAAAGGTATAGAACTTTAATCATTTATTTGATTGATCAAGATTGCTTGGATAAATTATCTGATTTAATTTTGGCATATCAAGTTTTTCAATTATTCATGTGTTCTCTGTTTTCTTTAATACAGGATGTGACCAGACTGTGATGTACTTTGAAATTAATTTGTCATCAATTGGAATTGACTAAACAGGTAAATTTCAGTATTAAAAAAGAAGATGAGGTGTGATTGCCAATCATGATTAAATAATGATAGTTTTAATTTGTACTACAAAATGTATTCGGTTTTATAAATTTATCAGTAGTTTAACCTAAACTCTAGTTTTTTTGTCATTTCAAACTAAATTTGAAATCCATAATTTTATTTCATGAACTGTTTGCATTAATGATTATAATTTGAATATGGTACTAGATTTGAATTTATAGAAATTCCAATTGAACAAAATGCACATCTTTAATTATATAACTTCAAGCTCATGCTCATTGCTGTCATTATATCTACATGTCAGATTACAATAACACTTTTTAAAATATGATCAGCTACTTTTTTAAGAAACTTCAAAACAATCAAGACTTTTAATAATTTAGAGCTGCACATTATTAGATTTTACAAACAGTTTCATTACATATTTATACATGGTATATGACATGTATTTTCTTGGGTCCTGATTTCACAAGTCTTATTGACAGGGTGAATTCCTGATGGTGTGTTTTGAACAAGCATTTATGATGAAAGTGATCACAATCTTTGGAGAAGTTATAATGATCATAGTATATTTATATATTAGTTAAAATATTCCAATGTATTTAAAACATCTACAATGTACATGACTTGTGTGAAATTTTGTGTTTAATTATGGTGGTTGACTTGTTTACAGTGAGTTAAATGCATAATCTTCAATGATTTGTTAATTTTCCTTATTATTATATTTCAGATCAAATGAATATATCCAAACTGTGATAAAGTGACCTATATATTTACACTAGAAGTAAAACATAGCTTTTATGATGTCAACTGGATAAACCCTAAATAGGAAGGATTGATTCCAAAATATTCATCACAAATCATGTGTTATTTTTACTTCAAAATTGCTATGAGAATAAACAGTGATAAATCAATGTGAATAGAAAAGGAAAATTCAATGAATAATCATGTACTACAAGGATTCAGTTATTAAAATAAATGTGTAGGAAATCATTCATTATTAAGGAGGTAGGAAGTACACATTATTCCTTCTAGGATATTACACTGTTGTATTGGAAATGTTTATCAACAGTTTGACAGGTGACATTCTTTGTCTATGACATTAGTAAAACTACAAATGTTTTTTTTTCAAAATATGAATGCTATTTTCTTTACTTTTAGCAATAAAAATGAAAGTGTTCTTATGTTAGACATTATTTCCAATTCTTTCTACAAATAGACAAATTCTGAGTAGAACCACTATTACTCCTATAATGCTGATTTTGAACTTATACCTATATATCAAAATGGTTCTCATTTGTGCATGATATTAAATTACATGTATATGACTATGCAAAAACCTCTCCAGCTGAATATTATAACAGGGGTATAAAGCAAGGGGAAAAACTAATATAATCAATATAGGGCCCAACTTGTGAAAAATATGAAAGATAAGTATAAGCATTATGGATATTTGCAATTAAAAATATTAAGTGGCCAAGTCAGAAGCCTTATAAACAAGCCTTGCATGGCTACTAGTGCCCTGCTTGTTAATGTATTTGCTCATTAATGTACCTAAAGCAGACCATTTAAATATATAGCTAATTACACATCAATGGGTCATTCTTTTATGATCTAGGGACAACATGACATTATTAGACTAACAATGCAACAAGTACACCAGAATAAATTCAACATTTCTCTGAGCCTGAATTTATGATTCTTGTATCAGAGTCTGACAGGGATAATTATGACCAATTATATACTCACTGCCAAAAAATAAAAAGGGAATATAGTGCTGATTAGTGTCTGTCTGTTGTAGTGATTATCAGGCAAAACAGTAACTAACAGAAAAGGTTACCTAGACATTAAAAAATACAGTGTGTATGAAATGAAGGCCCCCGCAAGCATTCCTAGACTCTAATTTATCTTTATAGAATGCACTGCTTTAACGAGTGTTGACAATGACCTATCATTATAATTGCTTATATCCACAATATTTGAATATCTTATCTAGATACACGTAGTTGTCAACATGAATGGTCAATGCCAATGGAAATCTGACCCCATCGTCTTATTTTTATATTTGCATGTCAATGAAAGAATGACTGCAACTGCATACAATAAATTTCATAAATTAGCAGTGCCTTTATTACAGTGCAAGATATGAAAACGAAGATTTCAAAATTCGCTGATGAAATATGTTGTTCTCCGGACCCTCCCCCTTTTTCCAACTATATTATTTATCCAACTGTACTGAAAACACACACAAATACAAAGTAACTATAAGGTGAGAGTATTTCATATAAAATGAAAACATATCATACGGACAGAAAAACAAGCTTAATTTTGATTATTAGAAGGAAAATCAGAGTTCTCTATTAACAAAGGGGAGTAACTCGTTTGGAACATTGAAAGTCAATGGAGCGTTTTAATATCGACGACTTAACTGAAATTTTGAAGAGTCGGTTATAAAAACGAGTAGAACAAGGGCATACTGGCTACTAAGGTCGATATTTTTTGGTTTCCCAGAAAGAGAATTTGAAATTACACTTCGCTAACATATGGCAAAGAATACAGATGTTATAAGTAGTGATAAAAGTGTGTCCGAAACTCCGAAAAAGCACGAAATGTGAAATGATTCGACTTTGAAGTTGGTTTTATATGCATTATCTTTAAAAACAACACTTTGCCATGATTTTTAATGAAGTTTAGATCGTAGGCTACCAAAAGGTGTCTTAAACTTTAAATTTAAACATCCGCATGCCCTTGTTCTACTACGATTTATTTGTCAGTATTTTACGTTCTATTTCGGGTGGTCACGTGACCTTTTTCCTTGGTCTAAAATAGATTTGTATTTTTTCTTTCAAAATCTACATCTATTGTCTTTATACACACCGACTATACCATGATTGGATACAACTATTTATTTACTGGACACTGAATTTGAAAACACTGCAATTTTGTATCTTTTCATGTGGCGAACAACCTTAACATCACTGCGTACAAGATCTCAATGACTGGTTGTGTACGATTGTTATTTTATTATATCCCCTATTACAACACTAACTTTCGATTTCCTCTGTAAAGAAAAGATCTCAATGACTGATTGTGTACTATTTTTATTTTATTTTATCCCCTATTACAACACTAACTCTCGATATCCTCTGTAAATACAAGATCTCAATAACTGATTATGTACCCTTGTTATTTTATTATCACCCCAATTTCGATTTCCTCAGTGAAAACAAGATCTCAATGATTGATTGTGTACCCTTGCTATTTTATTATCACCCCTATTTCACACTAACTGTTGATTTCTTCTGTAAATACAGGATCTCAATAACTGATTGTGTACCATTGTTAGTTTATGCTCATCCCTATAGCAACACTAGCCTTCGATGTTCTCTGTGAATACAATATCTCAATGACTGATTGCGTACCAATTTTATTTTATTATCACCTCTATTTCACACTAACTGTTGATTTCGTCTGTAAATACAGGATCCCAATAACTGAGTGTGTACCATTGTTATTTCATGCTTACCCCTATATCAACACTAACTTTCGATGTTCTCTGTGAATACAAGATATTAATGACTGATTGTGTACCCTTGTAATTTTATTATTACTCCTATTACAACACTAACGTTTGATTTTCTCTGTGAATACAAGATCTCAATGACTGATTGCGTACCCTTGTTATTTTATAATCACCCCTATTATAATAATCATTTTCGATTTCCTCTTTGAATACAAGGTTTCAATGACTGATTGCGTACCCTTGTTATTTTATTATCAGCCCTATTATAATAATAACTGTCGAATTCCTCTGTGATAACAAGATCCCAATGATTGATTGAGTACCCTTGTTAATTTATTATCAGCCCTAGTACAACACTAACTTTCGATTTCCTCTGTAAATACAAGATCTCAATGATTGATTGTGTACCCTTGCTGTTTTATTATCACCTCTATTTCACACTAACTGTTGATTTCTTCTGTAAATACAGGATCTCAATAACTGATTGTGTACCATTGTTATTTTATGCTCATCCCTATAGCAACACTAGCTTTCGATGTTCTCTGTGAATACAATATCTCAATGACTGATTGCGTACCAATGTTATTTTATTATCACCTCTATTTCACACTAACTGTTGATTTCGTCTGTAAATACAGGATTCCAATAACTGATTGTTTGCCATTGTTATTTTATGCTTACCCCTATAGCAACACTAACTTTCGATGTTCTCTGTGAATACAATATCTCAATGACTGATTGCGTACCCTTGTTATTTTATAATCACCACTATTATAATAATCATTTTCGATTTCCTCTTTAAATAAAAGGTTTCAATGACTGATTGTGTACCCTTGTTATTTTATTATCAGCCCTATTATAATAATAACTGTCGAATTCCTCTGTGATAACAAGATCCCAATGAATGATTGAGTATCCTTGTTATTTTATTATCCGCCCTGTTACAACACTTACTTTCGATTTCCTCTGTAAATTAAAGATCTCAATGACTGATTGTGTACTATTGTTATTTTATTTTCACCCCTGTTACAACACTAACTTTCGATTTCCTCTGTGAAATACAAGATCTTAATGACTGATTGTGTACTATTGTTATTTTATTATATCCCATATTACAACACTAACTTTCGATTTCTTCTGTAAATACAAGATTTCAATGACTGGTTGCATACCATTGTAATTTTACTATCTCATTGACTATATGACAGTTGTTACTCGTTTTGATGATTTCCTGTTGTTTTTTTTTTGCCATATGAGTATAGACATTTTCTTCGGAATTCAGTATTTTTGTGAATTTACTTTTTTGTATTTCCTTCTTGATGTTCATTTCTTATAATTGTGGTATTATATTCATTATACCAAAACATTGTCTATACTTTTTTGTTACAACTGACGTGTGTGCTATTATATTCACTGTTTGTATTTATCATATGTTCTTAATAGGGTTAATACAATCCTGTTCCGTTTTTTGAATGTGACTAACCAAATTATATTTGTAACCGTTTTTTACTAACATAAGCAACATGTCCTGTATCATTTTATTTGGCTTATTAAATTTTATCCGATAAACATAATAAATAACCAAGTTTGTTTTCTTACAAAATTATTTTATCAAAAATTGGATTATTCTGGATGAGAATATGTTGTTTACTCCTGAGTCAGATAAAATTAGTTTTTTAGAACTAATGTAAATCATCTTTGAATTATAACAAATACATGTACTCATTTTGTAAAATGTTGTAGCGAAATTAATTTATTGATTGCGTAATTTGATACAATTTGTTTAACTATAAATGGATCTCAGTCATATGTGGTATATTTCATTCAATTTTGTGGTTTTTGTTTCAGATTTTTGAAAATATCTGACTGCCATTGTTCGGAAGAATTTGATTAGAACAAGTGTGGTACATTATACGTTACCCACTATTATTTAAATCTTTATTTGGTATATTGAAGTCGGTACAAAACTGACAAATTTCACTAACATCAATTTCATGGGAATTTAAATTCATGTGGATCTCACGTGAAATTCTCGTAAATCTCACCTAAAGTGTATAAGGAAAATCAGTCAATGCGAATTGCATATGAATCTCACGTAAAACTCACGTAAATTTCAGGTGAAAATCCTATAATGATTGTTTCATGTGAAATTCACATGATTTTGTAAAGAGCGTTATACAAATCACATTCATATTTTCAAACTTCAAAATCGTGAAAAATACCATTTTTTTTTTAAATTCATGTTAAAATCGTCATGTGAGATTCATGTGAATCTCAATTCACGAGAAAATCACATGAACATTCTAACGTGAGTTTCATGTATAAGATTGTTTGAGGTGAATATCATATCGTAAATTTCATGTGAGATTCAGGAGAAATTAAGGTAAATAAATTTTGCCTGCGTACAAATGTACATGTATATCAGTGGCCGTTCGTGTCAATCGTGGTTTTAGCCATACCGTTTCCAATTTTCAACGCGTTGGTTTTCACTTTTAACGTGTTGTTTGTTTACCTCCAATACGTTGTTTTTCACTTTCGATATGTTGGTTATCATTATCAACACGTTCGTGGTAAGAACTACCACGTTGATACGTTATGCATACAGTATGGAAACCCGATTTATTTTTCTTTCCATGTCGTATGTTTTGCACTTTTGTCAAACATCAAAATATTTCTTACAAAGCATTACCTAAATGTAGTTTACGCTAAAGACGATACCAGTGGCCGGACTAAATGAAAAACACTGTATCTTATTTTTGAAATATAATAAGATTCAATCAGGTAATACATGAATAAACGGAAGCGAAAACTTAAACACAATTTGAAGGCTTGTTTGCGAACATATGCATGTCAACTGACCAATATCTTTTTTTTTAATATTTTCAAAAACAATAATTATTTTTGCAGACTTTACCTGAGATTGCCCAACCTTGTGTATGTCATTGTTGTTGTTTTTGTATTTACATTAAGGGAATAACTTTGTTTTCGGAATAAACCTGCGGTATGCCCAAGTCTAAGCAGTTCTTTTTGAATAAGGTAACTTTGAATCATTTTATGAAAATTAAATAAATATATTAGCGGACTACTTGAGGTATGCCCGAGACCTGTGCAGGAGACCTCTCTTAGTGTTTAATTTTCCTAAAAGTCAATAAAGTAATTGCTTCTTAAAAAGTTTTAAAATCGTTTACATGCAATGCCTTGAAGATATTCCAATAGGTAAAATAATTTCTATGAAATAGTTTTGCTTTTATATACTTTTAAACAATGACGTAGTTTTTCTATTGTGATATTTTAATCTACAGTTTGAGGTATGCCTCCGAATTAGTATTGGATGATACACAACTTTGAGATTTATATTAAACAATACTTTGACATGTTTTACTTTCCTTTGTGAGTAAAATATTATTTTATTATCACCGATATTACAACACTAACTTTCGATTTCCTCTGTAAATACAAGGTCTTAATGACTGATTTTGAACCCTCGTTGTTTTATTATCATCTCTATTACAACATTAACTTTCGATTTTCTCTGTGAATACAAGACCTCAATGACTGATTGCGTACCCTTGTTATTTTATTATCTCCCCTTTTACAATTCTTTTTTTCTTGTACTCTTCTAAGATCACCTATTAATTTACTTTTGTTTGTATTCCCCTCGATATCCATTGTTTATAACTGTTGTGTTGAAGACAATTATCTAATTACATTAAAAATATATAACTAGAATAGTCTGGAAAAGTTGAACATATTGAACACTGGTGAGTACCAGCCTTTTTTTAATAGATTTTACTTTATTTGATAATACGACTGTTTCATTCTTGGTGTTTCTATGAATCTGAAGCAAATCCTATAATATATCGATAGGTAAATATTCACGCTCCTGGTTATGAGATCAGTTAGGTCACTATCAATTTCGGTTAGATCAAATCTTTCTAAAATTAACTTTTAAATTGATCAGGTCAATGTCAATATTGGTCAGGTCATTGTCAACGTTAGTTGGGTCACTTTTTCACAAACTTTAAATACTTTATTTGTTTTTTTGTATTATTATTATGTATGTATTTAATCATGAATTCTTAGTATCTCTCAAATTTGAGATAAATCCTTTTAGAAACCAAAAACGTCAGAAGCATTTTCATGTGGTCCGGCTATCACCGATGTTGGTAAGGTCATTGTCAGAAGACGTTTTCGAATTGATTTAAAAAAACATTGTTTTGCTGCATTCTGTTATCTGTGTATTATTGTCGGAATTTTATCATATATCGAATTTTATCATATATCAAATTTGAGATAAATCCTTTGAGATATAAAAACAGTATGAGCATTTGTCATTCTATTTTTACTTTGTCCTGTCGTCGGTCCAGTCATTAGTGTAGCCCATATCTAAACAATATTTGTAAGAAAGTTTTTGAACGACTGACCTAGGTGCAAACTCTACAGTATGGAATTGAAAACAAACGGGTTGGTTTTTCATACTGATGGGTGACAAATTAACGCGTTACTTTTTACAACCAACTCGTTGATTGAAAGTGAAAACTAACGCGTTGAAAGTTAAAACCAACACGTTGAAATTTCATACGATATGTTTATACTATAAATGACACGATTTGATTTGATTTAATTGTTGGTGTTTTAACGCCCTTTTTTAAGCACCGCTTTTTGGATATTTCACGTCGGGAAGTTCTTATTGGTTGACGAATGCAGAGTGCCCGGAGACAACCACCGATCTTCGATAGCAAAACTGACAATACTTGTCAATTAAGATTGGAGTCAAGTACATCCGCACGCCAATGATACGAACGGCAACGTATACACATGCTACTTTGTGTACTGATATCCTTTTGAAGTCATCTGATATGATGTGTGGATTAGTTATGGATGAGAACACGTTTTTGATTGCATTTTGGAGATACAATTATATAAACTGATCAACTGTCAAACAATTTAAAAACACAGTACTTGTCTTATGATATTATATTTGTTTTATAATTTGTCTCCTCGACAGGAATGAAGATACAATAATATTTTATACATTATTCTAAACAATTGACTATACTTTTTTGTGACAACTGACGTGTGTACTATTATATACACTGTTTATATTTATAACATAAAATTGTTACATTTTTAATGAATTATACTTATCCTTCCGGAGCACTTGAGATCATCCCTAGTTTTTTGGGGGGTTCGTGTAGTTTATTCTTTAGTCTTCTATGTTGTGTCATGTGTGCTGTTTTTTTGTTTGTCTTTTTCATTTTTATCCATGACGTTGTCAGTTTGTTTTAGATTTACGAGTTTGACTGTCCCTTAGGTATCTTTCGTCCCTCTTTTATAAGTATGTTGGTCTTACAGAGAGTTTTTATACCGTTATTGTTTGCTTTTAAGCAAGGACATATAGAGATTGTAAAATACTTGGTGACAGCTCGATGTGACATAGAAGCAAAAACCAAGGTTACCACATATATTATCTTATCCTACTTCTCTTCATAATGAATCAAAACACAATTATGTTGTTAATCCTACATGTATAGTGGACAACACGTACGGCTTAATAAATATAAAATGTCATATTTACTTGTCTCGTCAAATTTTATCAGAAACAAACATAAATCACTGACAGATACAATTATTTATTAAAATATAAATTAACTTATTTACAGGAAAGGGCTGAGAACATGTATGTGTTAATTACTTAGCCAGATAGAAGAAATCAAATATAAATCATCCTTTAATTATTACAAATACGTACAAACAATGTTTAAAATAAGATCTTATTTTACTCGTTTTAAGGAAAAGAATTTCTTGGTCGTTCAAAAGTAACAAGAACAAATGCAATGATAAATAATTTCTCTAAAGTATAATCCTCTTCAATCTAAATATTTACACATCACCTTGATTCATTCACACATAAAACTATCCTGAATCTTATAATAAAGTTAAAATTGTGTTTTCTTTCGTACCAATTATAAAACAAATAAAGATTTTAAAACATCTCCTAATAACTACAATTCTTAATGTATCGTCTTTGTATTTCGATATTTTGCATCGAAACGGTATTGTGGTATATATTTTACTTTATGTGTTCCACAAATTTTGCAATTTCTGCAATGTTGATATCTGTTATATGTTGTTATTACAGATGGGATTAACTCCATTATTGGTTGCTGTTCGGAAAGGACACCTGTCAATTGTACTATACCTGATCACTGTTGGCTGTATTAGAGAAACAAGATCCAAAGTAATGATTAATATAATGTCTTCTGTATAATTCTATTCCTCTTTTTACTGAATCATCATACGTCTTGTTGTTATTTACACAGGTTTGACAGACAAGACATTATCTTAAGTATAATCCTACTCCTCTTTTCACTGAATCATCATACGTCTTGTTGTTATTTACACAGGTTTGACGGACAAGACGTTATCTTAAGTATAATCCTACTCCTCTTTTCACTGAATCATCATACGTCTTATTATTTACACAAGTTTGACAGACATGACGTTATCTTAAGTATAATCCTACTCCTCTTTTCACTGAATCATCATACGTCTTGTTGTTATTTACACAGGTTTAACGGACAAGTCGTTATCTTAAGTATAATCCTACTCCTCTTTTCACTGAATCATCATACGTCTTATTATTTACACAAGTTTGACAGACATGACGTTATCTTAAGTATAATCCTACTCCTCTTTTCACTGAATCATCATACGTCTTGTTGTTATTTACACAGGTTTAACGGACAAGTCGTTATCTTAAGTATAATCCTACTCCTCTTTTCACTGAATCATCATACGTCTTATTATTGACACAAGTTTGACAGACATGACGTTATCTTAAGTATAATTCTACTCCTCTTTTCACTGAATCATCATACGTCTTGTTGTTATTTACACATGTTTGACAGATAAGACGTTCTCTTAAGTATAATTCTACTTCTCTTTTCACTGAATCATCATACGTCTTGTTGTTATTTATACAGGTTTGACAGACAAGACGTTATCTTAAGTATAATCCTACTCCTCTTTTCACTGAATCATCATACGTCTTATTATTGACACAAGTTTGACAGACATGACGTTATCTTAAGTATAATTCTACTCCTCTTTTCACTGAATCATCATACGTCTTGTTGTTATTTACACATGTTTGACAGATAAGACGTTCTCTTAAGTATAATTCTACTTCTCTTTTCACTGAATCATCATACGTCTTGTTGTTATTTATACAGGTTTGACAGACAAGACGTTATCTTAAGTATAATCCTACTCCTCTTTTCACTGAATCATCATACGTCTTATTATTGACACAAGTTTGACAGACATGACGTTATCTTAAGTATAATTCTACTCCTCTTTTCACTGAATCATCATACGTCTTGTTGTTATTTACACATGTTTGACAGATAAGACGTTCTCTTAAGTATAATTCTACTTCTCTTTTCACTGAATCATTATACGTCCTGTTGTTATTTACACAGGTTTGACAGACATGACCACATCTTAAGTATAATCCTACTCCTCTTTTCATTGAATCATCATACGTCTTGTTGTTATTTACATAGGTTTGACAGACAAGACGTTATCTTAAGTATAATTCTACTCCTCTTTTCACTGAATCATCATACGTCTTGTTGTTATTTACACATGTTTGACAGACAAGACATTATCTTAAGTATAATCCTACTCCTCTTTTCACTGAATCATCATACGTCTTGTTGTTATTTACCCAGGTTTAACAGACAAGACGTTATCTTAAGTATAATCCTACTCCTCTTTCTACTGAATCATCATACGTCTTGTTGTTATTTACACAGGTTTGACTGACAAGACGTTATCTTAAGTATAATCCTACTCCTCTTTTCACTGAATCATCATACGTCTTGTTGTTATTTACACAGGTTTGACTGACAAGACGTTATCTTAAGTATAATCCTACTCCTCTTTACACTGAATCATCATACGTCTTGTTGTTATTTATACAGGTTTGACAGACCAGACGTTATCTTAAGTATAATCCTACTCCTCTTTTCACTGAATCATCATACGTCATGTTGTTATTTACACAAGTTTGACAGACAAGACGTTATCTTAGGTATACTCCTACTCCTCTTTTCACTAAATCATCATACGTCTTGTTGTTATTTACACAGGTTTGACGAACAAGACGTTATCTTAGTTATAATTCTACTCCTCTTTTCACTGAATCATCATACGTCTTGTTGTTATTTACACAGGTTTGACGAACAAGACGTTATCTTAAGTATACTCCTACTCCTCTTTTCACTAAATCATCATACGTCTTGTTGTTATTTACATAGGTTTGACTGAGAAGACGTTATCTTAAGTATAATCCTACTCCTCTTTTCACTGAATCATCATACGTCTTGTTGTTATTTACACAGGTTTGACGGACAAGACGTTATCTTAAGTATACTCATATTCCTTTTTTCACTGAATCATCATACATCTTGTTATTATTTACACAGGTTTTACGGACAAGACGTTATCTTAAGTATAATCCTACTCCTCTTTTCACTGAATAATCATACGTCTTGTTGTTATTTACACAGGTTTGACAGACAAGACGTTATCTGAAGTATAGTCCTACTCCTCTTTTTACTGAATAATCATACGTCTTGTTATTATTTACACAGGTTTGACAGACATGACGTTATCTTAAGTATAATCCTACTCCTCTTTTCACTGAATCATCATACGTCTTGTTGTTATTTACACATGTTTGACGGACAAGACATTATCTTAAGTATAATCCTACTCCTCTTTTCACTGAATCATCATACGTCTTGTTGATATTTACTGAGGTTTAACAGACATGAAGTTATCTTAAGTATAATTCTACTCCTCTTTTCACTGAATCATCATACATCTTGTTGTTATTTACAAAGGTTTGACAGACATGACGTTATCTTAAGTATAATCCTACTCCTCTTTTTACTGAATTATCATACGTCTTGTTGTTATTTACACATGTTTGACGGACAAGACGTTATCTTAAGTATAATCCTACTCCTCTTTTTACTAAATCATCATACGTCTTGTTGTTATTTACACAGGTTTGACAGACAAGACGTTATCTTAAGTATAATCCTACTCCTCTTTTCACTGAATCATCATACGTCTTGTTGTTATTCACACAAGTTTGACAGACAAGACGTTATCTTAAGTATAATCCTACTCCTCTTTTTCACTGAATCATCATACGTCTTGTTGTTATTTACACAAGTTTAACAGACAAGACGTTATCTTAAGTATAATCCTACTCCTCTTTCTACTGAATCATCATACGTCTTGTTGTTATTTACACAGGTATGACAGACATGACGTTATCTTAAGTATAATCCTACTCCTCTGTTAACTGAATCATCATACGTCTTGTTGTTATTTACACAGGTTTGACGGACAAGACGTTATCTTAAGTATAATCCTACTCCTCTTTCTACTGAATCATCATACGTCTTGTTGTTATTTACACAGGTATGACAGACATGACGTTATCTTAAGTATAATCCTACTCCTCTGTTAACTGAATCATCATACGTCTTGTTGTTATTTACACAGGTTTGACGGACAAGACGTTATCTTAAGTATAATTCTACTCCTCTTTTCACGTCTAACTAAAAAACAATCGTGTTTATTTTATTTTTTTAAGGACTTAAAGTCATATTCTGACTGTATGGTTTTTTTAGCTATCATATAGTAATAATTAGCAAACAGTTTCTTGTGACAGTTGTAACATTATTATACTAAATTTCGTTGTTACTATTGTTGTTGTGTTTATTCAATTTTTTATCAAGCATATAAATACTTTTGCGACTAAATAGTTTATTATAACTAATACGATTAATGTTTGTTATAGCTATCAAGTAGTAATGCCTATATTATCACACAGTTCCAGGGACAGTTATAACACCATTACATTGTATTTGATTGATACTAATTACACAGCATTGCCTTGATTGTCACATGGTTTCCAATGACATTTGCACAATGTAACACCATTATATTGTATTTGGTTGATACTAATTACACAGCATTGCCTTGATTGTCACATGGTTTCCAATGACATTTGCATAATGTAACACCATTATATTGTATTTGATTGATACTAATTACACAGCATTGCCTTGATTGTCACATGGTTTCCAATGACATTTGCATAATGTAACACCATTATATTGTATTTGATTGATACTAATTACACAGCATTGCCTTGATTGTCACATGGTTTCCAATGACAGTTGTACAATGTAACACCATTATATTGAATTTGGTTGATACTTATCTCACAGCATTGTCTTGATTGTCACATGGTTTGGTATGTTTATAGGATGGAAGAACTGCATTACATGTTGCTGCTCAGTATGGAAATTTACCTGTCATAAAAGTGCTGATAGAAGAAGTTGGAATGAGTCCGTTGGATGTGACTTACCAGGTAATATTTGATGATATAGTGTAAAAGTTATAAGCCTTTGTGAGGTATTCTAGTATTTGGTTATATTTTATTTGCATCCAAATGTCAATAAAACACGTAATATTTACATGTCCTATTAACTATTAATTAAAACATCTATGATAAGATAACAAGAACAGTAAGAATGTACCCAAACAATCAACCACCTCATTACACTAACTCACTACACCAAGTATACATCAAGTCACTAATCAAACACATGACGGTAAATATATAATACCAACAACCAACCACCTTATTACACTAACTCACTTCACCAAGTATACATCAAGTCAATAATCAAACACATGACGGTAGATATATAATACCAACAACCAATCACCTAATTACACTACCTCACTACACCAAGTATACATCAAGTCAATAATCAAACACATGACTGTAAATATATAATACCAACAACCAACCACCTTATTACACTACCTCACTACACCATGTATACATCAAGTCACTAATCAAACACATGGCGGTAAATATATAATACCAACAACCAATCATCTAATTACACTCAGTCTGCGTGTGAATTCCCTCATTTGTTGATTCTTTAATTATTCAATCTGCCAATTTTCCCGAATATGAGGCAGGCAATACCTGTAAATGGGTACGAAGTCTGTATTAATTTTTTTTTTTTATTCAAGCATGTTGATAAAAGAAACGCATATACCGTAACGTTTCCGATATTGGTTCTGTTGTTAGGGATTTAGTTGTGATGTTATTTAAGTTATGACGTCATATTCAATGTAAACAAAGAAACGCTGTTATCAGGTAACGTTTTTTCATATCAAACAATTATTAAAAATGATTGGGTGTTGAATTCCTTCCTATATTTGTTGATATGTTGATAAATATACATTTCATTCAAAGTCTCATGCAAACAAGACCGGCCGGAAAACATTTGTGTGCAGATGCAGACCGGAAAAGAAAGTAGATCTGAAAAAAAAAAATAGCGATTTTGAGTTTATTAGTAGAATGAAAAATTCGGGAAATTTTCCCGAAATTTTTTTTTTTTTTATTGATTTTTCTACCGTTATTGGGGACTTCGTCCCCATAATATGAATTCTATAGCACCGCATTATTTTTTGCCTATTTTAATTTATCTTAATTTTTCTGACCTTAATCTGATTTTTTTACCCATTTGTATCTATTCTGTTAAAACCACCAAGACCCTCAAATATGTGATATACTAAATCACGAAGTAAAAAGTCACTCGGAGTCTGTCTGCACTTACATCGTCATCTTACACAAACATTTCTTACTGAATTTCATTGTTAATTTAATTAGATCCTCTTCATACACTTCATACACCTTTTCTGTGGACTAACTAACATATTATCGCCAGAGAAGAAACACGATATTGATGTATAAAACAAATGATAAAACTAACAACTTGGTCATCTCTGGTCTTAAAAATTTGCATCGTTTAACGTTTTTCGTTTTCCATATGAATCAGACCGTTAGTTTTCCTGTTATAGAGCTTGGTTGTCGGTATGAACCAGGCTCTTAGTTGGAGCCGTACTATTTACCTATTACTGATTAGGTTTAAAAATTAAAAGAAAATACCTTTTACATCAGTAATAGTTAGAAGTTCAAACAGATTAATTTAATAACGGATTCTTAACATTGAGAAATGTAGAGATTTGTATTTGATTTTCGTTGTTCCGTGATAACTTTAAATTGTTCTTTGAACAAAGAAATAACACGACAGGTGCCGTATACGGTGCAGGAAATGTTTACCCTTCTAAGGCACCTGATATCACTCCCGGTTTTAGTGGAGTTCGTGTTGTTTCTTATTTATTATTTATAACTGTCGATGTAAATGTCCTTTGGTTTTGTGAGTCTTTGTTTTCTCCTTGGTTTTGATTGTTTTTGTCTTTCAACAAAGGTGTTGATTATTTTCTTTGTAGCTTTCAATCGTTTCCGTGATATATTAATAAAGACATATAATTCCACTTGAAGGGGGATCTGGACGACTATTCAACTGCGTCTAATTTTATGCATGAATTACCATGCACACCAAAAATTATCATCGTTTTTTTTATTTCTGTTAAAGGTGCTCAAAATAACATTTCACCAAATTTCACAATTTTTCCGCCAAAATATAGGTTTTAAGCTTAATATTTTTGTTTTACTTATCGGTGACCTATATTTTTTATTTGCCTAATCTTTGAAGCAATATTACAGCTTGTTATACTATAGTTTTGAACCAAGTGTCACAGACAGTCTTTTTTTTATATTCCGATTAAATATATGTCAACACTTCTATTGTCCCTACCATTTCATTGAAAATGGTTCCTTTTGCATACCTGTTTAAAAGTAAAATTCTAAGATTAAATGGTCCGGGACCCCCTATTATTTCCGACCAATTTGATTCACTCTCTGTAAAGATTAAGATAACCAAAATTACTTCTGACAGAAACTTCGAATAGGCCCGAGCCATCTTAAAAGAAAATTTGTTATAACATGAGAAACACGACGGATGTCAAATGTGGAGCAGGAACCGCTTACTATTCCGGAGCACGTGAGATCACCTCCAGATTTTGATAGGGTTCGTGTTGCTTATTCTTTAGTTTTCTATGTTATGTCATGTGTACTATTGTTTGTCTGTGTATCCCTTTCATTTTAAGCCATGGTGCTGTCAGTTTATCCAATTTATGAGTTTGACTGTCCCTCTGGTATCTTTCGCCCCTCTTTTTTAACACAATAAATACATACATTGCTATTATTGATTGACATCATGTTATTTTTTGGCTATGCTAGATATTATTACAAGACTTCAGGAAAATCGCTTCTCAGTTTCAAAATAACAAGCCTTTGTTAACACTGGTATATATTGATAGGGGATTAATAAAGAAACCAATAGAGCACAAATACAATATAGGTCAATGTGCTTGTTTTCAAGATATTAGCCATTGAAATTATGTCGGTTAAATGTTCTTTCTTGATTTTTCATAGCTTCATCATGGACAAGTTAAAGTTCTCAAAAGTAGTTTAAAAAAAACACTTTTTTTATATTTAAAACTTTAACAGAATGCTTATAATTATACAATTAAAAGATTTATAAACAGAAAAATGAGGGTCAATGGGCAAAATGTTCTAAGACAATCAAATGGATAAAATACATCAAAGATCCAACTTTATGTTTAACTTTGTCATTATGTAGTTTCAAACAGAAGATATATACATAGTCGAGCAGCGACCAAAACAACAACTTCTCTGCGATATGGCAAAGTAACTAATGAGATTCTATACTTTTAATAAAATATTTAATGCGTTTACACTTGTTGTTGACATCCCAATTCTTCATTTTGTCTCGTTCATTCGTTGACGAAAGGCCAAAATACTACCAGCAAACAACAACAGCATTTAAAGTAAAAATAAAACAGTCAATAACAGATAACGAATGCAACCAACAGAAACTGCAGACACAATGTCAAAAATCAAAGACATGCTAAATATCAGGTACTAACAGCAACCAACAAAAACAAAGAGCAATCAATGTTTTATGTGTACTTGACATGTGGTAAAACAAAGCGATACTCAATTAAATGTTAAGGAACATATGTATACTATTATATTGTGTTTTAGGGTGAAACTCCTTACCAGCTTGCTGCAAAGGAAAACCGACAAGATTCTACAGAAAAAAGAAAAGAAAAGAAAGAAATAATGGACTATCTCAAGGTACATGTACTGCTCTATTAAATGGTAGATAACGATCACAAAAGTTTACAGAACATATTAATGATGAAACAAAACCAACATGGAACAGAGATGAGTGATAGTTTTGTTATATGACTTTGTAGTATTGTTTTATCAAACGGCAGATAACGACCACAAAAGTGTCGAAAAGTATGTAAATTATATCAGTAGACGTGTCATTAATTTGAGCGAAACGAACTTTAAACATATCAAAGTAATATTGTTTGTCATGTGACTATTTAGTATTGTAATCAATTAATTTAATATCAACATCTCAAGCAAGACGATGTGGATAAATTGATAAAATCATCAATCTATCTATAAAATATTGTAAGAAAAGACAACAAAGCAACCTTATAACACAACACAATGAAAATGAAAATTTAAAGGGCAACATACAGTCATCAATAATAATCAAATATCTGTACATTTGACGTTTGTACAATGTATGAGTGTTAAATGTACATAGCTTGTTAAGATTACATTAGATGTCAAATTCACCAACATTTCAAACACAGGAAAATGTTAACACTGAAACTTCAATGAAGGTTCATCTTTCAGAAAAGTGGACTTGGTTATTTCGATGATTTTGTTAGGCCCACCAAATATTATGTTTGCATTATTAAGTTTGAAAAGTTTATTTGTATTGTTTAACATCTAATTGAACTCAAACAGTTCATCAACATAAGTGTCTCGATGTTCAAAGTGTTAAATAAAATTAGAACACAAAAATGAAGAACACAAATAAAATACGATTTTAAAATACTGGGTGATAATATATTTTAAGCATCAATATGAAATAAGATATTTAAAACTATGTGTTTTTTTAGCTCACCTGGCCGACAGGGCCAAGTGACCCTTTCTCATTACTTGGCGTCCGTCGTCCGGCGTCCGTAAACTTTTACAAAAATCTTTTCCTCTGAAATTTTTGACCAAATTTTACCAATTATCCTTGGGGTATCTAGTTTTAAAAAAAGTATCCGATGACCCGCTCATCTACCCAAAAGGGCCGCCATGGTTAAACATAGAACATAGGGGTAAAACGTAGATTCTGGCTGATATCTCTGAAACCAAAGCATTTAGAGCAAATCTGACACGTGATAAAGTTGTTTATCAGGACAATATACATCTGCCCTGAAATTTGCAGACAAATCGGACAACCTGTTGTTGGGTTGCTGCCCCCGAATGAGTTATTATAATACAATTTTGCAGTTTTTGAGTATTGTCTTGAATTTTATAAAAGATAGAGATAAAATGTAAACCGAATTAATGTTCAGCAAAGTAAAATCTACAAATAAGTCAACAAGATCAACATTTTCAGTTGACCAATTAAGGAGTTATTGCCCTTTGTAGTCTCCTTTCAACTATTTTTCTAACATTTCAGTAATCTTTTACAAAAATCTTCTCCCCTGAAACTACTTAGACAAATTTAACCAAACATGGCAAACATTATCTTAAGGGTATGTTGTTTCAATAATGTGTCCAATGACCCTGTCCATGAACCAAGATGGCCGACATGGCTAAAAATTGTACATACGGGTAAAATGCAATTTTTGGCTATTATCTCTGAATTCAAAGCGTTTAAAGCAAATCTAATTCATTTAAATATGTTCATTAAGTCCAGATCTAACTGCTCTGCAATTTTCAGACAAATCAGGCAACCCGTTGTTGGGTTCCTGCCCTTTAATGGGTAATTTTGCAGTTTTGGGTTATCATCTTCAATATTCTCTTAGAGAAAGATAAACTGTAAACAATATTTGTGTAAAGCAAAGTAAGATATACAAATAGGTCAACTTGACCAAAATGGTCAATTGACCCCTTAAGGAGTTATTGCTCTTTAAACAATTTTCCTAAATTTATGTAAATTTTTGTAAACTTTTACAAAATATTTTCCTTTGAAACTACTGAGCCAAGGTCATTATAAATAGAGAAAATTATAAACAGCAAGAATGTTCAGTAAAGTAAGATTGACAAACATATCATCATCACCGAAACATAATTTTCTGATGAATTCTATTATAATTTATTATGTATGTCCTTTGTTTAGTATGATCATAGACCAAGGTGAGCGACACAGACTCTTTAGAGCCTCTAGTTATTCTTTTTTTTTTGTACAATTATAGAATAAAAAAAGCATTGGTTTAATGATCAAAACAATTGGAGAACACCAATGTAAACAAAAAATCGTTGGAATTGAATTGTGTGTTATAAGTAATTTAGCTCATACTTACAACTTATCGTCCAATCAAATTGCTTGAATTTGCCTTCTATTTTTCATAGTACATACTTTTTCCGTGTACTAAGAAACTACGCATGAATGACCATAAGGGTAAGATTTCATTGTATCGTCATCAAGATATGGAAATAAAAATTGCTACTGGCTCTTTTGAAAAAATATTGTGTTCCAAATTAAACTAAATAGTTTGTAATTAGTTTTCAAATGCATTTTTAGACACCCCACTATTTAATATTTGGATCTAAACATGTTTTTGAAAATAAAAGTCTCTTTGAGTTAAATAAAAAGTAACATATATAGTTATTCATAACTAGATTTAAGTACAATGCCATCTAAAGTTGTTATCATTTATCTTCCATGTAATTACTATGTACCCAAAATAGAGTGAACCATGAAACATTGTTAAGAAAATTAAAGCAATTTGATCTATTTTGTAATGAATTGATTGATTATTGATTGCTCAATGTCCAGTAACAGATATTTCATGCATGTAAATTATCCACTAGACTTCCTACGGATATATACCAGGAGCAGCTCCATCCATTTTTAAAAGGTGTCCCAAACCAAAATAAAAAAGGAGGGGGTCCAACTGTATGTTCTTATTCAAGGCATTGATCATCCCAAACAATAAGCGTTTTCCAACATCCTCTTTTTTTATCTGTCACTGCAAACTATCTATATGTTTTAAATTTTATCATGTATAGTAAAACACAGCTTAATACGAATAAACATACTTACACCAGCAACTACAATCTTTTCATTCTGGATTCAATATTGTACAATGATAATAGTGAGTAAATTTACAAAACTACGTAAATGAGCTACACATAGTCAGCCAAAACATATCAATAGACTAATTACAGGATTACTCAAGTTGTAAATATGTGCTAAATTGAATAGTGTATAGAAAGGTATATAATATATAAACCCCGAGCTCTAATTTTCATAGTATATACCTTTATATACACTAACCGACACATATGTTAAGAATTGACTACAATCAATGGAAAATTTATATAGTCAACAATATGCATTAATTTAAGGTCAGAAATTAAATAGCATTTAATTAAATATATAATTTGATATCTATTACAAGTACATTTCATGTTGTAGATCGTCATGTCAACAGAAAATCAAAACGTCAGCTCAAAAAACCCTCAGCAGAAGGGTCTATTAAAAGTCTCGAAAGGTTTGATTTTTTATATGATATGTGTGATAAACATCTATAAAACTGTAACTCACTGTTAATGATTTATGATTTAGTAACTGGTTTGATACACTTTAATGTGATGTTGAAAATATAAAGGA
Organism: Mytilus galloprovincialis; assembly: GCA_037788925.1. NCBI lineage: Eukaryota > Metazoa > Mollusca > Bivalvia > Mytilida > Mytilidae > Mytilus > Mytilus galloprovincialis. The sequence goes on from CM075338.1 coordinate 85,353,478, forward strand.
TGTTCGTTTATGTTTGGTAGTCAATTCGTGTTTGGTAAAACTGTTATTTGTGTTATTATATGCAGAGTATGGAATATATGTTGTTACATACTTTTCCACTGTACGATAAGGTTTGTTTTGTGAACTTGTAGCTTATAATATTGCTATATATTGAGAACTTCTGGAATCACTTCTTCTTTAAATTTGATTAAATGTTCATGCAGTTGGATTTGCTGTTACGTATTACAATTTCTTTGTGAGATGATTATTTGATTATTTTTTGTTAAATGTTTTCATACAAAACCACAATAAATATTAATGACTGGAAGGATCCAAAACATTTAAGTCAAATAATAGGGTAAGTTAAAGAGTTATGCGAAATTTGATCTGGAGATATATGATATTGATGTCTACTGTGTACATGTGACGATATATAAAACTCCTTGCTGTCCGTGAATTATTTAAAATCTTATCATACTTACTGAAATTTCTTTCAACGTCTAACATTTAAAAAAGGGTTTGGTTTAAACAAAATCGCATGCAGTTTCTTGTTTATACTGGCTTTTCTTATTATGGCAGAATAATATTTCTGAAAATTGAAGTCCATATTTTGTAATTCATATTACTTTCGGCTATAATATTGCAGGCCCTAAAGAAGAAATACTGATCTTCTCTGATAAGGAATTCAAAGGTCTGTTAATGAGCGGGGCGTACAGGTGCTTCTGGAACAGAATTTTTTTAACTGGTCCATTTGGTGTGGGGAAAACGAGTTTAGCCAAAATTTTAGTTGGAGACGAGGCTCCAGAAGAACGGCAATCTACGGATGGTATATGGATTTACCTGGGAAGGGCTGGAATGGACATACAAGAACGTTGTTGGATTTTCCTAAAGCATGGTATTTATTATCTAACAAATAAGCAATAGGAGTTAACTGATCGAAATGAAACTTACAGTAATGTTTCGAGTTCGAGCTGGAAATTGATGAAAGTTCCTGTAAGAATAGGTTTTAAACTTCAGTTCAAAGTGTGATTGATAGATAAATTGAGAACAATACGTTTAGTTGTAGCTAATGCTCAAAGTTTAAGTTAGAATATGATTTAAATCAGAACGGAGTTTGACCAATAATAATATTTAAACTAGGTCAAAGAACGAATCATTGCCAAGGTAAATGGGCAAATTGAGTTACCATTTGAATTAAACATCGACCTAGATTCAAATTTTATGTAACTGTTACAATAGCTGGTATTCGGATTTCTATTTTCCACTTTGACTGAAACTCATAATACGAAGATTAATTCATGAATCTAATTTAATTAAAATCTTCTTCTTCACTAACAACATAATACATTACATTTAAGTCTGCTTATTCTGTCACCATCCGGGACTTTAAGATGGAACATCATTTTGTATAAAGACGTCTTATAAATTCACCAATAAACATAAACAATTGACAACATAACAGACCCCACAAACAACCATCACTCAACTTCTTCACTTGTTTATGCGATTACATATTTTTTACAATATTGTAAATATAATTTCGAAATTTTTCATAAATCAGATTATTAATTTTTAGGAACAATATTGAACGCCACAGTTCAAAGCTTACTTAGGAGTAAAGAAGTGACAGCTACAGTAGGTGCTGTTAAATCGGTTAATGATAAAGAAGATCTCGATACAGTAAAACAGAGCGAGGAGACGAAGAATCAAGATGTTTTTACCTCTATTCCGGATGCAGGTGAAGTAACACATAGCGAGAACATGTCAAAACCAGGTGCTCGTATATCTCAGGACAATATTCCACATGATGTCAAAAAGAAGTCCAAGCTCCAAGCGTTCCTCGATCTCCGAAATCGAATACAGAAAGCATTTAAAGGTACAGTTGTGTTTTTATTTATGCCAGATCAGATTCATTTTGAAACATTCATGTATCAAAATCTATGGAAACAATGGTCGTCAATTGTGTTTGGTAAATAATAAGAATAGAACAGCTGATGTAAACAAGAGGATAATATAACAAAAATGAGTAGATACATTTTTTCGTAGATAAAAACAAAACAAAAAACGTACAACAGGAAGGTGTATCGCTCTGTTTGCATCAGTAGTATGTATTTTAATCTCTTGCTAATACCGAAATATGCAAGCAAACATATCATTGTATAGTTTTGTTGCATATCTAATAATGAATTATATTAAGAGTGCATTTAGTAATTTAGGAATCGTACTAATTGCATACGATATAATTATATATTATATACAGCATAAATTTGTATATAGATCAATTGAATATGGTTAATGTCTATTACCTCAAACAAGGTTTTTAAACTTAAATACCGAAAGGTGAAAAATCAAACAACATATGACAAAATGTCGTTGAATCAGTCTTTTAAATACAATTCACAAATAATCATCAGGTTGCATTGTAGAAAGGAACAAAAATGGTTTTATTAATCTTAATAAATAGAAAGTCTGACAGTACTTATACCTGATAGATTTATTGGTGAAAATACCAAATTGATAATTATATAATTTACTGCACTACACTGCACAGCATGATATCCCAGGCATTCTCCTTCTCATTGATTTATTTTAAAATAATATTCGATTCAATCTCCGGGATTTTCATAGAACAAGTTCTTGATCTTTCCAACTGCTCAATCATTTTGTTTTACAAATACCAAATCTGTAGTTACACAGCAAAATTTTATTTCAGGCTCTGTTACAAGTGAAAGAGGTTGCAGACAAGGGGGTCCTTTACCCTTGCAACCTTTTTGTTACGAGCCGAAATTTAAGGAATACTATTTATACTATACCAAACTATGTAAGGTATTACTATTGACGACTGAGAATTTATGGTAAAGCGCCCTTCTCGGAAATGTTTTATTACAATAATGGCGGACTTGTTTTGCAAATATGCATAGTGCTTTTAAGAACTAAACAATGTAGCGTGCCTCCGTTTCTGGAAATTATAGATTCACCAATGGTCAAATCATACACTTAGAACACTTAGAAAATTATATTTACTTCTTCTCTACTAAGCACAAAGCATGTTCGGTCCTGAGTCTTAATAATGTGTCAGAGTTAGTTGGTATGTTTTGCTGTGGACAGTTACCTTTTGAAATAGAATGCAAAAATCAGTGTGTCGGTCTTGTCTGTGGAAGGTCAAATATTCACATCTGAATACTTTTGTTTTATGTTAGTACGACCTTTTACCTGTTAAGGTCAGTGTAAACAGTCGGTTCCGAGACTTTCCGTAAATGTCTATTAACACATGCCTTTTCAAAGACGTGCAATGGCATACGTTCGATACGTGTGATAACGTGGCACACACGAGTATTTAAACGAAAATACATGCCATGTTCAGTGAACTTTACATGATTTTTTAAAATTGTAACTTCGTTCAAAAAGTAAAATGTTTCTTTATAGGTAGAACACCCTCGCATATCATTATTCAAAATGATAGAGGTGGAAAGATGGAAGAAACTAAGATCGAAGAAAACTTGACTGGCATAGATATGTCAGAAGAGGAAATAATCAAGCTTGTTCGTTCTCAATGTACTCTAGGGCAATACGAAATGGTAGTTGTACCTATAGACTTGTGGGATTTTGGTGGTCAGAAAATCTACCACTTGACTCACCAACTTTTCGTCACAAGTCGGGGGACATTTCTGTTGATCTTCAATGGCAGCAGAGATATACACGAAAACATACCAGAGTATACAGAACTCCCTGGATGTCAGGGGCAAAGAAATACAGCTGGTAATAAATATTTATAAATGAAAGATATTGTCCTTTGTATGTACAAACAAATTATTGTCCCTTCACATACAAAAATTATATTGCCCATTTACATACAAAGTATATATGTTCCATTAATATATGGATTACATATTTTAAGATGCAAATCTATTTCTATATATCTGCTATAACCGTAGTATTGCCAAATTAACCCATTAAGTGTGTTTGACTCAAACAGTTTGGTGTTTTTCAACATCACTTAACAAAAGAAGGGTTTCATTAATTTCGACCCCATTTGTAAAAACAAAAAGCTGAGTGGGATCAAAATTGGAACGTATGACCTTACGAAGCTGTTGAAAAAATGCATTGCCTCAAGATGATCTTTCAAACATATGGAATTAGTTATTAATGCCTTGTCATGCTAGTAACCATTCAACAAATGCATTATGATTTTGTCTGGAAAATCAGTTCATTTATTTTCCCAGTCTCGTGCATATTTTTTGTTCACCAAGCAATACATAAAAAAAACACTTAATCTACGTGTGAACAATACACAAATAAATTAAAATAAATCTCGCACATTTATACTGTGAATTTGATTATGGATTTCAGTGGTGTATCCTGTATTCTGAAAGACAGGAGATAATATAGATCAACTCCTATTGTATAAAAGGGATAACACTTTTATTCAGTTCTATAAATAGATCAACTCCTATTGTATCAAAGGGATAACACTTTTATTCAGTTCTATAAATAGATCAACTCCTATTGTATCAAAGGGATAACACTTTTATTCAGTTCTATAAATAGATTTTATAGGATACTGCACCAACCTAGAAAGCAACATTGTAGTGTAATTTGAGAGAGACCCATATTTAAAAAAAAAACATACAGATTTTGTTTTCAATTTTACATGTTTAAACAAAGCAGATTATAATTTACAAGGTATCTTCAAAGGAAATGATTATATTTCAAAAGTTATAGTATTTTTATACCTATATAATTTTGTCATGTCTCAATGTAGATTAGTACTCTCAATAATATACATGTATGTATGTTTGTTTGTTGTAGTATATCTTATCCATTGGGTCAATTCCGTCCTCACTTATTGCAAGACTGTTGTGGAAAATAAAGAGTACCCGAAAATTCTATGTGTGGCAACCCACAAAGATCTAGTCAAAGTACGTACTATAGTGATTTTTTACTGTAATCTTTGTCATCTGTTGTTAAAAAATGTAAAGTCTCTCGTTTTTCTATTAATATTGTATACAGTAGGTCAAACTAGTTGTGTGTTGAGTTGCGTGTCCAAGAACCAATCTTTTAAAACAATGATAGAATAAACCTGTAATTATTGAAGTAACTTTCGTTGATGCATAATCAATATACACAACTAGAATTTAAAGTCGTTATAAAAAGCTGATCTATACAAGATGTAAAATCCGCTATAGGCAACGATATTAGAAAGTGTGGCTGGTCCTTGTTCATTGCTATTTATTAAAGTATATAATAGGGTAATATATAAGACCATAGACTCTGTAAAAACTGTGCTGTTTATATAACACTATGATTTATGTTTATTTTAGGGTGATGTTGAAGAACAGAGAACCTCATTAGAAAACTCAATCGAAGAACTCTTTCAAAGCCATGGAGGAAAAAAACATCTGCAATACAAACCACTCATCTTTGTTAATGCAAGAAACAAGGAGGACGAAGAACTGGCCACATTAAAGAAACAGTTGGTAGACGTTGCATTAGACCATCCTCGCTGTGGGGAACTGATGCCAACCAAGTTTGTACCCCTGGAACTTCAGCTAGCAAGAAAAGTAGAGGAAAACAAGAAAATACTTACAATGGATGAACTGAATGACATAAACAAGCAAAACGACAAAATAGCCTTAACCTCTGCTCAGCTTAAATCGTTTCTAAAGGTTAACCATGCTCTGGGAAAACTGATCTTCTTTGATGAAGCTGGCCTGAGAGACAATGTTATAATTGATCCTGTGTTTTTGGTGGATGTATTACGTTCTATTGTCACTGATGACCAGTTTTGGCCAGAGCACCTCAAAGAAATCTTAAAATCTCTGAAAGAAAGCGGAAAATTGTTGAAACGGGACTTATATGAAATATGGAAGCAAGACTGTTTTCGTGAGATCTGGGCACATAATGATTACATAGTGGACATGTTGGTTCATTTGGACATAATGTGTAGACCAAAAGACGATGAAGATGGATCAGATTTTTTCTTGGTGCCATGCATGATTAGTAACAAAAGAGAAGAGAGCCAACAGATAGACCATGACAGAAGTATCCATCTGGCTTACAGGTTTAAGGAGGAAGTTGTACCACCTGCTATTTTGTACAGATTCATTGCCACTTTCATATCAATATGGAAGTTACGCGTCAGTGCTAAATCCAGTCGTCTGATGATATTTACAGACAGTGCTGATGTAAGAATTGACGCGGACCATGATATGAGATTTGACATTCAGGGAAACAGATTCATTGTTTCGCTCATACACAAAGACAACAAAAACACTATTATATCAACAATTGCATCTACAGCCCAGGAATGCCTTACACATGCTATCACACACATTTCCAATTTCTATTTCTCAGTTTTAGGGGATTCTGCTTGTAATAGAGATTTGCCGTTTACCATTCAGATTGGTATTCCTTGTGGGACAGACCTTTGCTTTTTTGACCACACGTTGTCAGCAAAGGAGTGGATATGCCCAGAACACAAGACAAAACACAAAACAAATGATGTGTCAATATGGTTTGCAGACAAGGTATATTTGTTTGTTTATACAATACTGACTTCACTGTTGAATGACATGGTATTTGTGCTCATATTAGAGTATGTCAATTTATCATAATTACATTCAAAACACTAGTTAGCAGACCTGATACTTCAATTTTATTGATATTCGAATAAAAACAAACACGTAAATAAAACAAGCATTCCACATCAATATTGTTGTAGAAATGTCATTTATATTATGCAAAAAATATTATGCAAAAAATTATAATCGAAACAGAAAAACTGATAACAGCGAAAAAAAAATAGCATAGCATAGCCTAAAGTGTCCGTTGACAACTTATAAGAATAACTACACATTAATGAAAATATTTACTCTCTCAAACATTTGGTCAAACATATGGAATATACTGTAGTCAACCAAAATTATAACACATACAAGATCTAGAAATTAAACAAACCGACAAAATGGTAAGTTTTTTTTATAGAAAAGATTGCCCTTTTCCATTGTGTAGGCAAAAACACAAAGATTAACTAAAAGGTGACAAATATTAATTACCTAGCCTAACGTGGGAGGGTTGTAGATTTAGTCAAGGTCGTGCAAACATTCAATCATCAAACACTTAAAAAAAGTTCCCATTATGTGTAAAAATTAGACTGTTAAAAACGGAGCATCAATTTTACTATTTCGATTTTAACAAACAATATTGTCAACCAGTACACCTTCAACTAATTACATTTAATGACGATATAATTTGCTATGTGTAACATGTATATGACTTACATTATACTTATCTTACAGTTACATACAAAAGATGACAGGTGCACTGAAAATTGCCCTGGTAAGATATATATGGACGATAGTAATATTGTAAATGCTAGCATTGATGATATAACACCAACGAAACATTATATTTTTTCAGTGGAGGATGCAATACGTATTTTTTTTTATGATCCCTCTGTTCGTCCGTTGGTACATCCTGAATTTAGTTTTTTGTTATCTAACTTTAGTCTGCCTGAACCAAATGTTATGAAACGTATATACAACATGTACAATGTGTATTACTACATAACTCAGTCACGTTTACCAGTCTTGTGGTATTTCGATGTATAGAATTACATGCATACATATCTCACTGACACATTCTTTATCTTTATTTAAATCTGTAAAATAGGAATAAAGGGGAAAATCTAGATAATGCATACATCAACTTATATGGATGAAAATGTAGCATAAATACCGAACTCAAAGCAAAGTCAATGGGCGTCCATAAAAACTAACAAAAAATAAACGTTATCAATCATCGAAACAAGTACAGGATTCATATATTCTGGATATACATAAAAAAGACAAAAAACACCGCATCCCAACTGATATAAATAATATATGATTGTATAAGCACTACTTGTTACCCCCCCCCCTTTTTTTTCCACAATCAGTCATGATCTACGTTGTGTTTTCATTAATCATTCGTGGAGCAAATGTAGTAATGCTTATATTGGTATACCTGACACTTACTATTGTACAGGTTTAGACAAGGTATGGTTAGACCGCCAGCCTGAGGACAAACATCTTGGACGACTAGCAGCTAAACTAACAAACGAAGACACAAGAAAAATATATATACGATTACAAGAAGTCGATCCAGCTCTACAATGGAACATCATCAACGAATCCAGTAAACGAGGAGGGTTTGATATAAAGATAAACGCTTTATATGATTGGAAAAAGAGTTCAGTATTTGCCTCATTTAAGCAACTGCAACAAAGTCTGAATGATGAAGATATTGACATTCACATATTATGTCAGGTACACATTTGATAATAGTTATGTGATATTACCCCATTGTGGGCGTCAATCTCATAGTAATCGGACTTAGTATTGCATGATGATCAATTTACAATTATTGAACTTCGATTGCTTTATGACAATCTCATAGTTACTGAATATATTTTTGACATACAATGTTTACATTTAGATTTAATCGAAATAGACTTTGTCGTTTCTAACTCAGAAAGGTAGTGCAATAATGGTGTCAGGATTGTTTGAAACTTTTTACTGTTGCCATTCCTGAGTTATTTATTTTTGTTTGACATAAATAATTACGGTATCCTTTTTAATGTTGAATACTTTATGGTTTTTAGCATCAGGAACCTTTGTGTCGCTATTGAAATAGTTACAGTTATTCTAGATTTGTGGCTTGTTCAATAATATCAATCGTCTCTCGTCTTATTTTATTGCATAATTCAGTTTTGGTGTATTACTATACTCTCGCTAGGAGATTCCTTTGTTTTAGTTAATTGAATAAGACTTACATTCCGTACACCATATATTTGAGTAAATGTCAGATGTCTACCTGTCAAGAACAGTATGTTATGGATCAAACATTTAGCTGACTAAATTTAACTTGAATTTTTCTTGAAGCATTTTGTTATTGCTTATAAGGATGTGATCCATGAATAACCTTCTTGTATGTCATTGCCGATGAAATGTGAGTTTTTATCAAATGTCATTCTTTTTGGATATAATCTTGAAAACTATAATCGATCGGGACAAAATTAAAACAGTAAAAATAATCACAACACTAAGATCTATAAAAAGGTCTAAATTGCAAAAATCGTTAATTGAGCACTTATAGCAGTTGTTTCCTTTGAATGATTATTATTTTTTTTGCATTTTTCTGATATTTTTACAGATAGAGAGACTTTAAAATGTCAATATTTTTAGCAAATTAAGAAAATAAATCAAACCTGGCCGAAATCGTCAATTGAACCCGTATAGGATTTATTGTACCGAAGATGAGTTTCATCCATTTTATTCAGATCTTCAAATAAGTTTCATTGTCGAAAATGTCAATTGATCTATTATAGAGTTAATTGCCATTGAATGATGATGTTTAACATTAATTAGAAACCATAATAGATAGAGAGAAACTGTAGAAAGTAGTAATCAAAGGTTAAGCATATTATTATCTCGTTATAAATCGACTTGCTGAAATCGTCAATTGACTCATTATATGAAAAACTATGTTTGTCAATACATTGACAGAAATGAGAAAAAACAATTAACAAAAAACAAATATTCGATAATGCTAAAAAGGGGCACATTAATTGTTGGAGTGTATCTGTAGGTATAATTTTAGATATTAATTAAGAGATTACATAAGTATTTTAAGATAATGCCAGTTGATTACGTATGTTGAAACTGTTTGCAACACACACGTATGTGATTACAGACTAAATTAATATTCCTCCATCATTATGGTATATTGGAAATTCTTTGAATATTGTTTGTGTACTACATAGATGTGTTGAGACAGCAATTTAAAAAAAATACACACTGCAATGATAAATTAAAAGATATGTGTTGTTATTGTTAGTTTGTTTGTAGCTAGTGTTTTACATTTGTTATTTTAGATTTCCAGAGAGGTTAACAAAGAATTTAGTAAGTAATTATTTTTTCAAAATTTTAAACTGCATTTCATTATGAAATTATGGACCTACAAATAAAGTTAAGATGAAATTGTGTTCCTCAAAAAAATAGAAGGATGACATTATGGTTTTACACGAAGATTATTTTGAAATTAAGGTCATAAACAAACAGTATAATGACTGTATTGTCCTACACAAGTTCTATGATGAACTTAGGGTCTTAAATGTATATGAACTTTATTATGACACTAAGGACCTACACAAAAAGTATAATGACAGTATGGTTCTACACGAATAGTAGTATGGCATTATGTTCCCACACACATAAAATGATAACTAAAATTGAGAATGGTGATGGGGAATGTGTCAAAAGACAACAACCGGACCAAAGAGCAGCAAACAGTCGAAGGCCACCAATGGGTCTTCAACACAATGAGAAAATCCTGCACCCGAAGGCGGGCTTCAGCTGGCCCCTAAACAAACATTTGTACTAGATCAGTGAAAACGGACGTCATCTTAGCTCCAAAACATATAAAAAAAACAAAATTAAAAATCAAACAAGACTAGCAAAGGCCAGGGTCTTCTTACCTGGGACAGGTGCAAAAAGGCGACAGGGTTAAACATGTTTTGTGATATATCAACCCTCCCCTATACCTCTAAACAATGTAGAAATAACAAACACACAGCAATACGCACAGTAAAACTCAGTTTAAAAGAATTTCGAGTCTGATGTACTGTATTGTCTTACACAAATATGATTATGACATTAAGGTATTTCACAACTAGTGTGATGACATAGAGGTCCAGCTCACATAGTATGATGCCTGGTACTACATACATAGAATGATGATATTATGGTCCTACACATGTAATCTGATGCCTATATGGTACTAGATACATAGTATGAAGACATTTAGGTCCTACACACATAGTAGGATGTCATTAAGGTCCTTCACACATATTATTATGTACATTAAGGTCCTACACACATAGTACGATGAAATTAAGGTCCAACACGACTAGTATGCTGACATAGAGGTCCTAACACCAATATTCCCTGAAGGACCATTATGTTCACATAAATGCACAGTTTGTGTTTTAGCTCAGTTTACTTCTTATCTGTATTACGAATACTACTTGCTAATTGTCCTATAAAACTTGTAATGTACATTACAGACCAACCAAGAGAGAAATTGCAACTTCGACCATCAATTTCCAATACACAGAAACTGCCTGATCATATTGGTAATCAAACATTCCAGCTTGGAATAGAACTTGGACTTTCTGTTGTTGAGATGCAGCAGATTGAAAGCAATCATGTGACCAATCTTCGTAGCCAAACAGAAGAGGTCCTTAACAAATGGAGGATACTTCCAGAAGCTACATATGAAGTTTTAGAGAAAGCCCTTCATCGTCTTCAATTATCTAGCGTTTTATCCTACTTAACATATGAAGAAGGTTTAGAGGAACAAGTGGAAGTAGAATTGGAGGAGGCAGTGGGAGTAGGATTAAAGGAGGAATTGGCAGGTATGTACGTTCTGACATAATCATTTCGAAGATACTTGTCTATGGATAAATTGTGAAGACATGAGATTACAAAGAGTACTTATACAAGATTCGTTGTTCCTCCTGGCAAACTTATATTTTCATTAAAGTGATACCATTATAACAAAGTAAGGTTAATGAACTATCGTATAATGTTCGAATGGCAACTGGATTCCTAGTTTGTGGTCAACATTCAATGGTCATTATCAAGTCTTGGTAATTCAGAACAGACAAACTCGTATATTTTAAGGTACATAAACACAGGAACAATAATAAGTCTTTTGATTAACGAAATCAGGGTAAAACCTTAATAAAGATTTACAAATTGATAATATATATTGATGATATATGTATTCCTGTTGTTCAGTCTTTACTTTTCTGATACGTTTTATGTATGATTTAACTTTCAGAGAGAATCATACAAGATATACAAATTAGCCAGATATTAGATTATATGATGACACATTTGGTGATATCATCAGATGACAGACGCAGCATTGAACAACATGTTAGACAAGACGATCAGAATAAAGCTTTGCTTCGTGACGTCATTACCAGGGGAGAACCTACGTATACTGTGTTTGTTGATGCACTCCGAATAAGTGGATATACAGATCTAGCGAATGAACTGAAATGTAATTCACAGGGAGAAGGGTCATGTACAGCTTTAATACAAACTGAAAACATAGAAAATAAAGGTAAGACCGGATGGTTTGGAAAATACAAACACAAAATTTGAAATAGAGTCTGGTTGGTTAATGCACTGAATTATACCAATTTGTTCATTTCGACAGTAAAGTTAAACACATTAAAGCAGTGATGCATGTTGGAGGTACTACCAACAGGATAATGTTTCATTCCAATTGTATGCAACATATTAATTGATTCGGCCATCCTACTTAAATGTGTGTGTTTTGCCCCAAAAAGAGGTTACACATGACTGGTGTTCGACCGTTCTCGGTTAATTATGCGTTTTGTACCATGTATAGTCAACAAAATTATTTGTTCGGCCATCAAGGGTAAATCATGTGTTCTGTCACATATAAAGACAATACATTTTTTTTTCGGCCATCAAGGGTAAATAATGTGTTCAGTCCCATATAAAAACAACACAATTATTTGTTTCGGCCATCCAGGGTAAATCATGTGTTCTTTCCCATATAAAGACAACACAATAATTTTTTTTCGGCCAACTAGTGTAGTTGATGTGTTCTGTCCCATATAAAGACAACACAATTATTTTTTTCGGCCATCCAGGGTAAATCATGTGTTCTGTCCCATCTAAAGACAACATAATTATTTGTTTCGGCCATCCAGGATAAATCATGTGTTCTGTCCAACATAAAGACAACACAATCGTTTTTTTCGGCCATCCAGGGTAAATCATGAGTTCTGTTCCATATAAAGATTACACTTTTATTTTCTTCGGCTATCCAGGGTAAATCATGTGTTCTGTCCCATATAGACAGCACAATTATTGTTTCGGCCATCCAAGGTAAATCATGTGTTCTGTCACATATAAAGACAACACAACTATTTTATTCGGCCATCCAGGGTAAATCATGTATTTTGTCCCATATTAAGATTCAACATTTATGTTCTTCGGCCATCCAGGGTAAATCATGTGTTCTGTCCCACATAAAGACAACACAAGCATTCTTTTTCGGCCATCCAGTGTAAATCATGTGTTCTGTCCCATATAAAGACAACACAATTATTTTTTCGGTCATCCATGGTAAATCATTTTTTTCTGTCCCATATAAAGACAACACAATCATTTGTTTCGGCCATCTAGGGTAAATAATGTGTTCTGTTCCATATAAAGATTACACAATTATTTATTTCGGCCATTCAGGGTAAATCATATGTTCTGTCCTATATAAAGACAACACAATCATTTTCGTCGGCCATCTAGGGTAAATCATGTGTTCTGTCCCATCTAAAGACAACATAATTAGTTTTTTCGTCCATCCAGGGTAAATCATATGTTCTGTCCCATATAAAGACAACATAATTATTTTTTCGGCCATTCAGGGTAAAGCATGTGTTCTGTCCTATATAAAGACAACACAATCATTTTTTTTTCGGCCATCTATGGTAAATCATGTGTTCTCTCCCATCTAAAGACAACATAATAAGTTTTTTGGCCATCGAGGGTAAAGCATGTGTTCTGTCCCACATCAAGACAACACAATCAATTTTGTATCGGCCGTCCAGGGTAAATCATGTGTTCTGTCTTATATAAAAACAACACAATCATTTTTTCGGCCATCCATGGTAAATCATGTGTTCTGTCCCATATAGAGACAACACAATTATTTGTTTCGGCCATCCAGGGTAAGTGATGTGTTCTGTCCAATATAAATACAACACAATTACACGTTGAAATCATCTTGTTTTGTAAGGACTTTTCAATTACAATTAGATGAAGGTTGGTGGTCATTTTGCACAGAATGGCTTAACTTGATTTTGCCTCATAAACTCTTGATCGTGTGAGCTATAGCTATCACTTTGTCGTAAATGTTGTCCTAAATATGTAACAAATATTATTCAGAATAAATCGAATAATAATCTCACAAATAATAACTCATATTAAGTTACCAGATTGAAGGTTTTTTAGTATTGCTGATGTCAAGTCAGAAAACAAAGCGAATTCAAAATTGAATAAATATGTTTCTACAAGCATACTAATCATCATGTCCCGGCCACCAAATGTGTGATACCTAACACTGCTTTCATTTAGATGCCCAATTCATTTCACAGTGAATCATATCGTTTCAAATTTTAAAAAGAAAGGCAATAACGACACTTCTTCAAAACAAAAGTTGAAAACAAAACTTTACGACAAAAGAGATGATTTCAGCTTTCCAATTGTGAACTTTCCATTTCTAAGTAGCAACATTACAGCAGCACCTGCATACGGGGTATATATCTCCCAATTGATACGATATTCCCGTGCTTGCATTTCCTATCATGATTTTCTTGATAGAGGGTTACTGCTCACAAGGAAGCTATTAAACCAAGAGTTCCAAATGGTGAAGTTGAAATCATCCCTTCGTAAATTTTACGGACGCCATCACGAGTTGGTTGACCGTTATGGAATAACCGTTTCACAAATGATATCGGACATGTTCCTTACGTCGTAACTACAATCCCCTTCCCTTTCATGAATGTGACCTACCGAATTAGACTATTTACCGGATTTGTAATCACATAAGCAACACTAAAGGTGCCACATGTGGAGCAGGATCTGCTTACCCTTCCGGAGCACCTGAGATCACCCCTAGTTTTTGGTGGGGTTCGTGTTGTTTATTCTTTAGTTTTCTATGTTGTGTCATGTGTACTATTGTTTTTCTGTTTGTCTTTTTCATTTTTAGCCATGGCGTTGTCAGTTTGTTTTGGATTTATGAGTTTGACTGTCCCTTTGGTATCTTTCGTCCCTCTTTTCTTCAACACATGCACCGTGTTGAATTAAAATAGATTTGTTCAGAACACATTTCCATTGTAATTCTTCTTCCCATTGGAAAGAATGCATACAATTTTGACCCATTATTGTACCAAATGCAGTATATTTCGCTTGATTGTTCGTATGAAAATATTGCTAGTTTAATCAAGATATGAAAGTAGACGTGGCAATAATTGGAAATTGTAAAACATTTGTAGGGTTGTCAGAATGGACAGTTCCGATGTATAAAGTTCGTCTACAAAAGAACTATTCAAAGATCATTGACAGCATACAGCATGAGATAATAGTCGATCATCTGATATCACGTGATGTGTTGGCCATAGCTGATAGTCAAATGATAAATGCGTGTCCCGCACAAATACAAAAGAACAGGAAATTAATGGACATACTTTTACATGGAAGTGAACATGCATTTATTGAATTTCTCAAAGTTCTAAGAAAAGACTCTGTGTATACAGAACTGGCAGATAAAATAGAAAACACAACAGTCGCTAGCAGAGATATATCAACTATTAATGGTTGTTTTAAATGAACTAAAAGATAGTAAGTTAAAAGTAAATATATCAGTTGGTGGTAGGACTACGCCCTTTTTCTTCAACAAATTTTTATGTATTTTCGAAATTCAAATAATTACAAATATCAAATGACTAAGTGATTTACATGTATTGAGGGATAACGTAAAGATGAGATTGTGACTTGGATGGAGAATTGTCTCATGGGAACTCATACCACATCTTCTATAATCTACATAGATGTATTTAGCGTAATTGAAAAAATTATGTATATCCTTATTTTAACAAACACAATCATGTTGGTAAGATACAAATTGTATTATATGAGACATGATTGTCAATGACAACGTCCCATCAAGACACTATATCTTGTACAAAGTATCAATTATACGAACATTCTTGAACCTTGGTCAACGTTAATACCAAAAAGCAATTAAATACCCCGATATGACAAATAAAAAAGCTTTCAAACGAGAGAAAAATAACTGCCTGATAAAAAAATGTGTACTATTAAGGTATTCTAAAAGATTTGGCATCGATATTGATTACATTATAGCATGCCATTCAGTATCTAGTGGTATACTAATTTGTTCCGAAAGGGTCAGCATATTTGACATTATATCATACCATGCATTATTCAGTGGTGTACTAAGGTATTCCAAAAGAGGCAGCATTATCTACATAATATCAACCAACTCATTTCCCAGTGTCGTACTAAGGTGTTCCGAAAGGATCAGCAGTGATTGCATTTTATAAGTCCACGTATAGCTCAGTGGTGTCCTATGTGTTCCGAAAGGGTCAGCATTGGATACTTTATATCATTCGATTCGACATCCACTGGTGTACTCAGGAGTACTCAGGTGTTCTGAATGGTTTAGTATTGATTTCATTATATCATCTAACTTATTGCTCAGTGGTGTTCCCTGTTGTTATCAAAGGGTCAGTATTGAATTTATTATATCATCTCACTTATTGATCAGTGGTGTTCCCTGTAGTTATCAAAGGGTCAGTATTGATTACATTTTATTATCCCATTCGTAATGCATCAATATTCATACGTAATATTATCCCATTCCTTTTCAATTAAAAAAAAGTCGCATTGTCACATTATATGATGTTCTCAAACTTTAAATCTGTAATAAAAACTGTGTATAATTCATTTTATACAGGGACAGGATAAAATACTTGAGATGGAACCAACAACGACTCGTCAAAGCTTCACAACGACTCGTCAAAGCTTCACAAGGACTCGTCCAAATTTCACAACATATCGTCAAAGTTTCACAAGGACTCGTCAAGGTTTCACAACGTCTCGTCAAAGTCTTAACTGAGTTCTTGTTTAATAACTAAAAATTAACAGAAGAGACAATCTTTGACAGAACACTAAGTAAATGACTCAATCTTGCTAGATTCAATGTTGATCTTTAAACTAATCACATGTCATTTTATTGTAAAATACTGTAATATTATGTATAGTGTGTTTACAATTAACACCAAAGGGATTGAAAGTCATTCATGTTAGCTGTATTGTAATGTTACTAAAGTAAAAAAAGTGTTTTGTGACTTAATTCGAGTATTTATCTTTACATGTTCATTACCTGTATATTTTCATTATCTGTATATTTTCATTATTTGTATATTTTTATTATCTGTATACTGTCATAATTCTATATGATTTGCATATCGATAAATACTTGAATTGGATTGGTCAATTATAATTTTTCTCTAAGTTTACACTTCGATAAACCATGTTTCTGAAACTACTTTCGTAATCTATTCATGCCCGATGGCAGGGAACCCGGGATTTTCGGCAAATAGAGATTAAAAAACAAATGTATACCAGTTGTGTCTATGTTAGTGCATATATGACAAAAAAGAAATAATATAAATACACTGAAGCTACGAAAATGTATAAATTTAAAATTCAAATAAAAGTCCGCGAACTTTCATAAATGATTTGGCGAATGTACTTCATGGCAACACACGACGTCATACGAATGAAAACTTTCGGTACGATTCAAATTTGAATATTATATCCCATTAATTTCAGCTTTGGAGGTAGGTGCTATTTTTTTCAAGATTCCGTTGCATTTTTCGAACATTTACGGTTTTTAGAAAGTCAAAATAGCGGCCAACTCCTTAGTTACGACATGTCAATTGTGCATTTGATGGTTATTATAGTAGCATTTACAAAACAAATGATCTTAAAAATCGCTATTATTTGGCTAAAGAATTATTAGGATTAAACACATTTTTTTCTAGAGGTTATTGATGTGTTAATCGGGGCTCTTACTCACAAACTTAACATAAAAGTCCAAATTCAGTTTGTGAGTTAATCTTTCGGACTTTTATTCAGTTTGTGAGTTAATCGCCCCGGTTTACAAATCAATAACCTCTAGAAAAAATGTGTTTAATCCTATAATAATCTGTATTTTGTTTATTGTCTCTATAGTTTCACTATCTGTATATGTTCATTGTCTGCATATTTTCATAATCTGTATAGTTTAATCGGCTCTATATTTTTATGAACTAGATATAGGAAGATGTGGTATGAGTGCCAATGAGACAACTCTCCATCCAAATTATTTTTATTAAAGAAAACCATTATAGGTCAAGGTGCAGCCTGCAACAAGGAGCCTTGGCTCACACCGAACAACAAGCTATAAAGGGCCAAAAAAATTACTTGAGTAACTAAATTCAAACGGAAAAACCAACAGTCTTATCTATATACAAAAAAAAAACGAGAAACGAGACACACGTATACATTACATAAACAAAGGACAACTACTGTACATCAGATTCATGACTAAGGACAGGTGCAAACATTTGCACCGGGATTAAACATTGTAATGGTACCAAACCTTCTCCCTTTTCTGAAACAATAGTATAACAGCAAAACATAGATAAACACACTGTAAAATATCAATTGGGAGGCTTAACTCAATAAAAAAAAATAACACAATATGAACGAATATATTTGATCTGCGATACCTGAAAGCAAATACATAGTTAATGAAAACTATAAGGGATGAAAAATTAAGGTCAAAAGAAAATAAACGGATTAGAATTGCCTATTTTCATAATCTGTATTTTTTTAGTCTCTGTATATTTTGATTATCTGTATATTTTGATTATCTGTATATTTCCATTATATGCATATATTCATTATTTGTATATTTCCATTATCTGTATATTTTCTTTATCTGAATATTTTCATTATCTGTATATTTTCTTTATATATATATTTTCATTATCTGTGTATTTCTTTAATCTATATATTTTCATGATCTGTTTTTCTTCTTCTTCATAATATGTATATTTTTTATCTATATATTTTCATAATCTGTATATTTTCATTATCTAAATATTTTCATTATCTGTATATTTTCTTTATCTATATATTTTCATAATGTTTTTTTTTTTCA
Organism: Mytilus galloprovincialis; assembly: GCA_037788925.1. Lineage (NCBI taxonomy): Eukaryota > Metazoa > Mollusca > Bivalvia > Mytilida > Mytilidae > Mytilus > Mytilus galloprovincialis. The sequence goes on from CM075338.1 coordinate 85,372,333, forward strand.
TAATCTGTATATTTCATAATGTTTTTTTTTTTCATAATCTGTATATTTTCATAATATGTATATTTGTTAATCTGTATATTTTCTTTATCTGTATATTTTGATTATATGTATATTTTGATTATCTTTATATTTTGATTATCTCTATTTTTTTTATAATCTGTATATTTTCATTATCTGTATATTTTCTTTATCTGTATATTTTGATTATCTGTATATTTTGATTATCTTTATATTTTGATTATCTCTATTTTTTTATAATCTGTATATTTTAATTATCTGTATATTTTCATTATCTAAATATTTTGATTATCTGTATATTCTCATCATCTGTAATCTATCATTTTAATCTATATTTTGGTAACAGTTAATTATATCCCCGCTTTGAAAAAAAGGGTGGTATACTGTTTACCTCTTTCTGTCCTTCCGTCAGTCTGTCAGTCCATCAGTCCATCAGACCGTCAGTCCGTCAGTCTGTCAGTCAGTTCGTCCGTCCCATGAATATTTTTCGTCACATTTTTCTCAGGAACTACATTACCAGGATTTCTGAAATTTGGTTTCAGGCTTATTATAAGTCAGCTATACTGTGTGATGCGTTTTCAGATTTATCACTCAACAACTTCCTGTTTACCGAACACTTGCATATTTTTACACCACTTGCGGCGGGGGTATCATCAGTGAGCATTAGCTCGCAGTTTCACTTGTTTTTATCAGATTTAAATTTCACTTCATGTTTTCTTGAAGTTTTTGGTATGTATGATATGGGATATGTTCCATATGTCGTAACTACAATCCCGTTCCCTTATCTCACGAATGTGACCTACCGAATTAAACTTTTTACCTTTATTTGTGACATTTTTACCGATTGTGTCTCTTAGTTTTGTTCACGCATCATTATCAATATTATTGAGTTTGACGTGACTGTCGTGCAAGTGAGAAGTTTGGCGCTGTAAAACCAGGTTCAATCCACCATTTTCTACATTTGAAAATGCCTGTACCAAGTCAAGAATATGACAGTTGTTGTCCATTCGTTTGATGAGTTTTATCATTTGATTTTGTCTCATTAGGTATTTTCGGTTTTGAATTTTCCTGAAAAATATCAGATTGGAGCGACTTGAAACGAACATAAATGGACGTGACACTTAACATATAAACATAAACAAATACTACGGTTGTTTTAAAGCATGCTACTGTGAGGATTGAACACGATTCTGTTTAATATTACACGGTTCTGTGAGGATTAAACAAGGTTATGTCAATATTAACACGGTTCTGTCAATATTAAACACGGTTCTGTCAATATTAAACACGGTTCTGTCAATATTAAACACGGTTCTATGAGGATTAAACACGGTTCTGTCAATATTTAACCCGGTTCTGTGAGGATTGAACACGGTTCTGTGAGGATTAAACACGGTTCTGTGAGGATTAAACACGGTTCTGTCAATATTAAACACGGTTCTGTGAATATCAAACACGGCTCTGTGCATATTAAACACGGTTCTGTCAATATTAAACACGGTTCTGTCAATATTAAACACGGTTCTGTGAGGATTGAACACGGTTCTGTGAGGATTAAACACGGTTCTGTGAGGATTAAACACGGTTCTGTCAATATTAAACACGGTTCTGTCAATATTAAACACGGTTCTGTCAATATTAAACACGGTTCTGTCAATATTAAACACGGTACTGTCAATATTAAACACGGTTCTGTCAATATTAAACACGGTTCTGTGAATATTAAACACGGCTCTGTGAATATTAAACACGGTTCTGTCAATATTAAACACGGTTCTGTCAATATTAAACACGGTTCTGTGAGGATTAAACACGGTTCTGTGAGGATTAAACACGGTTCTGTCAATATTAAACACGGTTCTGTCAATATTAAACACGGTTCTGTCAATATTAAACACGGTTCTGTCAATATTAAACACGGTTCTGTGAATAGTAAACACGGCTCTGTGAATATTAAACACGGTTCTGGCAATATTAAACACGGTTCTGTCAATATTAAACACGGTTCTGTCAATATAAAACACGGTTCTGTCAATATTAAACACGGTTCTTTCAATATTAAACACGGTTCTGTGAGGATTAAACACGGTTCTGTCAATATTAAACACGGTTCTGTGAGGATTAAACACGGTTCTGTCAATATTAAACACGGTTCTGTCAATATTAAACACGGTTCTGTCAATATCAAACACGGTTCTGTGAATAGTAAACACGGCTCTGTGAATATTAAACACGGTTCTGGCAATATTAAACACGGTTCTGTCAATATTAAACACGGTTCTGTCAATATAAAACACGGTTCTGTCAATATTAAACACGGTTCTTTCAATATTAAACACGGTTCTGTGAGGATTACACACGGTTCTGTCAATATTCAACACGGTTCTGTCAATATTCAACACAGTTCTGTCAATATTAAACACGGTTCTATGAGGATTAAACACGGTTCTGTCAATATTAAACACGGTTCTGTCAATATTAAACCCGGTTCTGTGAGGATTGAACACGGCTCTGTGAGGATTAAACACGGTTCTGTGAGGATTAAACACGGTTCTGTCAATATTAAACACGGTTCTGTCAATATTAAACACGGTTCTGTCAATATTAAACACGGTTCTGTCAATATTAAACACGGTACTGTCAATATTAAACATGGTTCTGTCAATATTAAACACGGTTCTGTCAATATTAAACACGGCTCTGTGAATATTAAACACGGTTCTGTCAATATTAAACACGGTTCTGTCAATATTAAACACGGTTCTGTCAATATAAAACACGGTTCTGTCAATATTAAACACGGTTCTGTCAATATTAAACACGGTTCTGTCAATATTGAACACGGTTCTGTCAATATTAAACACATAGACATTAAGGTGCAGGTTTTGTATTAGAAGTACAATATAAAAAAGAAGTGAAATGAATAGATGACATCACTGGAGAGAGCAACAGAAGGACGTATCAAGGTTGTTAAAGCCAATTACTGTTAAATACGCTATTGTTATGATTAAATAAATAGCCACTGAGGTGAAGACTTTGTGGCAGAACAAAAATATAACAACGACGTGTAATTCCACGTTGACATTAATTGGGAGAAAATAGTGTTTAATGTTATAGCAGTTTTCCATTTTTATATAATATGGTTAAAACTTTCATTAAAATGAATATCTTCATATAATTGGCAATTTAAAATAACATAAATGTTATCGGAGTAGAACGCAAACTACCAGCAATCACAGTAAAAATAAAACACAGCCATTATTGCCATGCATTTGCAATTTTTCCATATATTTTTCAATTTCATTCAATGCCGATCATTACATGTATGACGACCAGTAGACGTCAATAATGGCTTAATTAGATTGAGTTAAAACGTATACAAATATGACATTGTGTCTGTTAAATCAATATAGAAAAAGATTATCAATGAGACTTTATATCACAAGAGACAAAGGGAAGAAGGTATCAAAAGTAAAATCACAAAAATACTGAACTCTGAGGAAAATTCAAAACGGAAAGTTTCTAATCAAATGGCAAAATATAAAAAGCTAAAAAAAAAAAAAAAAACCAACTGGCACATTCTTGACTAGTACAACCATTTTCTTATGTAGCCTGGTTTTACAGCTCGCTTAATCGTTCACTTGTATGTCAGTCGCATATATAAACAACTATATGGCAATGTTTGGCCCACAAAAATGAGAAAACACATACCATAGAGCAAAGTATAAAACGACCATGTATGACGAAACCTTCAATTAAATTGAGAATTTATTAAGACAACAATCCAAAGGAAGAGCAGATAACAGCCGAAGGCCGTCAATGGGTCAATTTGGTACGGTAGTACAATGACGTCAATTTTTCATGTTAAATCATGTATTCCACATTAAAACCTACAATATTTAGAACGAAATGTACTTCAGTGTTTGTTTTTCTTGTATCATGAATATCGTTCAACGAAACCAGAACTTAAATTGAAATAGAGCGATATTTATCAGTCTGACTATTTGACATAATTTGATGCTAAATGGTTGAGATTCAGGAGCTTGTGAGTATCCCAAATGAACCCTCTACCAGGCAAACTGTCATTACGCACCCGTTCATAATAGTATGGCCTACAAGGACTATTGAAATGTTAAGTAACGCCTTTTTATCCTAGAATGTGGAATTTCTTGTTATTGACCTACTGCTGCTAAGATCCATCCAATCATTTCAACATACCATAGACAATTAATGGAGAGAATTCGGCATAACAAAATGTTAAACCCGGACACTTTAACCATAATATATCCATGCTCTAAGTCGAAAACCGTTACATTAATGTATTTTCAATATTTAATATGTTTTAGCCCAAAAAAGGCCAAATTGTTTTCGCATCGCTCCTCTAGGCGACAGATTCCATTCTACGCCCCTCTTTCAAACATCCTAGAAACACACTTTTAAGAATTGAAATAGTTAGCTTCAAAACATTTCCCGCCATTATCATCTAATGAAGGTTGTTATTCACAGTCGATCTAAACATGGGATTATGGGTAACATGGGATTATGGGTACAGTAGTGCAGCTGGGAAAGCAACAAAATTTCATAAATTGAAACCTTGAAAAAAACATCACGACACTGAATATGAAAATCATGACATATTCATAGTTTTCTCAGTAATAACAATATTATACAATATAGATAAGAAGATGAGGTATTTGTGCCAATTATTAAGACAACTCTCCATCTAAGTACAAATTTTGATATTATTTCAGTTTTAATTTAAATCAATACGATAATATAGTTGCCCATATCAAGTACATTGTTCTTTTTGTGCAATGGTACAACTTTTGCCTCTGTTAATTTGTCTGGAAAAGTCACTGTGGCTGATTGTATAGTCTTGTTTATCAATTCAGTTATTGGTTTTGTGATAACTGGTTGTGCTAGTTTTAGGACTTTAACTGATATGCCATCTATTCCTGTTGGTTTTTTTATGTTTAATTTTTTAAGTTATTTATCTACAAATTCTTGTGAGATGGTGTGTGGCAGTTTTGGTTTCGTGTATTTTTGTAACACTTGGATGGTTATTATTAGCAGGTGTGTTGTTGCCAATATCTTTAGCCACATTTATAAAAAAAAACATTGAAGTGTTCTGCTACTTTCTTTTGGTCACTTATTATGGTTTCTTCATCACGTAGAAAGATATTTTTTGTGAAGTTGCTACCTTTGTTTGTAATGAAAGGTATAATAGTAGGACAGAAATCGGATGTTTTGGTCCACGTATGCAGCGTTCGTAAAAGTATGTTTTAAAGGATTTTGTCTTTATTTTATTGACTAGATTTTTCTGTTGTCTATAGAGTTCCCAGTTATTACCTGATTTTGTTTGTTGTACCTATTGTACAGTTGTCTTTTTTGAACACTGCTTTTCGTAGCTCCTAGTTCATACATGGTGCTGGTTGTTTACATTGTTTTCTTTTTTCAAGGGAGCATGTTGGTCTAAAACATTTACCACAGCCTTTTCAAAATCTGAATATGTCTGATTTATATCATCTTGGTCTATTTTCTAGAAAATTCAATTCATAAAAAATCAATTTAAAGCTTTAAAATATGCAGGAGCCACATCAGCATGAGTTTCAAGTTGGTATTCTTTTCAACATCATATTTGAATTTAGCGATACACATAAAATTGTCATCACAGGAGACTTTAATGTCACATTATTAGCCTCTAGATCCTACAAAAAGCATGATGCACAATCTAAGAAATTTATTCTAGATCTCCGACTTAAACCTACTATAGGAAAACCGTCTACTTTTATCCATGCATCACAACATGCACAATGGTAACTCTCAGTCTCACATAGACTACATACATCTTATCAACCTCATGTGGAATCTTAGATCAATATAAAATACATGAAATGGAGCCAGTCAACACATCAAGCCACACTTGTGTCAGTGCAAATTTAAAAATCAATTTCCAAAGGGAACATACCATCTCCCCAAAAAACTTAACTAGAGGCTCTTAGGAGCCTGTGTCGCTCACCTTGGTCTATGTGCATATTAAACAAAGGACACATATGGATTCATGAGTGATGACAAACTTGTGCTTTGGTGATGGTGATGTGTTTGTAGATCTTACTTTACTGAACAGTCTTGCTACTTACAATTTGCTCTATCTGTAATGAACTTTGCCCTTTAGTTACAGAGGAAAATATTTTGTAAAACCTTACCAAGATTTACCAAATTAGTGTTTAAAATTTGGGCCAGGTGAGCTAACAAAAAAGCAGATGCCACTGCTGTTCCAGCAAAAATGATAAAATTACAAGGGCCTCAGTGGAAGGCTTCTCAAAGCAACTAAAATAACATAAGGAATGGGTCGATAAAGGAAAACCAAATGATATTTCCAAAACATCACTCATAAAACAGATGAGAAAAGAAAACTATGAAAACCGACAAAAAAAAATATATTCAAATATTATAGACAACCTGTCAATGATTTTTATTTTACCAACTGATCAATAGAAATAAATGCCAATCCAAAACCTCAACAACCTCGATAATAAAAGGACCCAATTGTGATGTGATGATCTGAAAAACAAGCTTTATACATTTTTCGCAATATATGGAAGACCTATTTGTACCAAAATATAACAGTTACGAGAATACATATTGAGAAAATGTCTGAAAAGTCTATTTTTTTTGGCAAGAAAAAAAAAACAAAAAAATCTTTAGACCCGGTTTTTAAATAGGACAAATTAAAGAGCACACATTGAGGATATAGGAACTGTTGTCTGTAATTCAGACAATTGTTAAATGTGGTAACAATAGCAATTTTAAAAATTGTTAAAAAAATCCAGTTCTTTCCTGTTACCAAAGTGTATCAATTTTAAAAAGTTTCTAGTAGGAATAAGGAATACGTTTTAGATACTATTTGTGGTTTACTAGTATATCCTGCAATCTTTTGTCAAATTCCAATTATTTATTTTAGCATTGGAAATACAAAAGGTTAAGAAATATACTAAAATATAGTCGGATATGTCGGTAACATGAAATAATCTTGAGTAACAGGACAACGGTAACACTGAGGACAGAATTAGTAACAGGAAGGATTATTTTTCTCCAAAAATTGCTTTATTTCATAGTTTAAGAACAATAAATCATTTCAGATTGGTCACAATTGGAGGATAACAGCAAACAATGTCATTTATCCTTTCTGTATTTGCAAGTTGAAAAATCTGCCTAGGTAATAAAAAATTATAAACTTAAATTCTTTTAGGGCCTCAAGGTAGACTAGCGAAATCTAATTGAAATAAAGTCATTAATAACTTACTTACTTATTTCTGTTACCATCTACTATACTACAATTGATCAATGTTCTCTGCTGTTACCAAAAGTGAACAAACTATGTTTTCATTCAATACTCTTTATTTTATGTTGAGATTTATTTAATATGATAATGATAACGTCTAATAATTTCATTTTCGATGTAACGCGTCTTCTGATTGGCTGACGTTATTTTATTATCAGCCCATAGACATAGTTAAGTCATGTGACCGTGACGTCATCAACGTTTTTTCATGGTTTTCTACGGTTTAAAATGGAATTTAGAATTAAATTAGAAGAAATGACTGAAATATTTTTTCTGTCTATTCGACATAACATAAAAAATGTGGTGCACACTGTTAAAAAACCCGCTACGCGCGTCATTCAGTGTGCACCAAATTGAGTAGGTTATTTCTTCATAGACAGAAAAAATATTACAGTCATTCCTTAATTAAATGATATGATTGGCATATAGTAGATTACCTTTTTGATCCATCAGTGAAATTGTCCTTAACATCCTTCCTATTACTGATTATGGTTATGCTGTTACTGATTATGATTATGCTGTTACTGATTATGGTTATGCTGTTACTGATTATGGTTATGCTGTTACTTTTTATCAAGTGACATGACAGAACGTAACAGAAAGGAGTTACGCAGTAATTTTTGTTCTTTTATTTGTATTGTGTAGAAGTTTACCTCCATCTACATATTAATTTAATAAGATACTATAAAAGCACATTTACTGATATAGTGCTGACAATGAAATATTCTTAGAAGGTATACAAAAAGGCTGTAACAGGAGAGAACAACAAAATTATTTTTCTCTAAATTCTGAACTTTGCCGGGGAGTTCAGATTTTTCAAATTGGCTGTCATTCTCCTATATATATGGAGTCATACATTCAGGAAATGATGCTTTTCTAATTGCATTTCATGAAAAAGTCTTGGACTTTCAAACGGGTCCACATGCAGGTGACAAAAACACGAGTGGTAACAGGAAGGAAATTACCCCTTGGGACAAAATTTAAAGGACCCATAAAAATGCAAAATTGTATCACATGCTATAATTACTTATAACAAAATCAGACAAGTAAGGAACACGGTTTTTTATATAATTTATCATATTTGTGAAAATTGGAAGCTTGTTTACTTAATTTCGATATCCTTTGAATGCCGGATTTAGTTTTTAGAAAACAACAGCGGACAGCATGAATTTTTGAGGGTTGAACATTTGAAATTATAAAATTTTATCAGAAGAAATATAAGAAAGATTGTTTATTTGGTAATAGTTGGTGCATTATATATTCTAGTTAATACTGATCAATACTTAAAATTTTCCAAAAAAATGCCCGAATAAAAGAAATTGCTTGTGAAAGATGGAAGTTCATCATGGAAATTAGATCTTTTCAGATATTGTCTCATTTATAGAAACAAACATAGTTAAATTTCTTTTATTCCAGTCCTTAATTATTTTTTCAGATTTTTCGTATTGTCGTTGCAAGTTTAATTTTTTACACTCATTTTTATTAAGTCCAAAGTATATTCCCAAAACTTTTATAGGTTTTTGTGTAAAATTAATGTTTTCAACTTTATCTTTGCAGGACTTTAAATTGCCGAGCCATATTCCTTCTGTTTTATTTCGGTTAAGCTTTAGGCCTGAAAGTGATCCAAAAATTTCTATCATATTCAGAGTTAATGACACTTCTTGTTTTGAATTTAAAAATAAAGTGGTGTCGTCTGCAAGCTGGCTTAATTTTAAGGTATGGGTTTTATTATCTAGTTTAATTTGAAAACCTTTAAAACTTTTATTTTGTCTTAATCTACTAGCTAAAATTTCAACAGCAATTACGAAAATTATAGAACTCGCGGGACACCCTTGACGGATTCCGCGCTCAATGTTGAAGGGTCTTGAAATCCAGCCATTATTTAATATGCAACCCTTTATATCTGTGTATAAAGTATTTATCAACCTCAAAGAGATTCCTGGAAACCAAATTTCTTTAAAGAACAATACATAAATTCCCATTCTAGCGAGTCAAATGCCTTTGTGAAGTCTAAAAATAGGATTGCTCCATCTACATGTACATTGAATTTTTCCGAATAATCTATAATATCTTGGATTTGTCTAATATTAAATCCAATATATCTGTTTTTAACATAACCTTTTTGATCACTATGAATGATTTTATGCAACATTGGTTTCAGTCTTTGTGCAAGAGAGTATGCTATAATTTTGGTATCTACATTTAGTAAGGTAATTGGCCTATAATTATCTAAATTTATTGGGTCGTTTTTCTTGTATATAAGGGTAATTAATCCTAGTTTCTGAGAATTTGTCAATTCTTTTTTTTCATAGCAATTATTAAAAACATCTACAGCAAAATTTTGTAAGTTGGACCAGAAAGCTCTATAAAATTCAATTGAGAGACCATCGATACCTGGTGTTTTATTAAGTTTCATTTTATAAACAGATTGTGTACATTCCTCTATTGTCAGGTTGCCGTCAATTTCATTACTTTCTTGTGTACTTAATTTGTAATTTATTTTAGTTTTTTCAATATAATTTTCAATTTCTCTTAAATCAGGGTTAGTTGACTTATATAGATTGACATAATAATTTCTCCCCGTTTCTAATATTTTGCCTTGATCTTCTGTTATTTCTTCTTTACTGTCCCTTATAGCAGTAATGTTTTTCCTTGTTTGTCTTGATTTTTCTAATCCCAAAAAATATTTTGTATTTTTTTCGCCCTCTTCTATCCATTTAACTCGTGATCTTATTTGTGCCCCTTTTATTTTATCTGAATATAGAGTTTGTAGCGTTTCTTCTGTTTTATTTATTGAATCTATTATATTTGGCAAGTTATTATTTTTTCCATCCAGGTTGTTATCATGAATTTCATTCAAAAGTTTAAGTTTTTGTTCGAGTTTTGTAATTTCGTCTCTTTTCTGTTTAGCTTTTAATTTACAATGTTCTATAGTTTTCTCTCTTACTTCTATTTTAAAGAGATCCCACACGATTACTAGACTTTTTGTATTTCTTAATTTTTCATATTTATCTATCAAAGTATTTATTTTTATTTTGTATGATTCGTCATTAAGAATACTGTTGTTTAATTTGAAGTATCCCTTTCCTTTGTTCCCTTGGCAATGATTAATTTTAAGTGAAATCGCTAAGTGATCTGTATATTGAATAGTAGCAGGTCGTATATCAGTGCTGAGTACTCTTGGTCTCACATCTTGACTAACTAGAAAATAATCAATTCTACTAGCTACTTCATTATTTTTTCTTTTCCAGGTATATTGCTTTTTATTTGGATTTGTTGCTCTCCATATATCTATAACTTTTAGTTTTTTTATCAGAGTTTTTAGCCCATTTGTCTTATTTTTTATTTTTTGTTGATCTTTTCTATTACTTTTTCTATCTTTTATATTTAGCGTTTCATTCATATCACCGCCTATGATAATTATACCAAGGCTATATTTTTCAATGACACTTAAAGCTTTTTTAAAGAATATATTTCTATCTTTACATGTGTTTGGGGCATAAAGGTTTACAAAGGTAAATATATATAATTTTATCGATTTCTGTGTTGATTAAAACAATTCTTCCGTCTTGATCTACATATTTATCTATGATTTCGTATTTAATTTTTTGGTTGATATAAATCGAAACACCTCTTGATTGTGTGCTTCCAAAACTATGATATAAATCGCCCGTAGTTTTTCATTACAAATTTTATTTATTTCCTTTTGTAGTTGTTACTTTATCATATGGTACAGAAATCATTCAAAAAAATCAATTCGTATTGGCCCCAGATGACTTTCAAAATGTATACATCATTGAAAAATATCCAAATTATCTCCCTTTGGTGGAAAAATGCCATTTCTTGGCTCTAAAATTGAAATATCTTTTTCAACTCATCGGTGACCTATCTTTTTTAATACAATTTCCATATAAGCTGTACTTAAGCTAAATTATTGTAAAATTTGTAATAAATTTCTTTTTTTTATTTCGATATTGCCTTTATTTCTCCTATTACTTCAACAGAAAAAAAACACCTTCACAAAAATGTATGCTTCTTTCGAAGGCAGATTGTGAGCGCAAATGAACGGTGACCCCACTTTTTTATTTTATTTTTCTATTAACTATAAGATAAAGTTCATTTATAGAAAAATATAGAGAAATCCTATATAAATGATTTAGACCCGCGAACCCCCTTAATTCGCACGAGGATTAACTTTAATAGACTAATATACCGTACATAGAAGTATATAAATGTGATGGATGTAATATATATCTTTCTAAATTGGTGAGTATTGAATTTATTTTTCGTTAACTGTATATTTTTAAAACACTTTTCAGAAATAAAGACATTAATAAACGAGTAGCAAAAACAACGGGAGATTATTATCAAATACTTTCGCATGCTTATGATAACAGTACAGATATTACAACTATTCTGTCTACGGGGCTTGACTTTAATTATACAGATATTTAGCAGGACACGGAGATCTTGATGCAAATAATTAAAAAAAATTAAGACATAATACATGAATGGAAACTTTTGAGGCTACAACTAAAAAAGGATAATTATCTGTATACAAAAACAGGTATAAATAGATCAAACTGATCTGTTTACATTTTGTATACAGGTGTGTGGAAATGGCGATGTAATTAATTTGCATATCTATATAAATATAGTAGAGTGCTATTGCTTTTCTGTTTACAGGATTATACGACATAGCGCACATATTGATATTGTGGTACATTATAACACAATTTAATAAATATGTATATATAACTATACTAGTTATTTCATATGAAAAAAAAGAAAAAAAGAAGTAGTTTCATTGATCTATACATATTATATTGACAACAATCTATATAGAATTTATTGCTCTATTTGTTTTGTGCAGAGTATATACAATCTAATGTTATTGTATCATACACTGCCACATATTTTTTTAATTGTTTTTTATAAATATATATAAAATAGGAGTATATACAGATATTTGTACAAGTACAAATTATTGTGTCCATTGACCTAGGCATTGTTGTATGGATAATATATTTTGAAAGGAAATGGTATATGGAAACTGTTCTTGTATCTATGTTTTTGAGGATTTACTTGAATCAGTTTGTCTGTTGTGATATTCATCTGTAGGGGTTGTTGCTGGTCTTTTCCCCTGTTTTTGTACTGGTGTTGTTGATTCAGGGTTTACAATGAATTTGTCAATTGGTCCCTTTGATTCAACTTTTGGCTTGTTTTTTGTTTTGTCTTTGTTTTTCTTTTTTCTTGTTTTTTTCTCCTGTAAATCAGGATCAATTTCTGTGATGACTTTACTGATAGCTGTTGTTGTTGCTGTCATTGCTTCTGTAGGTAGCAATATGGACTGTGAAGGTGGGGTTTCACTGTGATCAACATGATCAACAATGTCAGTCTCTTCCCCACTTACACTCTCACTAGAATCAGACTGGTCATCTGTTTTATTTGCTTCATTGTCTGATGCTGCTTTACTAGGAGTTTGTCATTCTTTTGCTTTATGCCCTTCTTTTCCACATTCATTACAAACCCAATCGTTTTGGCATTTGTCTTGTTTGTGTCCCTTTTTCAGGCATTTTTGACAAGTAATATGTGCATTTATGTAGGTTTGGCCTTTGTAGTATATTTTGGCATTGTACTTGCTTATCCTTGTGAATCTGGGTAGTGTGCCCTCTAATGGTTCAACATAAAAGATTCTGTCTCCAGATTGGCAGTCAGTCATTTCGCCATCTATTCTCACTCTCTCTCTGAAATAGCTAGTAACGACTACGCCATTAGATTGGAAGAACGAGAAGATCATACCGTCCTCAGCTGATAATGGAATGTTGGACACACGTACTCGGAGGTATTCTGGGTGTTGCTCAGCTTGAGGGATTCTTGGGTTTTTATCGTATACTGTTAATAGTTTGTTACGTATAGATACACCTCTTGTAAGGAGGTGATCTCTTGCTAGTTCTTGTGCAAGATAAATACGCCACATTCCCTTGACTCTTTGTAACCCTTTCATTTGGAATCTGGGTACCTCTGAACCGATACTTTTGTAAATTTCTTCATGTTGTAAGAAGTCTTTTTGTTGGAGTTCTGTATTGCCAAATAAATCTGTTTCTAAAATGAATACCGGTTTTACTGACCTCAGTTCCTCAAGACCTTCATGTATCGGGTAAAAGTTGGTATGTTTATGATATGCTGGTTGTGAAACCACATCGGAATATGAGTTGATGTCAGCCATGTTGTTTGTTTTGGTTTACTTGACTGGTTGGATATATTAAATTTACGGTTTTAAGCGTTTGTTAAATTGTTAAATATACTTTTCTAACTTTCCTGATTGTTTTTTTCTGTAACACTATACGAATTGGTGATCTAAGACAAGTATTTCTTTGGTTATTTAAACAATATTTAAGGAGCACGAAGAGTTCCGTGGATATCGTTCGATGCCCCTTATATCCTTTTCAATGTTTTTCAATGTCCACAAAATTCAACTAAATCATAGACTCTGTATATATATAAAGGTTGTATCAGACGGATTTTCCAGAAAAATGTCATCTTCGATATCAACGGAGAGCTCAGATTGGCACTTTTAAGCTAACAAATTTAGGACAAAGGGCACAGGGCCATGGTTAGAGCCCCCTGATCTCTCAATCTTTCTAATATTATGCAGAAATTTAGTTAAACTGTAGATACAAACGTGACTAAAAGGAATTTGGGTACACCTCCTGTCTTCAGTGTATACGGAGCGCGCAAAGTGCCAGTTTGATATTCAAATTTTATAGTGAAAATCTACCTGAGACCGCTTAAATGAGGGTGAGACCCCCCATGTTTTTCAATGTCCACAAAATTCAACTAAATCATAGACTCTGTATATATATATAAAGGTTGTATCAGACGGATTTTCCAGAAAAATGTCATCTTCGATATCTACGGAGAGCTCAGATTGGCACTTTTAAGCTAAAAATTGTCAAAATTTTAGGACAAGGGCACAAGGCAATAGTGAGAGCCCCCTAATCTCTCAATCTTTCTAATATTATGCAGACATTTAGTTAAACTGTAGATACAAACCTGACTAAAAGGAATTTTGGTACACCTCCTATCTTCAGTGTATACGGAGCGCGCAAAGTGCCAGTTGGATATTCAAAATTTATAGTGAAAATCTACCTGAGACCGCTTAAATGAGGGTGAGACCCCCCATGTTTTTCAATGTCCACAAAATTCAACTAAATCATAGACTCTGTATATATATATAAAGGTTGTATCAGACGGATTTTCCCGAAAAATGTCATCTTCGATATCTACGGAGAGCTCAGATTGGCACTTTTAAGCTAAAAATTGTCAAAATATTAGGACAAAGGGCACAGGGCCATGGTTAGAGCCCCCTAATCTCTCAATCTTTCTAATATTATGCAGACATTTAGTTAAACTGTAGATACAAACGTGACTAAAAGGAATTTGGGTACACCTCCTGTCTTCAGTGTATACGGAGCGCGCAAAGTGCCAGTTGGATATTCAAATTTTATAGTGAAAATCTACCTGAGACCGCTTAAATGAGGGTGAGACCCTCCATGTTTTTCAATGTCCACGAAATTCAACTAAATCATAGACTCTGTATATATATAAAGGTTGTATCAGACGGATTTTCCAGAAAAATGTCATCTTCGATATCTACGGAGAGCTCAGATTGGCACTTTTAAGCTAAAAATTGTCAAAATTTTAGGACAAACGGCACAAGGCAATGGTGAGAGACCCCTAATCTCTCAATCTTTCTAATATTATGCAGACATTTAGTTTTAACGGTAGATACAAACGTGACTAAAAGAAATTTGGGTACACTTCCTGTCTTCAGTGTATACGGAGCGCTCAAAGTGCCAGTTGGATATTCAAAATTTATAGTGAAAATCTACCTGAGACCGCTTAAATGAGGGTGAGACCCCCCATGTTTTTCAATGTCCACAAAATTCAACTAAATCATAGACTCTGTATATATATAAAGGTTGTAGCAGACGGATTTTCCAGAAAAATGTAATCTCCGATATCTACGGAGAGGTCAGATTGGCACTTTTAAGATAAAAATTGTCAAAATTTTAGGACAAAGGGCACAGGGCCATGGTTAGAGCCCCCTGATCTCTCAATCTTTCTAATATTATGCAGACAATTAGTTAAACTGTAGATACAAACGTGACTAAAAGGAATTTGGGTACACCTCCTGTCTTCAGTGTATACGGAGCGCGCAAAGTGCCAGTTGGATATTCAAATTTATAGTGAAAATCTACCTGAGACCGCTTAAATGATGGTGAGACCTCCCATGTTTTTCAATGTCCACGAAATTCAACTAAATCAGAGACTCTGTATATATATAAAGGTTGTATCAGACGGATTTTCTAGAAAAATGTAATCTTCGATATCTACGGAGAGCTCAGATTGGCACTTTTTAGCTAAAAATTGTCAAAATTTTAGGACAAAGGACACAAGGCAATGGTGAGAGCCCCCTAATCTCTCAATCTTTCTAAATTATGCAGACATTTAGTTAAACTGTAGATACAAACGTGACTAAAAGGAATTTGGGTACACTTCCTGTCTTCAGTGTATACGGAGCGCTCAAAGTTACAGTTGGATATTCAAAATTTATAGTGAAAATCTACCTGAGACCGCTTAAATGAGGGTGAGACCCCCCCCCCTTGTTTTTCATATGTCCACAAAATTTAACTAAATCATAGACTCTGTATAAATATAAAGGTTGTATCAGACGGATTTTCCAGAAAAATGTAACCTTCGATATCTACGGAGAGCTCAGATTGGCACTTTTAAGCTAAAAATTGTCAAAATTTTAGGACAAAGGGCACAAGGCAATGTCGGGAGCCCCCTAATCTCTCAATCTTTCTAAATTATGCAGACATTTAGTTAAACTGTAGATACAAACGTGACTAAAAGGAATTTGGGTACACCTCTTGTCTTCAGTGTATACGGAGCGCGCAAAGTGCCAGTTGGATATTCAAATTGTATAGTGAAAATCTACCTGAGACCGCTTAAATGAGGGTGAGACCCCCCATGTTTTTCAATGTCCACAAAATTCAACTAAATCATAGACTCTGTATATATATAAAGGTTGTATCAGACGGATTTTCCAGAAAAAATGTCATCTTCGATATCTACGGAGAGCTCAGATTGGCACTTTTAAGCTAAAAATTGTCAAAATTTTAGGACAAAGGGCACAGGGCCATGGTTGGAGCCCCCTGATCTCTCAATCTTTCTAATATTATGCAGACATTTAGTTAAAAGGTAGATATAAACGTGACTTAAAGGAATTTGGGAACACTTCCTCTTGTCAGTGTATACGGAGCGCCCAAAGTGCCAGTTGGATATTCAAAATTTATAGTGAAAATCTACCTGAAACCACTTAAACAAGGGTGAGACCCCCTGGTCTTTCAATGTCCACAAAATTCAACTAAATCATAGACTCTGTATATATAAAGGTTGTAGCAGACGGATTTTCCAGAAAAATGTCATCTTCGATATTTACGGAGAGCATAGATTGTCACTTTTTAGCTAAAAATTGTCAAAATTTTAGGTCAAAGGGCACAGGGCAATAGTGAAAGCCCCCTGATCTCTCAATCTTTCTAATGTTATGCAGACATTTAGTTAAAATGTAGATACAAACGTGACTAAAAGGAATTTGGGTACACTTCCTGTCTTCAGTGTATACGGAGCGCTCAAAGTGCCAGTTGGATATTCAAAATTTATAGTGAAAATCTACCTGAGACCGCTTAAATGAGGGTGAGACCCCCCTTGTTTTTCATATGTCCACAAAATTCAACTAAATCATAGACTCTGTATAAATATAAAGGTTATATCAGACGGATTTTCCAGAAAAATGTCATCTTCGATATCTACGGAGAGCTCAGATTGGCACTTTTTAGCAAAAAATTGTCAAAATTTTAGGACAAAGGGCACAAGGCAATGGTGAGAGCCCCCTAATCTCTCAATCTTTCTAATATTATGCAGACATTTAGTAAAACTGTAAATACAAACGTGACTAAAAGGAATTTGGGTACACCTCCTGTCTTCAGTGTATACGGAGCGCGCAAAGTGCCAGTAGGATATTCAAATTTTATAGTGAAAATCTACCTGAGACCACTGATGAGGGTGAGACCCCCCATGTTTTTCAATGTCCACGAAATTCAACTAAATCATAGACTCTGTATATATATAAAGGTTGTATTAGACGGATTTTCCAGAAAAATGTCATCTTCGATATCTACGGAGAGCTCAGATTGGCACTTTTAAGCTAAAAATTGTCAAAATTTTAGGGCAAAGGGCACAAGGCAATGGTGAGAGCCCCCTAATCTCTCAATCTTTCTAATATTATGCAGACATTTAGTTGAACGGTAGATACAAACGTGACTAAAAGGAATTTGGGTACACTTCCTGTCTTCAGTGTATACGAAGCGCTCAAAGTGCCAGTTGGATATTCAAAATTTATAGTGAAAATCTACCTGAGACCGCTTAAATGAGGGTGAGACCCCCTTGTTTTTCATATGTTCACGAAATTCATCTAAATCATAGACTCTGTATAAATATAAAGGTTGTATCCGACGGATTTTCCAGAAAAATGTAATCTTCGATATCTACGGAGAGCTCAGATTGGCACGTTTTAGCTAAAAATTGTCAAAATTTTAGGACAAAGGGCAAAAGGCAAAGGTGAGAGCCCCCGAATCTCTCAATCTTTCTAATATTATGCAGACATTTAGTTAAACGGAAGATACAATTGTGACTAAAAGGAATTTGGGTACACTTCCTGTCTGCAGTGTATACGGAGCGCCCAAAGTGCCAGTTCGATATTCAAAATTTATAGTGAAAATCAACCTGAGACCGCTTAAATGAGGGTGAGACCCCCCTGGTCTTTCAATGTCCACAAAATTCAACTAAATCATAGACTCTGTATATATAAAGGTTGTAGCAGACGGATTTTCCAGAAAAATGTCATCTTCGATATTTACGGAGAGCATAGATTGTCACTTTTTAGCTAAAAATTGTCAAAATTTTAGGACAAAGGGCACAGGGCAAAAGTGAGAGCCCTCTGATCTCTCAATCTTTCTAATGTTATGCAGACATTTAGTTAAAATGTAGATACACACGTGACTAAAAGGAATTTGGGTACACTTCCTGTCTTCAGTGTATACGGAGCGCTCAAAGTGCCAGTTGGATATTCAAAATTTATAGTGAAAATCTACCTGAGACCGCTTAAATGAGGGTGAGACCCCCCTTGTTTTTCATATGTCCACAAAATTAAACTAAATCATAGACTCTGTATAAATATAAAGGTTATATCAGACGGATTTTCCAGAAAAAATGTCATCTTCGATATCTACGGAGAGCTCAGATTGGCACTTTTAAGCTAAAAATTGTCAAAATTTTAGGACAAAGGGCACAGGGCCATGGTTGGAGCCCCCTGATCTCTCAATATTTCTAATATTATGCAGACATTTAGTTAAAAGGTAGATATAAACGTGACTTAAAGGAATTTTGGAACACTTCCTTTTGTCAGTGTATACGGAGCGCCCAAAGTGCCAGTTGGATATTCAAAATTTATAGTGAAAATCTACCTGAAACCACTTAAACAAGGGTGAGACCCCCTGGTCTTTCAATGTCCACAAAATTCAACTAAATCATAGACTCTGTATATATAAAGGTTGTAGCAGACGGATTTTCCAGAAAAATGTCATCTTCGATATTTACGGAGAGCATAGATTGTCACTTTTTAGCTAAAAATTGTCAAAATTTTAGGTCAAAGGGCACAGGGCAATAGTGAGAGCCCCCTGATCTCTCAATCTTTCTAATGTTATGCAGACATTTAGTTAAAATGTAGATACAAACGTGACTAAAAGGAATTTGGGTACACTTCCTGTCTTCAGTGTATACGGAGCGCTCAAAGTGCCAGTTGGATATTCAAAATTTATAGTGAAAATCTACCTGAGACCGCTTAAATGAGGGTGAGACCCCCCTTGTTTTTCATATGTCCACAAAATTCAACTAAATCATAGACTCTGTATAAATATAAAGGTTATATCAGACGGATTTTCCAGAAAAATGTCATCTTCGATATCTACGGAGAGCTCAGATTGGCACTTTTTAGCAAAAAAATGTCAAAATTTTAGGACAAAGGGCACAAGGCAATGGTGAGAGCCCCCTAATCTCTCAATCTTTCTAATATTATGCAGACATTTAGTAAAACTGTAAATACAAACGTGACTAAAAGGAATTTGGGTACACCTCCTGTCTTCAGTGTATACGGAGCGCGCAAAGTGCTAGTTGGATATTCAAATTTTATAGTGAAAATCTACCTGAGACCACTGATGAGGGTTAGACCCCCCATGTTTTTCAATGTCCACGAAATTCAACTAAATCATAGACTCTGTATATATATAAAGGTTGTATTAGACGGATTTTCCAGAAAAATGTCATCTTCGATATCTACGGAGAGCTCAGATTGGCACTTTTAAGCTAAAAATTGTCAAAATTTTAGGGCAAAGGGCACAAGGCAATGGTGAGAGCCCCCTAATCTCTCAATCTTTCTAATATTATGCAGACATTTAGTTGAACGGTAGATACAAACGTGACTAAAAGGAATTTGGGTACACTTCCTGTCTTCAGTGTATACGAAGCGCTCAAAGTGCCAGTTGGATATTCAAAATTTATAGTGAAAATCAACCTGAGACCGCTTAAATGAGGGTGAGACCCCCCTGGTCTTTCAATGTCCACAAAATTCAACTAAATCATAGACTCTGTATATATAAAGGTTGTAGCAGACGGATTTTCCAGAAAAATGTCATCTTCGATATTTACGGAGAGCATAGATTGTCACTTTTTAGCTAAAAATTGTCAAAATTTTAGGACAAAGGGCACAGGGCAAAAGTGAGAGCCCTCTGATCTCTCAATCTTTCTAATGTTATGCAGACATTTAGTTAAAATGTAGATACACACGTGACTAAAAGGAATTTGGGTACACTTCCTGTCTTCAGTGTATACGGAGCGCTCAAAGTGCCAGTTGGATATTCAAAATTTATAGTGAAAATCTACCTGAGACCGCTTAAATGAGGGTGAGACCCCCCTTGTTTTTCATATGTCCACAAAATTAAACTAAATCATAGACTCTGTATAAATATAAAGGTTATATCAGACGGATTTTCCAGAAAAAATGTCATCTTCGATATCTACGGAGAGCTCAGATTGGCACTTTTAAGCTAAAAATTGTCAAAATTTTAGGACAAAGGGCACAGGGCCATGGTTGGAGCCCCCTGATCTCTCAATCTTTCTAATATTATGCAGACATTTAGTTAAAAGGTAGATATAAACGTGACTTAAAGGAATTTTGGAACACTTCCTTTTGTCAGTGTATACGGAGCGCCCAAAGTGCCAGTTGGATATTCAAAATTTATAGTGAAAATCTACCTGAAACCACTTAAACAAGGGTGAGACCCCCTGGTCTTTCAATGTCCACAAAATTCAACTAAATCATAGACTCTGTATATATAAAGGTTGTAGCAGACGGATTTTCCAGAAAAATGTCATCTTCGATATTTACGGAGAGCATAGATTGTCACTTTTTAGCTAAAAATTGTCAAAATTTTAGGTCAAAGGGCACAGGGCAATAGTGAGAGCCCCCTGATCTCTCAATCTTTCTAATGTTATGCAGACATTTAGTTAAAATGTAGATACAAACGTGACTAAAAGGAATTTGGGTACACTTCCTGTCTTCAGTGTATACGGAGCGCTCAAAGTGCCAGTTGGATATTCAAAATTTATAGTGAAAATCTACCTGAGACCGCTTAAATGAGGGTGAGACCCCCCTTGTTTTTCATATGTCCACAAAATTCAACTAAATCATAGACTCTGTATAAATATAAAGGTTATATCAGACGGATTTTCCAGAAAAATGTCATCTTCGATATCTACGGAGAGCTCAGATTGGCACTTTTTAGCAAAAAAATGTCAAAATTTTAGGACAAAGGGCACAAGGCAATGGTGAGAGCCCCCTAATCTCTCAATCTTTCTAATATTATGCAGACATTTAGTAAAACTGTAAATACAAACGTGACTAAAAGGAATTTGGGTACACCTCCTGTCTTCAGTGTATACGGAGCGCGCAAAGTGCTAGTTGGATATTCAAATTTTATAGTGAAAATCTACCTGAGACCACTGATGAGGGTTAGACCCCCCATGTTTTTCAATGTCCACGAAATTCAACTAAATCATAGACTCTGTATATATATAAAGGTTGTATTAGACGGATTTTCCAGAAAAATGTCATCTTCGATATCTACGGAGAGCTCAGATTGGCACTTTTAAGCTAAAAATTGTCAAAATTTTAGGGCAAAGGGCACAAGGCAATGGTGAGAGCCCCCTAATCTCTCAATCTTTCTAATATTATGCAGACATTTAGTTGAACGGTAGATACAAACGTGACTAAAAGGAATTTGGGTACACTTCCTGTCTTCAGTGTATACGAAGCGCTCAAAGTGCCAGTTGGATATTCAAAATTTATAGTGAAAATCTACCTGAGACCGCTTAAATGAGGGTGAGACCCCCTTGTTTTTCATATGTTCACGAAATTCATCTAAATCATAGACTCTGTATAAATATAAAGGTTGTATCCGACGGATTTTCCAGAAAAATGTAATCTTCGATATCTACGGAGAGCTCAGATTGGCACGTTTTAGCTAAAAATTGTCAAAATTTTAGGACAAAGGGCAAAAGGCAAAGGTGAGAGCCCCCGAATCTCTCAATCTTTCTAATATTATGCAGACATTTAGTTAAACGGAAGATACAATTGTGACTAAAAGGAATTTGGGTACACTTCCTGTCTGCAGTGTATACGGAGCGCCCAAAGTGCCAGTTCGATATTCAAAATTTATAGTGAAAATCAACCTGAGACCGCTTAAATGAGGGTGAGACCCCCCTGGTCTTTCAATATCCACAAAATTCAACTAAATCATAGACTCTGTATATATAAAGGTTGTAGCAGACGGATTTTCCAGAAAAATGTCATCTTCGATATTTACGGAGAGCATAGATTGTCACTTTTTAGCTAAAAATTGTCAAAATTTTAGGTCAAAGGGCACAGGGCAATAGTGAGAGCCCCCTGATCTCTCAATCTTTCTAATGTTATGCAGACATTTAGTTAAAATGTAGATACAAACGTGACTAAAAGGAATTTGGGTACACTTCCTGTCTTCAGTGTATACGGAGCGCTCAAAGTGCCAGTTGGATATTCAAAATTTATAGTGAAAATCTACCTGAGACCGCTTAAATGAGGGTGAGACCCCCCTTGTTTTTCATATGTCCACAAAATTCAACTAAATCATAGACTCTGTATAAATATAAAGGTTGTATCAGACGGATTTTCCAGAAAAATGTCATCTTCGATATCTACGGAGAGCTCAGATTGGCACTTTTTAGCAAAAAATTGTCAAAATTTTAGGACAAAGGGCACAAGGCAATGGTGAGAGCCCCCTAATCTCTCAATCTTTCTAATATTATGCAGACATTTAGTTGAACGGTAGATACAAACGTGACTAAAAGGAATTTGGGTACACTTCCTGTCTTCAGTGTATACGAAGCGCTCAAAGTGCCAGTTGGATATTCAAAATTTATAGTGAAAATCTACCTGAGACCGCTTAAATGAGGGTGAGACCCCCTTGTTTTTCATATGTTCACGAAATTCATCTAAATCATAGACTCTGTATAAATATAAAGGTTGTATCCGACGGATTTTCCAGAAAAATGTAATCTTCGATATCTACGGAGAGCTCAGATTGGCACGTTTTAGCTAAAAATTGTCAAAATTTTAGGACAAAGGGCAAAAGGCAAAGGTGAGAGCCCCCGAATCTCTCAATCTTTCTAATATTATGCAGACATTTAGTTAAACGGAAGATACAATTGTGACTAAAAGGAATTTGGGTACACTTCCTGTCTGCAGTGTATACGGAGCGCCCAAAGTGCCAGTTCGATATTCAAAATTTATAGTGAAAATCAACCTGAGACCGCTTAAATGAGGGTGAGACCCCCCTGGTCTTTCAATGTCCACAAAATTCAACTAAATCATAGACTCTGTATATATAAAGGTTGTAGCAGACGGATTTTCCAGAAAAATGTCATCTTCGATATTTACGGAGAGCATAGATTGTCACTTTTTAGCTAAAAATTGTCAAAATTTTAGGACAAAGGGCACAGGGCAAAAGTGAGAGCCCCCTGATCTCTCAATCTTTCTAATGTTATGCAGACATTTAGTTAAAATGTAGATACACACGTGACTAAAAGGAATTTGGGTACACTTCCTGTCTTCAGTGTATACGGAGCGCTCAAAGTGCCAGTTGGATATTCAAAATTTATAGTGAAAATCTACCTGAGACCGCTTAAATGAGGGTGAGACCCCCCTTGTTTTTCATATGTCCACAAAATTAAACTAAATCATAGACTCTGTATAAATATAAAGGTTATATCAGACGGATTTTCCAGAAAAAGTGTCATCTTCGATATCTACGGAGAGCTCAGATTGGCACTTTTAAGCTAAAAATTGTCAAAATTTTAGGACAAAGGGCACAGGGCCATGGTTGGAGCCCCCTGATCTCTCAATCTTTCTAATATTATGCAGACATTTAGTTAAAAGGTAGATATAAACGTGACTTAAAGGAATTTGGGAACACTTCCTTTTGTCAGTGTATACGGAGCGCCCAAAGTGCCAGTTGGATATTCAAAATTTATAGTGAAAATCTACCTGAAACCACTTAAACAAGGGTGAGACCCCCTGGTCTTTCAATGTCCACAAAATTCAACTAAATCATAGACTCTGTATATATAAAGGTTGTAGCAGACGGATTTTCCAGAAAAATGTCATCTTCGATATTTACGGAGAGCATAGATTGTCACTTTTTAGCTAAAAATTGTCAAAATTTTAGGACAAAGGGCACAAGGCAATGGTGAGAGCCCCCTAATCTCTCAATCTTTCTAATATTATGCAGACATTTAGTAAAACTGTAAATACAAACGTGACTAAAAGGAATTTGGGTACACCTCCTGTCTTCAGTGTATACGGAGCGCGCAAAGTGCCAGTTGGATATTCAAATTTTATAGTGAAAATCTACCTGAGACCACTGATGAGGGTGAGACCCCCATGTTTTTCAATGTCCACGAAATTCAACTAAATCATAGACTCTGTATATATATAAAGGTTGTATTAGACGGATTTTCCAGAAAAATGTCATCTTCGATATCTACGGAGAGCTCAGATTGGCACTTTTAAGCAAAAAATTGTCACCCTAGTTTAAGCGGTCTCAGGTAGATTTTCACTATAAATTTTAAATATCCAACTGGCACTTTGGGCGCTCCGTATACACTGAAGACAGGAAGTGTATCCAAATTCCTTTCAGTCACGTTTGTATCTACCTTTAAACTAAATGTCTGCATAATATTAGAAAGATTAAGAGATCAGGGGGGTCTCACCATTGCCCTGTGCCCTTTGTCCTAAAATTTTGACATTTTTTAGCTAAAAAGTGACAATCTATGCTCTCCCTAGATATCGAAGATGACATTTTTCTGGAAAATCCGTCTGATACAACCTTTATATATACAGAGTCTATGATGTAGTTGAATCTTGTGGACATTGAAAGACCAGGGGGGTCTCACCCTCGTTTAAGCGGTCTCAGGTAGATTTTCACTATAAATTTTGAATATCCAACTGGCACTTTGCGCGCTCCGTATACACTGAAGACAGGAGGTGTACCCGAATTCCTTTTAGTCACGTTTGTATCTACAGTTTAACTAAATGTCTGCATAATATTAGAAAGATTGAGAGTTCAGGGGGCTCTTACCATGGCCCTGTGCCCTTTGTCCTAAAATTTTGACAATTTTTAGCTTAAAAGTGTCAATCTATGCTCTCCGTAGATATCGAAGATGACATTTTTCTGGAAAATCCGTCTGATACAACCTTTATATATACAGAGTCTATGATTTAGTTGAATTTTGTGGACATTGAAAGACCAGGGGGGTCTCACCCTCGTTTAAGCGGTCTCAGGTAGATTTTCACTATAAATTTTGAATATCCAACTGGCACTTTGAATGCTCCGTATACACTGAAGACAGGAAGTGTACCCAAATTCTTTTTAGTCACGTTTGTATCTACAATTTAACTAAATGTCTGCATAATATTCTAAAGATTGAGAGATCAGGGGGGTCTCACCATTGCCCTGTGCCCTTTGTCCTAAAATTTGGACATTTTTTAGCTAAAAAGTGACAATCTATGCTCTCCAAAGATATCGAAGATGACATTTTTCTGGAAAATCCGTCTGATACAACCTTTATATATACAGAGTCTATGATTTAGTTGAATTTTGTGGACATTGAAAAACCAGGGGGGTCTCACCCTCGTTTAAGCGGTCTCAGGTAGATTTTCACTATAAATTTTAAATATCCAACTGGCACTTTGGATGCTCCGTATACACTGAAGACAGGAAGTGTACCCAAATTCCTTTTAGTCACGTTTTTATCTACATTTTAACTAAATGTCTGCATAATATTAGAAAGATTGAGAGATCAGGGGGCTCTCACCATTGCCCTGCGCTCTTTGTCCTAAAAGTTTGACAATTTTTAGCTAAAAAGTGACAATCTATGCTCTCCGTAGATATTGAAGATGACATTTTTATGGACAATCCGTCTGATACAACCTTTATATATACAGAGTCTATGATTTATTTGAATTTTGTGGACATTGAAAGACCAGGGGGGTCTCACCCTCGTTTAAGCGGTCTCAGGTAGATTTTCACTATAAATTTTGAATATCCAACTGGCACTTTGGATGCTCCGTATACACTGAAGACAGGAAGTGTACCCAAGTTCCTTTTAGTCACGTTTGTATCTACCTTTTAACTAAATGTCTGCATAATATTAGAAAGATTGAGAGATCAGGGGGCTCTCATTATTGCCCTGCGCTCTTTGTCCTAAAATTTTGACAATTTTTTAGCTAAAAAGTGACAATCTATGCTCTCCGTAGATATTGAAGATGACATTTTTATGGACAATCCGTCTGCTACAACCTTTATATATACAGAGTCTATGATTTAGTTGAATTTTGTGGACATTGAAAGACCAGGGGGGTCTCACCCTCGTTTAAGCGGTCTCAGGTAGATTTTCACTATAAATTTTGAATATCCAACTGGCACTTTGGATGCTCCGTATACACTGAAGACAGGAAGTGTACCCAAGTTCCTTTTAGTCACGTTTGTATCTACCTTTTAACTAAATGTCTGCATAATATTAGAAAGATTGAGAGATCAGGGGGCTCTCATTATTGCCCTGCGCTCTTTGTCCTAAAATTTTGACAATTTTTAGCTAAAAAGTGACAATCTATGCTCTCCGTAGATATTGAAGAGGACATTTTTCTGGACAATCCGTCTGCTACAACCTTTATATATACAGTCTATGATTTAGTAGAATTTTGTGGACATTGAAAGACCAGGGGGTTTCACCCTAGTTTAAGCGGTCTCAGGTAGATTTTGAATATCCAACTAGCACTTTGGGCGCTCCGTATACACTGAAGACAGGAAGTGTATCCAAATTCCTTCCAGTCACGTTTGTATCTACCTTTTAACTAAATGTCTGCATAATATTAGAAAGATTGAGAGATCAGGGGGGTCTCACCATTGCCCTGTGCCCTTTGTCCTAAAATTTGGACATTTTTTAGCTAAAAAGTGACAATCTATGCTCTCCAAAGATATCGAAGATGACATTTTTCTGGAAAATCCGTCTGTTACAACCTTTATAGATTTTCACTATAAATTTTGAATATCCAACTGGCACTTTGGGCGCTCCGTATACACTGAAGACAGGAAGTGTACCCAAATTCCTTTTAGTCACGTTTGTATCTACCTTTTAAGGAAATGTCTGCATAAATTTAGAAAGATTGAGAGATAAGGGGGCTCTCATCATTGCCCTGTGCCCTTTATCCTAAAATTTTGAAAATTTTTAGCTAAAAAGTCACCATCTATGCTGTCCCTAGATATCGAAGATGACATTTTTCTGGAAAATCCGTCTGATACAACCTTTATATATACAGAGTCTATGATGTAGTTGAATCTTGTGGACATTGAAAGACCAGGGGGGTCTCACCCTCGTTTAAGCGGTCTCAGGTAGATTTTCACTATAAATTTTGAATATCCAACTGGCACCTTGCGCGCTCCGTATACACTGAAGACAGGAGGTGTATCCGAATTCCTTTTAGTCACGTTTGTATCTACAGTTTAACTAAATGTCTGCATAATATTAGAAAGATTGAGAGATCAGGGGGCTCTAACCATGGCCCTGTGCCCTTTGTCCTAAAATTTTGACAATTTTTAGCTTAAAAATCCTTGTCACGGCACCAATTTAACATATATTCTAAAGAAATGATGAAGAACTTCTTCATAGAACGAAATCTTTATCTAAACTACATGTAGGAATACAATAACGTCGCTAAGTAGCGACGTCGAATATACAGTTACGTAATTACCGCGGTAAACGACGTTAAGACGTTTACCAATTAAACGAAAATGTCTATAATAAAAGAATGTAAAAGTATTTTACAACAGTGTCAATCTATGCGCTCCAAAGATATCAAAGATGACTTTTTTCTGGAAAATCCGTCTGTTACAACCTTTATATATACAGAGTCTATGATTTAGTTGAAATTTGTGGACATTGAAGGACCAGGGGAGTCTCACCCTCGTTTAAGCGGTCTCAGAGAGATTTTCACTATGAATTTTGAATATCCAACTGGCACTTTGGGCGCTCCGTATACACTGAAGACAGGAAGTGTATCCAAATTCCTTTTAGTCACGTTTGTATTTACCTTTTAACTAAATGTCTGCAAAATATTAGAAAGATTGAGAGATCAGGGGGCTCTCACCATTGCCCTGTGCCCTTTGTCCTAAAATTTTGACATTTTTTAGCTAAAAAGTGACAATCTATGCTCTCCGTAAATATCGAAGATGACATTTTTCTGGAAAATCCGTCTGATACAACCTTTATATATACAGAGTCTATGATTTAGTTGAATTCTGTGGACATTGAAAAACCAGGGGGGTCTCACCCTCGTTTAAGCGGTCTCAGGTAGATTTTCACTATGACGTTGCGCACGATATTGGTGTCACTTTGGAAATATGGGTTAGAAGGCGGGTTATTCAAATCCAAGCTCTTATCCTATACAATAAATATCCATGTTATGCATATCATTCGAAAGGAAATAAACCACAGCAAACAATAACATAGATGATTTTGTGCTTTGTCTATTTTTTAATGAAAAACTTTGCTCATTTCGATGCCTATAACGTCATTTCAAGGGTGTCCCGCTGTTACAATTTTGTTTTATGTGAGTCTTTAAAATCCCAGTGCGGATTCATTAGTAAGTAGAATTGCTAAAAATTTTGCAATTGTTTTGTATACATTTAACCTAAAATGAAGTAACAGACGTTTTTGATTTTAAGAGAAGGAAGGTCGTCAAAAGAGTTTAAATAAAAAAGAGAAAAAATGTCCCAATTAGCTGCTCAACCCGTAATTTTTTTTCTGTCTTCACTTTCATAAGATATTATGGACGAAAATGGATTTTAATAATATCAGAAAAATTATACATGTCCCGAAGAAGCTATCTGAAGTCATCATTAAGTAACTGCGGTCTTATTTTAAAAACATCGTCATTTTTCCCGTGTCCAATAAAATGTCCCGATGTACATAATAACACAAAGAATAATTTAGAGGCTTTTTATCAAACGAAATTCTACTATATCTCAATTTTTTAACACCTGTTTACTGACATGAATGGAAAATACATTTAATTTCCTTTAAAATGATATGATATGTACTTTTGTTTGAGTTGCTGTTAGAAAATCCGAAACGATCTAAGATGTCCAATGAAATGTCCCCGTAACCGTAATTTGACGTTCGCGTTATAATTACGTTAAACTGTATACGATTTTTTTTGCATATTTGGCATAACATAATTTCATGATATTGTATGATCTATATAAAATAAAGTTCTCGTTTAATATGCAATAAAATATAGATCTGCATTGTTTCAAGGATATAAGATGTCGAAATATTTAACTCGGATACGTCATAAAGACAAGGCCTCGGAGCTATAACAAAGAGATAACTTACTAATGACCACACTCCCACTTTATAAAAGCAAGATACATTGAAAAAGAAAATGCGATCAAAAGTGAAATCTTCTTAATTATCCTCCTAAGCCAGATAGTATCTGTAATTCGAAGCTATACACATGAATAAAAATTCTCACAAAAATTGTATGAGAAAAAGTACACCTTAGTCGTGAACATTTCAGTAAAACGTGCAATCTTTTTTTTCGTCGCATCGACTCATTTAACAAAACGTTTTATCAGAGAAATACTTGTATGTCATAAACATTTCAGTATAGCTAACGATAATTTTTTGTATCTACTGTGAGTAGAACAATTCCTAGTCATCTACCTAGCAATATGTGTTTGAAAAATAAGGTTATTACGCTTAGGAGTAGTGTGGCAGAATGAAGATTATTTTCTCCAATCTCCAACAGAATTGCCTGGTACATAGGCATGTGATGAAACTAGTATATTGAAATTTGAAACTTTTCTTTTACCATTATTTGAGAAAGAACGAAAGAGAGAGAGTGAGAGAGTAGTTGTCCGACATATATGATGGATGGCACACAAACATGTAGCAGCTAGCTCCAAGGTATTAATTTACAGACACTTCCAACTCATTCTAGAAAAAAAATCAACCAATCAATCTGCGGTGTAAAGTAGATCTTTTTTTTTATCTTCGCAGAACGCCACAAAACATAGCTTGAAATTTAATTTTTACATCGCGATGACCGTGAGGGCATTCCGATGTATTGCTGCCATAGAGATTTGACTTTCGTTTTTGACTGGTAACCGATCGTATAAATACGCGGATATCATCGAGTGCAAAATAACATTTCTTATCGCTTTTTATAAATTCACTTCTTCAATGAATACTCATAAGAACAGAAATTTATAATACGAAAATATTATGTCCTTACAAATATTTATATGCATTAAAATATGCACACGTACAGAAAAATTGTGTTAACGCATGCGGAAGAATATCAGAAGAAAGTTTTTTTGGGAAAATATGAATGTCTACTCAAATCCAATCTATTGGAAAAATCGAATTGTTATAGAAGAGTGTCAACCATGCACTTGTACTGCACTTTTATTAGAATCGTAGAATATAACATTTGATATACAATTGGATGAAAATTATACATACATGTAACTGCTATATACAATTATGAATATAATATATAACAACAAACCAGAGTATATGTATTTGTATCGCCACAATATAATAGATATTAAAGCAGTGAAGTTGAATTCCTTGTCATTTATTCATCATCCACGCACGAACTTGTCTCAGAAAAAAATATATCTCTGTACATAAGCCTCCGTTTTCCGGTATAGAAATGTGACTTTTTTTCTGAGACAAGTGCTTGTGACCATCCACAAGAACTTGCGGTCATCCGAGGTTCAGTACTTCAGTACTTTGATTATACTTTTAAAACAATGTAAAAACGAAACCAAAAAGATTGAAACCGAAAACATAAAAATAATCAGATGAATGTCAAAGAAGATTTTGTGTAAACCGATACTCAGTTATATGTGGAAAATGGAAGCGCGGAACCAAAAATATTGTTGAGTATAAAAAATGCATGAAATGCATTCCTGACGGTCCATAGTTGTTCGCTTGAGAAAACACTGAACTATGTATACATGCACATATAGCAGTTACTTAAAAAAATCACATCTAGTAAAAAAAATAATTGTATTATTCAAAATCGGATTTCGACCTGCTGGTAATCTGTGATGTAGGTATTGGTCTGTGTAAAAGTTTTCCATACTTTGCCAAATTCTTTAATTTCAAAAATTAAAAAAAAAAGTATTGATTGCCGACCCTTTTTTTAAGCTTGAGTTTTTGAAAAAATATCAGATGAAAGGATAGCTTGCTAAATATGTTTCCGAAAGCAAAAACAAAACAATACATAATCACGGTTCTCATTTTCACAATTAGGTAGAATATGCGGCCGTGTAAGACCAATTAATAATTTCTATATGCAAACAACAATGAGCAAAACCCTTACCTGATAGTCAGCTATGAAAAGCCCCGAAATGACAAATGTAAAACAATTCAAACGAGAAAACTAACGGCCTGATTTATATGCAAAATGTGTAAATTCCTACATAACATGAATTTTCTTAATTATTTGCCCTGGTAAAACAATCCTGATCTAAAAAAAATAATCAATGAAAACGTTTTCTTTTAAAAAAAAAAATCTAGACCCCGACCAACTTTAAATCATTGAAAGTTGGCAACGGCAACATAAGAGCACGTATTTCTTTTTCAAACATGATGCACATTTTGTAAAGTTTTTTTGTTAGAGATTTTTGAAATAATGATATAGTAAACATTTTCCATAAAATCGGGATTGATGTTAAGATTGTGGACTTACTTATACGTAAAAATAAATAATATGAATTGTAATGTAATTATAAGTCACTGTTTAAGAAAAATTAAATAAAACCAAATTCTTGGAATTTTATATTAACGTTATAGTATAATAGTCTCAGGATTAAAGTGTTGATAAAATAAGATTATGAAAAGAAAAATAGCTTGCGATATACTACCTACATCTTTCACATAATCAAAGACATATCAAGAAGCATTTGAATATTTATTGAGGGAGCGAAATTACCAAATTACAACAAACATATGCAAAGAGACAGCAACAAGAAACGAAATATTTACAATTTCACTAGCAAAGATAGGAGACGTCTTCTGGCAGAGAGAGCATTGCTTAATTTTAAGAAATAGAAGAAACTGATTGTTGAAGGCCGTGCAGTGACCTATAGTTGTTAATTTCTGTGTCATTTTGATCTCTTGGGGAGAGTTGTCTCAATGGCAATCATATCACATCTTCTTTTTATATATTTAAATCATTTTACAAGACATCAAATTGTCATTTTGTGCTATTGTTGCAGACAATTCTTCGCAAAAATAAAAAAATGTTCATGTATCTAAAATTTTGTTTTAATTCAATGGAATTTTGCATTTGCACCGGCTTGAAAAAATAAAACCATATAAAGAAGCAACTTCGGACATCTCTTTACTTTAAGCGGCATTTTCAAATGAGTAGAATATAAGGTCAACGTTTGAAACTTTCCGTGGAACAACGTCAAAATCGTCGATTTATTAGGAACGTCGTGTAACGCTGAGTGGCACCAATACCGTGCGTAACGTCTATAAATTTTGAATATCCAACTGGCACTTTGGATGCTTCGTATACACTGAAGACAGGAAGTGTACCCAAATTCCTTTTAGTCACGTTTTTATCTACATTTTAACTAAATGTCTGCATAATATTAGAAAGATTGAGAGATCAGGAAGCTCTCATTATTGCCCTGCGCTCTTTGTCCTAAAATTTTGACAATTTTTAGCTTAAAAGTGTCAATCTATGCTCTCCGTAGATATCGAAGATGACAATTTTCTGGACAATCCGTCTGATACAACCTTTATATATACAGAGTCTATGATTTACTTGAATTCTGTGGACATTGAAAGACCAGGGGAGTGTCACCCTCGTTTAAGCGGTCTCAGGTAGATTTTCACTATAAATTTTGAATATCCAACTGGCACTTTGGGCGCTCCGTATACACTGAAGACAGGAAGTGTACCCAAATTCCTTTTAGTCACGTTTGTATCTACCTTTTAAGTAAATGTCTGCATAAATTTAGAAAGATTGAGAGATAAAGGGGCTCTCATCATTGCCCTGTGCCCTTTATCCTAAAATTTTGACAATTTTTAGCTAAAAAGTCACCATCTATGCTGTCCCTAGATATCGAAGATGACATTTTTCTGAAAAATCCGTCTGATACAACCTTTATATATACAGAGTCTATGATGTAGTTGAATCTTGTGGACATTGAAAGACCAGGGGGGTCTCACCCTCGTTTAAGCGGTCTCAGGTAGATTTTCACTATAAATTTTGAATATCCAACTGGCACTTTGCGCGCTCCGTATACACTGAAGACAGGAGGTGTACCCGAATTCCTTTTAGTCACGTTTGTATCTACAGTTTAACTAAATGTCTGCATAATATTAGAAAGATTGAGAGATCAGGGGGCTCTTACCATGGCCCTGTGCCCTTTGTCCTAAAATTTTGACAATTTTTAGCTTAAAAATCCTTGTCACGGCACCAATTTAACATATATTCTAAAGAAATGATGAAGAACGTCTTCATAGAACGAAATCTTTATCTAAACTACATGTAGGAATACAATAACGTCGCTAAGTAGCGACGTCGAATATACAGTTACGTAATTACCGCGGTAAACGACGTTAAGACGTTTACCAATTAAACGAAAATGTCTATAATAAAAGAATGTAAAAGTGTTTTACAACAGTGTCAATCTATGCTCTCCGTAGATATCGAAGATGACATTTTTCTGGAAAATCCGTCTGATACAACC
This sequence comes from Mytilus galloprovincialis, assembly GCA_037788925.1. Lineage (NCBI taxonomy): Eukaryota > Metazoa > Mollusca > Bivalvia > Mytilida > Mytilidae > Mytilus > Mytilus galloprovincialis. Next base: position 85,406,254 of record CM075338.1, read on the forward strand.
TTTATATATACAGAGTCTATGATTTAGTTGAATTTTGTGGACATTGAAAGACCAGGGGGGTCTCACCCTCGTTTAAGCGGTCTCAGGTAGATTTTCACTATAAATTTTGAATATCCAACTGGCACTTTGGATGCTCCGTATACACTGAAGACAGGAAGTGTACCCAAATTCTTTTTAGTCACGTTTGTATCTACAATTTAACTAAATGTCTGCATAATATTAGAAAGATTGAGAGATCAGGGGGGTCTCACCATTGCCCTGTGCCCTTTGTCCTAAAATTTTGACAATTTTTAGCTAAACAGTGACAATCTATGCTCTCCAAAGATATCGAAGATGACATTTTTCTGGAAAATCCGTCTGATACAACCTTTATATATACAGAGTCTATGATTTAGTTGAATTTTGTGGACATTGAAAGACCAGGGGGGTCTCACTCTCGTTTAAGCGGTCTCAGGTAGATTTTCACTATAAATTTTGAATATCCAACTGGCACTTTGGATGCTCCGTATACACTGAAGACAGGAAGTGTACCCAAATTCCTTTTAGTCACGTTTTTATCTATATTTTAACTAAATGTCTGCATAATATTAGAAAGATTGAGAGATCAGGGGGCTCTCATTATTGCCCTGCGCTCTTTGTCCTAAAATTTTGACAATTTTTAGCTAAAAAGTGACAATCTATGCTCTCCGTAGATATTGAAGATGACGTTTTTATGGACAATCCGTCTGATACAACCTTTATATATACAGAGTCTATGATTTAGTTGAATTTTGTGGACATTGAAAGACCAGGGGGGTTTCACCCTAGTTTAAGCGGTCTCAGGTAGATTTTCTCTATAAATTTTAAATATCCAACTGGCACTTTGGGCGCTCCGTATACACTGAAGACAGGAAGTGTATCCAAATTCCTTTTAGTCACGTTTGTATTTACCTTTTAACTAAATGTCTGCATAATATTAGAAAGATTGAGAGATCAGGGGGCTCTCACCATTGCCCTGTGCCCTTTGTCCTAAAATTTTGACATGTTTTAGCTAAAAAGTGACAATCTATGCTCTCCGTAGATATCGAAGATGACATTTTTCTGGAAAATCCGTCTGATACAACCTTTAGATATATACAGAGTCTATGATTTAGTTGAATTTTGTGGACATTGAAAGACCAGGGGGGTCTCACCCTCGTTTAAGCGGTCTCAGGTAGATTTTCACTATAAATTTTGAATATCCAACTGGCACTATGGATGCTCCGTATACACTGAAGACAGGAAGTGTACCCAAATTCCTTTTAGTCACGTTTTTATCTACATTTTAACTAAATGTCTGCATAATATTTGAAAGATTGAGAGATCAGGGGGCTCTCATTATTGCCCTGCGCTCTTTGTCCTAAAATTTTGACAATTTTTAGCTAAAAAGTGACAATCTATGCTCTCCGTAGATATTGAAGATGACATTTTTATGGACAATCCGTCTGATACAACCTTTGTATATACAGAGTCTATGATTTAGTTGAATTTTGTGGACATTGAAAGACCAGGGGGGTCTCACCCTTGTTTAAGCGGTCCCAGGTAGATTTTCACTATAAATTTTGAATATCCAACTGGCACTTTGGATGCTCCGTATACACTGAAGACAGGAAGTGTACCCAAATTCCTTTTAGTCACGTTTGCATCTACATTTTAACTAAATGTCTGCATAATATTAGAAAGATTGAGAGATCAGGGGGCTCTCACTATTGCCCTGTGCCCTTTGTCCTAAAATTTAGACAATTTTTAGCTAAAAAGTGACAATCTATGCTCTCCGTAGATATTGAAGATGACATTTTTCTGGAAAATCCGTCTGATACAACCTTTATATATACAGAGTCTATGATTTAGTTGAATTTTGTGGACATTGAAGGACCAGGGGGGTCTCACCCTCGTTTAAGCGGTCTCAGGTAGATTTTCACTATAAATTATGAATATCCAACTGGCACTTTGGGTGCTCCGTATACACTGAAGACAGGAAGTGTACCCAAATTCCTTTTAGTCACGTTTTTATCTACATTGTAACTAAATGTCTGCATAATATTTGAAAGATTGAGAGATCAGGGGGCTCTCATTATTGCCCTGCGCTCTTTGTCCTAAAATTTTGACAATTTTTAGCTAAAAAGTGACAATCTATGCTCTCCGTAGATATTGAAGATGACATTTTTATGGACAATCCGTCTGATACAACCTTTGTATATACAGAGTCTATGATTTAGTTGAATTTTGTGGACATTGAAAGACCAGGGGGGTCTCACCCTCGTTTAAGCGGTCTCAGGTAGATTTTCACTATAAATTTTGAATATCCAACTGGCACTTTGGATGCTCCGTATACACTGAAGACAGGAAGTGTACCCAAATTCCTTTTAGTCACGTTTGCATCTACATTTTAACTAAATGTCTGCATAATATTAGAAAGATTGGGAGATCAGGGGGCTCTCACTATTGCCCTGTGCCCTTTGTCCTAAAATTTAGACAATTTTTAGCTAAAAAGTGACAATCTATGCTCTCCGTAGATATTGAAGATGACATTTTTCTGGAAAATCCGTCTGATACAACCTTTATATATACAGAGTCTATGATTTAGTTGAATTTTGTGGACATTGAAGGACCAGGGGGGTCTCACCCTCGTTTAAGCGGTCTCAGGTAGATTTTCACTATAAATTATGAATATCCAACTGGCACTTTGGGTGCTCCGTATACACTAAAGACAGGAAGTGTATCCAAATTCCTTTTAATCACGTTTGTATTTACCTTTTAACTAAATGTCTGCATAATATTAGAAAGATTGAGAAATCAGGGGGCTCTCACCATTGCCCTGTGCCCTTTGTTTTAAAATTTTGACATTTTTTAGCTAAAAAGTGACAATCTATGCTCTCCGTAGATATCGAAGATGACATTTTTCTGGACAATCCGTCTGCTACAACCTTTATATATACAGAGTCTATGATTTAGTTGAATTTTGTGGACATTGAAAGACCAGGGGGTCTCACCCTCGTTTTAGTGGTCTCAGGTAGATTTTCACTATAAATTTTGAATATCCAACTGGCACTTTGGGCGCTCCGTATACACTGACGAGAGGAAGTGTTATCAAATTCCTTTTAGTCCCGTTTATATCTACCTTTTAACTAAATGTCTGCATAATATTAGAAAGATTGAGAGATATGGGGGCTCTCACCATTGCCCTGTGGCCTTTGACTTAAAATTTTGACAATTTTTAGCTAAAAAGTGACAATCTATGCTCTCCAAAGATATCGAAGATGACATTTTTCTGGAAAATCCGTCTGATACAACCTATATATATACAGAGTCTATGATTTAGTTGAATTTTGTGGACATTGAAAGACCAGGGGGTCTCACCTTCGTTTAAGCGGTCTCAGGTAGATTTTCACTATAAATTTTGAATATCCAACTGGCACTTTGGGTGCTCCGTATACACTGAAGACAGGAAATGTATCCAAATTCCTTTTAGTCACGCTTGTATCTACAATTTAACTAAATATCTGCATAATATTAGAAAGATTGTGAGATCAGGGGGCTGTCACTATTGCCCTGTGCACTTTGTCCTGAAATTTTGACAATTTTTAGCTAAAAAGTGACAATCTATGCTCTCCGTAGATATCGAAGATGACATTTTTCTGGAAAATCCGTCTGATACAACCTTTATATATACAGAGTCTATGATTTAGTTGAATTTTGTGGACATTGAAAGACGAGGGGGTCTGACCCTCGTTTAAGCGGTCTCAGGTAGATTTTCACTATACATTTCTTTTTTGGGCTTTCCATAAATATTTCTATTTATATTCGAAAATGTTTCTAATGTGGCAGTTAGGATTATTATGTTATTATTATTTCCCTTGTTTAAAACTATTAATTTCATATTTCTTTATTTAAGGATTTACATGAAACTTATTCAGTATATATTTGTTTAATTACAAAGCTTTTGCTATTTGAATTCATTGGTTAAAGATATTTATTTATATTGTAAAGTTAAATATTTGCATCGTCGCAAAACCTTTGATTACCTTCTGCGAAAGACTTATAATTTTAGATAATTGATTTGAAACAATTTGGTTGCTTCCTCTGAGGACTGACATTCAAACCAAGGAAAGCCAAGCTTTCCAACCATAGTTTAGGTTAGTGCATTTGCTACATGCCTCCATAGTACGTAAGTGCAGTTCTTACATGCCTTATAAGTACGAATGAATTGAAGATATTGAATGCTCCATTTCTAATTACTTTTGGCATATGATAATAAAAGTTGTACTTTGTTGATTAAATTATATATTGTTTTATGTTTTTGGTTTTCATTTACTTAGATATATTATAGCGCATCACTTTTGGCATCAGTCGTTTTCCGCACACATCAGTTTACAAACTAGAATAAGCTGTGGTCCGCATCCCCGAATCTTAGGCAGAATTGTTCCTGCTACACTAACGTGATCGGTTTTATTTTTTGTTTTAAGAAATATAATATATAAAAGTACATCTTTGAAGTTCCTTAATTGACAAAAATCTATATTACATAAAGACAAATATGCCAGTTAGAAAAGGGTTTACATTCGAGAATTTACGGCAGTTAGAAGAAGTCATGAAACGATTTCCTACTTATCTTATCAGTCCTCTTTACTATTAAAATCATACTTTAATGTTATTTAGTATTTCTGCTTTTATGATTTTCAACTAAATTTTGAATATCCAACCGACTGCTAGCAGCCGGTTGGATATTGAATATTGAATATCGAATATCGAATAACGAACCGGCTGCTAACTTCACATACATTATCATGAGAAACTGAAATTTTTGAAGCAATAGGAAAACTAAACACAGGCAAAGCTATGGATAAATTTGGTATCTCCATGTACAGACTGTAACATCTCAAAACTGCTAGAAGTATTCTTTCACCAATGTTCACCTCCATCAAATCATAGCTTCTACGCTGCTAAACCTGTAGTGATTAAACCTATCACACAGCTTGTAAATTTATCAGTATCCACTTCCATTTTTCCAGACTCATTAAAAATTGCCCAAGTGGCACCTGTTCACAAAAAAAACAGTGTTCTTGAAAGGGTATATATAGACCAGTTAGTGTTTTACCTGCTATATCTAAAATTTTTGAAACAGCCATAGAAAATCAACTTACTAAATACTTTGATGATATTTTCGACCATTTTCTTGCGGCATTTCGAGCTGGTTATGGCTGCCAGTCAACATTACTCAAAATTTTGGAAGATTGGAAAAAGGCACTGGATAACAATAAATATTTAGCGGCTATATTAATGGACCTAAGTAAAGCCTTTGACTGTCTCCCACATGATTTGCTTCTTTTGAAATTGGAAAAATATGGCCTTAATCCATCTGCTCTGGAATTACTCAAAAGCTATCTGACTGCAAGAAAACAGTGTGTAAAAATAGGCCAGAGTATCAGTCAAATGCAAGATATATATAAAGGTGTTCCTCAGGGATCTTTACTAGGCCCTGTATTATTTAATGTTTTCATAAATGATATTTTTCTTTTTGTCAAACACTGTGATTTATACAACTATGCTGATGATAACACCCTCTCAAAAACAGGTACTACTTTGGAATCAGTTATTAAACCCTTAGAGGAAGATAGTAATTCCCTAATCTCATGGTTCTCTTTCAACAAAATGCAGGCAAACCCAGAAAAATTCCAGGCAATTTCCATAGGTAAAAAAACACACACTCAAAATATTACTTTCAACCTAAATGGATTCAACATAAAATGTGACGACGAAGTGAAACTTCTCGGTGTAACAATAGATTTTAAACTGGATTTCAACACTCACATCTCAAATATTTGCAAAAAAGCTGCACGACAACTTAACGTTCTAAAAAGAATTGGCACTCATCTCACCAGACTTTCAAAACTTACAATATACCACTCATTTATCATGTCAAACCTCAGCTACTGTCCACTTACATGGCACTTCTGCAGTGAACAAAACACAAAAAGAAAATAGAAAAAATACAAGAAAGAGCACTCAGATTTATTTATGACGACTACACAAATTCTTACAATACACTTCTTGAACAATCTAACTACCAGCACTAAAAATCAGAAGATTGAGAACCATGGCATTAGAGACATATAAAATAATAAATAAATCAAGTCCAGAATTCCTACATAATTTAGTATATATTAAAGAAAATTCATATAACTTCAGGTACAAAGGCATAGCAGATATACCACGGCCAAAAACAACAAGGTATGGTAAAAAAAGCTTTAGTTATGAGGCAGCAAAACTCTGGAACTCCTTGCCAAATGAGGCAAGGAGCTTATCAACTTTTGGCCAGTTCAAAAATTTTATCTCCACCTGGTGTTTTTCAGAAAAATGTACATGCAGTTCTTGTAAATAATGTACTTACTTGCTGCCCCATAACTTGATCTCGGAGCCTGCTGTTTGTTCGGGTTTTTTTTTTATGTTTTATCTTTTTGCAGTTATTTTTATTTTTTATTTAGCCATTTATTTCTTTTGCTTATGCATTACCTTTGCTATAGCTGCATGCAGTCTTTTGTTTGTGCTTAAAGTGTTTAAGTTTGCATGTGCTACTCTTATATAAATACTATGTGCTACTATGTATGACTAACTAACTAACTAACTAACTAATTTTATTCAGTATAAAATCCAGTACAAAATGGTCATCGCTGAAACACAAAAACACATATAAAAAAAAACATATACAAAACAAAAATAAACATAACAGACAACAATTTTGACACTTATAACAAGCAAGAGACAAAACTCACATTTCAATATTATGCAATTATTCCCACTGATGAATGTCTAATCAAAATACATTTGTCTATATATATAAGAAATCTGGTGAGAACATCAGTCTCCGAACAGTTCATTAAATATTTAAATTCATCAAAATTATCTAAATTGCAAAAACATGGTATAATATTAACAATGTCATCATAAAACTTTTCCCTCTCCTCGTGATAAAGGTTGCATTCACATATGAAATGAAACTCATCTTCAATTTTGTTATCAATACAATGTGTACATATTCTTTGATCCAAAGGCGTTTTATCATGTCTGCCTTTTTCAATGTGTAAATTGTGGTTAGAAATTCTTAATTTACATAATTGTCTAACATATTGTTTTGGGATATTTAACTTTGTATAAGTCTCATGTTTATATTCCTCTTTTAACTTGTAATATGTGCGTAGTTTGTTTTGCTTTTCACCTGACAAACATGAGAAAAAAATAATTTCCATATCTTTCTTGTAATATCTTTTTCACTGCAGATATGAGTTTTCCTTCTGACATAGTTCCTTTATTATTCCAAACATGGTCAAAATTAATTAATTTTAGAAACTTAAAAATGTGTTTATTGAAGGTACATGGAAAGGTACAATCAACTTCTTCGATTGACTTATTTGCTAATTTTGAAAAATTCAAAAGAGGGTCTTTATACAAATATAGCCAGTATTTAAGAGATTGCAAAATAACAAATATAGAGATTGGATAACGACCAAGTTCTGCCATACTGGCAATATTAGGAGCATATTTAGTGGCACCAAGTACATATTTACAATATCGAATGTGAACCTTTTCAGGAGCAAAATTTAAAAAAAGTTTTTTTCTAAATCATCATTTGAACCTTGTGTTAATCTTTTGTCCAGGTTAAGAATGTACGGACCCCACAATTCACTTCCATAGAGAAGGACTGGTTTTACACAGGAGTCAAAAAGTTTTAAAAGCAAAGGTGTATCATTATGTGTACAGTGAAATTTACGTTTAATCATGAAAATTACTTTAAGTGCTTTCTTACTAAGATCTTCAACTGCAGTACTGAAAGAACCAGATGCTCTCATTACAATACCTAGGTATTTATACTCTTGAACACTTTTGATCAGATTTTGCTCAAAATAAAAATTACAGTCTTTCAATAATTTACCTGATTTGTTAAATACTATTATTTGAGTTTTTTCTATATTCAATGATAATTGCCATTTTTGACAATAAAGTTCCAATGAGGATAAACAATTTTGTAGCCCTTCTTTGGTTTGAGACATTAAAATTATGTCATCTGCATACATTAAACAATTTTGGCTTGTATTTCCTATATTTACTGGATCACACTTTTTATCAAGGTATCCTGGAAAGTCATTCATAAATAAATTGAAAAGAAGGGGACTCAGTATACACCCTTGTTTAACACCAACATTTGAGAGTATGGAATCAGTCAGTCCGGAATCTAGTTTAACTGAATATTTAACACATGTGTACATATCTTTAATTAAATGGAAAATATTGCCACTAATACCTTGCTCAAAAAGTTTAGAAAACAGAAAATTCCTCCGGACTGTGTCAAAGGCTTTTCTAAAATCAACAAAACAGCAATATAGATATTTTTTTGCCCTAAACATTTTATCCACAATGGATTTTAATGTATAATGTTAAACATGATCAATTGTTCTATTAGCTTTTCTAAAGCCTATTTGATTTTGACATAGTATGTTGTTCTCAGTTACAAAAAAAATCTAATCTGTTGCACAAGATCTTTACAAACAACTTACTTAAATAGCTAGATATTGCTATACCTCTGTAGTTACTTGGATCTCTAACGTCTCCTGATTTAAAAAGAGGTTTAATCATACTTTCTGTCCAACTACTAGGAAATAAAGTTGATTTCAAAATGATATTGAAAAGTTTGCAAATACAATTCAACATATTCACACTAGAATGTTTAAGCATCTCATTACTTATACAGTCAAAACCTACACTTGTGTTATTCTTTAAACTTTTTATAGCTTTCAACACTTCCTTCATATGTATGTCATAATCAAGAAAAACATTAAACCCTGTAGGAAAATCATCCTGTTCATTACTACAATCTACATTTAATAGTTTATTAAAATAATTATACCATTCATCAGAGGGAATATTGGAATATTGGAACTCTGATCACTGATGTCCTTGTCAGAATATTTAAATTTATTAATAGTATCCCAATAAGCTTTAGGTCCCCCATAATGATAGTCATGATAGTCTCCCCTGAATTTGAAAACTTACTCAGGTCTTGTTCTATCTTTTCTAGTGTTGTTAACTCACTTTTTAGAGATTTAGAATAGCTAGACTGTATTGGTGAGTTGTAAGCAAAACATACAAATACATCAGATGAATGTGGAAAAAAAGTTTTACTTAGTTTTGCCCACAAAAATTCAGATGAATTACCTTTGATTAATGTAATTCCTTTACTAACATTTGCTGATATTAGACATTTGTTTTAATATATCTTGCTTAGCTTTTATTCTACACGTGCTATCTATGTATTAATATATATATGTGATGTCTGTATGTTTGTGTTGTATGTGTATCTGATGTTATTACATGTATGTTTTGTTTATTTAATAATATCAGTCGGTTAAAGAGCTCTTAAGAGCTCATGTTCTTTGTTATTAATGTATATATGAAACCCGACTTTAAATAAAGATTACTTTACTTTACTTTACTTTAGCTTCAAAACAAAAACAACTTTCTTTAAGACTGGAATTTAAAATACTAACCAAGTACTAAAAAAACTGAAAGATCAAAATACAATTTTACTAAATGGGGGCGAGTCAGTAGAAATTTGGGGCGAGTTCGTCTTACACGGTTTGTTATTTTATTTTCATTGTTGTAAGCGGCTGTGTTGTCTTTTCGAGCAAAAGAAAAAGAAAATGGCATGGAAAATTATAACATGTAGGATATAGGGCAATATATTTAAACTATATAGTAAATGTGCCAATGAAACAAATAGAAAAAAGTCTTTTTCTTCGGTGTTTGTCAATGTCATGTCGTTATTCATGATAACTGAACTGCTGAAACTTAAAGTCAAAGTGAGAGAGAACCAAGTCAGACGTATATAGTATAGGTATATATAATATGTATAATTGTAAAACAATAAGCAGGACTTAATTTTGCAAAATAAAAAAACCATATAGTCAAAATATTTGAATCTCATTACACAGGTCATCAATTATTTATACATTTTACTGACAATCTAAAAAAACATCATAATTATAAAATAACCAGCATCCATGGTAACTGAAAAACACACTGTCATGACTAATACACCTTATCGCTGTTTGTCCGCCATTGCTTGATATCACACAGGTTCCGTAAAATTTTGACGTCATAAAACAAAATATCCGACGCCACAATTGAAAAGTGATTGTTGTATACATGTCAAAAGTTCAAGCGGCAACGTCAGCCGGGATTAGCAATAAGGTGTATATATGAGGCAGGCATTACCTGTAAATGAGAACGAAGTCTGTATGAATTAATTTTTTGTAACTTAAATATTTGTTAAAAAAAGAAACGGAAATACCGTAACGTTTCCAATTTTGGTTCTGTTGTTAGGGATTTTACTTGTGACGTTATTTAAGATATGACGTCATGTTCAATGTAAACAAAGAAACACAATGCATCAAGTAACGTTAATTCATATGAAAGACAAAGAATTATTATAAATGAAATATTAATGGTATTGTATTCCTTAAGTTCCTACAGGAGCGTAGCTATACAGAAACGATGTGCAAGCAACTACGGGCGAGTGGAGCGAGTCGAAAAAATTTTGGGACCCTTTTCTGCAGAATTTTTTTTTTTTTTGGTTTTTCGGTCATAGGACGGTTAAAAGAGGATCTACAGTGTATATATAGATAGGATTTATAACAAAATTATGAATGTAAAACTATTAATAAATCTTCTGAATAGATTTATACATAAACAACACATATTTGTGATACAGAATTTACTCAAAATTGTTCAAAATTTGCTCTTCGGGTCTTGGCAGAAATAAACTTCTCTGATTACTTTAATTGTCAATATTCACACTGAAATCCCGATGAATATGCAGTAATGCTTGTAATTAACTGTCGTTGTTCATTGTTGATCGTACATTTGTTTTCAACATACGTAGTACACTGATAGATCTCCATGGTAGCACTCGCAAGATGTTATAAACCAGCGTACATGTTCGGCATCGAGCGACCTCCCAATTGAATTCGTCAAAATAACATGCCAGGTCAGTTTCTTATGTCTCAGACAATGTTGAGATTTGTTCGTTTGTTATATATCTTACAACACGATGAAGCAGATATAGCGCAAAGAAGCGATTTTCTGATAATACTAGATGGGACTCCACTCTCCAGTTCCCTTATATCATATGGTCTATGAACGCAAAAAATAATGAGACTTTCCAATACTGTTTTGGCATGTGTGCAGGGTGATTGGCTCTGGTAATCTGTCGACCACATCGCCTCGGCATATTTTATAATGATATCGAAGGGTTCTGATAATTCTAATGTCAATTGGTACATCTCATTCCAAACTGATGAACCGTACACTGTTAAATGTGCTCCAAAAACAACATGTCTTAGACTGAGTATTACAAATTCAAATCTTGTAAAAAATACAAGTTACCGTCCGATTTTGTCATAATCTAAAAAAAAACTTTTATTTTGAAACCAAATGCCGTTATTTAATGATAATTCATCAAATAAAAAAGTGACGACATAGGTGTTTCCTTTCACATTCAAATTGACAATCTATGAATTTTTATTTTGCCAATTTTTTTTTTTTGCATGCCAAATCGATGTGCCCGTAACTGTGTGTTAGCGTATGGGGAGCTACGCTCCTGTCCTATATTTTACTAGACTACCCAAAGTCTCACGACAAAGAGACCTGAAAAAGGAAGTAGATTTCTGCTTTCTGCGCAATTGCAGGAATTAAAAAAAGCGGAAAAATAATAAAATTTGAACGATTTTGAGTTCATTTTCCGGATTTATTTTTTTTAATTTCTTTTATTGACTTTGTTCTACTGTAATAGGGGACTTTGTCCCCATATTCGTCTAAGTAATAAGGACTGGCTATTTTTTTTTGCTTTGAGGCCTTTGTAGTAATGCGTCGCAGAAAATAATGAAACAGCCTTTCAAGACATCATAATTGTTTCATTATAACATTTTTACAAACACAGATGAGTCCTACACAGGCACTTGTTTCTATCATCGATGGGAAGACCAACTATCAACGTATATTTACGTTGATATTGGGTCTTCCCATGGATAGAAACAAGCGCCTGTGGAGTCCTAGCTGGGTTCGTTTCCACACCCCATAGTGATCTCTTGTCTTGGTAAAGTTGACTTGTAATTAGTAAAAAGTGAATGAATTGTAAATAAAAAAAATTAATCTATTATAGTAGTAATAGTAACATACAAGCTTAGGGTTCTCACTTAGTAATATTAAGGCAGGTCCAGGGACTCAACCATTTTGGCAATGGTGAGTCCAATAGTGAGAAGAAATATTTTACTGCAATATAATCATGATAATTTATTATTTTAGTCTCTATGAACTATTCGAACAATGAAATGACATTAAATTCAGATTACTTTAAATCTTTTGCCAACAATGATAATGTGTCAACACTTTTGTTATTATAATTAATTGTTTATATTTTAGGTCAGCAGAAGAACAGTATTGATAGAAAGTATGGACATAATTACTGATGGGTCTACAGATAAAGTTCAGGTAACCTTACAAGCAGACATTGCAGACACAGTGTTCTGAATAAGTGTATGACAAAAACCTAACCTCCAGCCTCACCCTTTATGGATTTTACTAACCCTCTATGAATGATTAAATCCGTAGTGGGTCAGTAGCAAACCATATTTCTGATATTATTTACGCGGATAGAACAAAATTGCCAAAATAAAATTCTGCCAAAGTAAAAGTTCACATGCACAGGTATTGATTAAAGTTTTGAATCTGCCAAAATATTTTGTATAATTATTGAATGAAAATTGCGAAATTTTACACTCCTAAAATATCCTGCTATATTATTGTGTCAGCTTGCCTGGACAGAGTGGAAAATAGTCAATAATTGTATAATATTTCCAAGAACGCAAGATAAAAAAAACACTTAATATGTTTCATATTGCAAAGAAGCCATGATATAAAGATTACACTGATAATGTTTTTTTAATATAATATTATATATTTCTAGGAACAAATCCTTAAAACTTGCAAAATGCTGTTGAACGAGGCAGAGAAAATCCACGACTTGGAATGCAAACATGAAAATGACCCAGATCTGGTAGATTTGAATTTCAATTCATTGGTAACCGTAATAGATAACATGAAAACAGAAGTTATAGAACAAGACACCGTGGAAACAGAATTTAAAACACAATACATTGTGGAAACGGAAGAAGATACTGCAAAAACAGAGCCATTTACTTTCAAAAGAGAACCAGTTGCTATGGCAACAGAACTAGTGTCTATAGTACCAGGACACTCCACTATAGAAAGAAAATCAGGTACCATGGTAACAAGGCCAGTTATTCAATCACAAAAGCCAGATACCTATAGAAAGTCTGCTTTTAGTGAAAAAATGTTAAATTCTTTGAACAAAGATAGTTTAAAAAATTATACGACCACAACGAATGCATATCCTACATCAAATCCTGCAACAATATGCTTGACAAATACATTAAACCAACCTACAGATGAAAACACTGTACAGACCTTGACAAATAAATCATACAAACCAAGAAATCAAAACATTTTACAAGGTAGTGCGGAATATTTTACGAAGACATCAGCAAAAGAGGTCCTAAATGAACTATTTACACAGAGTCAGCAATCTTCCAAAACTGCTGAAATGTCACCTAATGCTTTAATTGATCCAGATGAAATGTCATCTGATGCTTTAATTGATCCAGATGAAATGTCACCTAATGCTTTAATTGATCCAGATGAAATGTCATCTGATGCTTTAATTGATCCAGATGAAATAAAAAAGGAGATTGTAGATTACTTAGAACAATCTGGTACTTCAGAACTGATTCTTAGTAGGGATACAGTCAGAAATGGACAAGAAATAGACAGAGACAATGATAATAGCAGAGAGGCTCAGAATGGCCAAGAACTGGAGGATGAAAAAGAAATCAAATTAGAACCAACTGATGCTGAGTCTAATCTTTACACGTACGAAAAAATATCACATTTAAATAAATATGTGGGTAAAAGTCAAGGAAGGTGTACAAACTGTATAAGTGTACGGTGTGTAAGAAGACGTTCGATTATCTATTATGTCTGCAGAACCACGTCAGAATACACACTGGGGATAGGCCATACAAGTGTGGAGCATGCCCCAAGGATTTTGTTACAAAGTGTAGTCTGGCAGAACATGAGAAAGTTCATACAGGTACGGTTTGTATTTATATTTTAGATTTGAGAATTAGAAATTGGTTTTATTTATCAAATGTAGAAATATCCAGAGATAAATGTATCATTATAAGTATTCCGCCAAAATAAAAAAAAAACAAATAGTTTAATCTCTAATAAAGCATATCATAGATTTGTGTCTTTATTTTAATTATCTCTAATGAAGCATATCATGGACTTATATCTTTATTTTAATTATCTCTAATGAAGCATATCATGGACTAATATCTTTATTTTAATTATCTCTAATAAAGCATATCATGGACTTATATCTTTATTTTAATTATCTCTAATGAAGCATGTGTATTTTCTATTTTTGGGTGACCGTCTACATGTCTGTCTCATCTGAGTACACAGGTTTACATATATATGTGTATTTTCTATTTTTAGGTGACCGTCTACATGTCTGTCTTATCTTGTGCGATGGTTGTTTGTTCGCTAAAGTACAATGGTATATCACGCTAAAGTGCGATGAAACAAAAAGTTAAGATTAGAGGGATCAAAACATCGAGGTTGAAACATAGTTTTTTTTTAGCAAAAGCTAGTAGTAGTATGCTAAGGTATAACATATGTGATAGGCTTCATAATTTACCGATAGGCTAAAGTGATTGTTTCTAACTTAAAAAGATTGACCAAAGTACGTAACAATTGCTAAAAAGGTAATTTATGTGTCGTAAAATATTATATTTTATGTAAAATGAAGCGTATTGAATGTTTGGATAATTGGTGTAGATTGTCATTACACTAATGGGAACACGTCCTCTTACAATCGTCCTTTTTACATTACAGATACAAAATTTGATTATTGTCAGAATATGTAACATTTATTTGTTTAATTTAAATGAGAGGGAAAAGCGATGTTTGCCGAGGTTAATGTTCTCCCTTTTTTGTAGCGACTATACATCCATGTTATATTTTCCTGCAATGTACAAACTAGACATTTGGATGAAAACTTGAAGTTCTTATGAATCAAATATTTGTTAGTTGTCTTCCGGCGTGTTCATTTTTAGTTTGTATAAACGACTGTAAACGTTATAATCCATGTACGTTTCTTACGACTATACTTTCTCAGAACATCGGACTTTAGCGTATGGAGGAATTGCACTTTAGCGTAGACCATCGCACTTTAGCGTGACCATCGTACTTTAACGTGCCCATCGCACTTTAGAGTCCTACACATATATATGTGTATTTTCTATTTTTAGGTGACCGTCCACATGTCTGTCTTATCTGAGTACACAGGTTTACATATATATGTGTGTTTTCTATTTTTAGGTGACCGTCCACATGTCTGCCACATCTGTGGCATTACATTTATGCAGAAATATAAGTTGGCTATCCATCTCCAGAAACACAATGGTGAAACTAACTTTAGCTGTGATATATGTGGGAAAGGATTCATCAGAAAAGATCATTTAAATAATCACATCCAGTCACACAATAAGGATAGGCCTTTCTCTTGTAAGATATGTGGTCAAAGTTATAAAACAGAGAAATCGGTAAAGGCACATGAAAGATCACATGCCCCGGGGACATTCCAATGTCATTTCTGTCATAAGGTTTATACACAGAACAGATATCTCAAGGTTCATATCAATGAAAAACATAAGCTGTCTCCGCTCGACAAAAGTAATGGATTGACAACAAGACAGAAACAGAAATCGGAACTGGTTGAGTGTGATATATGTCAGAAATATTATCGAAAAAATTATATAAAAACACATGCTAAAAGTCATGACGAAAGTGCCAAGGATTTTGAGTGTCAGGTCTGTGGGAAAAGATTTGTGACGGAAAGTTATTTAAATTATCATGAAAACATTCATACGGGTGAGGGAATAGAAGAGTGCAATGTTTGTCATAAAACGTTTGTCAATCAAAGATCCCTTCAAAATCACAAGGTCATACACACGGGAGCACGCCCATATAAGTGTGATATTTGTAATAAAACGTTCGCTCATTCATGTGTACTCAATGTACATATAAAAACACACACCAAAGATAAGACATACACATGTCAGGAATGTGGTTTACAGTTTAGTTTAGAGTATTATCTAAAGAGACATGTTAAATATCAACACGGGACTGGGACGGTTTATGAGTGTGAAATTTGTGGGAAGGAATTTAGAAGGAGTGACCAGATCAAAAGACACAAAGAAACACACGAAAGGAAAGAAGAGGAAAAAAAATTGAAAGAAAACAAAGAGAGTAGTCAAGAAAAGAGGAAGAAAACAATAAAGAAGACTAAAACAGAAGAAGAGAAAAAGGAAGAAAAAGAACGTTATGTAGAAAGTGATTCTTGTCCTGAGGAAATTAGTACAATTAGGTCACATAGAAAGAAGAGACAAATTAAAAAGGACGTTGAAAATGCTAAACCTAAATTGAAACGAAAAAAAATGTCAATATGAAGAAATACAAAAATCAATGGAGCATAAAATTAGATGAAATTATAGTGAAAAATGAAATAAATTATATTTTTTTAACTATTCTACAGTATATTTGTTCAAATTTCTCAAAATATGTTGAATTTAATCTTTACATTGTATAAAATGATTTAAATTGATGTTAGCTGCAAATTGTGATGTTTATAGTTTAATTTCAAATTTCTAGATTATGTTGAAATTAATCTTTTAAATTACATTTTTTACAATTATTTAAAATGGTTTTTTTTTAATATAAGCTGCGAACTGCAATGTATATAGTTAAATGTGGTTAGATTTGTCCTTCTTACTCCAACATTTGTATTTTACTATCAAGATTCATTAAGGCAAGACATATCTCAGTGTCCACATTTTATTTTATTATAAGCTTTAAACTGTGATGTATGTTGTCTTGTTATGATATTATCAGATGTTCCATTATTGGTCCATCATGTTTAAATGTTTCTAGAACTGAGGACACTCAACATTAGTGTACTTATTATTTATTCTAGGGGCACTAGCTGTCAAATTCATGTTGACCGATTTGATTTAAATTCTTGTATTTGATTTATAACCATGTAAAACATTTATCCCAATTATTGAGTATAAAATAAACAATTTACAGATCATTGGCTTGATAATATCTTAGTCTTGACGCCTTCTAATTACTATGGAGTTGACCTCTGAAGACTTCCAATGATCATATAAGTGATATTAACATAAATGTAGAAAGAAATGGAAATCGTACCTGTGCAATTGATTTTTCTAGGTCTATTTAATTTCCTATTATAGATTAAAATAAAGGTTAATCATTGTTTTCACCTCTATAAGGATGAATTTTAGTGGATGGAATCAATCAAACAAATTATTATTTTTTTTTTTTTTTTATTTTTATTATTTTCAAGATTTACAACAAATACAACACATCAAACATACATACAATAATATTAGCGATAGATTTGAATATATATTTATTTATGACAATAAACATTGTTGTAAATTAATTTTTTCTATTTAAATGAAAAAAAAGAAGCAAGAAAATACAGAAGAAAATATAATTAGAGTTAAATGTTTATGTACCACTGTGTGGTTGAGAATTTTAAAGAATTTAATAAAAAAAAAAAAGAAAAAAAGGAAGAGGTTAAAAAATATCCCGTAAGATTTTCAGTACATAATAAATTGTACTATTAGATACAATAATATTTTATGTTAGTTTTGACAATAAATATAGATTGTAAAAACAAATGACAAATTGAATTATAAAAATAATACTTTAAATGCATTCCACATGGTATCAAAGTGTTTTTGTCTCTTATTTTTGACTGCCATTATTTTTTCTAAATTGTACATATATTTTAACTTTTCTTTAATGGCACTGACTGAAAGATCTTTTGAAAAACATCTACTGTTGTATATATATTGTTTCATGTATAGAAAAATCAAATTATATGGGTCACCTTTCCGAACTTTTGATATATCTCCAAAAATAAAATTCAACTTATTCAATGGCAGGCTTACCCCACCAGATAAGAACCAATAATCTATATCTTGTAAAAAATTTTGGATAATCTCACAATTCCACAGAATATGTTCAACAGTTTCATCTTCTAATTTACAAAAAGTACATAGTGGGTTATCGATAAGTTTGATTTTACATAAAAATTTATTTGTGGCAAGAATTCTATGGTTGATTCTGTACTGAAGCCACTGTAGTTTTGAATTGACAGTGACTGTAAAAGGTAGTTTGAATATATGTTTCCAAATGAGAACTTCACCTAATATTTCACTCCACTTCAGTTGTCCTGTTGGAGTCACTTTGTTACTTATGAGTATTTTGTACATATCTTTAGTACCTTTTCTACTTTTAAAAAAGACTTGTAAGCAAGCTGGAATAAATGGACAACATAACTTATATGAACCTTTTTTGTAATTGTTTGCTGCTTTTTTAATAGCAGAAATAACACTCATGTAATTCAGAAAATTTACATTGATATCATAACATTGCTGTAACAATTCTAATGAAATAAAACATCCATGTTCATCTATTACATCATAAACATATTGTAAACCATGGTTAAACCAATGTTGATAAAAAACAGGTTTATTACCAATTCTGATCATATTGTTAAACCAAATAGGACTTGATAAAAAATATTCATAGTCCATATTTCTTTCTTTATCAGTAATCATTTCCCATGCTCTGAATACATCTTTCCAAAAACTGTTTTTGATATATAAACTAGCTTGTTTGATATACTGAACACCACAATTAAAAAGTTTATTTTTATCAATATCAGACATCAAAATACTTTGCCACTTATTATCTCTCTGAAAAATCCTTCTTATCCATGATGATTTTAGTGCCATGGTAAAACTATAAAGATCTATCATTTTTAATCCTCCCTCCAACTATTCTTTAATCAATATGTCCTTCTTCACTCTATGAATAGGAGAATTCCATACAAAAGAATAAAACATGTCATTAATTTTTTGGAATACACTGTTTGAAGGATTAGGCAAAGACATAATAAGGTGGTTTAAAATAGGTAAAACAAGAGTTTTTATCACAGTTATTCTACCTATTACTGTAAGGTTTCTTTTTGACCATTGTTTTATTATGTTCTTAATCTGTATAATTTTATCATTATAGTTGATGTTGACAATATTGTCCAAGTCCACATCAAAATTTATCCCAAGTAGTTTAAAAGTTGTCTCCCCCCATGAAAGGTTAACGTCGGGACATAAAATTTCCTTGCTATACTTTTTACTTCCAAACCAAATTACTTGTGTTTTCTCAAAATTTATCTTTAAACCAGATATTTTTGCAAACCATTCCAATTCAGATAAGGATTCATATAAAGATTTTTCACTACCATCTAAAATCAATGAAGTGTCATCAGCAAACTGTGATAACTTATGCTCAACTTGAGTTACTTCAATACCACTAATTTCCTTATTTCCTCTTATCTTTAGTGCAAGAATCTCAGCACAAAGGATGAAAAGATAAGGTGAAAGGGGATCACCTTGTCGGCAGCCTCGACCTATGTTAAAAAATTCAGAAAGGTTACCCCCTTGTATAACTGCAGACTTGATATTAATATAAAAAGCTTTTATCCAGTTGATAATTGATTCCCCAAAATTAAAGAACTCTAAAACATTTAGCAAAAAATCCCAAGAAATAGAATCAAAAGCCTTTTCGAAATCAATTAACAACAAGAGTCCAGGTATTTCGTGATCTTCTGTGTATTGCATGATATCATATAAAAGCCTTATATTTTCTCCTATGATCAAACAAATTATTTACCTTTGTTTCACTTTCAATCTTGACAATCTTTTCCTTTAAAAAAAACAGACATGCACAGTTAAATTGATGTACACTTGAATACGGATTCAATGAGGTAAAATTATTCACTTGCAAGAGAATAATTCATCATCAATGTTTCTTAGCTTAATTTGACAAAATTGAACCATACTGGCTGCTAAAAGCAAATTAATATTATTATTTCACTATTTCAATTTAATTAGTGATTGATCCTTATATATAAAATAGAAGATATGGTATGGTTACAAATGAGACAACGCTCTGCAAGAGACCAAAATGATACAGCAATTAACAACTATAGGTTACTATGTGGCCTTCAACAATGAGCAAAGCCCATACCGCATAGTCAGCTTTAGATTTTTTATATATATCTTGTAGCTAGTGCCGGTGTGAAACCTCTCAGAATGATTTTTGGTTTTTTTTGTGTATTGACTTAAACAAATGAGTGCTTTTATGCCTAAATTAATTACTATTTTTGGAATCAAAACTAAACTTGTACATTCCATGATATATATATATGTATTTTTTATTTATTTTTTAACTTTCTTTTCTATTAAATATATTTGATAATTTAACTAATTTTGTATATTTTTTTTTATATTTACAATGTATTAGCAATTAATTATTTTTTCTCTGAATTTTCCTTTATATGCTAGTGGGGCATCATCTGTGTCCCTATGGACACATTCCCCATTTATTTTGTACTGGCATAAACAAATGAGTTTTTTGGAATCGAGACTTAACTTGTACAGTCCATGATATATATATATGCCAATATATATATATATATATATATATAGTGTCTAAAAATAGCAACAATCAACATTCAATCTATGAAGTTGTGGATCAGTTTGTATATATATATATTTATTTTTTAACTTTCTTTTCAATTAAATATGTTTTATAATTTAACTAATTTTGTATTTTTTTTTATATTTACAATGTATTTCATGATTTTTTTTCTCTCAGAATTTCATAAATTGGATATCCCATTCATGACAATATTGCACATATATATTTCCTGCCATCAATCTGTGATTTGATAGTCACAAACAATAACTAACTTAATTGACTATCACATATACAATGTTCTTGAATTGTATTCTTAAAGTAATTGATACTATAATTTATTGTAAAAATGTATATATGAGCGGGGATAGGACCTTTATCGGGACTCCGGGATCGGGTGTTTTTAAGCTCGGGATTTCGGGATTAACCCTTTCGTGATCCGGGAATTCATTTTTCCAATTTTGGGACCTTGGGAATTCATGTTTTTTAAGCCCGGGATTTCGGTATTTCCTGTTTTTAACCTCAGGATTTCGGGATCAGGACCCCTCCTACCCTCCCTCATATATGTTATAATTGACTGAACTTAGATATTTATGGTGATAATGACTTCACATTCCATTTTAAATATATTATTTATACTTAAGGCACATGTTGAAGTGAAGATACCTTTGTAAGGGGAGATATTTTTTGTTAATTGAGGTTGATAAACTTTGGTAAGGGGAGATGATTTTTCAAATCATAAATGACGGGAATAGACTTTAGTACGAGCCTAAGGGGAGATATTTTTGTTAATTAAGGTTGATAAACTTTGGTAAGGGGAGATGATTTTTCAAATCATAAATGACGGGAATAGACTTTAGTACGAGCCTAAGGGGAGATATTTTTGTTAATGAAGGAGGACAGACTTTGGTAAGGGGAGATAATTTTTCAAATAATAAATGACGGGGATAGACTTTGGTAAGAGCCTAAGGGGAGATAGTTTTGTTAATGAAGGATGATAAACTTTGGTAAGGGGAGATAATTTTTCAAATCATAAATGACGGGGATAGATTTTGGTAAGAACGTAAGGTGAGATATTTTTGTTAATGAAGGTTGATAGACTTTGGTAAGGGAAGATAATTTTTAGCTCACCTGCCCAAAGGGCCAAGTGAGCTTTTCTCATCACTTTGTGTCCGGCGTCCGGCGTCGTCCTGCGTTAACTTTTACAAAAATCTTCTCCTCTGAAACTACTGGGCCAAATTAAACAAAACTTGGCCACAATCATCATTGATGTATCTAGTTTAAAAATTGTGTTTTTTGACCCGGCCAACCAACCAAGATGGCCGCCATGGCTAAAAATAAAACATATAAGTAAAATGCAGTTTTTGGCTTATAACTAAAAAAAAAAAGCATTTAGAGCAAATCTGAAATGAGGTAAAATTGTTTATCAGGTCAAGATCTATCTGCCCTGAAATTTTCAGATGAATCAGACAACCCTTTGTTGGGTTGCTGCCCCTGAATTGGTAATTTTAAGGAAATTTTACTGTTTTTGGTCATTATCTTGAATATTTTTATAGATGGAGATAATCTGTAAACAGCAATAATGTTCAGCAAAGTAAGATTTACAAATAAGTCATCATGACCAAATTGGTCAGTTGACCCCTTTAGGAGTTATTGCCCTTTATAGTCAATTTTTAACCTTTTTTCGTAAATTTCCATGATCTTTTACAAAAATCTTCTCCTCTGAAACTACTGCGCCAAATTAAACCAAAATTGGCCACAATCATCATTGATGTATGTAGTTTAAAAATTTGTGTTTTTTGACCTGGCCAACCAACCAAGATGGCTGCCATGGCTAAAAATAGGACATAGGGGTAAAATGCAGTTTTTGGCTTATAACTCAAAAACCAAAGCATTCAGAGCAAATCTGACAAGGTAAAATTGTTAATCAGGTCAAGATATATCTGCACAGAAATTTTCAGAGGAATCAGACAACCCATTGTTGGGTTGCTGTCCCAAAATTGGTAATTTTAAGGAAATTTTACTGTTTTTGGTCATTATCTTGAAAATTATTATAGATGGAGAAAAACAGCAATAATGTTCAGCAAAGTAAGATTTACAAATAAGTCAACTGGACCAAAATGGTCAGTTGACCCCTTTAGGAGTTTTGCCCTTTATAGTCAATTTTTAACATTTTTCGTAAATCTCAATGATCTTTTACAAAAATCTTCTTCTCTGAAACTACTGGGCCAAATTATTCCAAACTTGGCCACAATCATCATTGATGTATCTAGTTTAAAAATTGTGTTTTTTGACCGAGCCAACCAACCAAGATGGCCTCCATGGCTAAAAATAGAACAAGGAGGTTAAATGCAGTTTTTGGTTATTACCAAGGCATTTAGAGCAAATCTGACATGAGGTAAAATTGTTTATCAGGTCAAGATCTATCTGCCCTGAAATTTTCAGATGAATCAGACAACCCGTTGTTGGGTTGCTGCCCCTGAATTGGTAATTTTAAGGAAATTTTACGGTTTTTGGTTATCTTGAATATTATTATAGATGGAGATAAACTGTAAACAGCAATAATGTTCAGCAAAGTAAGATTTACAAATAAGTCAACATGACCAAAATGGTCAGTTGACCCCTGTAGGAGTTTATTGCCCTTTATAGTCAATTTTTAACCATTTTTCATAAATCTTAGTTAACTTTTACAAAAATCTTCTCCTCTGAAACTACTGGGTCAAATTTTACCAAACATAGCCAGAATCCTTATTAGGCTATTTAGTTTAAAAATTGTGTTTTGTGACTTGGCAAAGCAACCAAGATGGCCGCTACGGCTTAAATTAGAACATAGGGGTAAAATGCAGTTTTTGGCTTATAACTCGAAAACCAAAGCATTTCGAGCAAATCTGACAAGAGGTAAATTTGTTTATCTGGTCAAGATCTATCTGCCCTGAAATTTTTAGACGAATCGGACAACTCGTTGTTAGGTTGCTGCCCCTTAATTGGTAATTTTAAGGAAATTTTGCTGTTTTGGGTTTTTATCTTGAATATTATTATAGATAGAGATAAACTGTAAACAGCAATAATGTACAGCAATTTAAGACTCAAAAATAAGTCAAAATGACCAAGTTATTGTCCTATATAATCAATTTTTAACAATTTTCATAAAATTTGTAAATTTTTACTAACATTTTCCACTGAAACTACACGGACAAATTCATTATAGATACAGATAATTGTAAGCAGCAAGCATGTTCAGTAAAGTAAGATGTACAAACACATCACAATCACCTAAACACAATTTTGTCATGAACTGTCTGCTTCCTTTGTTTAATTCACATATACCAAGGTGAGCGACACAGGCTCTTTAGAGCCTCTAGTTCAACTCATAAATGACGGAGATAGACTTTGGTAAGGGGAGATAATTTTTCAAATCATAAATGACGGGGATAGACTTTAGTAAGAGCCTAAGGGGAGATAATTTTTCAAATCATAAATGACGGGGATAGACTTTAGTAAGAGCCTAAGGGGAGATAGTTTTTCAAATCATAAATGACGGGTATAGACTTTAGTAAGAGCCTAAGGGGAGATATATTTGTTAATGAAGGTGGACAGACTTTGGTAAGAGGTGATAATTTTTTAATGAAGGAGAATAAACTTGGGTAAGGCGAGATGATTAAGGGGGAGATAATTTTTTTAATTACAACTGGTGTTTTTTTTAAAGTTGTGTCCCCTTTAATGAAAAAAACCCAGATTTGATAGTTACATTAATGGAAAAAAATGAGACTTACACAAAAACTCTTTTTAGAGGGTTTATTTTAATTATTTGATAATTGTATTTAAGAAATAGTTAGATTCGTGGTTACTTGAAGTAGCTGTTATTTTCAGTTTGTGTATTTAGAAGTAAAAATTATAATTTCCTATATTTTGAAAGAAAAGAAAAATGGCTGATCTGTCCATACTGTTACTATGGTGATGAATGACTACATTCCACAAACTGTATATTGTTACCTGTTAATAAATTGTATAATATATAATATTGTTACCTGTTAATTGTATATTGTATTTATTTTATTCCAATTAATTTTTCCATTGATTGTTATATACATAGTCTTTATTAAAAATGTTGAAGCTATGATTTATTAGGCAGTTAAGCTGCCTTATGCGAGCGCCCTGGATTTGTGTGCTACCCAATAAATGCTGAAATACGTGCCATTGTTATCATCTAGCTGGCTACTATATTATTTATGACTTATTGGACAGTTTTTTCATACTTTTCATTCTGGATTACAAAAAATATGACCAAAAAAAACTTAAATGATCGTCGATTTGCCCAAAAGTTTTGAAGTTGCACATAGGAAGTAGAGCACATTAGGAATCCTTATGTAGTTTATTATCCCCTGAGCTTTTGGCTAAGATGTCAAAGAACAAATGTATGAAATATTTAATCGCCGAAAATCTCTAAAGACAAGTAGTTAAGATTTCCCTAATTACAAAAGTCGTAGGAATATTGTTTGTCGTCAATACGTAGTTAACTACGTATATATATACGTCAGTAGTTCAACTGATCACGCTGTTGGCGGCAATTTTGAATTAGAAGACGAAATTTTCGTATCTTTTCAATTTGGACGCAGGGGTTCAAATTAGCGGTGGTCCGAGGTCTGCGACCTTCCACTTTTGCAGTCGGACTATATACTTGGTTACTAGCTACGCCCGACGGACCTTGAAAGAAAATAAAAAAAATAACTTTGCAAACATTTTTACCGAAGTTTCCTAATAAACGATCTCAAACTTATTTTCATCATTACCATTCATGGCAGCGATGTTCAATTTGTTCAACCGCTAGCTTTATACAGAAAATCGCCGATAAATAATGTGTAAATCCGAGTAAAATCGTATCTCACTATCTGTCAAAAACAACATTGAAAACAAAATGGCTGCCGCGAGATTACAATATCGGATCCGATTCCGGAAGCGGATAAGGGTAATCCCGGGTTTTGGCTATCAACTAAAAAAATCCAGACAGGTGACAAAATACATCTATGCGTGGTAAATAAATATAAACACTAGAATTTAAAACCAAAAGATATATGTAAAAGAAAGAAAAAGCAGAAAATATTTTGTACACCAATTTTAATGTCAAAATCCAATACAATGTGACAGCTGGGAACAGTATCTTACAATATATATGTTCCTGGTAACAGTATAATTTTTTTTATCAGTGGTAAATGTTGGTAATGAATGTTAAATGCTTTTCAAGTTAAACATATTACTGCAATTTCAAGGGATATTTTTTTCTTCTCAATTTTGATAGGTCAGTTAAAATAGCTGGAAGTTTTTTAATATATATAAAAAAAAAGATGTGGTATGATTGCCAATGAGACAACTATCCACAAGAGACCAAAATGACAAAAACTTGGTAATGGTCAAGATCCCCACCCCTAAACCATATATATTCATGTATGGGACAATATAACAAATCAAATGAAATATAGGTGGAGTTCGTTGAGCCACTCTGACTACCCCTTTCTGTTTGAGAATTTATAACGGTCGAGATCCACAATCTTAAACAATATATATTTATGTATGGGACAATATTACAAATCAAATGAATTATAAGGGGGTCCCTATGGTCACTGTACACCCTCCTGTTTGAGAACTTGGAAAAATTCGAGATCATCACCCCTTAACCATATAAATGATATATACTCATGTATAAGACTATATAACAAATCAAATGAAATATAGGGGAAGTCCCTGTGGTCACCCTACCCCTATGTTTAAGAATTTTGAAACAGTTAGGATCCTCAACTCTAAATTAAATGAAATATAGGGGGAGTCCCTGCAGTCACCTGATTGAGAAATTGGAAACAGTCAAGATCCCCACCTTTAACATAAACCATATATATTCATGTATGAGAACTTATCAAATGAAATATAGGGAGAGTCCTTAGGGTCACCCTACCCACTCCTGTTTGATAACTTAGAAACAGATGAGATCCCCACCCCTCAACCATACATATTCATGTATTGGACAATATAACAAATCAAATGAAATATAGGGGAAGTCACTGGGGTCCCCACCCCCTCCTGTTTAAAAACTTGATAACGGTCGAGATCCCCACCCATAAACCCTATATATTCATGTATGGGACAATATAAAAAATCAAATGAAAAATAGGGGTAGTCCCTAGGGTCACCCCACACCCTCTTGTGTGTGTTTTGAGAACTTGTAAAAGATTGAGATGCATTTTCTCATGAACCGTGCATCCAAAGCTTTTAAAATTTTAATATGTTGTTACTGACAACAAAATGAAGGTCAAGTTCAAGAATGACGATTTTGACTTTTACTGTTAAGGAGTTATGATTCTTGAAAGATTGAAAAATGGCGTTTCCAGTCGTGTCCGTGCATTTACGCATGAACTGTTCAACCAAAGCTTCCCAAATTTTAATATGTTGTTACTGATGAAAAAATGGAGGTCAAGATCAAGAATGACGATTTTGACTTTTACCGTTCAGGAGTTATGGTTCATGAAAGATTGAAATATGGCGTTTCCAGTCGTGTCCGTGCATTAACGCATGAACTGTTCAATCAAAGCTTCTCAAATTTTAATATGTTGTTACTGATGACAAAATGGAGGTCAAGTTCAAGAATGACGATTTTGACTTTTACCGTTCAGGAGTTATGGTTCTTGAAAGATTGAAAAATGGCGTTTCCAGTCATGTTGTTGCATTTACTCATGAACTGTTCAACCAAAGCTTTTCAAATTTTAATATGTTGTTACTGATGACAAAATGGAGGTCAAGTTCAATAATGTCGATTTTGACTTTTACCGTCCAGGAGTTATGGTTCTTGAAAGATAAAAAAATGTCGTTTCCATTCGTGTTGTTGCATTTACTCATGAATCATTCAACCTAAGCTCTTTCAAATTTTAATATGTTGATACTGATGATAAAATGCAGGTCAAATTTGATATTGACGATTTTCACTTTCACCGTTCATCAGTTATGGTTCTTGTTATATTGCCAGGAGACAAATAAATATTAATAAATCCGGTTTGCTGTCGTTGTGACAGCCTCTTGTTATGTTTGCTTTGGTTTTTGGTTAACTGCCTACAGTGCTTACAGCGCTTTGATTTTATCAGTTTTTATTATCCAAAAAATTACAGCGTGGTATTCATTCAATATATTGTACAGAAATGAAAATTATTTGTGAGGCAGCAACAAAACAACACAAAAGAATAAAAAAATTGGATAACACAATGCCACCCTATACTTGTCTTGGTCAATGTTAAATTTTGGTGTTTTGTTGTATTCTTATACAAGAGGGACGAAAGATACCAAAGGGACAGTCAAACTCATAAATCTAAAATAAACTGACAACGCCATGGCTAAAAATGAAAAAGACAAACAGACAAACAATAGTACACATGACACAACATAGACAACTATACAATATGCAATATTACAACTATATTTGGTGTATGGAATGATTGTAAGGTGTACATGACCAGTGGCGGATGCAGGAATTTTCGAAAGGGGGGGTGCTAGCCCAGGGCAAAGGGGGGGTGGGGGGTGCAAAGGTGCAAAACATATGTCCCGATTCAAATGCATTGATCGGCCAAAATAAAGGGGGGCGCGCACCCCCGGAACCCCCCCCCCCCCTGGATCCGCCACTGCATGACAGTCCTGCAGGTTCACTTGATTAGACCCTGTAGTCATCTGGGCCTACTTCGATTAGTCCAACTCAGGTAAACTTGAGTTAAAAAGCAGTGCTAATGCGCGTGTGCGCAACCATTCTGAATCGAAGTCAAAACTCTTGCATCCAGTTGACTATCATAAGTGACATGAAATTTATTTTTATCTACTGAGCATTAAAATAAAAAACATTAACATTTAGTTTCAGAACAAAAAGAACTGATCCTGTTTGTTTTTGAAAAAATAGTTTGTTAGTGAAAATAAATGTGAGAAAAAAAAATGTAATTTATGTTTTATTTATAAACATCACCAACATTCAGTATACACATGAACAATATTTGTTGATTCCAAAGTACAGGCAAACATAAATTCCCCTTGTCAGCCCCTTTCTTCGACTGTATTTTGTCAAAAACCAGTTACTTTGTATCAATTTTTGTTAATGCAATTATTTGACGCCATCTTAAAACTCAACTAAATCTGCCCAACCTAGGTTTGGTGTCGAGTTAACTCAGGTAGGTTCAATAGTCAGGGAGTTCGGTTGTCATTCGAGTAAACTCTATAGACTCTACCAAACTCAGTTGGACGAATTGATGTGGTACATGATTGTTTCTCTTATTTGTTTTTTATATAGATTAGACTAGACCATTGGTTTTTATACGACCGCAAAAATTAAAAAAATTTTGGTCGTATATTGGTATCACGTTGGCGTCGTCGTCTGTGTTGTCGTCCGAATACTTTTAGTTTTCGCACTCTAACTTTAGTAAAAGTGAATAGAAATCTATGAAATTTTAACACAAGGTTTATGACCACAAAAGGAAGGTTGGGATTGATTTTGGGAGTTTTGGTTCCAACATTTTAGGAATTAGGGGCCAAAAAGGGCCCAAATAAGCATTTTCTTTGTTTGCACTATAACTTTAGTTTAAGTAAATAGAAATCAATGAAATTTTTACACAAGGTTTATGACCACAAAAGGAAGGTTGGGATTGATTTTGGGAGTTGAGGTCTGAACAGTTTAGGAATTAAGTGCCAAAAAGGGGCCCAAGTAAGCATTATTCTTGGTTTTCACACCATAACTTAAGTATAAGTAAATAAAAATCTATGAAATTTAAACACAAGGTTTATGATCACTAAAGGAAGGTTGGGTTTGATTTTGGGAGTTTTGGTCCCAACAGTTTAGGAATAAGGGGCTCAAAGGGTCCAAAATTTAACTTTGATTTCATGAAAAATTGAATAATTGGGGTTCTTTGATATGCCGAATCTAACTGTGTATGTAGATTCTTAATTTTTGGTCCTGTTTTCAAATTGGTCTACATTAAGGTCCAAAGGGTCCAAAATTAAACTTAATTTGATTTTAACAAAAATTGAACCCTTGGGGTTCTTTGATATGCTGAATCTAAAAATGTACTTAGATTTTTTTATTATTAGCCCAGTTTTCAAGTTGGTCCAAATCGGGGTCCAAAATTAAACTTTGTTTGATTTCATCAAAAATTGAATAATTGGGGTTCTTTGATATGCCAAATCTAACTGTGTATGTAGATTCTTAATTTTTGTCCCGTTTTCAAATTGGTCTACATTAAAGTCCAAAGGGTCCAAAATTAAACTAAGTTTGATTTTAACAAAAATTGAATTCTTGGGCTTTTTTGATATGCTGAATCTAAACATGTACTTAGCTTTTTGATTATGGGCCCAGTTTTCAAGTTGGTTCAAATCAGGATCCAAAATTATTATATTAAGTATTGTGCAATAGCAAGAAATTTTCAATTGCACAGTATTCAGCAATAGCAAGAAATCTTCAATTGCACAGTATTGTGCAATAGCAAGAAATTTTCAATTGCACAATATTGTGCAATAGCAAGAAATCTTCAATTGCACAGTATTGTGCAATAGCAAATATTTGCAATTGCACAGTATTGCGCAATAGCAAGAAATATCTAATTGCACAATACTGTGCAATAGCAAGAAATTTTCAATTGATTGGAGTTATCTTTTTTTGTCCAGAGTAGTAGTTGAATCAACTTAAATTATTTTTTTATACAATAAACAATGTATATTCACTTTAACTACCAACTGATAAATTAAAACAATCTTTACTATTCAGTGATAACAAGCACCTTTTGTTACATTTTAATATTTTATGATGTATTTAAATGAGTAGTTATTGTTGCAAACTCCATTAGAAATTTGAATTGATATCAGTTTTGGAAAAAGGGAAAGGGGGATGTGAAAAAAAAATTGGGGAGGGGGGGGGGGGGGTTACATTTTTCTCATTTCAGATTTCATAAATAAAAAGAAAATTTCTTCAAACATTTTTTTGAGAGGATTAATATTGAACAGCATAGTGAATTGCTCAACGCAAACAAAATATTTTAAGTTCATTAGACCACATTCATTCTGTGTCTGAAACCTATGCTGTGTCAACTATTTAATCCAGCTTGAATGTTGTGTCCATACTTGCCCCAACCGTTCAGGGTTCAACCTCTGCGGTTGTATAAAGCTGCACCCTGCGGAGCATCTGGTTCAATTTATTGGCACTCAAACCCCATCTTCTGATTTATATTGATTTGGATTCATGATGGTGAGGTTTTGATCCCTAGCTTTATCAACAAAAGAATTTTAAATTGGTATTTGCATAAATTTGAGAATGAGAATGAGGAATTTGGCAAAGACAACAACCTGACTAAAGAGCAGAAAACAGCCACAGGCCACCTATATCTATGATGATCAAATCAAATTACGTCCAGAATAATGTCAAGTAGGAGTTACCTACCTTAATTTAAATTATGAGATGACTTGGTTGACAAGTATTATCAATTCCAATAAATATTAAAATCGACTTTTTTACACTACTATTATAAAAATATGCCCATGTTTTTTGTCATGTGGATTTCTAACTTATTTTAAGTAATATGATTAATATATTTGGAATGTCGGTTTCTTGCAGTCTTGTAAGACATGGTTCAGTCAACTCTAACTTCATTTCATGGATCAGTAGTCAATGATAAAATTAGTTTCATTTCTCAGATACAGTTAGCCGTAGGTAAACTATATTTGGTGTATTGAATGATTGTTAGGTGTACATGTCAGTCTCGCAGGTGTCATCTTAACTTGACCCTGTATTCATGGTTCATTGGTCAATGTTAAGTTTTTGTTTTTAGTTGTATTCTGTTTAAGTTCTTATATTATCGGCAATCAGTCAACTATATTTGGTGTATTGGTTTCTGTTGAGAGTGAAGTACTTCTGTAAATTCAGAAATTATTGCAATGTTTTTATAATTGCGATAAATGTGACAGAGTTGTAATCACAATAATTAGAACTCACATTTTGAAATTTGTTATATGAATTAAAAAAGTATGTTTCTCAATATCGCCAAAATTTATATCAGATTTGAGTCTAAAATGGCAAAATTGCAATAATAAATGCACGTAATAATTTCTGAATCATCAAATTAAAGGACATTGAAATTCACTGTTTTAATGCCTGCAGCAGTAAAGAGCAAGTAATGGTCAGGTCAAATCTTCCTTGTTTAATTGAAGTGGATGTCAGTAATACCTTTGAACTGTATACAACTGATTGTTAAATAAATGTCATGTAACGCCTATCATCAATTCTAAATGCACATCTATTAAAAATATACCAAAACAATTAGAATAACATGAATTGTTAACTAACCTTTATTTTCAAATAAATATTGCATATCAATATGTTTTTACAACAGAAATATCACATAATACTGGATACCTACACACAAATAAAACTGACAGAATTATTTTATGCAGTACCATTACATTTCCTCCATACAATTTTTACTATCCCACACTGTATACATATATAGAAAGCATCTATAAATATATAAGGTAGATTAAATGTAAACCTCCATCGTGGATTGTGAAATAGTAGCACACAATTGCAATCAGCCTAGTTCCTTGCAAAATTTGCAAATTTTGAGATGAATCTACCTGTTGGTGACCCTCTGCTGTTGTTTTTTATTTGGTCGAGTTGTTGTCTCTTTGACACATTCCCCATTTCCATTCTCAATTTTATTTATTCCGTTATTTTGCATTTGCGTTGATCTGCATTTCATTTGCATCCATTTTTTCTTTCATTTGCGCCAATTTTTTTTACAGGTAAATTACAGGTGAATAGATATAAGAAGAGGTGGTATTAGTGCCAATGAAACAACTCTTATTTTTCATATATCATTAAACACCTCTCCCGTTAGACAGTTGTACAAATGTAAAGAATTGTCAATCATAACATATAACTGTTATGAACTCTGAAAAGTATTGAGTAGTTCAATTCCATGTGATGAATGATTCCCTGGAATTTACATGTAAAAGTATTAACTTACCTGTAACTTACCTGTAAATTCAATTAGGAGAAAATATAAATCGCCGCAAATGAAAAAATGAAATTGGCACAAATGAAAGAATGAAATTTTCAAAAGCCCGCAAATGTCATACAACCCTTTATTTCTCATTTATAAACTACAATTATAGTTATAGAGAACATACATAAATATAACTATAAGGTACAATTTTTACAAGCATGTGTGAACAATACAATGAAATTAACTTGGAGGACTGACTTTCACATTTATAACTTTGATAAATTTACATAGTTTTTTTAATATTACAATATTTAATGAATTGAGGTTTATGTACCCTTCTGTAGCCATTTTTGTACGAATTTTTTAAACCTCAATTGTATCAAAACTAAAGATATAATAAATAATAGAAATATGCCATTTAGTACATGTTCCAAGGGGAAACTTGATGCAAAGCATTATTTTTTACTGTTTCATTGCATTTGATAGAAAAAGAGGACTTTGTGGCAAATAAATCAAGATTTTTATAGAAAATCCACAGCCTTTAATACAGAGATTTTTGTTATAAAATTTGAAACATAAATTACTCACTTGGTTTTCTATGATGTGCTAGTGTTTTTTTTTTACAAAAAGTTGTAAGTAACCTGTAAATTCCAAAATACCTCGTGCTGAGTCACTAAAGTCGAGCGCACCCTAAAAGGTGTACTTGATTTTGGCCATATTTATACTTGTCTTAACCCATAACTACATTTATAAACTTGTTTTAAGGAAATCAATGCTAGCCCTGCATGCAATAATCCTATATCTATCAGTCATCAAATTGCCAAATATGAAAGTACAAGGATAAAGGCTGTGGATTTTCTATAAAAATCTTTATTTATTTGCCACAAAGTCCTCTTTTTCTATTAAATGCAATAGAACAGTAAAAAATAATGCTTTGCATCAAGTTTCCCCTTGGAATATGTACAAAATGGCCTATCTCTATTATTCATAATATCTGTAGTTTTGATACAATTGAAGTTTGAAAAGTTCGTACAAAAATGGCTACAGAAGGGTACATAAACCTTAAACAGTTGATCCAATTTACAGATATTAGGGTTTGACCAACAGTATGTAGGTAAAAAGTTCAGCAATTTATGTGAAAGACTTAATTGATATAAGGAAAAATATTTGATTAATTTCAGTATACAACTGTTTTAACAAATATTGAATAAAATCAATTTTTAAACTTAGTCATTTAAGGAGAGATAACCCTTGTAGTGAAAAAAATTCTCACTAACTCATAGATTTCTATTTATTCACAAATCTGTTTTTTGATAACTAGTATATGAACATTTTGTGTAAAGGAATATTTACTAATGAAATACTATTTATTAAAAATGGTCCAAAAAGGACCAAAAACTGTCTCAAGCCAGAAAATCAATCACAAAATAATAAGACTGTAAGGGAGCTCCCATTTGATTTTTTTTTGGGGGGGGGGGCTAGGATGAAAAATTTTGCCCCCCTAAATCTGCCTCTGATTATAGATATAGAGAACATACATAAAAATAACTATTAGGTACAATTTTTACAAGCATGTGTGAACAATACAACAAAATTAACTTTGAGGACTGACTTTCAGATTTACAACTTTGATAAATTTACGTAGTTTTTCTAATATAACAATATTTGATGAATTAAACAGTTGATCAAATTTATAGATATTAGGGTTTGACCAACAGTATGTAGGTAAAAAGTTCAGCAATTTATGTGAAAGACTTAATTGATATAAGGAAAAATATTGGATTAATTTCAGTATACAACTATTTTAACAAATATTGAATAAAATCAATTTTTAAACTTAGTCATTTAAGGAGAGATAACCCTTGTAGTGAACAAAATTCTCACTAACTCATAGATTTCTTTTTATTCACAAATCTGTTTTTTGATAAATAGTATATGAAAATTTTATGTAAAGGAATATTTACTAATGATTCTTCTTAAAAATGGTCCAAAAAGGACCAAAAACTGTCTCAAGCAAGAAAATCAATCACAAAACAATAAGACTGTAAACAAACAAAAAATTAAAGATATTACATGTTTTTCCTACACTTCAAAATAAGCAATAATGATTGTACACAAGCAAAAATAGGGATATGAAAAAATGAACTGCTATAAAGGTTAACCATAACAGCAAAAATAGGATGGTTTAAGATAAAATAGTAAAATGGCCTTTGATAATTCTTGATTTATTTAGTGAGACAGAACGTTGTATTGGACTGCAAAATATAAACTTTTTAATGAAGTCTATGAAAGATAAAATAGTAAACCAGACTCTGATAAATTTTGATTTACTAATTAAATTAAATATAAGTGAGACAAAAGGGTGCATGGGACTTCAAAATATAAACTTTTTAATAAAGTCTACAATAAAATAGTAAAATGGACTATGATAATTTTTGATTTACAAGTGAGACGGAATGTTGGGACTTCAAGATATAAACTTTTTAATGAGGTCAAAGTTATCTAAATAACACTGGTTAAGATAACAAACAACAAACTCATTCATAAACTCATTATAAAATATAAATTGTCATTTTCTAGAATCTCACGTTTCTTAGCAATGACTCAAAAAAGAAATGGCAAATTAAGGGGGTAGACCTTGGTTCAGGGAGATAACTCTTTAAATCAGTTAAGCGTTTGTAAAAGCCGAGTTCATCAATGTATTTTAAGCAATTACCTGAAACAGATTGAAAATAATCTATGTTACCTAGAAGCTTAGAATATATTTTTGAAAATGGTTGACACAAACGTACTGATGATTTTAAGAGTTATTTCCCTTAACCTAGGTCTACCTCCTTAAATACCAAAGGACATTGAATTCACACTTCAGTGGTTTTCAAAGTGATAGTTAAGTCACACTTTAGTGATATACATTGATTTTGATGTCACACTTCAGTGGTTTCAAAAGTGATAGTGCTGTCACACTTCAGTGATTTCTGAAGAGATATTTAAGTCACACTTCAGTAATTTCTGAAGGGATATTGTGTCACACTTCAGTGGTCTTCAGAGGAATATTAAAGTCACACTATGGTGGTTTGAAAAATGAGTGCTGTCACACTTCAGTGATTTCTGAAGTGATATTAATGTCACACTTCAGTGATTTCTGAAGGGATATTGTGTCACACTTCAGTGGTCTTCAGAGGAATATTAAAGTCACACTATGGTGGTTTGAAAAATGAGTGCTGTCACACTTCAGTGATTTCTGAAGTGATATTAATGTCACACTTCAGTGAATTCTGAAGGGATATTGTGTCAAACTTCAGAGGTTTTCAACTTACGTGATATTGAAATTTCACTTCAGTGATATTTAAAGTGATTACATGAAAAAGACATACTGTCAATTCAAAAATTATTGGGATGTTTTAATTATTGCTAAAAATGCGACAAGGTTATAACCCCAATAATTTAAACTTGCATTCTGAAATTTTTTTAAATGAATAAAACAGGATTTTTCTCAATATTGCAAAAATTAAAATAGCATTTTGGTCTAAAAATGACAACATTGCAATAATAAATGCACACACAATAATTTCTGAATTTACAGTAATCTTTCTGACTGTTTTAAAAGTACCAGTAAAATTTCATTAAACCTTTTTCAAGTATGTAAGCATTTGTACATCTATAAAACTTTAAAAACAAAAAAAACAAAACTTCATAACAAATCTTAACAATATCTGTCAACTTTTATAATCATACTTAAAATAGCAAATTAACAAGTTGAAAAATAAAAAGGTCACTGTTAATGCATACAATGATTAACAATGAGACAGAACATCCACATAATACATTAAATATAGCATATTAGCAAGTCGACTGACTACAAAATAAAAAGTTAATGCTTATAATGATAAACAAAGAGACATCGGAATGGAGGACTGGTTTATTTAGCACTTATACAGGTCTGGTACCCATCAACAAACAAATCTAAAAAAAAACAACATACAATACATTACTAAATGATAGTGTTGATTAAACATGGAAAATCTAAAATAATTTGCTTTCTAAATTATGTGATGTTTTTTCACTTGTTCAAGTTAGTTGTCATCCTGTTGGTTTTTTTTTATATTGCTAGTAAAACTGAGTTTAAGTCAATTAATTAATGACAACTGTTCATCTATTAGACTTTTATTTCTTGTGTATTATCAAAACATATGAATTTTTAGTTTAAATACAAAAAGGTTTTGAAAATGTAAGTCACTCTCAAAACTATGTCTAGAAACAATTCACTTGGTACTTTTTTAAATTTAACCAGCCCTTTGGAATGTCCTCTATCTCAGAAATTCCTCAATGAGAGTTGTTTCTGCTACAATATAATGTCTTATCGCACCGCGGGTAAATTATCTCGTTGCGATTGGTTTAACGACGTCACTTGGTGACCCCCTATGAGACCGTTGGGGGTAGTAAATTTCAAAGGGGGTTCGTGACTGGTAATGGTGACTTCATTAACAAAACGCAGCAGAAAAAGTCCACCCTGCGATAAATTCGTTATACAGTTAACTACTGACCCCTACGGATCCATAGAGGGTTAATAAAATCTATAGGGTATTCGGCTTCCGGTCGCACCTCCTATGGATTTTACTAACCCTCTATGGATCTGTAGGGGGTCAGTAGCGAACCATATAACTTATAATAGTGCCTATCAATATAAGGTTTACATTTCACATCAATTATCATTACTTCTACAAACCAGGCACTTGGGGATATTTTTTTGACTGCCAAATAATAGAAAATAACCTATATATATGCCTGTCCCATTATTCAGGAGTCTGTAATTCAGTGGTTGTTGTTTGTGTTATATAATTATTTGTTTTTCCGTTCATTTTTTTTGTATATAAATTAGGTCGCTAGTTTTTTTGTTCCAATTGTTTTACATTTGTCATCCGGGGCGATTTATATTGTTGACCTATATAGTTGTTAATTTCTGTATCATTTGGTCTCATGTGGAGAGTTGTCTCATTGGCAATCATGACCACATCTGCTTTTTTGGGATACGATTGCTTTTAAGCAATCTGTAGACTTATATCATTGACTCATGGCCATGCCCTCACGTCAACCGTATTATTCTAAACATCAAGGAACATAATATTATATTAAAAAAATTGCAATTTAAACAGAGGAACGTGTACGGAAAGGAGTCATGCCCACTGACCCAAAGGAAATTAAATATTTAAAGAGTTAGGAATGGGGTTCCACCTCAATTCTCGCAGGAAAATAGGTGATAAGGTACGAAGTGAAATACCTTCTCTCACTCTCAGTGACTGCTGGAATTGATAGTACAAAAATAAAACAGAATAAGTACATTGTTCATACGCTTGTATCGCGGATTAGCTATTTTCAAAGTTGAATAACTATTCAGATTTTTTTCATTTTACGATTACAGTTGAATTATTTTTGAAAATAATACTAAACATGTATAAATGAAAACAATCGTATCCCTCAGAGAAATCTGCTCTTTGATTATATATGACCCATTTACAATACTAAAAGCTATGAAATCCTGTATTTGGTATACACACCTGATATATCACTTCATATTGTTTCTCTTCTTTTCTTCTTCTATGAAATCTATGGAATCTGGTGAAAAAAACAATATACATTATCAACATATGAGCTACGTCGCACACAGAAATTTAATAAAATGCATGTGCACATATACAGTGTAACCTGTGTTATCAAATAAATTATCACGTTGTGATTGGTTCAACGCCATCACGTGGTGACCCCCTATGAGACCGTAGGGGGTAGTAAGTTTCACATGGGGTTCGTGAGGCATTAATGGTGACGTCATCTATTAATGTTGTTGTGATTCATTGTTTATTTTTCAACAAAACGCAGCAGAAAAAGTCCAGCGTCCGATAAATTCCGGCCTCACCCCTATGGATTTTACTAGCCCTCTATGGATCCGTCGGGGTGAGTGACGCTCAGTTACCTCTGCTGGTGGACTATCAGTCCCCGTGGGTATCATCAGCTCAGTAGTCAGTACTTCGATGCTGACATGATTTAACAAACTTTACTAAAATTGACCGTTTATAAATTTGAAATTATTAGAAACTAAGGTTTCAACTCCCTCAGGCAAAGTTGACTTAAGATGAATTTGGCTATCAATTTAAGGTATTTTTGTCATATAGCTCTTTAATGATTTTCGGTACTTATACATCCTCGGATTTCAAATGTTTTGCTTTGAGCGTTCCTGGTGAAGGTAAATCCAGAAAAGCTCTTCGAACGCATCGAAATTATTAAACGTGTCGTTTTCAATTTTTTTAAATATAGGGGCCCCTAAGTATGCGACCTGGGCTACTTAGGTATTTATAAATCAGGAAATTATTGACTAAAAAATATTTATTATCATACATACCAACAGAGACATTGTCATAATCATGTCCAGTATCTGATTTATCAGGACTCAAGTTGTTCAAGTTTACGTTCAACTTCTCTTTAAACAGAAAATCTTTTTTACTGGGAACAAATTCTTCATAACCATTGTCTTCTGCAACCACGGAAACTATTAATCATAAAAAAGATCATACATATACTTATTATTAGCAGATATAGATATAATTACTAACAACAAATATTTATAGATTATCGTTGATCATCTCAACCAAATTGATTTTCTCGCTTGAGGCAGTACGAGATGAGTTGACCAATGATAATCTGTTTATTGCTATTTTACCTATGACGACGTTGTCAATTTCATTACAACGCCACGTGCCTCCACAGTTTCTAGCGATAATTTTTAATCTCAAGCGAGTAGCATGATTTAAAAAAGTATCATCAAAAAAAGATCAAAGGAAAAATGTACAAAATAGCAATAATAAAGGATATAACAACTTTATCCCATCAGGGCGATAATAATAAAGGATTTAACAACTTTATCCCATCAGGACGATAATAAAGGATATAACAACTTTATACCATCACGGCGATAATAAAGGATATAACAACTTTATCCCATCAGGGCGATAATAAAGGATATAACAACTTTATCTCATCAGGGCAATAAGAAAGGATGTAACAACTTTATCTCATCAGGGCGATAATAAAGGATGTAACAACTTTATCCCATCAGGGCGATAATAAAGGATATAACAACTTTATCTCATCAGGGCAATAAGAAAGGATATAACAACTTTATCTCATCAGGGCGATAATAAAGGATGTAACAACTTTATCCCATCAGGGCGATAATAAAGGATATAACAACTTTATCCCATCAGGGCGATAATAAAGGATATAACAACTTTATCCCATCAGGGCGATAATAAAGGATATAACAACTTTATCCCATCAGGGCGATAAAGGATATAACAACTTTATCCCATCAGGGCGATAATAAAGGAACAACTTTATCCCATCAGGGCGATAAAGGATATAACAACTTTATCCCATCAGGGCGATAATAAAGGATATAACAACTTTATCCCATCAGGGCGATAATAAAGGATATAACAACTTTCTCCCTTCAGGGCGATAATAAAGGATAAAACAACTTTATCCCATCAGGGGGATAATAAAGGATATCACAACTTTATCCCATCAGGACGATAATAAAGGATATAACAACTTTATCTCATCAGGGCGATAATAAAGAATGTAACAACTTTATCCCATCAGGGCGATAATAAAGGATATACCAACTGCATCCCATCAGGGTGATAATACAGGATATCACAACTTTATCCCATCAGGACGATAATAAAGGATATAACAACTTTATCCCATCAGGGCGATAAAGGATATAACAACTGTATCCCATCAGGGCGATAATAAAGGATATAAGAACTTTATCCCATCAGGGCGATAATAAAGGATATAACAACTTTATCCCATCAGGGCGATAATAAAGGATATAACAACTTTATCCCATCAGGGCGATAATAAAGGATATAACAACTTTATCCCATCAGGGCGATAATAAAGGATATAACAACTT
Source organism: Mytilus galloprovincialis (assembly GCA_037788925.1). NCBI lineage: Eukaryota > Metazoa > Mollusca > Bivalvia > Mytilida > Mytilidae > Mytilus > Mytilus galloprovincialis. The sequence goes on from CM075338.1 coordinate 85,447,021, forward strand.
TATCCCATCAGGGCGATAATAAAGGATATAACAACTTTATTCCATCAGGGCGAAAATAAAGGATATCACAACTTTATCCCATCAGGACGATAATAAAGGATATAACAACTTTATCCCATCAGGGCGATAAAGGATATAACAACTGTATCCCATCAGGGCGATAATAAAGGATATAACAACTTTATCCCATCAGGGCGATAATAAAGGATATAACAACTTTATCCCATCAGGGCAATAATAAAGGATATAACAACTTTATCCCATCAGGGCGATAATAAAGGATATAACAACTTTATCCCATAAGTCCATACTTCTCGGTTAACAATAGAAATTTACATTTAGTGGTTTAATTGTCTTTTACTTATTTTGTTTTGAAAAAAAAACACACAGCTGCATCTTAACATTTGATGAAAATTAACCTAGTAAATTTTGAAATCAGAAAGACATTTCCTTGATTTTCATTCTTATAAATTTGCCTGAAGGACTTTTTGTATAATTTTCTGCAAATCGTTGTCTATTTTTTCGGTCCTTTGCTGTAAGCGCCAAAATTTTTTATTAATTTAAAAAATAATCATATTTTTTTTATTAATATAATTTACTGGCATATATCTTCCATTTCACCCACTCTTTGAAGTGTTTACTCCTCAAAATCATAAAACAGTGAAATTGAGTGCCCTGCAAATATGACAGCCCCACTCTTCTCAAAATTTCAATAACGATTACTTTTTGCAGACTTTCTATTAATTAAAAATTCAACAATTATCAGCCAATTTTCTGTTCTTTACACCTTTGAAAAATCTGATATTCATCCTTAATGAAATTAATTTGATAAATACTGTTAAAAGCTGCAGTTATTTGGTTTTAAATAGATATGTAAAAATGGTGAATATGTGTCCCTCTTTGACAAAACATCAGGACATTTCAAAAAGCCTTTAATCTAACTTTTGAGATGATTTTTTTTATTTCGAAGAAACACAATTTCAAGCTAAGAATATTTTGTTTTTGATGTTATCTTCATATTGCTTTATCAGTGTACTTCGTTAAAAAAGACCTGAACATAAACCGCAGAAAACATGGAAACTTATGGTGAAAATGAGCACCCCACATTTCCTGATTCCATTTTTACCCTTAAATAAACCTACCATTGGAAAGGTTTGGGTTTCCAAAATCAGCATTGATATTTGTAATGGTGGTATACCGATCGTCAACACCTTCAGCAACAGACGTACAGGAAGTGGGTCTATCTGTACAGTTGTTATGGCAACCGTCTGTTGACCCTGATGTTGTGAAGTTTGGGTTATTTATTCCTGATATCTCTGCAAAAGACAACATTTTATAAGTATGTCATATCTACTGCGACTGAAACTGAGGTTAAAATATTTTATTTATAAGTATTTCATATCTACTGAGACTGAAACTGAGGTTAATATATTTTATTTATAAGTATTTCATATCTACTGAGACTGAAAACTGAGGTTAAACTATTTTATCTATAAGTAAGTCATATCTACTGAGACTGAAACTGAGGTTAATATATTTTATTTATAAGTATGTCATATCTATGGAGGCTGAGAACTGAAGTTAATCTATTTTATTTATAAGTATGTCATATCTACGGAGATAGAAAACTGAAACACTTATCCATCAAATGAATAATAATGTGAATGCAAGCACGTTTGGTTAAAGATTTTTTTTCCCGTAAGAGCTCAAGTAGCTAAACATTTCTTTAAATGCAGACCTAGCATTAAAACAATATTTTGTAAGACTTGGTGAGTAATTCAAATACTCAAAATCTAACTGTTGAGGTTGAGATCTTTTATAGCACACAAAATAATGTAAATGAATTTGCTTCTCTTATGATTTGTAGGTAATGATCATGTGATTGTCGTGTGTCAAATGAAGTTGGAGTCTAAATGGCGTAGTGGTCTAAGTAGTCACATCTGTAATCTCTAGCCAGTCAACACTGAGGTTGTGAGATCGAACCCCACTCATGTGGGTGCACTCTACTACAATCTTAATTGACTAAGGTTGTCACTAAATAGACCAAAAGTGGCACTAAAAAAGTAGTGTAAAAACACCAACTATCAATCAATCAATGAAATGAAGTTGGACACAGTAAAACTGACAATTTCTGACCTAAAGTACTTACTAGACACAGTATAACTGACAATTTCTGACCTAAAGTACTTACTAGACACAGTATAACTGACAATTTCTGACCTAAAGTACTTACTAGACACAGTATAACTGACAATTTCTGACCTAAAGTACTTACTAGACACAGTAAAACTGACAATTTCTGACCTAAAGTACTTACTAGACACTGTAAAACTAAATACTGTGGATTCATTATTATTCGTTGGATACCAATTTTTGTGTATTTTGTAGGTACAGATAAGCCGCGAAATCAATATTCAACATATTACACATTTCCTCTAGGCTTGTATATACACTATGGCAAAACCATGAAATTGAATATCCACAAACATGTAAGTTTTACTTAATTCACAAAAATTGGTGCCCATGAAAATAAAATGAATCCACAGTATCTCTAAATTTCCAGTAAATTACTCACTTGATTGTGAACTAGAGAAGTGAACAGAGTTGAGGTACTCACCCGATTGTGAACTAGAGAAGTGAACAGAGTTGAGGTACTCACCTGATTGTGAACTAGAGAAGTGAACAGAGTTGAGGTACTCACCTGATTGTGAACTAGAGAAGTGAACAGAGTTGAGGTACTCACCTGATTGTGAACTAGAGAAGTGAACAGAGTTGAGGTACTCACCTGATTGTGAACTAGAGAAGTGAACAGAGTTGAGGTACTCACCCGATTGTGAACTAGAGAAGTGAACAGAGTTGAGGTACTCACCTGATTGTGAACTAGAGAAGTGAACAGAGTTGGGGTACTCACCCGATTGTGAACTAGAGAAGTGAACAGAGTTGTGGTACTCACCTGATTGTGAACTAGAGAAGTGAACAGAGTTGAGGTACTCACCTGATTGTGAACTAGAGAAGTGAACAGAGTTGGGGTACTCACCTGATTGTAAACTAGAGAAGTGAACAGAGTTTGGGTACTCACCCGATAGTGAACTAGAGAAGTGAACAGAGTTGACGTACTCACCTGATTGTGAACTAGAGAAGTGAACAGAGTTGAGGATTTCATTCTCTTTTTTCAACCTGATCATTCTCCTGTACATGTAAACTCCTACAAACAATACAACCAATAGAAACAACACAACCATTACTGTCACTATGGCAACAGCTGGATCTGATTCTTGAGGGGCCATCTCAGAGGGTGAAATGATATGTCCTACAGCATCTCGTCCTGAAAGAAAAAAGTCTAATTATATGAAGTTTGATTGCAGTCTCATTGACTTAAATTTTTACATTTTTTTTTCACCTATTAATGTTTTCCGTATTTTTTTTCACAACCTGTAGCTTGAAAACAAGCTCCGTTACTTATCTGTTTTATATTTTTGAACATACTCAATACATATTATTTTTGGCAAAGTATGATAAGATTTTATCATTTTCATTTATACAGTGTAACCTGCCTAATGCAACACCTGAGTTTCCAACAAGCTGCTTTAACCGACACATTTTCATGGTCCCAAAATGTCTTTCCTTGCAGAAATAACCCAAGTAATCCGGCATTTTTTTCTTGTCCCCAGTGTTTCTAATAACACAGATTACACTGTACTTCTTTAAAGGTCTAGGATAAATTGCTTTCCTTGAAATGTCAGTTAACTTCAGATGACATTTCTACTCTGTACACTTTATCAACATAGCATTGTAGAATAATATGTTACTTATCGTCTGTTTACACATACCTATACACCCGTACACGGGGTTACACTCCTGTTTGTCTGTACACTGACATTGTTTAGCACAGTTTTCTCCGTAATACCCAGTTGTGCAGGCTGTATAAACACAACAAAAAACATTAATTATATTTTTGAACAATTTCACTAGAAACCAAATTTGTTTTCAAATTGGACAGACAACTGTCTTAAGGAGGTACCCAACACCTTATCTAAAATTTATTTTGCTAGTTTAATTTTCTTAAAATCTTGACAAAATACTTTGACCCTTTGACAAATATATAAAAATTTCAAAAAATTTGAATCAACCGTTTAATCAGAACAAGAGTGCACACGCTGAAATGTCTCGCCTTCTATACTAATCATTGATATTATGTTGATAGTCCTAAGTATAAAGCTAAGCTTTATTACAACTGTCACATAAACTTAACATTAACCAAGATAACTAAACAAAGACCAATGAACCTTGAAAAAGAGGTCCAGGTCACATGAACCATGCCAGGCAGACAGGTACAGCTAACAATGCTTCTATACAACATATATAGTTGACACATTACTTATAGTTTAAGAAAAATAGACAAAAACACAAAAACTTAACACTGTGCAATGAACCGTGAAAATGAGGTCGCGGTTAAATAAAACCTGCTTGACTGACATAAAGATCATAAAATATTTCCAATGTACACCAAATATAGTTGACCTATGGCATATAGCATTATTTTCTAATAGTTGAGGCTTTTTTGAATCGGTATATATTGAGAAATATAAGCTCCTATGAGGATAAGCACCTGCACTTTTCAATTTTTGTACAATCATTTTGTTTATTTTTTCAGATAATTCCAGTAAAACATTCAGATGATAAAGAAGAATCTTGGATGCGGAATTTGTGTACGTTTCCTTTTCCGGCGTTATTAAAAGTTTCATGGGCGGCAAAATTAATTTTTAACAATGTTTTTTAAATTTAATTTAGAGAGCAGAAACTTGAATATAAATGGTTAAGAATATTTGCGGCAGTTCTTATATCAAATAATTATTTTGTAAATTTTACTTGACATCTTAATGGAATGTGCAACAATCGAGAAAAGGGGAGACAAGATGAAATAAATATTCCTACATCTTCTTGTCTTTATATATTTTCGTTAACTTACCTCAAACAACTTGGTATTCTGCATTAAACATATATATATACATAACCAATGTTACTTCTAGACTCAAATGTAAACAGTACCCAGTTGCTATTTCTCAATCACCCCTGGTTGAAAATGAACCACTACCAGAACTATATTATGAAGATGAAGACTTTCAATCGAAAATCAACTTGGAAAATAATCCATCATCATCAAATGCTTACTATCTAAATATGAAATAAGATTCCATGTGTATACTTGAGATATTTTTTTCATTTATTGAATGCTTTTAAATGGTAATGACAACATCACAATGCAATGAAATTTTCTTTTCGATTTTCATCCCAATTGTCCTTATATATTACAATACCACAGCCATGTGTTGCCACTTGAAACAATGAAACCGTTCTCAAAACTCCTATAGAAAGATGACAGTATACATCTATACCCCATTTCATACAATCAAACACCAATTGGGCATAATGGATCCCATATTTGAACAGAATCAGGTTCCATAGATCAAACACTGGTTAACCACCTTTTTTCTTTATATAACAAGTGCTAAAACCCTTTTACAATTTACATACGAGGCAAGCATTGAAGACATTGAACATTTGGAATCCTTGTTCGTCCATGCCAACTAAATAATCTGAAGGATAATTCATAATCTTTCCAATTTATAGTTGATGCCACAAAAGATTGTTAACCGCTTTGACCATTTTTGTCTTTTTTTATTCAAACTTACTTGACAAGTTCTCTTTGTGTTTGCAAAAAGAAAAACTAATAACAACCTGATAAATGAACATAAAATTTTATTAAATGAAATTAAGAAAATCAATAAATGACACATTTTACATTTACTGGCAAATAAAAACAATAATATATTACAAGTGAATTAAAACATTAAATAAAATTTGTAAGGGTTCCACGGAACCCAGTGTCTCGCCTATTTTTGCTGTAAATCGCAGGCTCAATAACAATGAGGAAAAAAATCAATTAAAATATTCCTCTTGTTACTATTTTATGATTGTAAGAAAATCTAAGTCCATTTAAAAGTAAATTACAGAAAAAACTGAGTAATCTTTTTACAAACTTTACTTCTGAATACAATCTTATGATCATAAACAAGCTTCTGTCCAAGTTTGGTACAAACCCAGGATAGTTTAAGAAAGTTATTAAAATTTTAAAAACTTTAACCACAGAGTGAATGTAATGGTTCCCCGCAGAAAAACTAAGTCCATTTAAAAGTAAAATATTGAAAAAATGGATTTATTTATTTACAAAATTTACTTCTGGATACTATCTTATGATCATAAACAAGCTTCTGTCCAAGTTTGGTACAAACCCAGGGTAGTTTAAGAAAGTCATTAAAATTCTAAAAACTTTAACCACAGAGTGAATGTTTTGTTTCCCCGCAGAATAAACGAAGTCCATTTATAGTAAAATACGGAAAAAATGGAATTTTATTTTTACAAAATTTACTTCTGGATACTATCTTATTATCATAAACAAGCTTCTGTCCAAGTTTGGTACAAACCCAGGATAGTTGGAAAAAGTTATTAAAATTTCAAAAACTTTAACCACAGAGTGAATATTTGTTGACGCCGCCGACGGAATGTAGAATCGCTTAGTCTCGCTTTTTCGACTTAAGTCAAAGGCTCGACTAAAACAAAATAACAGGAAACCGTCCATGACAGTAAACAGGATTTGTGTCCAGACATTATTTAATATCAAAAGAACCATAATTGATGAATGGTGAAAGTGAAAATCCTCAATATCATGATCTCCATTTTGTCATCAGTAACAATATATCAAAATTTTAAAAACTTTGGTTTAATGGTTCACGAGTAAATGCAACACAACTGGAATAATTTTAATCTTTCAAGAACCATTACTCCTTTCCATATCATCCAGGAAAATTGAAAAGTCTGAGAAACTGTATTGCTCAAGAAAAAGAAGCATTGTTAACTGCAAACATCATTTTCAATAAAAATTAAAAGTTTAAACATTGCCTTCACAAGAATGTGTCAGTTCACAGATGCCCCACTCGGATTTTCACAATTTCATGTTCAATGAAACATGAAATTGTTTGAAAAGTCTAATTAAGCATTAAATTAGAAAGATTGTATCATAAGGAACATGTGTACTCAGTTTCAAGTTGATTGGACCTCAGCTTCATCCAAAACTACCTTGACCAAAAACTTGAAGCTGAAGCGGGAAAGATTGCAGACAAACGAACGAACAGTCGCACAGACAAGAAAAAAAATGCCCCTCTACTTCCTTAGGTGGGGCATAATACAATAATTGAATACTTTATAACATAAATAATACAAATTGCATAAAAATTATAACGTCCAGTATCTGAAAAAATTGACAGACTTTGGAAACTCAATATTGACCAATGAACTAAAAAATTGGGTACCGACAGATGACATCTGACAACCAGATAAATATATCCAGCTGTAGTTGACCTTGCAGCATTTAAATAACTTACCAAACAAGACAACAATAACATCTATGAATGCACCATTGGTTCATATTGAGTTTGATTAAATATTGGCATAAAAGTGCTACACATTTTTTACAGATTTGTTTAGAAGTTATACAAGTTTCTCATTACTCTACATAAAAAAATGGCAAGTGTATAGCTAATAAAATGCTTACCTATATATAATAAGACACACTTTCAATAGTTTACATGTTTAAATATGGAGAAAAAAAATAAAATAGGTTACACTGACTTCAGTGATAATGAAAATACCCAAAAAACTATGATTCTGCAATAATATTAACATAAAATATTAAGAAATTGGAACAGCATTAAGTTTTTTTGGACTTGCCATTATTAACACTTTTTGGTTTAATAAAAACGATGGTTGAAATTCTTGTGGTTTAACCCAAAAATTAATTCACTATTCTGATCCATTAATATATGTTTTATACAAATTAAACAATTTTTACAATGGTGTTAAATTTTTTAATTCAAATAGATGAAAAAAATTGAAATGGTCCAAAAGCTATGCTAATACATCAGACAGATTTTAAATAATCATTCTATTCCCCTCGAGTGTTTATTTGCCCTTAGGCCAAACATAAAAGTGCATGTTTACCTTCACATGCTGAAAAAAATAGGATAGGTAGGTAGGGATTTTTAAACAAAAAATGTCTACATTGAGACTATGGGAGCAACATTGTGACTTTAACAGTGCTCAATCTAAAATGGCAAAAATAACAAGCCGTCAGGGGAAAAAAATTAGGTTAGGGTGGGGTACAGTAATCACAGACTTTTTTAATGGCCTTACCTATAAATTTAAAGCATTCAAAAGGCTCTGGATAAGGTCATGTTCTTTCAACAATCAAAGTTGAACTGAAACATATTGCATTAAAATAGCAATAACTTCATTGTATTTTAAGCTTTGCCAATGTTTTTTTTGTCATAATTATTCAATCTTTTACCCAGCTCATTCTGTGAGATTTGATTTAGTTGTTTAGCAAAAAAAAAAAAAAATGACATAGGAAAAGCTTAAAATATATGAACAAATATGAAAATTAACTCAAGTATACACATAACGCAATAATTTCAGAGAAAACATATATACAGTGATAACAGTTGTCATGAAATGAAAAAATTAATTTCTGCAACTTTGGGAAAGTCATCCTTTCAAGAGACACAAAGGACTTGTCATCAATTGAAGCATGGAGAGTAAATAAAGAATGTACAAAACCTCCAAAAATTAGCAACAATTTCAGTTTAAGAGAGCGCTACTCGAATTATGAAAAATACATGGAAAACTTTCCAAAAATGTCTATAAAGTATGACTCCTTCCAAATCAAAATACCTCGCCTGCAAGAATACTTGACCAACAAAAAGTATTGGATTGAAAAAAACAAAAATAGGGAACAAAAGACATTTCTAGAGTACTTCTCATTAAAAAAATGGATTAGCCTGTCCGGGAAAGAAAGAAAAGAACATTCTTTGGAAAACTGCAATCCCTGCAGTTCCATACATGGTCACATTTCTAAATTACACAAATCTGCACCAGAAAAAACAGTTGCATTGAATGCATTATGTAGCAATGCTACACAAACAATGATTGACATTACCTCCCCAAAAGCAGCTAAAGGGAGTAAAACAAAGGGACTTGACATAGTAAAAAAATTTGTCAAAATGATTCAGCCAGTTGTGGAGACAAAAATTAACATAACATTCGACCAATCTATTTCCGTTAGCATGTCTCCCAAATCAACACCGCAGGATAGGAAAAAAGAAATTAACAAAAATATCATTGAAAGTCGAAATAAATTTGCTCAATCAATAACTGATAGCGGAAATGATGTATATAGTTTCCTGGCCTCTGGGAAGTCATATAAACAGTATAACAGAGACAGAATGTCTACTTGTTTTGAATCCAAACAAATGGCTAGTGAGCGAACATTCAAGACCACCACAGCAAAAAATCAGCATAAACCTAAAAAACATCATGGGAAATTTGAAAGTTACAACTTTGACAAACAAGAATTTTTGAGGTATATAACTGAAAAACCAAAAGGTTCCCATATCAATTGGACACAGCTGGCTAGACTATTCAAAGTAAAAATAAACGACAAAACTCCACAAAATGGTGGGCAGATATTGCAGGCATATGCCAAATACAACAAGATCGACATTACTTCATTTGCAGGACATCTGAGCATGTACCAAAAACGTGTCAGAAGAGCTAAAAAGATAATTAGTATGAAAACAACCAAAGTAACAATACCAACACCAAGACCTGCAAAAAAACTAAAAGAGGATATAATGAAAAAATTACAGTCAGGGGATATATACATTGGGGAGGAAGTTGCACCTAAAAATATCACTACTACAAAAATCGACAGCAGTGGCGCTCTAGTTGAAGAAAATCAAAATGTTTATGGTCGCAAAATACCACTTGCACATATAAGACAGACTGCTCTTCAGGATCAAATCCAACTTGGAATTTTGAACTATCATTCTGATCAGGATTACGAGAATCTGTCTGATGAAGATGTCCAACAACGCTATACCAGGATCGGTGAAGATCAGCCTGAAATAAAGGAAGAGGCCATCAACAAGCTGAAACAATTAGAAAGAACAAGACATCTTAAAATTTGGCACGATCATAGTGATATATTAAACCACTCCTACATCTGTTTTATGGTATCCTGGCTTTATGATCCAGCTAATTTTTTGACGGACAACAAATATATACAAAAATATCCGAATAGAAAGCCAATCAACATTCAGTCAGCAGTAGAGAGACCAAAAATTTATTTATTTGGTCAATCAGGTAATTTGACCAAACATGTTACTTTCAGAAAAGTGAAATCAGTCTATAAAAAAATGGGGACTTTCCCAAAAATTTAACCTTCATCAGGAACGCTCAAGTGTTAAATTTTAATCTCATCTACAACAAAGAGCACCTCAACCAAAAACTTTTACCTTATACTGAATGAACTATATAGTGGAAGCAGCAGATACCAATTTTAGAATTTGGTTTCTGTCAAATGAACTTTTGAATTGAGCATGCTATTTATATATGTAGCTAATTTCACAACTTAAACAGTCTGGGCATAAAATAAAAATTGCCAAAGAAATGTACAATTCCATAGGACTCACAATTAGCTATTTTGGATCTCTCATTAAAACAGCGGTCTAACTTCCGAGTACATAAATTCAGTTTAGAAAAAAAAGTCTCTTATCAATTTTGTTAAAAAATTGAAATCTGCTGTTGGTTTTTCCCCCCATCTTAATAAAACACGCAAGTCGACATTTAAACTCAAAATAAGCACAAATCTGATTCGCTTATTTCTGGACTAATTCAATTTAAGAAGCATTTTCACAAGATTGTTTGAAGCTTCTTAACAATTATATTATAAAACAACAACATCATACTAACCCTGATAAAAAAGGCTCATTCTTCTGGACATGTTTCAATTCTTCTTTCAGGTGCAAGCTAGAAAAAAATCATATTAAAAAAATTATAAATATATGAATATACATGGAGGCCAAAATATCACATATAGTTTAAAATATAGCAGTGAAAAGCAGGGATTTTCAATAATGATTTGCAAATCAAATAATAACAATAAAATTCAACTTCACAGAAATCTTTAATTAATAGGTTTTCAATTTAGTTTCAATTTTGACATTTCGAAAACTAACTAATGGATATCTGGATGTTGCCACTTTGAAAAAATTAAGGTAGATAAGGTGTCTTCCTCCCTCTAGGATTTGGAAATACCAGAAAACAAGATCTAGATCTTTCAAAGAATGTGGATTTTTTTTAGGAAAGTAGGTAATTCATGTGTAAGAACTTTCATTCCAATATAGAGAATAACATATTTTATCATATTTATGGTTACATTTTACCAAAAAATGGAAACTCTTGTTTGATTAGTTTTTTCCAACTTTGCCACATCAGGGAAGGGGGGGCAACTCAAATGCAAGGGCAGATAATTCCTATTTAGGTACTTTACAATAGAATGTGTTAGAAATTATCCCATTTTATAATGTAGCAAGAAAAACAGGTCGGGTGACCCCATTTTTCTTTTACTTAACTTAAAGCGTTCTAGTTAAGCTTTCTTCTCACATTATTTTTTTTAAAAGCATGATTTAAACTACATTTTGAAAAATTATCAAAAAAAATTATGGAATATAATTTAGACGCCATATCTACCCAATTCCTGTAAACTTTCTTACAATTCCAGGGAAATGTAAATATAACCTCTGCTGTATCCCCTTTCAATCTGTTGACTTCTTTCTAAAATATAAAGCATGCTTACTAAAATATATATTCTTACAAATAAACCATTATTAAGGATGTTATGATTCGGATTTTTGTCTGAATTTTGTAATCTTGGTTGGTTTTTGTCCTCGAGAGTGCGAAAAAAAATATGCCTGGTAACCCCCTCTTTTCTTTCATATAATTAATAATTTCGACGTATACCATTTCCATCATAAAAACTTCTTCCTTTAATTATTAGGTGCATTTTTCCGAAATTAATTTCAACTGCAATTTCAGGAAGTAGTGATATGGAACAAGTAATGTATTTAGAAACCAGAACAAGAGATTTAGAGGTTATCCATTTGTCCATATCTGAAGGTCCTGTGGAAGTATTTGATGTGGTACGTGTTTTCAGTGGCGATGGCCCAGCACGTCAGTTTGAAGCTGGTCAGCAACGTGGTGGCAACTATCCCTGCATTTGTGGTGCAAAAACTGCTAACCATGGCAATCTCGCTTTCTGTTACCATCTCAAGGTATTGGATTTTGACGACAGAAATAAAATTGCATCATCAGCAAACAGTCTTAGCAAACTGCAGAGAGGAAACATCAATCCTTTTCAGAATCTAAAAAAACAGGAAATTATTGATGAACTTGACAGCAGACACATTAACTTTTCCATTTCCAATAAAGCAGAACTTCAAGAAGAACTTACCTCTCTTTTGCATGGCATAGTTCGGCCTCCAGCACTCATGCTTTCACATCCAAAGAAATTTTCCTCAGAGCTTAATATTGGTCAGTATGAGGTCCTTGGATGTGAACCTCTTCACGACATAACCAATCTTGTCCAAAATGTTATCACTGAGCTGCCAAACCACATTAAAGACCCAGTAGTCCAAAAGCAGTTCCAGCATTTTACCGCCACTACAATAGGAAACAAAAACCAATTAAAGGGATCAGATCCTAGAATGTTTGCAGTCAAACTAACAAAATTTGCAACAACTCTGTACATAAATCAGCAATTAGACATCAATATAATGGAGCTTATTAACTCACTGATAGATATTGTCCACATCTGTTATAGTCCATTTGAGTCCAGAACTCCTAAATCCATCCTTAGACTCCATAACCAATGTTTCAAATTTGGAATCATGAGCAGAATTGTTTTTGGAATCCCAACAAAGATGACGACAAGGAAATTCTTTGGAAGCCATTTCCATAGTTTGACCGCCCATGCTTCTGAAACTTACCGCAAATTCAATTTGAAGTCTGTTGTTACAGAGCAGGAGGAAAGATGTTTTGGGGATCTTAGAAGAGTGTCTGAAAGTACAACAAACAGACAGGCAGGTCATATTGTTGACAATGCTATAATGCGCATAACAACCCAGCAACAGTTAGTTTACAAACAGAATTCCTTCGCCATCCAGGATTCCTCCATCAGCAAACAAGCTAGACTGCTTCCACCAAGGCCATGTACAATGTTTTCGTCAGAGCTGATTTCCAATCGGTCAGTCTTGTTCACATCTCACCTCAAAAGGATTGCTGACTTTATGATATGTGGCAAGGATGTGTGGTGGATGATGGAAGATGGCAACATTGTCTTTTTTGATGGACCAGATGATCCTCAGTTTCACCGTGAAGGACCAACCCTTCACCATTTCAGGTCATCTTCCCTGAAAAAAGAACAGAGTTTCCTGTTGAACACATGGCAATTAATTTTAGAAATGTTTGAGAAAGGTTCTTTAAAATTACCCTTAAATAAAGTAAAGGTAGTTGATGATGATGGTAAATCCAGATTTATATCTTTCGCATCTAACACAAATAACAACAGAGCAGAACAAGGTAAAAAAGGGTTCAACACTTCAATACAATTTTCATAAAAGTTTAAAGAAGAATATTGATCAAATTTTTTTTTTGGTTTCGTTTTGAATGTTCTCGCAAATCATGTTATATAAATTATAAATTATTACATTAACTATTGAAATTCTACTACTCCAAATAATTTATTGGTCTAGTTATGATCATCAGTATTTTATTATATTTTATTCATTTACAAAACGAAGATGGTGATGAAATATTGATGAAAGAAAAAAGAAATAAAAGCTTCACCCATCACCCTAAAAATTCAGATGGTCAGATAGAAAACCATATTTTTTTTGAAGTCAGACTCATAAACAACTTATTTGAAATCGGATTTCATTTTTCTACTGTAGATGATGTCGTAGAAGAAATATCAATTCCAGAAAAGATTGCCACATTAGAAAGATGTGATGAGATTGCCACAACAGAAAGATATCACGAAGAAACTCTCAAGAATGGTAAAAAAATATAAACATCTTGTCAGAACCGTTCCAAGAAAAAAAAATCAATTCAATTTGCATTAATTAACATGTTTAATGTCATGTAACGTTAAAGACTATATATTATAAACATATACCATGTATACCAAATATCAATCAATATCTTCAATCATGGTAAAAAAGGTGTCAAAAAAAATATTACTTTCTTTAAAATTGTGAAAAACAGATTTACATGACTCACAAATTGACACAATACCGAGTTCCCTTTTGGTTTTTCAGGTAGTGACCAATAGTTTTTTGTCTTCTCAATAATTATTAACATTTAATAAATTCTGTTTGGAAAAAGATGTACATGAATAACACATTTAAATGTTTCATTTTTCTACTGTAGATGATGTCATAGAAGAAATATATGTGTGTGAAGAGATTGCCACAACAGAAAGATGTAACAACGAAACTGTTGAGAATGGTATGAAAATTTTGAATTTTTAGTCTTTTTGATCCTCAAGTCTAAATTTCAAAGAGCCATTATATGTAGGTTCTGAGAAACACATATATTGTACATAGTTATCTAGATATCGAGATACATTTGAAACATAATACCCATTACTATTGTAGGATGGCATAAATTATTGTTTCTTACCATAATTTTTTGTCTTTCAGATGAAGAAGACAAAGCTGCATCTGATTCAACTACTTTCTATGATATCGCTGAAATTGGTATTACCACTTCAAGAGGCAAAAACAGTGATGATCTAAAAGCTGATCATCATGATGCTGAAAGTAAGTGATCATGGTCAGGCTGGTTCTGTAATGAAATATATGCTATATAACTTAAGGGTTAAGTGAACACTTTAATAATTTCAATTATACCATATAATTATATTTACATAAGAACTATCAAAGTTTTGTTTTGCATGCTTAAATAGAAGAGGTGTAATATTTTCATAAGCGTTATATTTGCTTGTTTTTTAATCTGAATTTTAAAGGGAGGTTACTCTGAAATGGTGCATTTTCCAAAGGAATTCACATGAAATTTTGTCAAAAACTGTAGCTTGTGAAAATGCCCACTGACCATCAATTGTTAAGTTGCCAAGACACCCATATCACCTTAAGCCCATTTCCGAATATCAGATATAAATCATGGACCTGGTGTCATGATGCATAGAAAACAAATCTCTTAACACTTACCATAATTTTTTTTATTGATTTTCAGAGGGAAAACTTGATGACGATGACAAAGCTGCCTCTGAATCAAAAACATCCTACAGTATAAATGATATACTAGCTGCTAACCAACAAACTGAAAGTGAGTAAACATAATTTAAAAATGAAATACATTTTTTTAAATCAAAAGTTTTAGGGAAGTTGTGGAGTTTTTCACTTATTTTCAGGAGTGTAGACAATGCTTTACCATAATGTGTTCCACCTTGGAAAGGCATATACAAATTTAATCATCATCAATTTCAATACAAAAACTAGGCCAGGGATTGAACCTGGGACCTACTCAATACACCAGTTGAGTTGCTCTACTCTCTGAGCTACCTAGTTAGCACTATTTGTTATTTCCTAATAATCATCTTAAAATTAATTATACTTTATTTTGTTCAATCGGAACAGCAACTAATTTAAATGACTTGACCAGTAGGATATGCCCCTCTAGTAACATTTAACATGGTCAGATAATCGAGAAAAAAGTTTTTGATAATATATCATTTTTTTCTCTACAATTCAATCAATCTGCTAAAAAAATACCAACAGCCTGGAAATTTGCAAAATCTGTTCATTTGATTTTTTTGAAGACAGCATAATGATCAAAATAAAACTAGATAAAATATACATACCAAATTCCTCACTCTATCATCAATACTATTTTTCAGAACAAGGATTAGCCTTACAGAAAACAAAAGAAGATGAGAACAAAAAAGTCAGATACATGTACAACTCATATATCAAAGGTACATGTATACAATTGTTTGTAATCTAAGATTTTTAACGGCATTAATAAGCAAATTAAAAAAAAAACATCATTTAATAATTAATTTTGAATGAAACAGGTTTTGTTTCTCAGCCCATAGACATAGTTTTATCATGTGACCGTGACGTCATCATTGATTTTTTTCATGGTTAACTCGGGTTTGAAATAGAACTAAGAATTAAATTATAAGAAATATCTGTAATATTAGGTCTGTCTATTCGAAATAACATGAAAAATGTGATGCACATTGTAAGTGCACCTCATTTTTTATGCTATTCCGTCATGTACAGAAAAAATATAACAGTTATTCCTTTTTAAAGAACAAATCATCAAATACATGTTTATTATATATGATTTTACTTTTAAAAATATAACACAAATGCTTTTAAGCATAACAAGACTTCAAAAGTTGAGTAAGCATCGTGCAAGAAAATTGAAAACCGGAAGTGAACGTCCTTTATAAGCCCATGGGCAAATACAGCTTTTTTCGTATTGTCCCTATTCGAAGTGGAAGATTAAATCTTGATTTATATCGACAGTGGAATGGTTTCAGTATTGCACATGCTGATTTATCTGTAGTAGGGCTTATCTAAAATTTGCTCATATCATTTAAATCAATATATATAGATATATATTCATACCTCTTACAGACAAGAAAATCGATGATGCAACGAGTACAACAACTGCAAGAAAGAAAGCGATCAAAAGAAAAGTATTTGACGAAGATAAAGGTAAACACCATTACATTAAACTCTATTAATATTATACATACGATACCTTTCTGTTCCAAAGTAACATTTTCCAAAAATGGTTCACATATCTGCAGCACACTCCCTAGTCTGTTGTCCTGCAATATAAAATAGCTGTGAGAAAAGCACATTATAAGTTCTAATATTTTACTAAAAAATAATATCTTGTATCTTATGATTTGATATTTCTTTCAGTCCAGAAATTCCTTTTCTAATGAAAACTCTTACTTGATACACTAAGTTAAAAGACTCATCCCTTTGTAGTTTTTTCTTTTAAAAAATATAACACATTATAATTTACCTTATAGGCCAAGTGTACAAAAAATGTCTAGAAAAATATAGAAGTTTGATTACAACTGGCCATTAAATTTTCAAGTATAAAATAATTGCATGCTTCTTAATATTTTGGTTTTAGGTGAACAAGATTTCATAAATTTAAAGAAATTACCAAAAACAGACAAAATGAAAATGGTGAAGAACTTTATTGTTAACTCCAACAAAGGTGAGTTTGCTATTACAATACATAATTTTGAAGGCAAAACATTCAAGAAACCAAATAAATGTTTATAAAATTGTTATACATGTAATAGCTTACTTACAAGATCCCATCCTTCAGGATTAAAGTAATACAATTACTGCATACCACCTATGAGGTGGTAATCAGATTCCAGATTAATTCTAAACTTGCTTAATTTCTGTAGCAGTTCATGTATCATTTATCTGAAATACAAAGTAATATATTATATACACAAGTTAAGTATAAGAAATTTAACAATATTGCGTATATAGCAAATTCAGATATATATAATTCTTGACGTTTTATCTTTTTATTGGACGGCAAATTTCATGAAGTACACATTTTTCTGATGACCAACAAATATATTCATACGCCAAAAAACATTTCACAACAGTCTATACCTTTTAAATGTGTTTGTGAGTGAATTGGTAGACTTTATACACTATTATTAAATTCCTTCAAATGCCATTTGATCCTATTATATCAATTTTTAGAGAATTGTTTTAAAACAAACACCTTTTTGGATTTTGTGTTGCCTTACTTTCATAATTTAAATCAAATGTATAATATTAGTTAATGCTGAAATTTGTTATTTCTTAATTCAGCTGTGGCAGATGTTCCAAAACATAGAAGTGAAGTGGACTTCTGCATGGAACTGCTTGGGGAAACAGATGACACTAGAAACGTCATCAAATTTCAGATGTCATTGGAAAAGCATCCGGGAAATAAATCCTTTGCCACATCTCTGGATATTCATATGGCAAAACTGCAGACTTCTGTCAGCAAAGAACATAACAAACTAAAAACTATTTTGTTACATGAAAACACTGATATTGATGCCTCTAGATCTGTTAATAGAAAAATCAGAATAGCAGAAATGTTAATGAAAAAATGGAAAATATACTTCTGGTAACTAACTGATCATGATAAGTGGGAAAAAAGCAATCAATTGTTTTAGAATTATAAATCTCCACATTTCTTGGTCGTCATTAATAATTGTCATACTTTCATTAACATTTCTGCTATGGTACCACAGCAAACAGTTGTCCGATTCAAGAATATATAGTCTTTTACCTTGTATATAGCAAATTCAGATATATATAATTCTTGACGTTTTATCTTTTTATTGGACGGCAAATTTCATGAAGTACACATTTTTCTGATGACCAACAAATATATTCATACGCCAAAAAACATTTCACAACAGTCTATACCTTTTAAATGTGTTTGTGAGTGAATTGGTAGACTTTATACACTATTATTAAATTCCTTCAAATGCCATTTGATCCTATTATATCAATTTTTAGAGAATTGTTTTAAAACAAACACCTTTTTGGATTTTGTGTTGCCTTACTTTCATAATTTAAATCAAATGTATAATATTAGTTAATGCTGAAATTTGTTATTTCTTAATTCAGCTGTGGCAGATGTTCCAAAACATAGAAGTGAAGTGGACTTCTGCATGGAACTGCTTGGGGAAACAGATGACACTAGAAACGTCATCAAATTTCAGATGTCATTGGAAAAGCATCCGGGAAATAAATCCTTTGCCACATCTCTGGATATTCATATGGCAAAACTGCAGACTTCTGTCAGCAAAGAACATAACAAACTAAAAACTATTTTGTTACATGAAAACACTGATATTGATGCCTCTAGATCTGTTAATAGAAAAATCAGAATAGCAGAAATGTTAATGAAAAAATGGAAAATATACTTCTGGTAACTAACTGATCATGATAAGTGGGAAAAAAGCAATCAATTGTTTTAGAATTATAAATCTCCACATTTCTTGGTCGTCATTAATAATTGTCATACTTTCATTAACATTTCTGCTATGGTACCACAGCAAACAGTTGTCCGATTCAAGAATATATAGTCTTTTACCTTGTATATAGCAAATTCAGATATATATAATTCTTGACGTTTTATCTTTTTATTGGACGGCAAATTTCATGAAGTACACATTTTTCTGATGACCAACAAATATATTCATACGCCAAAAAACATTTCACAACAGTCTATACCTTTTAAATGTGTTTGTGAGTGAATTGGTAGACTTTATACACTATTATTAAATTCCTTCAAATGCCATTTGATCCTATTATATCAATTTTTAGAGAATTGTTTTAAAACAAACACCTTTTTGGATTTTGTGTTGCCTTACTTTCATAATTTAAATCAAATGTATAATATTAGTTAATGCTGAAATTTGTTATTTCTTAATTCAGCTGTGGCAGATGTTCCAAAACATAGAAGTGAAGTGGACTTCTGCATGGAACTGCTTGGGGAAACAGATGACACTAGAAACGTCATCAAATTTCAGATGTCATTGGAAAAGCATCCGGGAAATAAATCCTTTGCCACATCTCTGGATATTCATATGGCAAAACTGCAGACTTCTGTCAGCAAAGAACATAACAAACTAAAAACTATTTTGTTACATGAAAACACTGATATTGATGCCTCTAGATCTGTTAATAGAAAAATCAGAATAGCAGAAATGTTAATGAAAAAATGGAAAATATACTTCTGGTAACTAACTGATCATGATAAGTGGGAAAAAAGCAATCAATTGTTTTAGAATTATAAATCTCCACATTTCTTGGTCGTCATTAATAATTGTCATACTTTCATTAACATTTCTGCTATGGTACCACAGCAAACAGTTGTCCGATTCAAGAATATATAGTCTTTTACCTTGAGAGGCTGTATCAACTACTGATACAGCTCCTTAATGGTCCTGTGTTGTATTAAATATGTTTTAAAATAACAACTAGTGATGATTGTTCTATAATTCAGAGACTTTTCTCGATTTAAAATATTTTGTTGACAATTCTGATAATAAAAAATGTCATTTAACCAAACCTTGTATTCCATACTTACATGTATATGCATGCTGTAGCCTAAACGGTATTATGCAAAAACCAAATAGCAATAAAGCAAAGTAATGTTCATTAATTTTCATTGGCAAAAATCAGGATTAAGGATGTACTTAGGTAAGGTTAGGTGAAAATTAATAAATTAAGAAGTTAAAATTGATACTATAAGCTGGTAGAGTATCATTTAAGGATACTAATAAGCTAAAAATATTGATAGGTCATGGACCTCCTCTTCGAGATATTTGAGATTTAAAATCTGGCGGGTAAGATGACTTGGACTTTTCCCTTATATTTGCATTAGGTCTCAAAACAAAAGAAAGAAAATTAAGAATCTTCTAAAATTTTGGTAAATGACCTTTCATGAGCTAAGTCTTGTATGAAAAATTAAATGGGTGTTAGGGGGCAAAATATTTTACATTGTATTGTATGGAAAAACACCAAGGAGTCCGAACATTTGACACAAATTCCAAAACCTCACCTAAGTACATCCTTAAATGTTCTTAAACGAGGTCATTTTAACAACATCTCATTTTTTAATTTGTTTAATATTATTTTAAGTAAATAATATCGATCATTTATTGAATATTTATAAAGACTTTTTTTTTGGTTTAGAAAGTGTTTTGCTGTACAAATGTATCAATTATATCTCAAATTTAAAGTTAATATTTTGTAGTGTTTCCAACATGTAATATGCTATGCCTTTTTTTATACTTTGAGTAAGAACTAATACTATAAGGTATGGGCTTTGCTCATTGTTGAAGGCTGCATGGCGACCTGTAGTCTTAAATGTCTATCATTTTGGTCTCTTGTGGACAGTTGCCTGATTGGCAATCATACCACATCTTTTTTTATATATTTGGATAATATTTGAAAAAAGATTAATAGAGCCTCTCTTTTTTTGTGACAATTAATTGATAACTGGCCTTAGATCTTCTCTATAAATTAAGCGTTAAATAAAAAAGCCAGTCATTGGTTTATCACATAATCTTACAAATATTTGTATCAGAAAACAAGGGATCAAATTTGTTTTTTCTTCTCCATTTACAAGGACAAAAACTGACATCAAAAGATTGTAATTTCAGGGATCAAAGTTTACTCCTGAAAAGTTGCCCTTTTTTTAATCCGTAATAATAAATGCCATAAAACTGTCATATTCATTTCCAAACATTTCCTATGTCTGTATGTACAAATGTATAGGGTATATCATGTGTTCATCTCTAGTATCTTTCAATTTCTTTACAAGTTACAAATATATACGTTATCAGAACAAAATAGAAACAGTGATCAGTGGACTAAAAGTCATAAATCTAACCATAATTCTACATGATTAAAGATGTGAACTTCTTAAATAAAGCTGTCCAAAAATGTACTTATTATTATTGATATGAATACTCAATTGTTATGACTTGCAGTGTTTTAATCTTTCAAAATATCAACTCTGGTCACCAAAAAATCAATACATGAACATGAAATATAGCAAGAATTTGGCACTCAAAGTTGTGACAGTTACAGTACTGTACATGTACACTTCATAGAAAATGTGGCCGAAACGTGATGCATCTACTGAAATGAGTGCAAATAACTGACACAATAAAATCATGTTGTAAGTGGATTAAGTATCGAATTATACATATACAGACAACATGGATAATCTACAAAATTCAATATTTCATAAGGAGCAACAATGGAACTTGAGAAAACGTGTGAATTTCCCCGATGTAGAATGGGTAGCAATATTAGGGGATTAAAATTTGAAACGAAGTGTGTTAACCATTTAAAATCCTAGAAGTATACTAAAGCCAGGGATAAATATATATATACACACACACAAGTTGAAATTAAAAACTACGTTCAAACCTGATTGCGCAAGTTGGATAAAAGCTACAATGAATAGGTCACTACAGCCTTCAACAATGAGCAAAGCCTATACAGCATAGTCAGCTATAAACAGCCCTGATAAGACAATGTAAAACAATTCTAACGAGAAAACTAACGGCCTTATTTATGTAAAAAAAGTAGGAAAAACAAATATGTAACATTTAAACAAACGACAACCACTGAATTACAAAAAACCCAGTTGACTAAATTAAAAGGTTGTACAAAAAAAATGGAAGTTTTTACTGATATTGACTGGCTATACAGCCCTTGCATGGACGGTCAACACAGACCCCTTGAAAAACCCTCTTGATACGACTCTTAAATATGGCCTGCTGTACTGTTCCCAATGTAATCATGCATGTCGAATGTGGACAGGTAACTACATGTATATATATATATATATCATATTTGGACTAAGCAATTTTTTATAATTAGTAAGTTTATTTCAGGGGGGTCTCATTGAGAGGTTCGGATCCCAGATCCTGCTTACTGTTTTGTCAGATTCCAGTATCCCACTTACATTATATACGTAAGCATTTCTCATTTTTTGTCATTTCCCAGGTCCCGTTAGACCTCATTTACTGTTTTCAAGACACAATAATTTGACTTTCACTTGTCATGTTTAAAACAATCAGCAATCGCATGCCACGCTTAGACACCAATGAGACTCCACTTGCAGCATATAGATGAAATCCTCTGGTTAATGGCAATAAAATTGGGAATGAAAATGGGGAATGTGTCAGAGACAACAACCCGACCATAGAAAAAACAACAGCAGAAGGTCACCAACAGGTCCTCAATGTAGGAGAAATAATGTGGATTGATAGTGAAGACCCTGTGTTACATGTATTATCAGAGTATCATGGTAAAATCCACTAAATACATGTCAATATGAAAATATATGGTTTTCCTTTAAATTTTCTCACATAAATATTTACTGCACATTGAATATGCTTTTTCAAGATAATGTCGTACTGACAATGGCTGAGTAAATAGTTATCAAAGGTACCAGGATATAATTCAGTACACCAGACGCGCGTTTCGTCGTCAAAAGACTCATCAGTGACGCTCAAATCCAAAAAAGTTAAAAAGACAAAATAAAGTACAAAGTTGAGCATTGAGGATCCAAAATTCCAAAATGTTGTGCAAAATACGGCTAGGGTAATCTATTCCTGGGATAAGAAAATCCTGTTTTTCGATAAGATTTGCTGGTTTGGTTAAATTATTACATGTATGTGTGAATTGAGCATGCACAAACAGACAAAATGTCCTATCATTATTTTAAATATTACAAAATACTCAAAATAATGAAAATTTGAAAATTTCTTTTGCATAAATAAAATAAAAAATTAAGGTGAGGTGTTAATAAAATAACATAAGGACCTATGAGCTACGGTTCTGCAGGCTAGCTAATTGAACTAGCACTAGATCAAGAATTTTGGTCTTTTCTTAGTCTAAGCTAGATAGTAATTTTCTGGACTAGGTCTACAGGACTACTTTTATAGAGCAACAAAAATCATGTTTCGTAGGGATGATTATTTGAAATTTAAAGGTCACAGTCGTGACAGTTGGGTTAGAAAACGAATAATTGGCCCGAAAAATAATAACAAGTCAATGGCAAGATGCATATACATAATGCATGTAAAAATCTGCTTACATTTGGAAAATGCCCATTAATTGGGGTTATAAGTCAGATTTTATGGCTCTCACAATCCAACAAAACCTTTAGAGGGGCACATTTATATATTCTTTTATGCTTCTTCCTAGATGAGGTAGTCCAAATAATTATGACGTCTTGAAAGGCTATTATAATTTTTTTCTTTGACGCCTTACATCGACGATGAAAGGCGTCAAAGGAAAAAATTATAATAGCCTTTCTTGACGTCATAATCATTTGGACTATAGATGAGGATGCAAATATACTTAGTCCAAGTGATTATGACGTCTGGCAAGGCTATTTTAATTTTTATCTGGGACGCCTTCCCAGAAAAAAAATTAAAATAGCCTTGCCAGACGTCATAACTAGTATTTAGACTAAAATATACTATGCGACAGAGCCTATGGCAAGATTGGCTCTTACAAGATTTAATTATTGTGACTTTAAATAAAGGAGGGTTTATTTAATTCAATGTGTTGTGCAGGGATGCTATATTGGACAAATGGCATGACAAGTGTACAAAACTGAGCTTATGGCATAATGCAAATGAAGTATTTGTCCTCAATAAAACATTTTTACAAGAAGGTAAGGAACTAAAGTCTATAAGCACAGCCATAGCACATGTATTTAAATTTTTCACTTGATTTTCCTCAAAGAGCTCAAGATTTAGGATCATTGGGGACGAGTTGATTTACAAACCCATGTGTTTCTGTGTTATTTATATGGAATGATGGCTACTCGGTATTGGCCATGGCAGCACGTGGTTGTAAATTCTGTTCAGAGTGTTCTATCCAAGCACATTACTGTCTGTTTTTCAGCATATTTCTACATTATAAAATACCTGAAATCGATAAATTAAATCCAAAGTATCCTTCTAAACATGTTTCTCCTACCATAGAATAAAATTTTCGATTTGTTCTCGTTGTTTTCTTTCACCAGGTCGTTCAATTCACAAGTAACAAGTGCACGGCTGCTTCAATTAACTCCAATTAACCGACTTGCAAACTGCAAGCTTCGCGACTACACAGAATTTCCATATAAGGTAAAAGGTGGGCGGGGCTTAAACTCCGCTTGCGATCTTCTTTTGATAAATACAGCTTTATCTCAAATTATTTCCATTATTTGATATGAAAATACGTTATAATATAAAAAAAAGACATCATATGCGATACATTTCATCATTTATGCGATCCTCGTAGCTTACCTATTGCTACATTTATTACTGCATTTGTACTGTGTCTGCAAACGTCAAAATTTGCCCGCCATTGTGAATTTTGATCCAGATAGGGGAAATAATTCCTGCAATATTTTTTGTTCGGTTTTGCGGGAAAACCACCTTAATGTCGCTGCACTGAACCATGGAAATGAGGTCAAGGTCACATGACATCTGCCCGCTAGACATGTGCACTTAACAATCATTCCATACAACAAATATAGTAGACCTATTGCATATGGTATGAGAAAAACAGACCAAAACACAAAAATTTAACTATAACCACTGAACCATGAAAATGAGGTCAAGGTCAGATGACACCTGCCAGTTGGACATGTACACCTTACAGTTCTTCCATACACCGAATATACTAGCCCTATTGCTTATAGTATCTGAGATATGGACTTGACCACCAAAACTTAACCTTGTTCACTGATCCATGAAATGAGGTCGAGGTCAAGTGAAAACTGTCTGACAGACACGAGGACCTTGCAAGGTACGCACATATCAAATATAGTTATCCTATTACTTATAATAAGAGAAAATTCAACATTACAAACATTTTGAACTTTTTTTTCAAGTGGTCACTGAACCATGAAAATGAGGTCAAGGACATTGCACATGTGACTGATGGAAACTTCGTAACATGAGGCATCTATATACAAAGTATGAAGCATCCAGGTCTTCCACCTTCTAAAATATAAAGCCTTTAAGAAGTGAGCTAACGCCGCCCCCGGATCACTATCCCTATGTCGAGCTTTCTGCAACAAAAGTTGCAGGCTCGACAAAAATTACACTGGTTACATAGCAGTTTGACAAACACTTATTTTGATCATTGAGAAGCTTAATATGTTTTCCCTTAACAACACAAAGTCATTAAAAAATTTAGGTGATTTTACAGAGTTATCTCCCTGTAGTGTTAGGTACCACCTAAATGTCAGTTCAGGATTACGGTTTTTAGTTGAATCTGTCATGTGACTTCAATCAATTATTTCTATACTACCCTACAAAAGGGTGATTATGAAAGTGAATGAACTTTTAAATACAGCAGGGATACAGATAATGTCACAATTTCATATACCATAATAAAGGGATATAACTCTAGAACAATAAAAGTGATGCCACCAAAATTCGGAACATGATCTGAGTTTTATAATAAAAAGATTTGGCATAAGTTTCTTGATAGTTGGTTGAAGAAAACTTAATTTAGAGAATGGAAACCATTCGGAGATGTAAGTATAGACAGACATACAGAAAGACAAGGGTAACACTGGCAAAAATAGAATTCATCTGACCTACTTTGAGAACATGTGACTACCATGCTACCAGGTAAACATTTACAGAAGCCATCACTTGGTCGACAGTATGCTTGGTTCTCACAGTTACAAGTGGTATTGCATCCTATACCATACCTACTCTGAAACAATGAGACTTGGTTTGAGATCATGTGACCTACTCTGACACCATGTGACTTACTCTGAGATCATGTGACCTACTCTGAAACCATGCGACTAACTCTGAGATTATGTGACTAACAGAGACCATGTGACTTAATTTTGAGAGCATGCGACTTACTCTGAGATCATGTGACTTACTTTGAGAACATGTGACTCCCATGTAGCCAGGTAAACATTTACAGAAGCCATCACTTGGTCGACAGTATGCTTGGTTTTCACAGTTACAAGTGGTTTTACATCCTATTCCATACTTGGACTTAGGACATTCTGTTTGATAAATAAAAAGCTACTAATCACCTCGCTTCACAATTGAAAATTAATAAATAGTTTTTAAGTTTCGTTTTTTGTGAACAATGATTATTGCATACACAGCTGATTATTGAGGGGGAGGATATGTCATCCTGAGGTCTCGAAAAAAAAAATCAGTATTGTTCCGAAAAGTTGTCAGGATGGTGTAAATAGCTAATTTCCCTGAAAATAAAGACCAAATTAATCAATCCTCTGTTTAACATACAGATAATTTATTGCTGTAACTGACCTTATCAGTTCAAATGTAATCTTCAATTGGATGGGGGGGGGGGGGGGGGTGTCTTTTTAAAACACATTGCTCAAGTTCAAAATAATTCAAGCTTAACATGCTAATGCTATGCAAAAACAACTGCCCTCATGGTTTGCTTTTTCATTTTTATGCATGTGACTGGATAATTGTCATTTTTATGTCATGTGACTTTTAGATTATTGTCATTTTTATGTCATGTGACTGGTAGATTGTTGTCTCTTTTATGTCATGTGACTGGTAGATGGTTGTCACTTTTATGTCATGTGACTGGTAGATTGTTGTCACTTTTATGTAATGTGACTGGTAGATTGTTGTCTCTTTCATGTCATGTGACTATGTTGTCACTTTTTATGTCAGGTGACAGGCATATTGTTGACACTTTTATGTCATGTGACTGGCAGATAGTTGTTACAGATTGTTGTCACTTTTATGTCATGTGACTGGTAGATGGTTGTCACTTTTATGTCATGTGACTGGTAGATTGTTGTCTCTTTTATGTCATGTGACTGGTAGATGGTTGTCACTTTTATGTCATGTGACTGGTAGATTGTTGACACTTTTATGTCATGCGACTGGTAGATTGTTGACACTTTTATGTAATGTGACTGGTAGATTGTTGTCACTTTTATGTCATGTGACTGGTAGATTGTTTCTCACTTTTATGTCATGTGACAGGCATATTGTTGACACTTTTATGTAATGTGACTGGTAGATTGTTGTCTCTTTCATGTCATGTGACTATGTTGTCACTTTTTATGTCAGGTGACAGGCATATTGTTGACACTTTTATTTCATGTGACTGGTAGATTGTTGCCACTTTAATGTCAAGTAATGGACAATATTCATCCAATTTCTCTATATGGATATAGGAAGATGAGTGTGAGTGCCAATAAGACATTACTCTCCATCCAAGTAGCAATTTATATAAGTAAACATATAGGTCAAGGTAAGGGTTACAAGCTAATATATAATATTGAAGTATCTTTATATATGAAATGTTGTCATAAACATGTTTTCTAAATCAACATCTTTTACTGAAAATAATACAGTTAACATATTGATTAAAAATCAACCTGCCATTTTCAAAAAGAAAATAGAAATTGCATTATTAATTACCAGCTTGACAGAAATCTCCTCTAAAGCCAGGTAAACAGATACACTTCCCTGATCTATAATCACATAACCCTCCATTATCACACTTAGGACATTTGTCTAAACAGTCTACTCCTGATGTTCCGTTAGGACAAACTGAAAGAAGAAAATGAAAGTAGTAAAATATTTGAACAGTCTATTAGGGCTATTCCATTAAAATGTATGTAGGGAAGAAAGGGAAGTTTTAATAATTGAATGTGGGCCATGGGTCTTTTTTCAGTATTCCCCTATTACCATTGTGCAAAATTATCTAAAAAAAAATGGTTCTTGGTTGTAGGGATATTTTGAAGCCTATTCCTACCCTCCCACATACATTTTTATGGAATAGCCCTTATATTATACCTTGAGGTCAAACTGAAAGTTGTAAATGAGAGCAGTTAGGACATTCTATTGTACTCTTATGACAAAATAAAAAGTACAAGGAAGCAACTATAGAAACGTTTGTTAAAAGTCTTCACTTGAAACAACAAAGTACAGCATGCTGTACAGCTTTTACAATTAATGTTTGGATTACATTCATTTGGTCTATTTTAACTTTTAGTTTCTTGTGTACAATTTGGGGTTTAGTATGGCGTTCATTATCACTGTACTAGTATATATTTGTTTAGGGGCCAGCTGAAGGACGCCTCTGGGTGCGGGAATTTCTCGTTGCATTGAAGACCTGTTGATGACCTTCTGCTGTTGTCTGCTCTATGGTCGGGTTGTTGTCTCTTTGGCACATTCCCCATTTCCATTCTCAATTTTATTCATGAGCGAAAGACAAAGTAATTGTTTTCTTCACAAATATACAGTGTAGGACAAATCTCCATAATAGGATACAACTTAAATTGATATAATATTTCAACTTATATTTCCCAAAGAATGAATTTAAAGTTTTATTACCCTAAGTTGTTTTGTGTCTCTTGGTTGTTGTCTTGTCAAAGTATATTTGTTCCACCTAACAGAAGTTCCAATGGAAACTTTGTTATAAACAATGTCATAATATCTGTTCCTGTTGGACCAAATATTCTATACCATTTATTCCGTTAGGAACATTTACTGTAATATCTATTTCAGTGGAAATAATATTCCAGAATATTGTTTCCATTTGGAACTTATGTTATGAAGGAACTTCTATTCAGTGACAGTCTCACTGAAATCACCTTTTATTCAACCCATGTTTTAATGTTATTTTATAAGTGACTACTCATCCTTCTGACAGGTATGTCCAGTATAACCAGGTGGACAGGTAATGGCAGACACTGACCAGTGATATGGTCACAGAATCGGCCTCCGTCACACCAGGTACATTTCTGTTCACATAAGTTACCAAAGGTTCCAGCAGGACAAACGAAAATAAAATATCATAAATAAGACCGTTAGTTTTCCTGTTTGAATTGTTTTACATTGTCATTTCTCGGCCTTTTATAGCTGATTATGCAGTTTGGGCTTAGCTTATTGTTGAAGGCCTTACGGTGACCTATAGTTGTTTGTTTCTGTGTCATTTTGGTCTCTTGTGGAGAATTGTTTCATTGGCAATCATACTGCAGCTTCTTTTTTTATATTAAAACATTTACCATATTATTCAAAAAACATTGATGTTTCTGTCTGACTAGTAAAGCTGTATTTGCAACCACTTAATTACTTTGTAACTACTTAATTACTTTGTAACTACTTAATTACTTTGTAACTACTTAATTACTTTGAAACTACTTAATTACTTTGTAACTACTTAATTACTTTGTAATTACTTAAATACTTTGTATCTACTTAATTACTGTTCTTCATTAAGGTAGCACAATACAAAGATTTTGTCAATCCCAATCAGACAACTTTAAACTGATGTAATTCATTTCATCGTTCTTTATATTTTATAAATGAGGTACCAAAAGAAAGAAGAAAGATTAATCTTTCAAATTGTGATAATTTCATTATGACATCATTATTACATAATTAATTATTATGTAATTAGTTGCTATTTTTTTAGGTTTTACTTTGTTGCACAAAATTGCATCTATAATAATATTCAAGCTAATAACAAAAAAACGGTAAAATTTTCTTAAAAATTCAGGGGCAGTATTTGATGAGACCGTCATCAAAGTGAGAGGGTTACCGCTATAAAACCAGGTTTGATCCACCATTTTCTCCATTTGAAAATGCCTTTACCAAGTCAAGTATATGACAGTTCTTGTCCATTCATTTTTGATGCGTTTTTTTATTTGTATTTTGATTTTGTCATGTGATTATGGACTTTCTGAATTGATTTTCCTCCACGTTTATTATTTTTGTGATCCAACTTTTTTATATATATATATATAAGCCAAAATGTACATTTTACCCCTATGTTCTATATTCAGCCATGGTGGCCATCTTGGTTGGTTGGCAGGGTCACCGGACACATTTTTTTAAATTAGATACCCCAATGATGATTGTGGCCAAGTATGGTTAAATTTAAACTAGTTTCAGAGAAGAATATTTTTGTAAAAGTTCATGACAACGACAGACGATGGACGCCAAGTTAGGAGAAAAGGTCATTTGACCCTTTGGGCCAGGTGAGCTAAAAATCAATGTACCTTTAGAACAGTGAGATCCTGTATAGCCAGGTTGACAATGACATTTTCCAGTTACTGGGTCACATGACCCATCTATTCCACAATCACAAACCTTCTGGCAACTTTCACCCCATCTGCTCTGTGGACATTTACTGTCACAATGAATCCCTACAACATAAGAAAACTTGCAATTAATATTTTTATTAGCATAAAATCATTTACTTGTGATTAAGAATAATTGATCGTTGATTGCTTAACATTGCAATAAAGAAAAGTTTAAAATCCAACCAGCAATGTTTATATTAATATCTTTATTGTTAGGCTGTTTTAGTTCGTATACTCGTTCATGTTTTGTGTTTCTAAACTTTTGGTCTTAAGCTTACTAGATGTAGGATTTTCCACAAACCAATGTTGTATGCCTGACAATCATTTATTAGGTTTTTTTAAATGGTAATAATATGGATAAAAAAACAAAATGTTGTCCCCCCTTTACTAGATTGGACAAGTAGTTGTCTTCCCTCTACCATCAAATAGTTAATACTATTTTTATAAAGACTAAATAAGCCAATATATTAAATATGCTTAAAACCACATTTTTAAAGGGAAATAATCCATAACGTTTTGTTTACAACATTACATAATTAAAAATAGATATACTCTTACCATTTTTGGAGTGAGTTTTTACTGGCAAGGACAGTTCACTAATACACTTTCTAAATAACTACATCAATGGAGTCCTAAAACCAAAATGTAATCATAAACATTCGGACTCGTAAAATATTAAAATATTCAATATGACAAAATAACTCAAGTTCATTCATAGTTATACTTATATCATTACAATGTATCACATAAAGTATCTGTGTCAATAATCAAATAGCTATACAAATCATTCGATCGTGACAAATTAACGGTAGATAATAAAATATAGGTAACACGAAGCTAAACAAAACATTTTCCGGTACATATATCAAACTAATGTAATAACCAAACTTTACAAGGAGGACGAAATCATTACATAGAAACTTTGCTACATTTATCATTCACATGTGAAAATAATAATTATATAACAAAAACATTAACTTACATAATCAGATAATATGTTGTGTCCACAATGAATCAAAACAATAATACAGGAATATAAATTCTAGATACAATATACATGATATAATGCGACTGTAATTTTCAATCTCGTGCAAACCTTGTTTCCGAATCCCTTTGTAATATATATTGTATCACAGTATTTATATGTGTATGTCATGTACATGATTTTTTTAAATAAAATATGTTTAATGTAATCTCGAGCAAATCTACGTGGTCAATACAGAATATAAATTGACCGCGAATCACAATGACCAATCAGAAACGTAATTTAAAGTAAGAACCTTTTGAATATTCATGAACTAAATATAAAAAAAAGTAAAGTGTAGATTTGGATTTAAATAATAATATTCCTTTATCAAAATTCAAGAGTTAAACGTTCATAATAAATACAATTAATTTGAAAAGTACTTTAAAGATATTTTTACTATAATTGCATGTATTAAATAGGCGTAAAAATGACACTACTACATGTATGTTTGAGAAAATTATTGATTAATATAGCCACAGACTATTAAACCTAAATGCTGACGACGCCGACGAAGAAACTTGGATTTTTATATCTCGATTTCGCGAAATAAATTGCACAGACAAAAACGAAAGATAAACATGTTAAATAAAACGAAATAAAAAGAGCGAATATGGGAAAGGCAAAACAAATACACCAGCGCCTAATGGCTAGTTTCTGCAAAAACACACATTCAGAGGTCACCACGAGTCTCAACATGTGGATCACACACCCAGGAGGAAACTCTGAAATTCTTAAAGAAAAAGGACAACCAATCCATTATTATAAGACGCCGGCAATTCGTCATATAGTCAACTAAAATGTTTAATGATGAACTACCAACGGGTCTTGACCATTTTGACATCGAGAGTTGCATGACAACAGCATGCTTAAAAACCAAGTAGGTAACACCTTTCATATTGGTGAATAGTTACAAACAAATACTTTTGATCTGTGCTCCTTATAGGTTCCTATGCATTTGTTCGCTTGTTTTGGGCTATTTGTGTATGTTTTGTTTGTGTTGTTTGTTGTTCACTGTATGTGTATCTGTTGGCCTTGATTGTTTATAGTTTCACACAGTTAATTTGTTAATTTGTAAGACAGCAAATGGAATACACTACGACAGTATGAGAACAGTAACAGCAAATACATGCATAGATACAATTGAAATGTTTACAAAGACGAGTTGTTCAATATGTTACAGATAGTCATAGCAATGAATCAAATTTCAGCAATATAATAACTGAATTAGGGCGGCAAGTCTACAAACAAGACGTGCAAAACCAAACAGATCATGTCTTACAAAAACACAAGTAAAAACCTCTAAAAACCATCAATAAGCTCTCAGACAATACATCATACATGTACCTAGCTATTACAGCCAGTCACATACCTATCCTATTATAACCAGTCACATACCTATCCTATTATAACCAGCCACATACATATCCTATTATAACCAGTCCCATACCTATCCTATTACAGCCAGTCACATACCTATCCTATTATAACCAGTCATATACCTATCCTATTATAACCAGTCACATACCTATCCTATTATAACCAGTCACATACCTATCCTATTATAACCAGTCACATACCTATCCTATTATAACCAGTCACATACCTAACCTATTATAACCAGTCACATACCTAACCT
Source organism: Mytilus galloprovincialis (assembly GCA_037788925.1). Taxonomy (NCBI): domain Eukaryota; kingdom Metazoa; phylum Mollusca; class Bivalvia; order Mytilida; family Mytilidae; genus Mytilus; species Mytilus galloprovincialis. Next base: position 85,480,353 of record CM075338.1, read on the forward strand.
ATTACAGCCAGTCACATACCTATCCTATTATAACCAATCACATACCTATCCTATTACAGCCAGTCACATACCTATTCTATTATAACCAGTCACATACCTATCCTATTATAACCAGTCACATACCTATCCTATTATAACCAGTCACATACCTATCCTATTATAACCAGTGACATACCTATCCTATTATAGCCAGTCATAAAAGATTGTAGGAAATTGCCCTTGTTTGTAAACATTTTAATATTTTTCTTATTTTTTTGTTACTGCGGTCTCCTCTTGTCACATGACATTTTTATAAAGACATATTGTATTTTGTATTTTCGTGAATATAGCAATAGAAAAGAGCGTTATAGGGTACCGCAAACGAATTTGTTTTTTTTTAAATCAATTTGTCAACTTTTTCTCTGACTAGTCAATTTTCAAAATTTGTATCGTTTAATAATTACGGAACATATTTGCTCTGAACGTAGAGAGGTATTTGAATGCCTTATACACGATTTGGTTCAAGAGTAAACCTTGGCAATGTGCTCTTATTCATAGCCTTCCTCTTTACTAAAAGTCCATGCTGCATAAAATTAAGAATGGAAATGGGGAATGTGCCAAAGAGACAACAACCCGACCATTGAAAAAAACAACAGCAGAAGGTCACCAACAGGTCTTCAATGTAACGAGAAATTCCCGCACCCGGAGGCATCCTTCAGCTGGCTCCTAAACAAAAAAATACTAGTTCAGTGATAATGAACGCCATACTAATTTCCAAATTGTACACAAGGAACTAAAATTAAAATAATACAAGACTAACAAAGGCCAGAGGCTCCTGACTTGGAACAGGCGCAAAAATGCGGCGGGGTTAGCCATGTTTGTGATATCTCAACCCTCCCCCTATATCTCTAGCCAATGTAGAAAAGTAAACGCATAACAATACGCACATTAAAATTCAGTCCAATAGAAGTCCGAGTCTGATGTCAGAAGATGTAACCAAAGAGGATAAACAACATGACAATAATACATAAATAAAAACAGACTACTAGCAGTTAACTAACATGTCAGCTCCAGACTCCAATTAAACTGACTGAAAGATTATGATTTCATCATATGAACATCAGGCACAATCCTTCCCGTTAGGGGTTTAGTATCATACCATCATAACATATACGAGAAGAACATAACCCGTGTCATACCAACAACTGTTTTTTTAATAAATGTGTTTAGTTCCGATGCAAAGACCCTATAAGTGAATCAATATTAACGCCAAAATATGCAATCTGTAATGACCTGACAACAGTATCGTAACTATATCCCTTCTTAATAAGTCTATTCAAAGGTTTTGTTAGTTTTTGAGGTGAATACTGACACCTTTGTGCTTTATAAAGAATATTTCCATAAAAAATTGGATGTGAAATACCTGAACGTATAAGAAGTCTGCATGTTGAGCTATATTTACGAATGATGTCCTTATATCGATGATAAAATTTGGTAAATGTTTTGACTAGTTTGTGATATCGAAAACCCTGGTGTAATAATTTTTCAGTAATACATATATTTCTCTCGTTAAAATTTGTCTAAGTTTAACAAGAAGTTAATGGAACTAATTTCGAAAATATAAACAAATTGATATGGTTTGTTGTGGAATACAACATTTGTCAAGAGCATCCAATTTCTTAATTACAACGCTATAAAGTAAAACTAATATGACTCCCTAATCAGTTCTCATGATAATGGCACACGTTGTTAGATTAATTTACCGTTTTAGTGGTAAAAAGTATTCGTATACTGGTTTGTTACTGTTTTCACTATAATGTGTTTCAGAAAATTACACAGCTAAATATGTATAGGGGATAGTTCATTTGAAAATTGACTGTCTATATCTTTGTGATTTCTCGAGTCAAATGGAAACAACACAATATGATAGAACGTAAGGTAGTCACTTGATACTGCAAGCTAAAATTTAAATGTCTTATTGTAAGATAGATACACGAACTTCGTCATGTTACAATGACTCCTTTCAAAAATAATTTATTGAAACCGGTTGGGTATTTGTGTATCGATATGTCTTTAAATAAACATTTATATTTATCTCCATTCGTGTGTGCATCATGTTATTTTACGGTGGACCGTTTAGCTAATTGGTAAGTGAAAATATAACAAATTGTTAAATTGTTGATTTGGAGTTATACTTCAACACCAATTGATCAAAATCCTAAGATACATTGTAATGTTGTGTGTAAGTTCGGGATATATCAGTTTGAATAAGACACAATCAGTAAGCTATTAAAATATATCTATTAATAACTCATGTCATCTAAATATTCAACCAGTTGAATCATCTGTATTAATAAGTATATTACATTATATTTGTTTGTCTATTTAAATTATAGCCATTGCCTTGTCAGTTTATTGGCGATTTATGAGTTTGTTTGTTCCTCTAGTATCTTTCGTCCCTTATTTACAACATTACAATGTTGTTTGTTTAGGTTAACCGCTGTTCATTAACGTAAAAACTATGTGATATATCTGTATTATGTTGTATATTACAACACTACAATGTTGTAGGTTTAGGTTAACCACTGTTCATTTTTGAAATACTAAGTATTTTCTTATCCCAGGAATATATTACCTTAGCCGTGTTTGACACAACTTTTTGGAATTTTGGGTCCTCAATGCTCTCAACTTTGTATTTGTTTGGCTTTATAACTTTTTTTATCTGAGCGTCACTGATGAGTCTTATGTAGACGAAACGCGCGTCTGGCGTACTAAATTATAATCCTGGTAACTTTGGTAACTATTTACACAACTGGGTCGATGCCACTGCTGGTGGACGTTTCTTCCCCGAGAGTATCACCACCCCAGTAGTCCGCACTTCGGTGTTGACATGAATATAAATTATATGGTCACTTTTTATAAATTTCCTGTTAACAAACCTTTGATTTTTTCCAAAAAGTAAGGATTTTCTTATCCCAGAAATAGATTACCTAAGGCGTACTTGGAACAACCTTTTGGAATTTTGGGTCCTCTATGCTCTTCAACGTTGTACTTGTTTGGCTTTATAGCTATTTTGATATGAGCGTCACTGATGAGTCTTATGTAGACGAAACGCCCGTCTGGCGTACTAAATTATATTCCTGATACCCTTGATAACTATTGTCACTAGATTTCCCACTAATAAATACAAAGTAACTTTATACTCAAAGTAAGAATTTAAATGTTTAATTGAATGACACATACATGAACTTCGTTATGGACCAATAACTACCTTCACAAATCATTTCTTTAAACCTGTTTATACCGGATATATACGTATCGATGTTTGGATTACATATCATTCGTATTTTCTATCTTGTGTACACAATTTTAGATGTTTGAGGACATAAGAAAGTATCAGTAAGTACATATACAAATCATTGTTTTATTGTAGTCGTTTAATGATAATTCCATACTATTTGACCAAACAATCAATTACAATGTAGTAAATGTATAAGACATTGTTTTATTGTAGTCGTTTAATGATAATTCCATACTATTTGACCAAACAATCAATTACAATCTAGTAAATGTATAAGACATTGTTTTATTGTAGTCGTTTAATGATTATTTCATACTATTTGACCAAACAATCAATTACAATGTAGTAAATGTATAAGACATTGTTTTATTGTAGTCGTTTAATGATAATTCCATACCATTTGACCAAACAATCAATTACAATGTAGTAAATGTATAAGACATTGTTTTATTGTAGTCGTTTAATGATAAGTCCATACTATTTGACCAAACAATCAATTACAATGTAGTAAATGTATAAGACATTGTTTTATTGTAGTCGTTTAATGATAATTCCATACCATTTGACCAAACAATCAATTACAATGTAGTAAATGTATAAGACATTGTTTTATTGTAGTCGTTTAATGATAATTCCATACCATTTGACCAAACAATCAATTACAATGTAGTAAATGTATAAGACATTGTTTTATTGTAGTCGTTTAATGATAAGTCCATACCATTTGACCAAACAATCAATTACAATGTAGTAAATGTATAAGACATTGTTTTATTGTAGTCGTTTAATGATAAGTCCATACTATTTGACCTAACAATCAATTACAATGTAGTAAATGTATAAGACATTGTTTTATTGTAGTCGTTTAATGATAATTCCATACTAATTGACCAAACAATCAATTACAATCTAGTAAATGTTTCTCAATTTTATAAGACATTGTTTTATTGTAGCCGTTTAATGATAATTCCATACTATTTGACCAAACAATCAATTACAATCTAGTAAATGTTTCTCAATTTTATAAGACATTGTTTTAATGTAGTCGTTTAATGATAAGTCCATACTATTTGACTAAACCATCAATTACAATGTAGTAAATTGAGTAGGTTTCAAAATCTTGTTTCCGCCTATGTGTGTCCGTTGAGAAAATCTTGTTTCTGCATATGTGTGTCCGTTGAGTAACAATGTTTTTATAGAGTTCTGGTTTTATTTTTATCAAACGGTAATTGATGAATTGATAGACCACTGTTTGATAACTAAACAGCTATGTGAGATATCTGTGTCAATTGGACTTTGTCATTTTACAACAGAAGTCTGTAATAGGATTTTGTTATCAAACGGTAATTGATGATTTGATAGACCACTGTTTGATAACTTAACAGCTATGTGAGATATCTTTGTCAATTGGACTTTTTCATTTTGCTACAGAAGTCTGTAATAGGATATTATTATCAAACGGTAATTGATGATTTGATAGACCACTGTTTGATAACTTAACAGCTATGTGAGATATCTGTGTCAAGTGGACTTTGTCATTTTACTACAGAAGTCTGTAAAATGATAGTTTGACGAAGAACTGGATATCAAAAATAAAACGCAGAATAAAATGAAAACAGGACACAGCTATCGGATACTCTTTGTCACTTTTTCAAATTGAAATGGCCTATGAATGTCGTTTGATATGCCATTGAGGTGTACAGTCAGTTTAAACATAAATTGTAGTAGGTACTACATGAATGTATCAGCATAGGATATTATCTTTCTGGAGTTCGGATTTTCTGATGACCAAACTGTAATAAATGAATTAATAAACCACTGATCGTCAAATTAACAGCTATTTGATGTACCTGTGTCATTTTACTAGACACGTATCTGAGATGATAGTATTATGAACAACTGTTACAATTCGTATTATATATTTTTTTTTCAACTTTGTAAAGGTAAAACGCTAAATAAAATAAAAACGGGACAAAGATACTCTAAGTTAGTTGGCTAAATTTAAATGTCCTATTGAATGACATATGAGAGATCTATATCATGTGCCAATAACTTTTTTAAATAGTACTTTTTGTCAACCTGTTTTCATATATCAGTGTGGGAATCTAAATTAACATTCCTATTTGTATTGATGTTTAGGCCATTTTGTTTTACCAATTGGCAAGTTCTAATTTTATGATATGTGAAAATAGTCGATTTTTATGTAAACGTCAACAAGACAGTTTACTGACAATACCAAACAAACCAAAATAAAATTGACATGGCCTTGTTTTCGTATATGCAAGGTGCAATTTAAATGCAGTTATATATATTTTGTTTATTTAAAAGAAAAAAAAATACTCGTAAGTAATACATCTTGATCATTTTTCCAAACGATAAAGATACAATTAACGAGTGTACGTTTAGGAAATAATCCTGTAGTGTATATCATATTAATCTCTATTAGGGGTCTCTGTTTTAAAATGATCATATTTGTGTAAATGCGACATTGTAAATGTTTTGGAAAACGATATGATGAATTTGTATACATTTGACAGTATCCGTTATTTAGGAAATAAAGATGTCATATATCTGTCTAAGTTTAACCAGAAGTTAATGGAACTAATTTCGAAAATATAAACAAATTGATATGGTTTGTTGCTGAATACAACATTTTTCAAGAGCATCCAATTTCTGAATTACAATGTTATAAAGTAAAACCAATGCATATGACTCCCTACTAAGTACTCATGATAATGTCAAACGTTGTTTGGTGAATTTTTAGTAGTAAACTGTATTCATATACTAGTTTGGTACTGTTTTCAATATAATGTGTTTCAGAAAATTACACAGCTAAATATGTATATGGGATATTTGATTCGTAAATGTCGACTGTCTATATCTTGTGATTTATCGAGTCAAATAAATACAACAAAATATGAAAGAAAGTAAGGTAGTTACTTGATACTTCAAGTTAAAATTTAAATGCCTTATTGTATGATAGATACACGAAGTTCGTCATGTTACAATGACTCCTTTCAAAAATAATCTATTTAAATAGAACATTACATTTATCTCCATGTATGTGTGCACCATTTTATTTTATGGTGGATCTTTTAACTAATCATGCTAATTGGTAAGTGAAAATATAAAAAAAATGTTTAATTGTTAATTTGAAGTCATACTTCAATACCAATTGACCCAAATCCTAAGATACATTGTAATGCTGAGTGTAAGTTCGGTGTATATCAGTTGGAATAAGACAGGTTAGTGAGTTAGACAACCATGTAATATTTATCTATATATAACTCAATGTCATTTATATATTTCACCAGTTGAATTATCTGTATTTATTTACACTACAATGGTGTAGGGTAAGGTTAACCGCTGTTCATTAACTCTGTGATATATCTGTATCACTTGGACTGTTAACAAAACAAGTATGTAATATAATTGGGTTTTATGAACATCACCGTTAACACATTTTCTTAAGCAAACATCTTCTGTAATTGGAGAATTTTTGTTTTTCTGTAAATGCGACAATTGAGTGAGAACGCTTTTTTAATATTTAATTGTGTCAGATATATATGCGTCCGATTCCCTCCACATAATTTTGGGGGACTCTTAGTCAACAGGAAGTTGCATCGATCAGGCGGTAAACACATTAAGTGTAAAGCAAATCTAACTATCAATTTCAGTTGTAACAATATTTGTATATCTTTTTTGGTACGGTTTCCAATATACAGTGAAACATGCCTTAACCAAATCCTGTATAAATCAAACATGTTCTTAAGCACCGTCATATCACATTGTATGCGTTGTGAACCTGATAAAACCGAACATTGGCCGAAACGAAACAAAATCGTAAGTCCCGAAGAGGTTCGGTTTAAACAGGTTTGACTGTAAATATTTTTTTTTAATCGTATTTCAGAGCGAAAAATTCATTGATGGTAATTAATTTATAAATGGCTATTGTTGTTATTGTGCGTTATGTCTCGCCAAAATAGCACACTGAATTATATATACAGTATAATGCCGTAGTAACTTGATACTCTTGAGTTCAAATTTAAATGTCTGATTGAATGAAATATACAAGAACTTCGTCATGTGTCAATAAGTCCTGTTTAAGTTAGTTTTTAAAACTTGTTTTTACTCGGTATTACATTTTAAAGTTTGGTGTAAACATTCTAATTCTTTAGAACTCCATTTTGTTTTATGAGGGACAGTTCAACTTATGGTTATTACTCATTGGATTTTGTCTTTTTACTAAACAGGTATGTGATATAATTGACTTTTATTTACCATCACCTGTTAATAAGCTATTTTGAATCAGTTTGTTTTTTATTCGACTTTATATGCTAGATAGACATAATTTTGATGAGACTGTGTAAAGTGTACATTATCTTCTAAAATAAAGCTAAAACACTGGATAATATTTAAACAGGAAAAAGATATCAAATTCTTCAAGTGACGTTTTTTAATATGAATGGTCGAATAACTGACAGATACACGAACTTTGTAATGTGGTAATTAGTACTTCTAAAACTAATATTTTGAAATCTGTTGTTGCTGGATATATTCATATTTGTATCGATGTCTGGTCTAAAAAAAACATTCATAATTTCACTCTTGTGTACACAATTTTGTTTAATGCTGTTTGAAATGATTGGTAAGGAAGGATATACGAAAATGTTTAATAACACTTCAATATCGTGTGACAAAAACATCATTAAAAACAACGTTATACGTTCAGTACGTTTAAGACCCCAAGCAATGAATTTAGTTATCGGTGTTTGTTAACTTAACAACTAAATGATATTTTTATCAATGCGAAGCTGTAATTTAGATAGACAAGTATGTGGTTTGTAAGCAGTGGTTTAGCAGCACATGTTACCACCTGTTTTAATCTTAAGTTTTCTATGTTGTGTCTTTTGTACTGTTATTTGTGTCAGCGTTGTCATTTTATTTGTAATCTTTGAGTTTAACTGTTACTCCTTTTTAGTAAGAAAGCGTGTATCCTTTAAATCTACATTGATTGAACATTGTCTGTTACGAAGACAAATGAGTGATCAAACTGTGTAACGTGTACATTTAAAGAGAGATCAAACTGTGTAACGTTAAAAGAGAGAACAAACTGTGTAACGTGTACATTTAAAGAGAGATCAAACTGCAAACTGTGTAACGTGTACATTTAAAGAGAGATCGAACTGTGTTACGTGTACATTCAAAGAGAGATAAAACTGTGTTACATGTACATTTAAAGAGAGATCAAACTGTGTAACGTGTACATTTAAAGAGAGATAAAACTATGTAACGTGTACATTTAAAGAGTGATCAAACTGTGTCACGTTTACATTTAAGGAGAGATAAAACTGTGTAACGTGTACATTTAAAGAGAGATAAAACTGTGTAACATGTACATTCAAAGAGAGATAAAACTGTGTAACGTGTGCATTTAAAGAGAGATAAAATTGTGTAACGTGTACATTTAAAGAAAGATCAATCTATGTTACGTGTACATTTAAAGAGAGATCAAACTGTGTTACATGTACATTTAAAGAGAGATCAAACTGTGGTACATGTACATTGAATGAGAGATCAAACTGTGTAACATGTACATTTAAAGAGAAATCAAACTGTGTAACGTGTACATTTAAAGAGAGATCAAACTGTGTAACGTGTACACTGAAAGAGAGATCAAACTGTGTAACGTGTACATTTAAAGAGAGATCAAACTGTGTAACGTGTACATTTAAAGAGAGATCAAACTGTGTAACGTGTACATTTAAAGAGAGATCAAACTGTGTAACGTGTACCTTTAAAGAGAGATCAAACTGTGTAACGTGTACATTTAAAGAGAGCAAACTGTGTAACGTGTACATGTAAAGAGAGATCAAACTGTGTAACGTGTACATTCAAAGTGAGATAAAACTATGTAACGTGTACATTTAAAGAGAGATAAAACTGTGTAACGTGTACATTGAAAGAGAGATCAAACTGTAAAACGTGTACATTTAAATAGAGATCAAACTGAGTAACGTGTACATTTAAAGAGAGATCAAACTGTGTAACGTGTTCATTTAAAGAGAGATAAAACTGTGTTACGTGTACAGTCAAAGAGAGATCAAACTGTTTAACGTGTACATTTAAAGAGAGATCAAACTGTTTAACGTGTACATGTAAAGAGAGATCAAACTGTGTAATGTGTACATTTAAAGAGAGATCAAACTGTGTAACGTGTTCATTTAAAGAGAGATAAAACTGTGTTACGTGTACAGTCAAAGAGAGATCAAACTGTTTAACGTGTACATTTAAAGAGAGATCAAACTGTTTAACGTGTACATGTAAAGAGAGATCAAACTGTGTAACGTGTACATTTAAGGAGAGATCAAACTGTGTAACGTGTACATGTAAAGAGAGATCAAACTGTGTAATGTGTACATTTAAAGAGAGATAAAACTGTGTAACGTGTACATTTAAAGAGAGATCAAACTGTGTAACGTGTACATGTAAAGAGAGATCAAACTGTGTAACGTGTACATTTAAAGAGAGATGAAACTGTTTAACGTGTACATGTAAAGAGAGATCAAACTGTGTAACGTGTACATTCAAAGAGAGATCAAACTGTGTAACGTGTACATTTAAAGAGAGATCAAACTGTGTAACGTGTACATTTAAGGAGAGATCAAACTGTGTAACGTGTACATGTAAAGAGAGATCAAACTGTGTAACGTGTACATTTAAAGAGAGATAAAACTGTGTAACGTGTACATTTAAAGAGAGATAAAACTGTGTAACGTGTACATTTGAAGACATATCAAATTGTTCAACGTGTACATTTAAGGAGAGATCAAACTGTGTAACGTGTACATTTAAAGAGAGATCAAACTGTGTAACGTGTACATTTAAAGAGAGATAAAACTGTGTAACGTGTACATTTAAAGAGAGATAAAACTGTGTAACGTGTACATTTGACGACATATCAAATTGTTCAACGTGTACATTTAAAAAGAGATCAAACTGTGTAACGTGTACATTTAAAGAGAGATAAAACTATGTAACGTGTACATTTAAAGAGTGATCAAACTGTGTCACGTTTACATTTAAGGAGAGATAAAACTGTGTAACGTGTACATTTAAAGAGAGATAAAACTGTGTAACATGTACATTCAAAGAGAGATAAAACTGTGTAACGTGTACATTTAAAGAGAGATAAAATTGTGTAGCGTGTACATTTAAAGAAAGATCAATCTATGTTACGTGTACATTTAAAGAGAGATCAAACTGTGTTACATGTACATTTAAAGAGAGATCAAACTGTGTTACATGTACATTGAATGAGAGATCAAACTGTGTAACATGTACATTTAAAGAGAAATCAAACTGTGTAACGTGTACATTTAAAGAGAGATCAAACTGTGTAACGTGTACATTGAAAGAGAGATCAAACTGTGTAACGTGTACATTTAAAGAGAGATCAAACTGTGTAACGTGTACATTTAAAGAGAGATCAAACTGTGTAACGTGTACATTTAAAGAGAGATCAAACTGTGTAACGTGTACCTTTAAAGAGAGATCAAACTGTGTAACGTGTACATTTAAAGAGAGCAAACTGTGTAACGTGTACATGTAAAGAGAGATCAAACTGTGTAACGTGTACATTCAAAGTGAGATAAAACTATGTAACGTGTACATTTAAAGAGAGATAAAACTGTGTAACGTGTACATTTAAAGAGAGATCAAACTGTGTAACGTGTACATTTAAATAGAGATCAAACTGAGTAACGTGTACATTTAAAGAGAGATCAAACTGTGTGACGTGTTCATTTAAAGAGAGATAAAACTGTGTTACGTGTACAGTCAAAGAGAGATCAAACTGTTTAACGTGTACATTTAAAGAGAGATCAAACTGTGTAACGTGTACATTTAAGGAGAGATCAAACTGTGTAACGTGTACATGTAAAGAGAGATCAAACTGTGTAATGTGTACATTTAAAGAGAGATAAAACTGTGTAACGTGTACATTTAAAGAGAGATCAAACTGTGTAACGTGTACATGTAAAGAGAGATCAAACTGTGTAATGTGTACATTTAAAGAGAGATGAAACTGTTTAACGTGTACATGTAAAGAGAGATCAAACTGTGTAACGTGTACATTCAAAGAGAGATCAAACTGTGTAACGTGTACATTTAAAGAGAGATCAAACTGTGTAACGTGTACATTTAAAGAGAGATCAAACTGTGTAACGTGTACATTTAAAGATAGATCAAACTGTGTTACGTGTACATTTAAAGAGAGATAAAACTGTGTTACATGTACATTTAAAGAGAGATCAAACTGTGTAACGTGTACATGTAAAGAGAGATCAAACTGTGTAACGTGTACATTTAAAGAGAGATCAAACTGTTTAACGTGTACATTCAAAGAGAGATCAAACTGTGTAACGTGTACATTTAAAGAGAGATCAAACTGTGTAACGTGTACATTTAAAGAGAGATCAAACTGTGTAACGTGTACATGTAAAGAGAGATCAAACTGTGTAACGTGTACATTTAAAGAGTGATCAAACTGTGTAACGTGTACATTTGAAGAGAGATCAAACTGTGTAACGTGTACATTTAAGGAGAGATCAAACTGTGTAACGTGTACATTTAAGGAGAGATCAAACTGTGTAACGTGTACATGTGAAGAGAGATCAAACTGTGTAACGTGTACATTTAAAGAGAGATCAAACTGTGTAACGTGTACATTTAAGGAGAGATCAAACTGTGTAACGTGTACATTTAAAGAGAAATCAAACTGTGTAACGTGTACATGTAAAGAGAGATCAAACTGTGTAACGTGTACATGTAAAGAGAGATCAAACTGTGTAACGTGTACATTTAAAGAGTGATCAAACTGTGTAACGTGTACATTTGAAGAGAGATCAAACTGTGTAACGTGTACATTTAAGGAGAGATCAAACTGTGTAACGTGTACATTTAAGGAGAGATCAAACTGTGTAACGTGTACATGTAAAGAGAGATCAAACTGTGTAACGTGTACATTTAAAGAGAGATCAAACTGTGTAACGTGTACATTTAAGGAGAGATCAAACTGTGTAACGTGTACATTTAAAGAGAAATCAAACTGTGTAACGTGTACATTTGAAGAGAGATCAAACTGTGTAACGTGTACATTTAAGGAGAGATCAAACTGTGTAACGTGTACATTTAAGGAGAGATCAAACTGTGTAACGTGTACATTTAAAGAGAAATCAAACTGTGTAACGTGTACATTTGAAGAGAGATCAAACTGTGTAACGTGTACATTTAAGGAGAGATCAAACTGTGTAACGTGTACATTTAAGGAGAGATCAAACTGTGTAACGTGTACATTTAAAGAGAAATCAAACTGTGTAACGTGTACATGTAAAGAGAGATCAAACTGTGTAACGTGTACATTTAAAGAGTGATCAAACTGTGTAACGTGTACATTTATAGAGCGATAAAACTGTGTAACGTGTACATTTAAAGAGAGATCAAACTGTGTAACGTGTACATTTAAAGAGATAAAACTGTGTAACGTGTACATTTAAGGAGAGATCAAACTGTGTAACGTGTACATTTAAAGAGAGATAAAACTGTGTAACGTGTACATTTAAAGAGAGATAAAACTGTGTAACGTGAACATTTAAAGAGAGATCAAACTGTGTAACGTGTACATTTAAAGAGAGATCAAACTGTGTAACGTGTTCATTTAAAGAAAGATCAAACTGTTTAACGTGTACATTTAAAGAGAGATCAAACTGTGTAACGTGTACATTTAAAGAGAGATAAAACTGTGTAACGTGTACATTTGAAGAGAGATCAAATTGTTCAACGTGTACATTTAAACAGAGATCAAACTGTGTAACGTGTACATTTAAAGAGAGATAAAACTGTGTAACGTGTACATTCAAAGAGAGATCAAACTGTTTAACGTGTACATTTAAAGAGAGATAAAACTGTGTAACGTGTACATTTAAAGAGAGATCAAACTGTGTAACGTGTACATGTAAAGAGAGATCAAACTGTGTAACGTGTACATGTAAAGAGAGATCAAACTGTGTAATTTGTACATTTGAAGAGAGATCAAACTGTGTAATTTGTACATTTGAAGAGAGATCAAACTGTGTAACGTGTACATTTAAAGAGAGATAAAACTGTGTAACGTGTACATTTGAAGAGAGATCAAATTGTTCAACGTGTACATTTAAAAAGAGATCAAACTGTGTAACGTGTACATTTAAAGAGAGATCAAACTGTATAACATGTACATTTAAAGAGAGATCAAACTGTGTAACGTGTACATTTAAAGGGAGATCAAACTGTGTAACGTGTAAATTGAAAGAGAGATCAAACTGTGTAACGTGTACATTGAAAGAGAGATCAAACTGTGTAACGTGTACATTTTAAGAGAGATCAAAGTGTGTAACGTGTACATTTAAAGGGAGATCAAACTGTGTAACGTGTACATTGAAAGAGAGATCAAACTGTGTAACGTGTACATTGAAAGAGAGATCAAACTGTGTAACGTGTACATTTTAAGAGAGATCAAAGTGTGTAACGTGTACATGTAAAGAGAGATCAAACTGTGTAACGTGTACATTTAAAGAGAGATCAAACTGCGTAACGTGTACATTGAAAGAGAGATCAAACTGTGTAACGTGTACATTTAAGGAGAGATCAAACTGTTTAACGTGTACATTTAAAGAGAGATCAAACTGTGTAACGTGTACATTTAAAGAGAGATCAAACTGTGTAACGTGTACATTTAAACAGAGATCAAACTGTTTAACGTGTACATTTAAAGAGAAATCAAACTGTGTAACGTGTACATTTAAACAGAGATCAAACTGTGTAACGTGTACATTTAAAGAGAGATAAAACTGTGTAACGTGTACATTTGAAGAGAGATCAAATTGTTCAACGTGTACATTTAAAAAGAGATCAAACTGTGTAACGTGTACATTTAAAGAGAGATCAAACTGTGTAACATGTACATTTAAAGAGAGATCAAACTGTGTAACGTGTACATTTAAAGAGAGATCAAACTGTGTAACGTGTACATGTAAAGAGAGATCAAACTGTGTAACGTGTGTACATTTAAAGAGAGATAAAACTGTGTAACGTGTACATGTAAAGAGAGATAAAACTGTGTAACGTGTACATGTAAAGAGAGATCAAACTGTGTAACGTGTACATTTGAAGAGAGATCAAACTGTGTAACGTTTACATTTAAAGAGAGATCAAACTGTGTAACGCGTACATTTAAGGAGAGATCAAACTGTGTAACGTGTACATGTAAAGAGAGATCAAACTGTGTAACGTGTACATTTAAAGAGAGATAAAACTGTGTAACGTGTACATTTAAAGAGAGATCAAACTGTGTAACGGGTACATGTAAAGAGAGATCAAACTGTGTAACGTGTACATTTAAAGAGTGATCAAACTATGTAACGTGTACATTTATAGAGCGATAAAACTGTGTAACGTGTACATTTAAAGAGAGATCAAACTGTGTAACGTGTACATTTAAAGAGAGATCAAACTTTGTAACGTGTACATTTAAGGAGAGATCAAACTGTGTAACGTGTACATTTAAAGAGAGATAAAACTGTGTAACGTGTACATTTAAAGAGAGATAAAACTGTGTAACGTGTACATTTAAAGAGAGATCAAACTGTGTAACGTGTACATTTAAAGAGAGATCAAACTGCGTAACGTGTACATTTAAAGAGAGATCAAACTATGTAACGTGTACATTTAAGGAGAGATCAAACTGTGTAACGTGTACATTTAAAGAGAGATAAAACTGTGTAACGTGTACATTTGAAGAGAGATCAAATTGTTCAACGTGTACATTTAAAAAAAGATCAAACTGTGTAACGTGTACATTTAAAGAGAGATCAAACTGTATAACATGTACATTTAAAGAGAGATCAAACTGTGTAACGTGTACATTTAAAGAGAGATCAAACTGTGTAACGTGTACATTGAAAGAGAGATCAAACTGTGTAACGTGTACATTGAAAGAGAGATCAAACTGTGTAACGTGTACATTGAAAGAGAGATCAAACTGTGTAACGTGTACATTTAAAGAGAGATAAAACTGTGTAACGTGTACATTTTAAGAGAGATCAAACTGTGTAACGTGTACATGTAAAGAGAGATCAAACTGTGTAACGTGTACATTTAAAGAGAGATCAAACTGCGTAACGTGTACATTTAAAGAGAGATCAAACTGTGTAACGTGTACATTTAAGGAGAGATCAAACTGTTTAACGTGTACATTTAAAGAGAGATCAAAATGTGTAACGTGTACATTTAAAGAGAGATCAAACTGTGTAACGTGTACATTTAAACAGAGATCAAACTGTTTAACGTGTACATTTAAAGAGAGATCAAACTGTGTTACATGTATATTTAAAGAGAGATTAAACTGTGTAACGTGTACATTTATAGAGAAATACAACTGTGTAACGTGTACATTTAAAGAGAGATCAAACTGTGTAACGTGTACATTTAAGGAGAGATCAAACTGTGTAACGTGTACATTTAAAGAGAGATAAAACTGTGTAACGTGTACATTTTAAGAGAGATCAAACTGTGTAACGTGTACATGTAAAGAGAGATCAAACTGTGTAACGTGTACATTTAAAGAGAGATCAAACTGCGTAACGTGTACATTTAAAGAGAGATCAAACTGTGTAACGTGTACATTTAAGGAGAGATCAAACTGTTTAACGTGTACATTTAAAGAGAGATCAAACTGTGTAACGTGTACATTTAAAGAGAGATCAAACTGTGTAACGTGTACATTTAAACAGAGATCAAACTGTTTAACGTGTACATTTAAAGAGAGATAAAACTGTGTTACATGTATATTTAAAGAGAGATTAAACTGTGTAACGTGTACATTTATAGAGAAATACAACTGTGTAACGTGTACATTTAAAGAGAGATCAAACTGTGTAACGTGTACTTTTAAGGAGAGATCAAACTGTGTAACGTGTACATTTAAAGAGAGATAAAACTGTGTAACATGTACATTTAAAGAGAGATAAAACTGTGTAACGTGTACATTTAAAGAGAGATAAAATTGTGTTACATGTACATTTAAAGAAAGATCAAACTATGTTACGTGTACATTTAAAGAGAGATCAAACTGTGTAACGTGTACATTTAAAGAGAGATCAAACTGTGTAACGTGTACATTTAAACAGAGATCAAACTGTTTAACGTGTATATTTAAAGAGAGATCAAACTGTGTAACGTGTACATTTAAAGAGAGATCAAACTGTGTAACGTGTACATTTAAAGAGAGATCAAACTATGTTACGTGTACATTTAAAGAGAGATAAAACTGTGCTACATGTACATTTAAAGAGAGATCAAACTGTGTAACGTGTACATTTAAAGAAAGATCAAACTGTGTAACGTGTACATTTAAAGAGAGATCAAACTGTTTAACGTTTACATTTAAAGAGAGATCAAACTGTGTAACGTGTACATTTAAGGAGAGATCAAACTGTGTAACGTGTACATGTAAAGAGAGATCAAACTGTGTAACGTGTACATGTAAAGAGAGATCAAACTGTGTAACGTGTACATTTAAAGAGTGATCAAACTATGTAACGTGTACATTTATAGAGCGATAAAACTGTGTAACGTGTACATTTAAAGAGAGATCAAACTGTGTAACGTGTACATTTAAAGAGAGATCAAACTTTGTAACGTGTACATTTAAGGAGAGATCAAACTGTGTAACGTGTACATTTAAAGAGAGATAAAACTGTGTAACGTGTACATTTAAAGAGAGATAAAACTGTGTAACGTGTACATTTAAAGAGAGATCAAACTGTGTAACGTGTACATTTAAAGAGAGATCAAACTGCGTAACGTGTACATTTAAAGAGAGATCAAACTATGTAACGTGTACATTTAAGGAGAGATCAAACTGTGTAACGTGTACATTTAAAGAGAGATAAAACTGTGTAACGTGTACATTTGAAGAGAGATCAAATTGTTCAACGTGTACATTTAAAAAAAGATCAAACTGTGTAACGTGTACATTTAAAGAGAGATCAAACTGTATAACATGTACATTTAAAGAGAGATCAAACTGTGTAACGTGTACATTTAAAGAGAGATCAAACTGTGTAACGTGTACATTGAAAGAGAGATCAAACTGTGTAACGTGTACATTGAAAGAGAGATCAAACTGTGTAACGTGTACATTGAAAGAGAGATCAAACTGTGTAACGTGTACATTTAAAGAGAGATAAAACTGTGTAACGTGTACATTTTAAGAGAGATCAAACTGTGTAACGTGTACATGTAAAGAGAGATCAAACTGTGTAACGTGTACATTTAAAGAGAGATCAAACTGCGTAACGTGTACATTTAAAGAGAGATCAAACTGTGTAACGTGTACATTTAAGGAGAGATCAAACTTTTTAACGTGTACATTTAAAGAGAGATCAAAATGTGTAACGTGTACATTTAAAGAGAGATCAAACTGTGTAACGTGTACATTTAAACAGAGATCAAACTGTTTAACGTGTACATTTAAAGAGAGATCAAACTGTGTTACATGTATATTTAAAGAGAGATTAAACTGTGTAACGTGTACATTTATAGAGAAATACAACTGTGTAACGTGTACATTTAAAGAGAGATCAAACTGTGTAACGTGTACATTTAAGGAGAGATCAAACTGTGTAACGTGTACATTTAAAGAGAGATAAAACTGTGTAACGTGTACATTTTAAGAGAGATCAAACTGTGTAACGTGTACATGTAAAGAGAGATCAAACTGTGTAACGTGTACATTTAAAGAGAGATCAAACTGCGTAACGTGTACATTTAAAGAGAGATCAAACTGTGTAACGTGTACATTTAAGGAGATATCAAACTGTTTAACGTGTACATTTAAAGAGAGATCAAACTGTGTAACGTGTACATTTAAAGAGAGATCAAACTGTGTAACGTGTACATTTAAACAGAGATCAAACTGTTTAACGTGTACATTTAAAGAGAGATAAAACTGTGTTACATGTATATTTAAAGAGAGATTAAACTGTGTAACGTGTACATTTATAGAGAAATACAACTGTGTAACGTGTACATTTAAAGAGAGATCAAACTGTGTAACGTGTACTTTTAAGGAGAGATCAAACTGTGTAACGTGTACATTTAAAGAGAGATAAAACTGTGTAACATGTACATTTAAAGAGAGATAAAACTGTGTAACGTGTACATTTAAAGAGAGATAAAATTGTGTTACATGTACATTTAAAGAAAGATCAAACTATGTTACGTGTACATTTAAAGAGAGATCAAACTGTGTAACGTGTACATTTAAAGAGAGATCAAACTGTGTAACGTGTACATTTAAACAGAGATCAAACTGTTTAACGTGTATATTTAAAGAGAGATCAAACTGTGTAACGTGTACATTTAAAGAGAGATCAAACTGTGTAACGTGTACATTTAAAGAGAGATCAAACTATGTTACGTGTACATTTAAAGAGAGATAAAACTGTGCTACATGTACATTTAAAGAGAGATCAAACTGTGTAACGTGTACATTTAAAGAAAGATCAAACTGTGTAACGTGTACATTTAAAGAGAGATCAAACTGTTTAACGTGTACATTTAAAGAGAGATCAAACTGTGTAACGTGTACATTTAAGGAGAGATCAAACTGTGTAACGTGTACATGTAAAGAGAGATCAAACTGTGTAACGTGTACATGTAAAGAGAGATCAAACTGTGTAACGTGTACATTTGAAGAGAGATCAAACTGTGTAACGTGTACATTTAAAGAGAGATCAAACTGTGTAACGTGTACATTTAAGGAGAGATCAAACTGTGTAACGTGTACATGTAAAGAGAGATCAAACTGTGTAACGTGTACATTTAAAGAGAGATCAAACTGTGTAACGTGTACATGTAAAGAGAGATCAAACTGTGTAACATGTACATTTAAAGAGAGATCAAACTGTGTAACGTGTACATTTAAAGAGAGATCAAACTGTGTAACGTGTACATTGAAAGAGAGATCAAACTGTGTAACGTGTACATTGAAAGAGAGATCAAACTGTGTAACGTGTACATTTAAAGAGAGATAAAACTGTGTAACGTGTACATTTTAAGAGAGATCAAACTGTGTAACGTGTACATGTAAAGAGAGATCAAACTGTGTAACGTGTACATTTAAAGAGAGATCAAACTGCGTAACGTGTACATTTAAAGAGAGATCAAACTGTGTAACGTGTACATTTAAGGAGAGATCAAACTGTTTAACGTGTACATTTAAAGAGAGATCAAACTGTGTAACGTGTACATTTAAAGAGAGATCAAACTGTGTAACGTGTACATTTAAACAGAGATCAAACTGTTTAACGTGTACATTTAAAGAGAGATCAAACTGTGTAACGTGTACATTTAAACAGAGATCAAACTGTGTAACGTGTACATTTAAAGAGAGATAAAACTGTGTTACATGTATATTTAAAGAGAGATTAAACTGTGTAACGTGTACATTTATAGAGAAATACAACTGTGTAACGTGTACATTTAAAGAGAGATCAAACTGTGTAACGTGTACATTTAAGGAGAGATCAAACTGTGTAACGTGTACATTTAAAGAGAGATAAAACTGTGTAACATGTACATTTAAAGAGAGATAAAACTGTGTAACGTGTACATTTAAAGAGAAATAAAATTGTGTTACATGTACATTTAAAGAAAGATCAAACTATGTTACGTGTACATTTAAAGAGAGATCAAACTGTGTAACGTGTACATTTAAAGAGAGATCAAACTGTGTAACGTGTACATTTAAAGAGAGATACAACTGTGTAACGTGTACATTTAAAGAGTGATAAAACTGTGTAACGTGTACATTTAAAGAGAGATACAACTGTGTAACGTGTACATTTAAAGAGAGATAAAACTGTGTAACGTGTACATTTAAAGAGAGATCAAACTGTTTAACGTGTACATTTAAAGAGAGATAAAACTGTGTAACGTGTACATTTAAAGAGAGATCAAACTGTGTAACGTGTACATGTAAAGAGAGATCAAACTGTGTAACGTGTACATGTAAAGAGAGATCAAACTGTGTAATTTGTACATTTGAAGAGAGATCAAACTGTGTAATTTGTACATTTAAAGAGAGATCAAACTGTGTAACGTGTACATTTAAAGAGAGATAAAACTGTGTAACGTGTACATTTGAAGAGAGATCAAATTGTTCAACGTGTACATTTAAAAAGAGATCAAACTGTGTAACGTGTACATTTAAAGAGAGATCAAACTGTATAACATGTACATTTAAAGAGAGATCAAACTGTGTAACGTGTACATTTAAAGGGAGATCAAACTGTGTAACGTGTACATTGAAAGAGAGATCAAACTGTGTAACGTGTACATTGAAAGAGAGATCAAACTGTGTAACGTGTACATTTTAAGAGAGATCAAAGTGTGTAACGTGTACATGTAAAGAGAGATCAAACTGTGTAACGTGTACATTTAAAGAGAGATCAAACTGCGTAACGTGTACATTTAAAGAGAGATCAAACTGTGTAACGTGTACATTTAAAGAGAGATCAAACTGTGTAACGTGTACATTTAAAGAGTGATCAAACTATGTAACGTGTACATTTATAGAGCGATAAAACTGTGTAACGTGTACATTTAAAGAGAGATCAAACTGTGTAACGTGTACATTTAAAGAGAGATCAAACTTTGTAACGTGTACATTTAAGGAGAGATCAAACTGTGTAACGTGTACATTTAAAGAGAGATAAAACTGTGTAACGTGTACATTTAAAGAGAGATAAAACTGTGTAACGTGTACATTTAAAGAGAGATCAAACTGTGTAACGTGTACATTTAAAGAGAGATCAAACTGCGTAACGTGTACATTTAAAGAGAGATCAAACTGTGTAACGTGTACATTTAAGGAGAGATCAAACTGTGTAACGTGTACATTTAAAGAGAGATAAAACTGTGTAACGTGTACATTTGAAGAGAGATCAAATTGTTCAACGTGTACATTTAAAAAGAGATCAAACTGTGTAACGTGTACATTTAAAGAGAGATCAAACTGTATAACATGTACATTTAAAGAGAGATCAAACTGTGTAACGTGTACATTTAAAGAGAGATCAAACTGTGTAACGTGTACATTGAAAGAGAGATCAAACTGTGTAACGTGTACATTGAAAGAGAGATCAAACTGTGTAACGTGTACATTTAAAGAGAGATAAAACTGTGTAACGTGTACATTTTAAGAGAGATCAAACTGTGTAACGTGTACATGTAAAGAGAGATCAAACTGTGTAACGTGTACATTTAAAGAAAGATCAAACTGCGTAACGTGTACATTTAAAGAGAGATCAAACTGTGTAACGTGTACATTTAAGGAGAGATCAAACTGTTTAACGTGTACATTTAAAGAGAGATCAAACTGCGTAACGTGTACATTTAAAGAGAGATCAAACTGTGTAACGTGTACATTTAAGGAGAGATCAAACTGTGTAACGTGTACATTTAAAGAGAGATAAAACTGTGTAACGTGTACATTTGAAGAGAGATCAAATTGTTCAACGTGTACATTTAAAAAGAGATCAAACTGTGTAACGTGTACATTTAAAGAGAGATCAAACTGTATAACATGTACATTTAAAGAGAGATCAAACTGTGTAACGTGTACATT
This sequence comes from Mytilus galloprovincialis, assembly GCA_037788925.1. Taxonomy (NCBI): domain Eukaryota; kingdom Metazoa; phylum Mollusca; class Bivalvia; order Mytilida; family Mytilidae; genus Mytilus; species Mytilus galloprovincialis. The sequence continues at coordinate 85,502,363 of CM075338.1, forward strand.
TAAAGAGAGATCAAACTGTGTAACGTGTACATTGAAAGAGAGATCAAACTGTGTAACGTGTACATTGAAAGAGAGATCAAACTGTATAACGTGTACATTTAAAGAGAGAAAAAACTGTGTAACGTGTACATTTTAAGAGAGATCAAACTGTGTAACGTGTACATGTAAAGAGAGATCAAACTGTGTAACGTGTACATTTAAAGAGAGATCAAACTGCGTAACGTGTACATTTAAAGAGAGATCAAACTGTGTAACGTGTACATTTAAGGAGAGATCAAACTGTTTAACGTGTACATTTAAAGAGAGATCAAAATGTGTAACGTGTACATTTAAAGAGAGATCAAACTGTGTAACGTGTACATTTAAACAGAGATCAAACTGTTTAACGTGTACATTTAAAGAGAGATCAAACTGTGTTACATGTATATTTAAAGAGAGATTAAACTGTGTAACGTGTACATTTATAGAGAAATACAACTGTGTAACGTGTACATTTAAAGAGAGATCAAACTGTGTAACGTGTACATTTAAAGAGAGATAAAATTGTGTTACATGTACATTTAAAGAAAGATCAAACTATGTTACGTGTACATTTAAAGAGAGATCAAACTGTGTAACGTGTACATTTAAAGAGAGATAAAACTGTGTAACGTGTACATTTTAAGAGAGATCAAACTGTGTAACGTGTACATGTAAAGAGAGATCAAACTGTGTAACGTGTACATTTAAAGAGAGATCAAACTGCGTAACGTGTACATTTAAAGAGAGATCAAACTGTGTAACGTGTACATTTAAGGAGAGATCAAACTGTTTAACGTGTACATTTAAAGAGAGATCAAACTGTGTAACGTGTACATTTAAAGAGAGATCAAACTGTGTAACGTGTACATTTAAACAGAGATCAAACTGTTTAACGTGTACATTTAAAGAGAGATAAAACTGTGTTACATGTATATTTAAAGAGAGATTAAACTGTGTAACGTGTACATTTATAGAGAAATACAACTGTGTAACGTGTACATTTAAAGAGAGATCAAACTGTGTAACGTGTACTTTTAAGGAGAGATCAAACTGTGTAACGTGTACATTTAAAGAGAGATAAAACTGTGTAACATGTACATTTAAAGAGAGATAAAACTGTGTAACGTGTACATTTAAAGAGAGATAAAATTGTGTTACATGTACATTTAAAGAAAGATCAAACTATGTTACGTGTACATTTAAAGAGAGATCAAACTGTGTAACGTGTACATTTAAAGAGAGATCAAACTGTGTAACGTGTACATTTAAACAGAGATCAAACTGTTTAACGTGTATATTTAAAGAGAGATCAAACTGTGTAACGTGTACATTTAAAGAGAGATCAAACTGTGTAACGTGTACATTTAAAGAGAGATCAAACTATGTTACGTGTACATTTAAAGAGAGATAAAACTGTGCTACATGTACATTTAAAGAGAGATCAAACTGTGTAACGTGTACATTTAAAGAAAGATCAAACTGTGTAACGTGTACATTTAAAGAGAGATCAAACTGTTTAACGTGTACATTTAAAGAGAGATCAAACTGTGTAACGTGTACATTTATAGAGAGATACAACTGTGGAACGTGTACATTTAAAGAGAGATCAAACTGTGTAACGTGTACTTTTAAGGAGAGATCAAACTGTGTAACGTGTACATTTAAAGAGAGATAAAACTGTGTAACATGTACATTTAAAGAGAGATAAAACTGTGTAACGTGTACATTTAAAGAGAGATAAAATTGTGTTACATGTACATTTAAAGAAAGATCAAACTATGTTACGTGTACATTTAAAGAGAGATCAAACTGTGTAACGTGTACATTTAAAGAGAGATCAAACTGTGTAACGTGTACATTTAAACAGAGATCAAACTGTTTAACGTGTATATTTAAAGAGAGATCAAACTGTGTAACGTGTACATTTAAAGAGAGATCAAACTGTGTAACGTGTACATTTAAAGAGAGATCAAACTATGTTACGTGTACATTTAAAGAGAGATAAAACTGTGCTACATGTACATTTAAAGAGAGATCAAACTGTGTAACGTGTACATTTAAAGAAAGATCAAACTGTGTAACGTGTACATTTAAAGAGAGATCAAACTGTTTAACGTGTACATTTAAAGAGAGATCAAACTGTGTAACGTGTACATTTAAGGAGAGATCAAACTGTGTAACGTGTACATGTAAAGAGAGATCAAACTGTGTAACGTGTACATTTAAAGAGAGATCAAACTGTGTAACGTGTACATGTATAGAGAGATAAAACTGTGTAACGTGTACATTCAAAGAGAGATCAAACTGTTTAACGTGTACATGTAAAGAGAGATCAAACTGTGTAACGTGTACATGTAAAGAGAGATCAAACTGTGTAACGTGTACATTTAAGGAGAGATCAAACTGTGTAACGTGTACATGTAAAGAGAGATCAAACTGTGTAACGTGTTCATTTAAAGAGAGATCAAACTGTTTAACGTGTACATGTAAAGAGAGATCAAACTGTGTAACGTGTACATGTAAAGAGAGATCAAACTGTGTAACGTGTACATTTAAGGAGAGATCAAACTGTGTAACGTTTACATGTATAGAGAGATAAAACTGTGTAACATGTACATTCAAAGAGAGATCAAACTGTTTAACGTGTACATGTAAAGAGAGATCAAACTGTGTAACGTGTACATGTAAAGAGAGATCAAACTGTGTAACGTGTACATTTAAGGAGAGATCAAACTGTGTAACGTGTACATGTAAAGAGAGATCAAACTGTGTAACGTGTTCATTTAAAGAGAGATCAAACTGTTTAACGTGTACATTTAAAGAGAGATCAAACTGTGTAACGTGTACATTTAAAGAGAGATAAAACTGTGTAACGTGTACATTTAAAGAGAGATACAACTGTGTAACGTGTACATTTAAAGAGAGATAAAACTGTGTAACGTGTACATTCAAAGAGAGATCAAACTGTTTAACGTGTACATTTAAAGAGAGATAAAACTGTGTAACGTGTACATTTAAAGAGAGATCAAACTGCGTAACGTGTACATTTAAAGAGTGATCAAACTGTGTAACGTGTACATTTATAGAGAGATACAACTGTGGAACGTGTACATTTAAAGAGAGATCAAACTGTGTAACGTGTACATTTAAGGAGAGATCTAACTGTGTAACGTGTACATTTAAAGAGAGATAAAACTGTGTAACGTGTACATTTAAAGAGAGATCAAATTGTTCAACGTGTACATTTAAAAAGAGATCAAACTGTGTAACGTGTACATTGAAAGAGAGATCAAACTGTGTAACGTGTACATTTAAAGAGAGATCAAACTGTGTAACGTGTACATGTAAAGAGAGATCAAACTGTGTAACGTGTACATGTAAAGAGAGATCAAACTGTGTAACGTGTACATTCAAAGAGAGATCAAACTGTTTAACGTGTACATGTAAAGAGAGATCAAACTGTTTAACGTGTACATGTAAAGAGAGATCAAACTGCGTAACGTGTACATTTAAAGAGTGATCAAACTGTGTAACGTGTACATTGATAGAGAGATACAACTGTGGAACGTGTACATTTAAAGAGAGATCAAACTGTGTAACGTGTACATTTAAGGAGAGATCAAACTGTGTAACGTGTACATGTAAAGAGAGATCAAACTGTGTAACGTGTACATTTAAAGAGAGATAAAACTGTGTAACGTGTACATTTAAGGAGAGATCAAACTGTTTAACGTGTACATTTAAAGAGAGATCAAACTGTGTAACGTGTACATTCAAAGACAGATCAAACTGTTTAACGTGTACATGTAAAGAGAGATCAAACTGTTTAACATGTACATGTAAAGAGAGATCAAACTGTGTAACGTGTTCATTTAAAGAGAGATCAAACTGTGTAACGTGTACATTTAAAGAGAGATCAAACTGTGTAACGTGTACATTTAAAGAGAGATCAAACGCAATGATAAAACACAGAAGAACATTTAAACAGGACGAAGATATTTGATACTGCAAGAGATTGTTTAAATTTTAATGTCCTATTAAATAGCATATGAAAGATCTATATCACTTGACAATAACTCCCTTCAAAAGTCACGTCTCTCAACCTGATTGATGATTAGGTTTAAATCAATATTCCCACTTGTATTTGTTTGTGCGCCATTTTGTTACTTTTTGTATAAATAATCCTTGTTGTGCATTCATTAGACAGATCTTTAAGTTCTACAATTTAAATATTAATGTAAAGTAGTATTAGGTCCAGCTGAAAAAGGTCAAAAATTTTACCACTTCGGAAGCTGTCAAAAGTTTTCAAGACCCCCTTGTTCAACTTATTCTATTCTATTAGGTCCGAGTACACAGTTATCGTCCTTTAATTTTCGTTTTCCACTAATATACTCCTCAGTGTGGACAGTATGTTACTTGCCAATTTTTTGTATACTCCGTCCACATATATTTCTCCATGTTTTATTCCTCATATAGCAAGTTAGGGGGGGGGGGGTTGAAAGACGCTGTAAAATAATTTGAGTCATAACTATTTATGTATAGTAGTGATTAGGTCCAGCTGAAAAGGTCAAAAATTAGCACTTCGGAAGCTGTCAAAAGATTCCAAGACCCTCTTAACATATTTGGAGTGATATATGAGTTGTACTTTGTCATTTTACAAGACACGAATGTGTTATGATAGTTTACGAGGAACTGGATAGCAAAGATAAAACGCTGAATAAAATTAAAACAGGACACAAGTATCGGATACTCTTTGTCCCCTTTTCAAATCTAAATGTCCTATTGAATGACTTTAAGCATGCTATTGACTGTCTCTATTCAATTTCAATGTATATACAAAGTATAACCTTGCTGCAGAGATGTATACAGCCAGTCAAAACAATAAATTGTATTCGAATGTATTAGCATAGGATATTGCTTTTCTGGAGTTCTGGTTTTCTGGGGACTAAACGGTTATAAATGAATTGGTAAACCGCTGTTTGATAACTTAACAGCTATGTGTGTGTTATTTTACCAAACAAGTTTCTGATACGATAGTATTATGAAAAACTGGATAATATTATAACAATTCGTATTTCAATTTTTCCACTTTGTATCTATAGGTAAAACGCTGAATAAAATAAAAACAGGACGAAGATATCTGATACTCTCAGTTACTTGTTCAAATTTAAATGTCCTTTAGAATGACATTTGAAAGACCTATTTCATATGCAAATAACCCTATTACATAGTATTTTTGTCAACCTGTATTCATGTATCTGTGTTGAAGTTTAAATTAACATTCTTATTTGTAATGATGTGTAGATAATTGTGTATGAATTTTTACACATTTGTGTAAATTCGATAGTGCAAATTATTTTAAAAACTATATACTAAATTTGTATACATAAGACAGTATCCGATATCTAGACAAAAAAAAAGTCATATAATCTGTTTCAATTAAACGAGAAGATCTTAAAACTATATTTCGAGAATATAAATACATTGATATGTTTTTTTGCGGCATACAAATTATTTCAAGAGCATCCAATTTCTGAATTACAACGCTATAAAGTTAAGCAAATGCATATGACTTCTTAACAGTACTCATGATAATGTCACACGTTGTTAGATTAATTTTCTTTTAGTGGTAAAAAGTATTCGTATACTGGTTTGGTACTGTTTTCAATACAATGTGTTTCAGAAAATTACACCGCTAAATATCCATATGGGATAGTTCATTCATAAATGTCGACTGTCTTTATCTTGTGTTTTCTTGAGTCAAATAAATACAACGAAATATGATATAAAGTAAAGTAGTTAATTGATACTACAAGTTATTATTAAAGTGTCTTCTTGTATAATAGATACACGAACTGCGTTATGTTACAATAACTCCTTTCAAAAATAATTATTTAAACTGTATGTTAGTGTGTTTTTATGTATCGATGTGTCTTTTAGATAAAACTTTAATTGATATTTCCATTCGTGTGTGCACCATTTTAATTTGTTGTGGAACTTTTAACTTATTGGTAAGTAAAAATATAACAAATTGTTAAATTCTTAATTTAGGGTTATACTTCAATTGACCCAAATCCTAAGATACATTGTAATCTTGAGTGTAAGTTCGGTATATATCAGTTGGAATAAGACAGGTCAGTGAGTTAGACAACCATGAAATATTTATCTATAAATAACTTAATGTCATTTATATATTCCACTAGTTGAATTATCTGTATTTATTTACATTACAATGGTGTAGGGTAAGGTTAACCGCTGTCCATAAACTCTGTGATATATCTGTACCACTTGGACTGTTATCAAGACAAGCATGTAATATAATTGGGTTTTATGAACATCACCGTTAACACATTTTCTTAAGCATACATCTATTGTAATTGGAGATTTCCTGTAAATGAGACAATTGTGTGAGAACGCTTTTTTAATGGTTAAGTGTATCAGATATATATATATGCGTCCGATTTCCTCCATATAATTTTAGGGGACTTTTAGTCAACAGGAAGTTGTAATGCAAATCTAACTATCAATTTCAGTTGTAACAATATTTGTATATCTTTTTTGGTACGGTTTCCAATATATAGTAAAACATGTCTTAACCAAATCCAGTATAAACCAAACCTGTTCCTAAGCAACGTCATATCACATTGTATGCATTGTGAACCTGATAAAACCGAACAATAGCCAAAACCGAACAAAATTTTAAGTTCCGAAGAGATTCGGTCTAATCAGAGCGAAAAATTCATTGTTCGTAATTAATTCATAAATGGCTATTGTTGTTATTGTGCGTTATGTCTCGCCAAAATAGCACACTGAATTATATATACAATATAATGCCGTAGTAACTTGATACTCCGAGTTAAAATTTAAATGTCTGATTGAATGAAATATACAAGAACTTCGTCATGTGTCAATAAGTCCTGTTTAAATTAGTTTTTTAAACTTGTTTTTACTCGGTATTAACGTTTTAAAGTTTGGTGTAAACATTTTTGTTCTTTAGAACTCCATTTTGTTTTATGAGGGACAGTTAAACTTATGGTTATTATTCATTGGATTTTGTCTTTTAACTAAACAGGTATGTGATATGATTGAATTTTATTTAACATCACCTGTTAATAAGCTATTTTCAATCAATTTGTTTTTAATAGGACTTTATATGCTAGGTATACAGAATGTTGATGAAAATGTGTAAAGTGTACATTATCTTCTAAAATAAAGCTAAAACACCGGATAATATTTAAACAGGAAAAAGATAAATGATTCTTCAAGTGACGTTTTTGAATATGAATGGTTGAATAAATGGCAGATACACGAACTTTGTAATGTGCTAATTAGTACTTTTAAAACTAATATTTTGAAATCTGTTGTTGCTGGATATATTCACATTGTATCGATGTCTGGTCTAAAAAAACATTCATATTTTCACTCTTGTGTACACAATTTTGTTTCATGCTATTTGAAACGATTGGTAAGTACGTATATACGAAAATGTTTAATAACACTGCAATATCATGTGACACAAACATCATCAAATACAACGTTATACGTTCAGTACGTTTAAGACCCCTGTCACCAAGCAATGAATTTAGTAATTTGGTGTTTGTTAACTTAACAACTGAATGATATTTTTATCAATTTAAAGCTGTACTTAAGATAGACAAGTATGTGGTTTGTAAGCATTGGTTTAGCAGCACATATTAACATCTGTTTGTGTTGCTTAATCTTGAGTTGTTTATGTTGTGTCTTGTGTACTATTATTTGTCTCATAGCGTGGTCATTTTGGTTTCAATCTATGAGTTTGACTGTCCTTCTTGTATCTTTCGTCCCTCTTTTTTAATTAGAAAACTTGTATCCTATAAATCTAAATTGATTGAACATTGTCTGTTACGAAGACAAATGCGGGATAAAACTGTGTAACGTGTACATTTAAAGAGAGATCAAACGCAACGATAACACACAGAATAACAGGACGAAGATATTTGATACTGCAAGCGATTGTTTAAATTTAAATGTCCTATTGAATAGCATGTGACAGACCTACATCACTTGACAATAACTCCCTTCAAAAGTCACGTCTCCCAACCTGTATTCACATATCGATGACGAGTTTTAAATCAATATTCCCACTTGTATTTGTGTATGCGCCATTTTGTTTCTGTTAGGTGCATGAACGTATTGATAACTACGCAATAGTAAATGATGTGTAAAAGTGAACAAGATAGCATAGTAGCCATAATAATAAACCCAAGCAATGTAGACATGTCTTTTGTCATTTATTCTTGGTGTATTTTTCGATATTCACAGCTCAATTAAGTCTTTTCCTTTTAAAGAACCAGACAGATTTAAAGGTTAACCCTGTGGTTTGTCTATATAAATAAAATATCGCCTGATTAATAAAAATGCATGTGATATATCTGTAAATAGAAGTTATTAGAAGGTGTTAGCTACACAACTGTGTGGTATATTTGTATAAATAATGCATTGTAAGTTAGCAAGACTAGCATGTGATATATCTGTGAAAAAAAGACAACATTAGTTAGCTAGACAACCATGTGTCATATTTGTATAAATGTTTCATTGTCATTGTTCTAGACAATCATGTGATAAATCTATAAAATAATTAACTGTCATTTAGCTAGCCAACCATTTTTAATAGTGGTATATATATAAAACATGGTCAGTTAACAGGACACACGTGCGATATTATAGTATTAATAAATGAGTGTTTTTTACAATGGCCCTGTGTTATGTCCAAGGTCTGTAAAAATGGTCGAGGAAGTCTGTAATGGCCTGATGCAACACCGAGGGTCATTACAGACATCCGAGGCCATTATTACTGACCGAGGACATACAACAGGGCCATTATGAAAGCACCCATTTCTTAATTCATTTATAAAGCAACTGAACAAAAGTCTATGTGTTGCTGCCAATTTTATGTACGCTCTACTCTTTTAATGACAGTTTAGTTTGAAAAAAACGTTTTGTACTTCACCATAATAAAGCTTTTAATATACCAAATATCCAATATATTAAGTTGACAGAAGTTATGTGTTGAAAAACATGATGAACAGTGATTTCTATATATGGTTCCTCTAATGTTGGTTGCTGGTCACTAAATTAAATATAATACAAAAAGTCTTGTAATTATATTATTTTCAAAACATAATTAAACTTAATAAAACATTTACAATATTAAATTTGAACATTCTTGGTTTGAAAATGTCATTTATGCCTGTGAGGATTCAAATTTCCCTTTTCCTGATCCGTTTTGAAAATTTGCGGCCATGTTGAATTTATTATATTCGATATTAACACTGTTTTTCAGTAATGGCCCTGTATTATGCCCAGTTTGTCTGTATTAAGCCCAGTTAGGGTTTTTAATAAATATTTCATTTCATTTTTGGCAATAATAGTTGGTTAATTATTTTGTATACATAATACATGGTCAGTTAACTGGACACCCATGTGATATATTTGTATAGATAATTCATGGTCAGTTACCTGGACACTCATGCGAGATAGTTGCATACATAATACATGGTCAGTTAACTTGACACCCATGCGATATATGTGTATACATAATGCATGGTCAGTTAACTGGACACCCATGCGATATATTATAGATATTATATCGTGAGTTAACTAGACTCCATGTTAACTATTTGTATAGATGGTACATTGACTGTTGACCAGACAATCACGTGATATATATGTAATAATGAATTACTGTCAGTCAGCTAGACAGCCATGAGATACACCAATTAACTAGAAAACTATGTGATATAGATATAATATGTTGACTACATAACCTTTTTATTTGTCTGTATAGATAATCAATTGTCAGTTAGTTTGCTAGCCAACTACATGATTTGTTTGTAAAAATAAGACAATAGGAGTTAAGTTGAAAGCTATGATGACTATTTTAATATCCGTTTCAATAAGACATTGTCAGTTTAAAGAAAAACTATCTGAGTAGGCTATTTATAGCAGACATTGTCTGTTAGCTAGACAAGTATATAATTAACCTGTATTAATAAGAAATAATCAGTAAACACGACAACTAGATGATTTTAATCTATAAATAAGACAGTGTCAGTTTGAAATAACTGTTGAGATCAGATGAAACAAAGTTTAATCCTAAATAGTATCGTTAACCGATTCTAAGTGAGGGTAAGAAAATCGTAGACAAATGGTAAATTTGAATCGAATATCAACCAGGGGGAAAATTCACTTATGTTCACCTTTGCTCTGTAATATAATTCATTTGTCATGTTAAATGTTTTATTATCAAAATATATGTGAATCGTTGTTATATAAGTGTCTGAAACTTAGTCCATATCGTTCTCTTCAAACCTCCGCTTTGCTAAATATCAAATGGTTCAAACCATGTTCCGTCTTGACTGAACTAGTTGCCAATTGTCGTTCAGAACTATTGATTGATACACATTTCAAATGACTCATTAAATGATAACCTGGCCATTTAAAGGCAGTTGTTTTTGAGACAAGTGCTTGTGTTAATGATACATTGTAAGAATTATAGGAACGAAACAGATTGACTGAAACAAGTTCAAACTGTTTGTTGATTTCTTTTGGAATTTTAAGATATGTACAGTTGGGTGCAGACCAAACATTACATGTAGACGGGCCGAATAAGTTAACGTGGTGCTACTCGCGTGCACTTTATGTTAACGCCGCGTTAGCTGTGTGTTAACTCCGAAACTGCAGTAGACATAAAGATTAAACAGGCGTTTACTTTCGCGTTTACCTTCGTTTTAACGCAAGAACGGCGCGTTTTCTAATTCTGTAAAAAGTAAACGCTGCTACTTTTGACAAAAATAAACGCACGTTTACTGTTTGTAGTAAACGAGCGTTAACGCAGATTGTCATCGTATCCTGGATACTCTGACCTAAAATATCAAATGATAACTATATTCATAAAATTACATGACTTTTTGTATAAATAAGCCTTGTTGTACATTCATTAGACAGATCTTTAAATTCTAGTAAGTTTTTTCAGCAAATCTAGGAGGTAAAGCAGAATACACTCATACTTTTTGTGGTATATTACAAAATATTGCTTTTTTTAAAGTTATTGTAACCAATAGAAAAGGGGGAAGATTCTATATAATAAATATAATAATTATTCAAAAATGTTTACACTTCGCTATTCGAGCTAGTTTAAGGTAGATACATGGTATACCGCCATCTTGGATTGTACAATCACAGTAAAAAGTCGGTCTAGTTATTTGCCTAAATCTGCAAATTTAGAGACAGATTTGCAATTTAAAGGTTAAACTGTTTAATAATTTAAAGAAAACTTGGTAATTTTTTGTATAATGTAAAATATTTAAACAAATATCATTTTTTTTTGTTTTTAGAATCATTTTTTTCAAATAGGCCATTTAAGGGAAGATAACTCTTTTATTAAAAAATTTACACTGGACTGATAGGGAAATTTTTTCTTTTTACTTTTAGCAAGAAAACAAGTTCGGTGACACCATTTTTTCTTTTTATTTTCTTAAAATATATTACAAAAACTATCTTTTCACAATTTATTTCAAAATTCTATCTCATAGAATTTTTTTTATGCACACAAATGTGTTTTTCCATGAACAATCTAACCAAATTTAGGCAATTTTCAACGACATATAGCTTGAAAAATAGCACGGTGACCCATACTTTTTATTATTTTATATATAAGAGTATAGTAAAATCTTCATTTTGGCTAAGTATAAGAAAATTCTGTCTCAAAAAATATTTACTTATGATCTACCTTAAACGGGTCAAAAGAAGACAACATTTAAGATATTTTTTTTTTTGCTCTACCATTTTCAAATTGTTAAAGGGGCACTGGATACGGAATACATACAAAATATTAAATTATGACTGTTTTTTTTCCAATTATTTATGAAAGTTCAACAGTTAAATAAGTATTCGATATTAGCCAGTATGGTTCAATTTTGTCAAAATAAACTAAATATGAGAATGTGAGTCAAATCGGTGAACATAAATTTGACAGCTAGTGCCCCTTTAACATTCCACAACGTGTGATAACAAATGATTTTAACACATATTTCTTTAAAGTTTTTATATTTCTAAAGTATTATGTGATGATTTTATTAGTGATTTTATTTTCGGTAGATGACATTTTAAACTTCAGTCCTCAGAATTATGTAACAAATGTATTTTCATTTAAATGAATAAATCATACCTTTTGTTTACTTGCATTTAAATTTTAGCCATTAAACATACTGCCTGCACACATTATTAAAGATTTAAGACAAAAGCCTACCACCATTAAGGCAATACACTTTAGTTTATTGCCTAGGATTTAAGCTTAATGCCTAATTTAACATATTGCCGCTAATATATATATATATATAATTGAATGGTGGTTTTTTTTCAGGTCAAGTGAGAGCTTTTGTTATGTATAATTTTTCTAGAGATCTGATTTGATTGGTAGATCCTTAAGGTGTGTAAGTATTGCTAGTGTATTATGTATCATTACGAAACGTTGAACAATTCGCAGATTCAAAACTTAAATGAAACTAAATCGACTCTGTTCAAGCGATCTGACATACAGTTTATTTAAGGAATGACTGTAAAAAAAATTCTGTCTATGAAGAAATAACATAAACAGATTGGTGCACACTGAATAACGCACGTAGCGGGTTATTTAACAGTGTGCATCACATTTTTTACGGCTACTTAGTAACATACATATTACAATTATACCAAGTTGGTTACTTGTTAATCTTATATCACTACTATTAACTGTTTCCGAGAAGACACACTTCAATATTTTTATATTATTATGAATAATAATTCATTTCAGGAAAAACTACTTTTGTTTCATTTTATTGAAACCATTTCTTTTATGACTTTGAATGTCCCTCTGTTATCTTTCGCTCCTCTTCTTGAGCACATCTTTTTATGTACATAGCTTTAATGATTTAACGTTTGGATTATACAGTTTATTGAAAACATTGCAATTAAACTAAAATAAAAACGTTTTAACATTTTAACTAATTTTAAAACATATATAGTAATCTTTGCCTGATTAACTATACAGACTATCAAGATTTCAAAACAACAAATCTTTTTAAAAAGGTCAAATGGAGGAATATTGTATCAAACATCCATTGACAAGTAGATGGCAATGAAATTGAAAAAAAGTTGCAGAAAGAAATAAAGGTCACATGAGGGACTCAAGTATAAATAAAATATAACTGACTGAACCAATTTGAGTACAACGCATGATACTTACTAATCAGCAGTAACTACTTGATATATTAGTACGTATTCATTGCGAAACTAGATAAGCAGCATGCATGTGTTATTCATATTGAACATTGTGCAATATTGCAAATCGACTTTTATGCCCAGCCAGAGTTGTAAGTCCTGTTCTATTGTTTCCTTTTGTCATTAGAAGATTTTCTTCATTGTTAAAGGTCAGTTTTTGTGATAAATGAATGTAGATTTGTGTTTGAATAGAATATTGAGATATAGATATGAGATAAACTGACTACTTCAATAAGTAAATACTCACATATTAAGTATTGCTTTATGGCTGCATAGAATGATTCATATTACAAACGTGTTACTGATGGAATTATGTTAGTAGTATATTACAATATACTGCACAGAATAAGAAAGACATCCATGCAACAATTTCCCAGAAGACACTATCATGATATTTATGTAAACACTTTTTTTCGGGTGAAATTAATTTGGTTAATGTAATATTGGCAATACGTGATATGACAAAAGATCTCACCAACAAAAAAGGGAATATTTTTTTGATTAGCTCATCGTTTGTCTCTAGATATTACTACGCCATGTAGATAGTTTAAATTTAAAACTTTAAAAGCAAACATATGTTATTATTTAAAAGCGTGAAATAATGCATTATGACAGAAATCAATTTCATGAAGGACAACTGTTATCTTAGTTTCGTAGTAAGTTCGGAAACAATTAAAAATATGCGATCCACACGATCTTATAAAGAATATTAGTACGGTGACCGAGTAAGGAAAAGTCGCTTATTTAAGGAGTTTAATTGTCATTCGGACTATACGGCTATAAATCACAGTATTGGTAGTTCAAAGGTTAAACTTAACATTTTGACTTGTCGTCAAAAAATCGTACTGTGCAATTTTCGTAAAATGGGCTTTGAAGTACGTTAATTAACTTGAACGAAAAATTAACTAAAAAAAGTTTTGAGGTCAACATTGTAAAATAACATCCGTGATATGATTTCTGTTATTATAAACATTGTTGTTACACCTTATTCATATTATTTTAACGATTTCAAAGAAAGTTTAGCAAAATTAATTCGTTATTAAAGAGTTTTTGTAAAAGTTTAACACTACGAATACTTTGCATTTAATAGAGTACGTTCCAATTTAATTTCATGATTTTTTTTTAACGTAAAATGTAAAATAATTAACATTTATATGTTATTCCATATATTTGTACCTTTATTAATCAATAATATCAAATTCATTTGTCTCAGAAGCACCATTTCAGCAATTCAAGCCAGACAAAATTCATAACGCTCATATGACGGAGCTATTCGAAGCTCATATACAGCCTCTTATAGATACATATACGCTATTGGGATGTGATGTATTACTTACATTTACATACTGGGATATGTTCCCTGAAGCAGTAGACATTTAGCAGTCAAATGTTAGAGCAGAACGAGAGGGAAATTGATTTCTTCCTTGAGATCGTCATCTCAAATGTAAAATTATATTTTTGTAACCAACCGTACTCCACGAAGGTGGATGCCATTTTAAATAATCGATATGCTTCAATTTTCTGTGAACATTTGATCACCTTTTATAGATGGCTACTTTGCTTTTTAGACAGATTCCTGGACATTTTAAAAGTACTATGACATGGCAACAGAAAAGACCGTTATAAAAGCCTCAAGGGGATTAGGTGGCACTGTAGGCATAACAATTCAAAAGTCTGCGCTTGTTAGATGGGCCTTTACTAGACATTTCATAGAATCCATTAGTCATGTAATACTGAAAAGGGATGGAAATGCTGAAAATTATGCAAATTCACAGTAAGAAACAAAGCCAACAGCAATGAACAGAGATGAAGAACATGTTATTGCCATTGTGAACCATCTAAATGATCCATGACATATCCCTTTGGTGTGGAATCCCACCCTCAATGTCTTATCAATATCTCTTCTTAAATGCATGCTCAAGACATAGTCGAGTTTCTTTGCTCCAAGTTGTCGAGGAAGGCTTGAAAATGTCTAAACATTTTATCATTAGTGCTTTTCTTAAGATCACAAGGAGTTTTATAGTCCAATGTCAAAGTCAAACACAAACCTGAAAAATAAATCGGGGGAAATACTTTCAGGTCGCATAAATCCATAACTTGTAATTAGACGTGCACCAATTTCGGCAAAATGTAGAGATGATGTTATCATAGAACATGTGCTGTCGCACCCATTCCATTATTTCCTTTTCAAAATGACGGCACCATGAGAAAATCATGCAAGTCGGATTTTGTGAAGCAATTCGAATCTTAAGTCTCTTGTGCACTTTCCCTACCTTCCTTTATATCATCGCTCACAACTTACATAAGAGATGGTATGGCATTGGTTCAATTTATTAATGCTAAGAAAGGTAAAACATGCTGCGACCTTGCAGCTTACTATTAAAAAAATATGTCCCAATGAATTTCTATGGCGCACATAGTAGCACATGTTTTTGACCGCTACGACACGAACAACTCTATAAAGTCTGCCGAAAGGGAACGCCTCACAGAGACTACAGCTTCCATCAAAGTGTATCAGATTATAGAGCGGAGAAGTATTCCTGACTGGAAAACCTTGACAAATCCGATAAGATTCCACCTGATGTGAGCTTTACATAGTCAGAACGTTTGAAACTTAGTTATTTATACCTACACTGTTCATGGCTGTCGTAACTTGTTCAGCATTTAAGAGAAGGCCTATACCCAATGCCTTAAACTTTGACACGGAGTTAAGGGAAAATGTGAAAGAGTGGAAGAACAATTATACAGACCTCGTATACAATTGTAATTGTTTTGTGTGTTCGCTACTATAAAAATAGGACACATACAAGCGAGTTGTGGTTGCAGATGTGGAACATTAGCAGTGTAAATGATGGGCGGAGATTTTCACCCATTCAATAACTATGTGTCTGTCTTTCCCCAACAATGTGTAAACTATTGCCTGCTGGACATGTACTTACCGAATGCGACGCAACTTCGTCTCTGTTTGGAGTAGGTAAACAAACTGTCTACAAGACTTCGAAGGACACGGACGAATCTTTCAGTTGTGTTTAGAGTTTCGGTAATATTGACAATGATAAATCCCTTGTTTTTGCATGAAAGATAATTTCAAAGGTTTATGATCAGAGCTATCTCTTTAAAACCACTCCATCATAATAATTATTCAAGTTTATCACAAGTAAGATGTAAGTTTAGTCAGGTTACCTTCCTGCGAGACGGCACTGAAACATTATGTTTTACGTACTTCGTTTCAAACTAAAAATTTGAAACGCATTACACATTGTTAAACCCCTATCCGGTCACCTTTAGAATACGGTTGGCGAGTGTAAAATGATTCATTACACCCTGTGTATTTTAAAAGGCATATTTCAGCAGAGTTCTTGCAGGATCTTGTGTCTTCATTGAAGGAAAATCTGCATGTGAAAGAGTCATGTGTTTGTTCACTACAAAACCTTACATGTCCGGGGCTTTGGTCCTGTAAAGGGTCAGAATTATGTAGAAATTTCAAATCATGTTCCTTGACAATTAACCAGAAGATATAATTCTGTTGTGTGGATCTCTTTGATTGGAATGTTGAATTGTAACTATTTTGGAATAATTGAGTGCTTTTTAGTTTTAATGAATTTCATGAATGGTCTTATCAAAATATGCCTTCATGACAGAAGGATGCAGGTAAAAATAATATTCATCATTTATTGATGAGGTTGGATGTTAGCCGGCAAGGTAACTACAGTAATTTTAACAGAATATGTGTTGATCTTGTGTAATAGAACAAATATTTGAAAAACGCCAATTTCCAGAATAAATCGATTTCTTTTTCATTTTTTTTTTTTTAACATTTTCGAGATGATTCATTGAAAATTGATATAAGAAAATGTATGTATCTAGAATTTAACCTAAATTGTTGTATATTTCTTCAAATTTTGAAAGTATAGAAGAAAAAAATAAAAACAGAATTTGATCTTTGACCTCATTTTATGCAAAACTGTTACCACATTTCTTTTTGACGACATCTATATTTTAATAGTACTCATTTTTCCGAATCCAATGATATATAATATAGCCATATAGTATGTTTGACGATTAAATATAAAAAATATTGGGTCTGGTCACCGTACTATATATGGTGAAAGCTTCGGTAACTCTGGTGACTAAGCTTTTAAATGTTAAGGACGTAACAAATGGAAACCCGACCGGTTATTTGCAAATAACATTTTGCTTTTTTATTTCTTTTTTCTTAATCTTCACTTTCATATTACACTAGCAAAACGGCTCAATGTTTGATCGATGATTGAGATAAATTCATTACACTAGCACAACAAATCGAGACGCCATTGGACCGCAGTGGCGTTGGAAATACTTAAATAAAAATTAAAAGTCAATTGATGTTAATATTTTATTTTATTGAACAGCTTATGAAGTATATTTAAAGTTTAATGTATTTTTTGCAGTAAAATTGTGTTTGCATTGTTTACAAATGCTGATCTTTCCTCATTTTTGTTGGAAATAAATGCCCTAATATTTGCAACGAGTCATGTTAAATACCTGACTTTATGTTAAAAATCTTAAACAAATGTTATAAGAAATATGTATAAAATGCGGAAACTAATAT
This sequence comes from Mytilus galloprovincialis, assembly GCA_037788925.1. Lineage (NCBI taxonomy): Eukaryota > Metazoa > Mollusca > Bivalvia > Mytilida > Mytilidae > Mytilus > Mytilus galloprovincialis. The sequence goes on from CM075338.1 coordinate 85,520,274, forward strand.
GGGTAATGTAAGGGAGCACAGTCATTGCCCTTTTTATTTAGATATTACATGTCATTAGATTACCTTAGCTGGATTTGGCAAAACTTTTAGGAATTGTGGTCCTCCATGCTCTTCAACTTCGTACTTTATTTGGCCTTTTTAACTTTTTTGGATTCGAGCGTCACTGATGAGTGTTTTGTAGACGAAAGGCGCGTCTGGCGTATATACAAAATTTAGTCCTGGTATCTATAATGAGTTTATTTAGTACTTTTGGAAGGATTGTCTAAGAACAATGTAATACGTATTAACATACGGTTTGCAATGTTACGTAATATCAATATTTCTACTTTTTATCAAAAAGAAGGCACAGTTGTTTGTCATCTGAAAATTTGGTATCCATGCAGTTCTGTAAAGTTAAGGTTAATTACACATTAAGCTAACGACTAAAAGAAACTCCAAAGGACGTTTAACCAGATCAACATTTACTTGATTTAAAATATTTCATAGTGACATTGTCTTGGTTATACTATTTAAGTGATCAATGGTCAAATATACGTATGTGTATTTGTTCTACTGTTAATGTTAAACTTCTAGATGTATTTTTTTCTATTTGTAGGACAAAATGGCAAGTTGGAATGAGGTAAGATTTCACTTTGAATATCCATTGATCATCTCACTTATTGTTGTATATTGCTACACTCAACATATAGGTTTAAGTATTCTGTCACGGATACTAACAAACATCGATATATGAAATATGTTATATGCTCTTCAACTTCGTACTTTATTTGGCCTTTTTAACTTTTTTGGATTCGAGCGTCACTGATGAGTCTTTTTTAGACGAAACGCACGTCTGGCGTATATACTAAATTTAGTCCTGGTATCTATGATGAGTTTATTTACAACCACTGGTTCGATGCCACTGCTGGTGGAGATTTATTTCCCAGAGGGTATCACAAGCCCAGTAGTAAGCATTTTTTTGCTGACATGAATTGTCATTGATATGGTTATATTTATAAACTAACTGTTTACAAATATTTGAATTTTTTGAAATACTAAGGCTTTTCTACCTCAGGCATAGATTACCGTAGCTGTATTTGGCAAATATTTTAGGAAGTTTGGTCCTGAATGCTCCTTAACTTCGTACTTTATTTTGCCTTTTTAACTTTTTTAGATTCGAACGTCACCGATGAGTCTTTTGTAGACGAAACGCGCGTCTGGCGTATATACTAAATTTAGTCCTGGTATCTATGATGAGTTTAATTCTTACGAGCAGGTATCCAATGCTTCAGATCTGATATAAACTACGGGTGTCAAGCATGCATTTGTTATTTATACTTGTTATCCTGAAAGTAGAGTTTACGCATTACAATTGTAGGACAAATGCGTAATATTCTGACAACCTTATCATCCAATGTGCAATCGAGGTCATGAAGTTGAAATTTGCAGTGTATATGTCTGTTTTTTAAAAATCATATCTGATAGTATTAATGCATGAGTGTTTTTATAATGTCTCTGTTATATGCCCGAGGTCTGTAATAATGGGAAAGTGATATTGTAATAGCCAACATCAACGCCGAGGGCCATTACAATAATCGTGGGCAATTAAAATAGACCAATAGATAGACAAACAAACAGTTTCAATTAGTCTATATTTGACATTGTTAAAATAACTGGTTAGGGGGCCGTTTTGAAATGTTTATACTCCTTAATAAATGTTACAATAAATTATAATCCTGGTACCTTTGATAACTATTTACACCACTGGGTCGATGCCACTGCTGGTGGACGTTTCGTCCCCGAGGGTATCACCAGCCCAGTAGTCAGCACGTCGGTGTTGACATGAATATCAATTATGGATCATTTTTATAAATTTATTGTTACAAAACTTTGAATTGTTTGAAAAACTAAGGATATTTTTATCCCAGGAATACATTACCTTAACCGTATTTGGCACAACTTTTTGGAATTTTGGGTCCTCAATGCTCTCCAACTTTGTTCTTGTTTGGCTTTACAACTATTTTGATCTGAGCGTCACTGATAAATCTTATGTAGACGAAACGTGCGTCTGGCGTAATAAATTATAATCCTGGTATCTTTGATAACTATATACACCGCTGGGTCGATGCCACTGCTGGTGGACGTTTCGTCCCGAGGGTATCACCAGCCCAGTAGTCAGCACTTCGGTGTTGACATGAATATCAATTATGTGATCATTTTTATAAATTTTCTGTTACGAAACTTTGAATTGTTTGAAAAACTAAGGATTTTCTTATCCCAGGAATAGATTACCTTAGCCGTATTTGGCACAATTTTTGGAATTTTGGGTCCTCAATGCTCTTCAACTTTGTTCTTGTTTGGCTTTGCACCTATTCTGATCTGAGCGTCACTGATGAATCTTATGTAGACGAAACGCGCGTCTGGGGTAATAAATTATAATATTGGTACCGCTGATAACTATTTATACCACTGGGTCGATGCCACTGCTGGTGGACGTTTCGTCCCCGAGGGTATCACCAGCCCAGTAGTCAGCACTTCGGTGTTGACATGAATATCAATTATGTGATCATTTTTATAAATTTTCTGTTACAAAACTTTGAATTGTTTGAAAACTAAGGATTTTCTTATCCCAGGAATAGATTACCTTAGCCGTATTTGGCACAACTTTTTGGAATTTTGGGTCTTAAATGCTCTTCAACTTTGTTCTTGTTTGGCTTTACAACCATTTTGATCAGAGCGTCATCGATGAGTCTTATGTAAACAAAACGCGCGTCTGGCGTAATAAATTATAATCCTGGTACCTTTGATAACTATTTACAAGAAACAAAAGCACACACAATAATCATTGATTGCTGTTTCACACCTATCTTAGATATATTAGCTGTTGTGAGATTAAAGTAAATTTATATGTATATTCAACCGTGACAGAACTTGAGATTCAGTAACGAATAAACATGGGAACGTTTATCATTTCAGTGTATCTTACTACCAATCTAAAATAAAAAAAGTTATAGGACTAGTATAATATATTAGCTCCGAATGTCTGTTTCTTATACCAATTTGACGTCATCAGTTTCTACTGCTTTTGTATTGTTCTTTTTGTTGACTTTACCCTGGCTTTCAAATTCCTTACGTTTACTTTTAAAGACTCTCTGTAAGTGGTAGAATAATTTGTCTTGTTTAATGTCTGGCTTTTATTGTCCTATAAATGTCAATATATACTTTATAAGAGTTAGAGTCCCTGGCTAATACTATTCTCCGTTCTTACTTCCAACGTCTAAAAAAAATCGCAGTGATCTCTTTATTGTAAAAGAATTCTTATAAAAAAAGAGATTCATTATGAATGTATATGCACATACCATATATTTAATTACAATACAATGTGTTTGTTAAGTTATTTTGCCTTTATAGTAATCAAATATAAACATATAGTATTATTGATATCTTAGGTGAGTATACATTATAATCGATTTATTTTGTTAACCAACATATACCAAAATCATAGCATTCGTCGTGTGGCCAAAATATATTAAATGGTTCAAAAACTGTGCGCTAATACATGTATACAATGTATATCATTCAATTTTATAATCAACATTTTGCTGTTTTGCAGAAACTTATCAAAGCTGCTAGTGAAGGAAGATTAACAGATTTGAAACTTTCCATTGACAATGGAGCTGATTTGGAATGTAGAGATACAGTAAGTGACGTGACAGATATAATTATACATATACAATGCGAACTGGTCTGGAGACACAATTATCGTCCTTTGATTTCCGTATACTACAAATAAAGTCCCTAGCGTTGACAGTTTATAAAAAACTTGTCTGTTTTTCATACACCTTCCAAACAAGTAGGGTAATAAAATTATATACGACAAAATTTGGGAAATGACTGTTTAAGTAAAATAGTGTTTTAGTGGTCCAAGGTCAAAAGTAGTGTTTATAAATCTGTCAAACTTAATTACAGATCCCCTTAACATAAAATTATCCATGCACAAGTATAATGAAGTTTATATGTTGATATTACAGGATGATGATACACCATTATTGAATTCGGTCTACTATGGTCACATGAAGACAGTCAAATACCTTGTTTCCGTAGGCTGTAACAAAGAATGTAGATCTAAGGTAAGATATAGACTGATCTAACTCACTTATGTATAAATGAACAAGCTATCAGAAACACTAATCTTGATGTTATCGAATATGTGGGGTCCTATTTAAATCGTGTCTTGAAAAAGAAAAAAAAGACAGTACAGGTGTTATCTGTTTTGCAAGACACATATTTTGCAAACATATGTTACTATAATCCTAATCCTCTTAATTCTGGACCAGCACATAATCTTTTTGGTGAACAGACCTGTTTTATTGACAAGAATAAATCTTTTTTTTCCCTCATCGAATTTTATCAGATGCTTAACATTAAATAACAAAAATACTGAACTCAGAAGAAAATTCAAAACGGAAAGTTCCTAATCAAATAGCAAAATAAAATAATATAACACATGAAACGAATGGACAATAACTGTCATATTCCTGACTTGGTACAGACATTCTCAAATAAAGGAAATGGTGAATTTAAGCTAAATTTATAGCGCCAAAACTCTCATTTTTATGACAGTCACATACCGAGTTTGTTTCTGACAACCCACTTTTTTTCACAACACAATTACCTTTTTTTATGAATAATTGATTAGACAATTTCTGCAAACTCGACAGTTAGATAATATGAAGTATTATTACTTTATTCTAAATTTAATCAACGTGTGGTTCGTTTGATCTCAGTTCTAGATTGGTTAAAAACCGAGTATGACGTCGAATTTTCTTGGTTTCCTCTAAATTTCCTGATTATGGACGCTATCAATTAAAATTTATTAATGATGAATATTGAATACCTATGTAAAATTTAAAACTTATCTAAAACAAATTATCCAAAATGCTTTTCTATATGAACATGGTAGCATACTCTATTAACACAGAATGAAATTGTTTAATGAACATTCTTTTTTACGTATAAATTTTACCTATAAAAGAGGCAATGTCATAGATTAGTAGGCAGTAGTGTTAAAGGAAAAACAATAACTTGATCAGAAATATCTTTCTACCAAATTAGTATAGTATACCCAGTAAGTATATGTATTCAATATTTTCCAATTATTTATGATTTCCCTTTTTTTTAGTGAAACTCAAAGTAACGGATCAAACGGCAAAAGTTTATTGCAATTTATAGGAAAAGGCTATTATATATCACTTTAAATATGTATCACCAAAAGAAAATTACCCATATGATTATACTAACTAAAAAAAAACAGAAGGTAACCAAATGCTGAAAAAATCTTCATTATTATAAATGTTATAAGATAAAAAAAAAAAACTATTATTTGACAAACTGAAATAATATTACATAGATTTGATTGCAAAATTTTGATGTTAGAACACAGCCTTGTAACCTTTCGACCTTCGATATTTAATAAATGGATGCAGCTCCTCAAGATAATGTGTTGAATCCTATAAAAAAGAATCGTTTAATATTTACTATTCAAGTTTATCTTAAAATTAAGATATTATTGAGTTCATCTATTTTTGTGATCGTGTAAAAATGTACAAATATTCCAGTTTAATTATTGCCATTTTAGGAAATGTTCTCTATTATTAAAACAATGCAAACCTTTCTGAATTAACAGTATGTTCTTGATTCTAATGCAACTAAAAATATATAACCTCAGATCATCCATACCCTGATCTCTAATAAAGTAAATCTGTAAATATCTCCAAAATGATACATGTGTCCTTCATTTCATTATATATCTTGTTTGTGTGCAGAGGTTAGTGTTTTTGAGGCTATATGTATATGTATGCGTTTTGCATTGTCTGCTATAAACAAAATGTAGAATGCAGATCAGTCGAGTGGCTTAGATTTCCGGCATAAAGCACACTTTAATAATAGGAGCCCCTGTGGTCCATTGTGGGAGGAAGGTGGTAATTAAAGACCCTTTTATCAAGAACATCTTTAATATAAAGCATTTACACCAATGCACTCATTTTCAAACCTTTTTCTCTAACCTGATATACATTTATACACATTAGAACTGTCGTTTTGTGTTGTAACGTCCAATAAAGACACATGTAAAACATTGAATTTTTCCCAGACATGTTTATTGAACACCTTTTGTTTAACTCTTGACACATTTGTTCTTTTTTTACAACTGACTTAAATGATATCAACATGTGGTATAAATCATAATCTTCATTAGTGGAATAGTGCAAAACTGTCATACTAAAACATAAATATTTACATTTTGTATCTATTTAGTATGTGGTGTTTTTATTGCTATTGCTGTCAAGATATCAGGTTCTTTAAAACTCATGGAACTAGAAAATCTTTAATAATTTCGAACATTACATTTATAGTTAAATAAATTTCTTACCGTAATAATACAGTGGAATATAAATCAATATATATTGGCAACTTATTTCTTGTTTATTTAATATCATCTCAAGATCTTGTTGCACAGGACAAAAACATTATGTTGTTTTTTATCTCCGTACCTGTTTTACCTATAATTTGTATCAGCACTTAATTTATGAAGAGGACTAACTAATGTAATGACCCATTAGCATCATTCATTTTCAAAGCATTTTAAGATTTCTGAATATTTATATTTGAAATGATTCTAACTTTTAAATATTCGCATTTTTTTAAAGTAGGATTAAATTTGATAAAAGGAAAAGGTATGATAAGAACTTCCATCAGAGTGTATGTAGCTTTACAAAATTGCGGGAGAAAATCAAATTGACCTTAAGTATTCATAGTTCTTTCTTACATGCTTAACTTACTTTACATGTCTTTGTTATTCACTGTAAACATGTTATACTATCACAAAACTATTCTCTTGTAAAATATAGACAGTGCTAGAATTGATTTCGTTATCGTAATAATAGTGCCATATATATGTATTGCTGATTAATGACAATAAAACAACAGATGGTTTTCAACCACCATTCCCCATGTAAAATTGAAAAATCGCCTAAAAGAAATAATCCACAATGCCTTTCAACTTAAAAATGGTAGCATACGCTATAAATGTATCACTTTGGGATTTCATAAGGCATATTTCGTTAATAGTGATAAACAAAAAGGTAAAACATGCTACACAGAATAGTGGAAGATATTAGCAGGCAAAATCGAGGGAATTGTGCAAATGATGATACAAGCATGAAAATTACCACAAAGCATCATTATTATATACTTTTAAAGAAACAACTGCTGGCCATTAAAAAAAATCATTTTTTCAAGATGGCCACCGCCGTTTTCTAAAATGGCTGTTTTTTCAATTTGAAAATACTGATTTTTTCTGGAAAGCTTTTCGTTTACCTTCTTTTGGTGAAAAACAGCTGTCAGGTTTGGTAGCTACCTTGTTTACATGTGAATAATTCACTAGACATGAGTATTTGACACATACAGGGTTTGCGCATGTGTGAAAATGTAACAAAATTCATTAAAAAATATTTTAACTATTTACTTTAAAATAAGTGATTTGGGATTTTCAATGATATTATGATTTGGTTTGATAACATTTTTCTAGGTTATGACACACATGATTTAACAATTTTGCGCATGCGCAAACTATTAATAGACATGATGAGTGATTTGTATGCATTACCAGGGCAAACTGGTATAAATCGTAGTTCATCTCATTACTCTAAAAAGCAAGTAAGTGTAAAATCTATGATGCCACTGTTTAAAAACAAGCCAATTCAGTTGCAATGAACAGGTATTTGATGGATAAGACAGAAAATGTGGTTAAAACGAGAAAAAAAACATCAATAGTAAAGGCAGCCTGATCAGCCACTTTTGGTAATGAATATTCAGTGGGAATTGCCTGATTTGTAAGAGAAGATAAGTTTATCGTCATGTACGGTTGATTTCACATTGAAATGACTTGTTATAAAATTCTGGGTGATATATTACGTGAAGGTAGATGGACATATGTGTCATGTGTCCTCACTAAAACCATTATTGCAACACCTAGAACGGGATATTCTTGTATGTATGTTCAAATGTACCTAGGACTAGACACGCGCATCAGATAACTCTTATGTGTTTTAGCTTGAAAGGTATATATCGGCTTAAGAAAGCTAAACACAGAAATTATAATCATGTCATGACTCTGTGACGTTCAATGATTTGATAGACTGGCGTAAGAAAATATAGTCATCTCTACCACAGTTCAATTCCTGGCGTTCAATTATAAAATAAGAACTTCTTGTGAATTTGGTAGTATGCTTATTTCATGAGTCAGATTTTGTACAAACAGTCCATATAACGCATGATACTGTATTCATTTAGGTCTTGATCGTGTAACATATTCTCGATCGCGACAGACCTTCTCCGAGATATGGCTTCCCTTCTCTTAAATCACCCACAGGTGGCAATTGATTTTGAAAATGATAATTGTACTGTACGTAAGACCAGAAAATATTTTTCTTATAACAAAATTGATCAGACAAAAACAGAATAATGCAATTGTAAAGGGCGATGTGTTGTCATAGGTTTAACCGAAGACCTCATTTAGACGTATTGATGGTTGCTAGACCAGAAGTCAGTAGACTATCAGATAAATTTGCAAGATCTAGTGGTTTGAGGCATTCTATAATAGATGAACGACTTAATGAACACACAAGGGTTTCTTTAAAAAGATCCAAGGCAAATAATTTGAAGATCGTTTGAAGCAAATACAAAACGAAGGAGAACCGGTTTCTTATAACCAAATTAAAAAGAACAACTCCTAGTATGTCGGTAAAATAAAACTGTAAACGTTTTTGTAAAAAACAAAGCTAAAGCTCTTAGATATCGTTTCTAGACTTTTATTTTTTGTCGCAGTGGACAAATTGATTTGGAATATTTCTTAATCCATAAAGACAAACTGCTCCTCCGTTTTTGTCTTCGGATGTCATTTTAAACAGTGGTATTAAATCGGTGCAAATGGATAAACTTGAAACATTTTGTAATTTGCAGATGCAAATTCTGACGCATTTATCGTTGATAGAGCAGCAATGGTTAATTCCAGGCCACTTTGTAGGGAATTAATATTGGATGATTTTGCAATTTGTATAATTGTGTTATACGGCCTTAAATAAAATCTTGCATCGATAAGTATTCAAGAGTAGATATTGTGTTAGATTTACTAAATAAATCATTGAAAGGCTAGGTGTGAGAAGACAAAAGTTGGGTTCTGGAGTAGTTTTCTCTATAAAGATGACAACGAAACGAAATTTTTCAAGTGTCTTGCCGACAGAAATGCTTCTATAGAGACTAATAAGGATACTTTCCAGCTACCCCTTGTAAGCATGGAGAAGCAGATATACGAATGTTTGTCCATGTTCGGCCTGATTATGAAAATTGTTGTAGGACGGTAATTTAAGGTAGCACCGACACAGATGTAGTAGTATTAAGAATTGCAGCACTCCAAAAATTTGGTGGAACAAAACTGTAAATAGGTTTTGGCAGGAATGAAGACTTTTGATGGCTTCCTGTACGTGATATATCAAATGCGTTTGGTCCTCGTGTAGCTACTCTTCCTTTCATTCATACATTCAGTGCATGTGACACTAAGGGAATAGGTCAGTTTGGATGACATAGGAAGTATTTCAATATGTAAAGGACGTACTTATTTCTTTGCTGAAGTATAAAGACACAAACAAGGACATAATATCACTTGTTAAGTTGATGAAAATTATTAAGAAATACATTTTCAAAAATTTTGCCGCCATTTTGAAACCGGAAATTACTCTTTTTTGTCATTTTTGTGTTGTTTTTCCGTACTTTACACTTAATAAAACCTTACATTGGATTATACCTATAACACAACTTTCAGAGATTTACAACTGGATATGACGCCATTTGTAAAATGATCGGTGGCCATCTTGAAAAAATGGAAATTTTTGATGGCCAGCACCTGATTTCTTCTAATTATCGTTAAGTCCACCTGTATACCAAAATCCATGCTTGTATTTCATGCTTGTGTTATTACTTGTCAAGTTGATGAAAATTATAAAAATATTTTTTTAAGTATTTGCATCTAATTTGGAACCGGAAACCACTATTTTTCTTCAGGTATGTGTTGTTTTGTCGTACTAAGGAGCTGTTTTATCATATCTAACATTGAATTATACATAAAACATCTGTCAAGGATTAAAATCCCTTGTAAAATTGCTTGAAAGTAAAAAAAGTCGAAATTTTTTATCGTTAGCCGACATTTTGAAACCGGAAGTCACCTTAAGTTTCATTAATGTATTGTCTAGTCGTTATTCATGAACTGCCATTTTCTTTTTATCAAATCCAACAATGGATTTTACATATAACACACCTTTCAAAGGATTAACAAATATTGGCTAATTTGTTATGACGCCATTTTCAAAATGTGTGGTGGCCATCTTGAAAAAATGATTATTTTTTCTGGCCAGCAGCGGATTTTTTATAAGTATCATTTAGTTAACCTTTATACCAAATTTCATGCTTGTATCACGATTTGCACAATTATGTCCATAATATCTCCCACTAGAAGAACAAATTGTCAGTATGCTGAAGTTTCTTATCGACAGCATATTTGTTGAGTTTGGAGGTAGACTTTTCCAACAAATGGTCGGCATTCTTATGGGAACAAACTATGCGCCTCTTCTTGTAGACCTCTTCTTATTTTCATATGAATCGGAGTTCCTTAAGACACTTGTCAAAAACAAGATGATCAAGGTAGCCAGATCATTTAATTTCACAGTCTGATAAATTGATTATGTTCTTTCCATAAAAAATCCGAACTTTTCTGATTGGGTTCCATTAATACAGAGACTAGAGATTAAAGAAACAACAGACACGGCTTCCTCAGCTTCATTTTTGGACTTATATCTCGAATTTGACTTACACAGTCATCTCAATACCAGAATCTATGACAAACGAGACGATTTTAAATTTTAAATTATAAATTTCCCCCACCTTAGTAGCAATATACCAACTTCACCTGCATATGGGATATATATTTCCCAACTTATTCGATATTCAAGAACTTGCAGCTACTACTCAGACTTTGTAGAACGTCATCAGTGTCTGAGTAGAAAGTTGATGAACCAGGGGTATGTCAAAGAACGTCTCGTCCTTTTTCTAAAAAAGTTGATCGGCAGGTACCAATACCCTGTTGATAAATATTTCGTATCAACTTCACAAATAATACACGATGGTCTTGGTGTATAGATTTTGCGTACTGATGTTGTTTATCATTTGCCTTTGTTCCATTATTAATATTACTTTTACTGTTGAATGGTTTTATTTGATATTCGTTTAACGTGACTCGGTACTTATACATCTCGTCAATGTGTTTGTATTGTCTTTCATTTTTTGGTGATGTGTTTTGTATATGCGACTTTTTTTTTATATTTCTTTGGTTCTTACAACGTGACTCTATACTTTAAAAGATCCCGTCAGTATGCTATTGTTCTATTTTATGTCGTAATGATATATTTCTATTATGAATTACAATATACGTTGAACCACAAACGTCAAAATCATTCAATCGCGTAGTGTAATTAACTATTAGTGGATTCTTATAAATTCTATATATAACATTTGGACTAGTTTAAATGTCGGTCTATTTCTGAAATTTATCTTACATACTTTTGATTTTTTAACCCTGTATGCTAACATTGCATAGGTAAATTTTAAAATTGTTTGTATGCACATTGAACGACAAATCTATGTGACGTATGTGTTTGTAGATAGATGTTTTTGTGTTCTGTTAAATTGTTCCTTTTTAAAATTGTTATAAGACGATGACTGATGTACCCATAGTCTGACTATTTTATTTATTGTGTCTGTTTAGTTAACGCATCAATGTAAATATAACGGAACTTGACGAGACTGTCATCAAAGTGAGAGGGTTAGCGCTATAAAACCAGGTTTAATCCACCATTTTCTACATTTGAAAATGTCTGTACCAAGTCAGGAATATGACAGTTCTTGTCCATTCGTTTTGATGCGTTTTGTTATTTTATTTTGCCATGTGATTATGGACTTTCCGAATTGATTTTCCTTAAAGTTCAGTATTTTTGTGATTTTACTTTTTTTTATATCACCAATATGTAAATAAGATCTCAGACTTATAGAACTATATAAAGCTGGATTATATTATTCCTGTGATTCTTTTTGATTAATTTTCTTTTTCCATTTTTTTTAAACTGACCGTTTTAAAGGAAGTTTACACTGACACTGAATTCGAATAAATGCCCAGTTCACTGAAAAATATACAGGAATCTGATGTACAGTAGTTGTTGTATATGTTTGTTTATATAGTGCATACGTGTTTTCTTTTCTCGTTTTTATATAGATTAGACCTTTGGTTTTCCCGATGGAATGGTTTGACACGAGTAGTTTTTTGGGTTCTTTATAACTTACTGTTCGGTTTGAGCCAAGACTCCGTGTTGAAAGCCGTACCTTGACCTATATTGATTTACTTTCATAGATTGTTATTTGGATGGAGAGTTGTCTAATTGGCACGCATACCACATCATCCTATGTCTATACACAACTGACAATTTTCATGTTTGTTTAGGGATTTTCCTCTGAGTTTTTCCTGTATTTTTGTGATTTTATTGTTTTGATAAAATCATATAATATTCACATCACTGATAACCAATCTTCCTAAATGCACATATAACAACTGATGATTCATGTGTGATGATATTTTCGCATTTAGAAGTAATGAATCGTCACCAATTAAAAGACTACTAACGAGGATTCTGATAAATTCACACTGTTTTAATAATGAATCGTCACCAATTAACTGACTTTTGACGAGGTCCTGATACATTCACAGACTGTTGATAAGGATCCGAACAAATTCTCACTTTTCTGATGATGATACCCACCAATTCAAAGAAAATTGACAAGAATCTGGCTTAATTCCGACTTCTCTGAAGATCCTGTTCAATTCAATAAAACAAAACACTTCAAACAAATTGAAACGTTGTTTCTTCTCTCTTTAGTTTACACACAACCGATTTTAATATAGTGTCAGCATATCAATTAGCCGTTGATTTTTCTAGAAGAGTAGCTAGTCATCTTACTTAGTTTTGACCATTTATTTCAGCGATTTGTATTGTATTGATATATTTTACACAACATTACCCAGTTGAAGATACAGTATGTGATGTGTTTTTATATGTTAATATCATCAATTGGAAAGAATACTTGTTTCAATTACTGCATTTCTTCCGTTTCTTGCTGTGGTTAAGAACCTTCTTTGGTCCGATCCATCTTATTTTTATTCTGAGTCACCACAAACTAATGTTGTTAGTCAGATAGGTTTAATAAACAATAAATATGTGTTGGATTATAAACATGTGGGTCTTATTGTACAGGTCTTTTTGCACTGAATCATTCTTTGTTTTGTTTTGTTTTTTTACTACGAAAATATTTTTTAAACATTTTATTGTCCTCTTTTTTAAGAAGTTGACCAGTTGTGTTAAAGTTTTAGGTAAGATAGTATTACAAACATACCAAATTCCGAGGAAATTTTAAAAGTCCCTAATCAAATGGCAAAATTGAAACATGATTAGATAAAATATAATAACAAAAATAGTCGTGTCAATAACAGAAAGAGATGCTTTTATTTACTTGTCTAATTGATAGAAATGTAAAATATTAACAAGTTATACATTCAAAAATAAAAAAAAACTGTACTATATTCTTTTGTGGTTTTCTATATTGTTATGTTATGCTATTGTTTCAAAAAAGGGAGACGGTTTGGTACCAATAAAACGTTTCATCCCGCTGCAAATGTTTGCACCTGTCCTTAGTCAAAAATCTGATGTACAGTAGTTGTCGTTTGTTTATGATATTTATACGTGTTTCTCGTTTCCCTTTTTTATATAGATTAGATTCGAAATCGGATGCATGACAAACAAAATTCAAAGCTTTGCGGACGTTCATCGGTAGTTTTACTGTCGCAAATACCCTTTTATATGTCTCCGCTACGCGTCGCCAGGTAAACTAAATTTTAACAAGTTATACATTCAAAAATTAAAAAAAAAACCTGTACTATATTCTTTTGTGGTTTTCTATATTGTGATGTTATGCTATTGTTTCAAAAAAAGGGAGACGGTTTGGTACCAATAAAACGTTTAATCCCGCTGCAAATGTTTGCACCTGTCCTTAGTCAGCAATCTGATGTACAGTAGTTGTCGTTTGTTTATGATATTTATACGTGTTTCTAGTTTCTCTTTTTTATATAGAAAAGATTGAAATCGGATGCATGACAAACAAAATTCAAAGCTTTGCGGACGTTCATCGGTAGTTTTACTGTCGCAAATACTTGTTTATATGTCTCCGCTACGCGTCGCCAGGTAAACTAAATTTGCGACAGTAAAACTACCGATGCACGTCCTTACAACTTCAAATACAATACAGTTATCTCTTAAATCTAAACTCATTAGCAATTAACCTTTAATTAGCTTTAATAATAATATCGCTACATTTGACTATAAAGAAAGTGTTCAAAAATATTATTATATTTGAATGCTTTCATTATGCAGACTTCCTACATGTCAAGTCACTGGGAAGCAGTATAACAATCCATTGAACAATCATTCTGCAAAAGACAAATAAAAATGCACAATAAAAACTGTTAAAGCTATAAACACATTCAATTGTTTTCAAAACATGAACGACGTATAGGCAATGAAGTAGATACTGTCTAAAAAATAAAATTAAAGAAAAAATCAAAAATTAAATTCTGTGCCCCTCTTTGCCGACTTGTTTCTTTATTATGATGAGGCTGACTTCATGCAGGAACTTCTTCGGAAGAAAGATAAGAAGTTAGCAATACACTTTAACTATACTTTCCGCTATATAGATGATGTTCTTTCACTACATAATTCACAAAATTTGGTGACTATGTGAAACGCATCTATCCCATCGAACTAAAGAAAAGGATACTACAGATACAGTAAAGTCGGCCTCATATCTTGAGTTACATCTAGAAATTGACAATAAGGGTCGGTTGAAAACAAAACTTTACGACACAAGAGATGATTTCAGCTTTCCAATTGTGAACTTTCCATTACTTAGTAGCAACATTCCAGCAGCACCTGCATACGGGGTAAATGCGGGGTAAACATCTACCAATTGATACGGTATTTCCGGATTTGTTTTCCCATAAGCAACACGACGGGCGCCGCATGAGGAGCAGGATCTGCTTACCCTTCCAGAACACCTGAGATCACCCCTATTTTTTGGTGGGGTTCGTTTTATTTATTCTTATGTTTTCTAGGTTGTGTCAGGTGCACTATTGTTTGTCTGTTTGTCTTTTTCATATTTAGCCATGGCGTTGTCAGTTTATTTAAGGTTCATGAGTTTGACTGTCCCATTGGTATCTTTCGTCCCTCTTCTATTAGGTATTTAATATGCATGATATTGAAATATTTACATCAATGTAGATTGACAACTTTTTATGTAAATTTAATAATTAGATATTTCAATACGAACATTTTAATATTTATCAAGTAAATCCTATAAATAATCTATAGTTTTTATATCATTTGAGTTAAAATGGTGATCAATTTAGTTTTCATATCTAAAATGTATAATACATTTACTAAGAGGAGCAAAGTATCTCATTTATATAACATCGCAGTAACCTGTGAACTAAAATATGGCTTAGTATATATTTGATTTGTTTGTATATGCATTTATATTTTTTTTTGTCTTTGTGTGACTGTTATTTTCTCATAAACTTAGACACCACAATATCTGTTATTTGAAATAATACAATCAAATTCATGCTCAAATCATGGCTAAGGAGAGGCAGACAGAGGTTGATATATAGGGGGATGCGTGGTCGTGATCCTGAAATCCCGAGGTCCCGATTTTAAATAAAATTAATCCTGACATCCCGAAATTCGAAAAAGGTTACAGGAACTCGAAAGGGTCAATCCTGAAATCCCGAGCTTAAAAAACATCCATTGCCAGAGTCCTGATAAAGCTCATATCCCCTTAATATAGGGGTGCACCACTTATTACCAAAGTTATTGAGCTATACATAAATGGATTGGATAGTTTTAGTTTATTGCATACACTACACGCACCTAGTTTCCGGCCCTCTTTTTCAGATAATCCGCAGATGGGGGAATAAAGGGGGATATGTTAATATTATTTTAGTCAGTTTGGAAAAAATCAAATCTATTATTATAACAATATTTCTTCTAGCATTGTTCTCATTTAGCTAAATTTATTGATAGATTCATTAAATCAACGGTTTCCGTCATCGTTTATCTATACAACTGAAGAAATATGAATGTTTTGATTCGCTTTCAACAAATTTAAAAAGAAAAAAAAAGGGTAACCGGTGGTAAAGAGTTAAAAGTATTTACCTCCAAATGTATGCAAAGTCCATCTTTCAAACGTGATTTCCATTTGCCGACTTCTGTGACAAGGTACCCTTCAGCTGATTCGAATGAGTGTGACGTGACAAGCTAACAATTGACGTTGATGAATCTTAATTTTTGCCGATTTGTTTACTTAAAAGTGTAAGTGTTCAAGGGAACAATGGTCATGGATGAAGATATTCAATAAATCGTAATGCCGTTGTCAAAAAACCACAAGTTGATACATCTTTGACCTCAGTGTAGCCATAAATTCACCACTCCATAAGAATGGTCATAGTAAACCTCAATATCACAAATGATGTATCATGTTAAATTTACACAGTACCGATGATGCATGCTGATAAATTAATAGATTGTTTATTATCAATCCTTTTACATTCAAACTCCAATGATGACGAATTGTAATAACGTTCTTTTTCACTGATTATTAACCATCAATAATTCATACAAAATAACTGAGGTATACTGATCCATCTAAAAAACACTCGTCAATACATTTATGAACCATCAGATTGTAGCTCATTGCAATGCACTGACTCTATTGATAAAGCCATATTATATCAGCATCACTGATAACCAATATTCTTAAATGCAGAAATAAATACTGATAATTCCTCTTTAATGCACGTTTATAATGCATCTTCGTCTGTCACACTTCACAAATAATGAATCAACATACATTCGCTCTTCTTTGATGATATTTTCACACTAAAATGATGACGTATCGTCATCAATTAATTAAAAGACTACTAACGAGGATTCAGATAAATTCACACTATTTTGATGATGAATTCTCAACAGTTCACAGACTACCGAAGAGGATTGGAATAATCTAAATTAAGGGGGCTCGCAGGTCTAAATCAATTTTTTTATTTAAAATAATATTGCGCTATATTTTTCTATAAATGAACTTTATCTTATACTTAATAGAACATGAAATAGAAAAATGGGGTCACCGTTCATTTCGCGCATAATCTGCTTTCGAAAGAAACATACATGTTTGTTAATGTTCTTTTTTTCCTGTTGAACTAATAGGAGAAAAAGCAGTAATATCGAAATAAAAAAAAGAACTTAATTACAGAAATCGCTTTAATTTTACAATCATTAAGTTTATGTACAGCTTATTTGAAAACAACAATAACAAATAAAAGGTCATCGATGAGTTAAAGACGATATTTCAATTAAAATGCCAAAACATGGCATGTTTGCACCAAAGGGAGATAATTTGGAGCTTTTTCAATGAAATCTACATTTTAAAAGTCACATGGTGCCAACACCAATTGATTTTTTGGAATGATTTTTGTTCCATATAATAAAGTAACAACTACTAAAGGTAATTAATAAAATTTGTAATGAAAAATAAATGTTTGATTTTTTTCTGAAAATCTTACACCCGCGAGCCTCCTTAAATGATGATGAATTGTCACCAAATAACAGACTTTTGACGAGAATCCTTCTATATTCACAGATTGTTGATTGGGATCCGAATTAATTCTCACTTTTTTGATGATGATACCTCACCAATTCAAAGAAAAATGACAAGAATCTGGCTAAATTCCGATTTCTCTCATGATCTTGTTAAATTCAATAAATCAAAACATTTGAAAACAAATTGACCCTTTGATTTTGTCCCACATTAGTTTACACACAATTGATTTTAATATATTGTCAGAATATTCATTCTTCGATTATTTTTTAAGAAGAGTAACTGGCCATCTTACTCATTGTTGACCATTGATTCAAGTGATTTGTATTGCATTTATATATTTTACACAACATTGTCCAGTTGAAGACGCAGTATGTGATGTTGTTTTACTTGTTTATATCATCAATTGGAAGACAATTATTTTTTTAATTACTGCACATCAAAGATAACTGTATTTTGTCCGTGTTTTGCTGTGGTTAAGAAGTTTCTTAGGTCCAACTTATTTTCTTTTCATTTTGAATCACCACAAACTAATGTGGTTGGTTAGAAAGGTTTAATAAACAACAAATTTGTGTAATATTATAAATATTTGGGTATTATTGTACAGGTCTGTTTGCACTGAATCATTGTTTTTTTTTTTTTTTTTTTCTTACAATGCAAATATTTCATAAACATTTTATTGTGCTTGTTTATAAGAAGTTGACGAGTTGATTTAAAGATTTAGGTAAGATTGTTTTTTTTTAAGTACCGAATTCCGAGGAAACAACTAGACGGAAAGTCCCTAATCAAATGGCAATATTAAAACATGGTTAGAAAAAAATATTAACAAAAATAGTCGTGTCAATAACATAAAGAGATGCTTTTATCCTGCAATTAGCCAACTATTGCACAACTAACAGATATACAAATAAGTCTCCTGTTTTCCCACTACCATTTGAGCAATGTTACCATGAATATTTCTGTTTTCAAACCAGTTCATTTTGGTGTCCTCGTCGCGGTCCGCGTTTCAACTATGTCGATTTCCTTATGACAAAAGACAATGATTTAGGTATTAATAACTAAATCTGCAAGTGTAAGAAGTAGTTTCAGGATAAACACAATATATGTACATTGTCGGAAAATAAACAATTTATTTGTACTCGCTACGAAACAGAAGAAAAGCTCGGAAGAGTCTCGCTTTTTGTCCTCTTTCTAAAGCTCATACAACTAAATTTTATATTTTCCGACAAAATACATATATTGTATATTTGTTTACTTGCCTAATTGATAGAAATCTTAAATTTTAACAATTTATACATTATAAAATGTATTTTAAAATAAAAAGTTTTTATGCTAAATATTCATTTCTGTAGCAAAATTGTATTTACTATAACAATGATAATAATGTGTATTTGTTGTTTATATAGAATATGCAAAACATGGAACGGAATAATTTATATTGTTCATTCTTGTTTCATTAACATTGGTTTAATATGCTGATAAGAAGAAGTTTTAAAATTGAGAATGGAAATGGGGAATGTGCCAAAGAAACAACAACCCGACCATAGAGCAGACAACAGCAGAATGTCACCAATAGGTTATCAATGCAGCGAGGAATTCCCGCCCCTAAACAAATATATATACTAGTTCAGTGATAATGAACGCCATACTAAACTCCAAATTGTATACAAGATACTAAAAGTTAAAATAATACAAGACTAAGAACGGCCAGGGGCTCCTGACTTGGGACAGACGCAAAAATGCGGCGGGGTTAAACATGTTTGTGAGATCTCAACCCTTCCCCTATACCTCTAGCCAATACAGAAAAGTAAACGCATAACAATACGCACATTAAAATACAGTTCAAGAGAAGTCCGAGTCCGATGTCAGAAGATATAACCAAAGAAAATAAATAAACTGACAATAATACATAACTTACATCAGACTACTAGCAGTTAATTGACATGCCAGCTCAGACTTCAATTTAACTGATTGAAAAATGATGTCTTCATCATATGAATATCAGGCACAAACCTCCTCGTGAGGGGTTTAGTATCAAACTATCATAACATATATGACAAGAACATAACCTGTGTCATGCCAACAACTGGTTTTTAAATAAATGTGTTTAGTTCCGATGCAAAGATCCTGTAAGTGAATCAATATTACCGCCAAAATATGCAATCTTTAATGACCTGACAACAGTATCGTAACTATATCCCTTCTTAATAAGTCTATTTAAAGGTTTTGTTACCTTCTGAGGTAATTACTGGCATTTTTGTGCTTTATTAAGAATATTTCCATAAGATTTTGGATGTGAAATACCTGAACGTATAAGAAGTCTGCATGTTGAGCTATATTTACGAATGATGTCCTTATACCGATGATAAAATTTAGTATATGTTTTGACTAGTTTGTGATATCGAAAACTCTGGTGTAATAATTTTTCAGTAAAAAGTAAATTTCTCTCGTTAAAATCTAAAACATTGTCACATACACGAGCGAAACGTACAAGTTAAGATATAAAAACACCGTAAGATGGTGACAAGGGAACGTCACAATCTAAAAATGGGTAGTTACGATAGGAAATGAGAAATCATCTCTTTTATCATAAATTTTAGTATTAAGTTTTCCCTTAATGATATAGATATCAAGACCGAGGCAAGGGTAGTGGTCATTGTTAGTATTAGCTTTATTCAAAGTAAGTTCATCAGGATAGGGTTGTTGACATATTTAGTCAGATCCGATTAGTGGAATTTGATCTTGGGATGAAGGAGTACTTGTATTGGTCTTTCAGAGTGCGCTGTTGGTGTATGCGGTGGCCCTCTCTGGTATGTAATAGTTTGAGGGGTTAATATCCACCAATCTATTGTGGATCTTGTAGCCCATGATGAGTCGGTCTTTCCAGCGGCTATCTTTAAGAGGCTCCCTACTTAGTCTCTCCATTAAAGAGCTGGCACAAACTGGGGATACTTCTTGGTATTCATTGAACGTTCAACCAAGCTGCCCTTCCCTGTACATGTTCTAGGTCTTTTTCAAGGTTATGTTGGTAAGGGTCCTATACAGCGGAGGCGTATTTAAGGGTTGGTCTGAGCATGGTGATGTAGGCATTAGCTTTAACTTCTGGTTTACACCGTCCTATGTTCCTTCTCAGAAAGAGCTAGTGTCCTTGATGCTTTGCCTACCGTCTGGTTGATATGTGTCTTCCACTGTAGGTCATGGTTTAGGGTGACTCCCAGGTATTTCCCGTGCTCAACTGCATCTAGTGTGTGACCATGTAGTTGGTAGTTCTTTATCAGTGGGTTTCTTTGTTGGTTATCCGTATCACGAGGCATTTCTCTGGATGGAAATTCATCTGCCATCGTGATTCCCACTCTTGGAGTTTGTTACGGTCGTCTTGTAGTGTCTTGCTATCCTTTACATTCTTTATTTTTCTATAAACTAGGCAATCGTCTGCAAATAACCTTGCCTCAGAAGATGTTGATTGTGGCAGTTCATTAATATAATCCAGAAATAATAGGGGTCCACTGACTGTTCCCTGAGGCACACCTAAGATGACGTCTAGGGGGTCGGATTTATGATTTTCTAGCAATACGGCTTGTGTTATCTTGCTTAGGAAGTCTTGTTTCCATTGCCACTCCTTACATTCCGTAATAGTCCATTTTTCGGAGGAGTCTCTTGTGTGAAATCAAGCAGGAAGATGTCTGTCTGTTCTCCCTGGTCTAAATTCTTGCCAATTTCGTCTAGTGTTATCAGGAGTTGGGTTTCACAAGATCTTTTGGATTTGAAACCGTGTTGATGGTCACAAAGGATCTGGTGGCGGTAAACGTGATCCATGATGGTACTGTGAACAATATGTTCCAATAGTTTGCATCAGATCGAAGCCAGATATTGTTGTTGTTTTAATATTTTCATTAAAGCAAATAACTATGTTTGCAGACTTTACCTGATATATGTCCGTGTCATATGAAGGATACCGTGGAAGTTTTAAATATTTACATGAAAGTAAATAACTATGTTTACGGACTATACATGAGGTATGCCCGAGCCATATGTACATGTAGGATACCGTGGAAGTTGTAAATATTTAACTCCAAGTAAAAAAATATATATTTGCGGACTAAACCTGATTTAACCTATAGCTGTACAATGTAACCAGTAGGAGTGCAACCCAAGTATAAATTTCAATAACCGAAAATTATACCATAGCTATCCATGGTATAATTCTGGTTTACACCGTCCTATGTTCCTTCTCAGAAAGAGCTAGTGTCCTTGATGCTTTGCCTACCGTCTGGTTGATATGTGTCTTCCACTGTAGGTCATGGTTTAGGGTGACTCCCAGGTATTTCCCGTGCTCAACTGCATCTAGTGTGTGACCATGTAGTTGGTAGTTCTTTATCAGTGGGTTTCTTTGTTGGTTATCCGTATCACGAGGCATTTCTCTGGATGGAAATTCATCTGCCATCGTGATTCCCACTCTTGGAGTTTGTTACGGTCGTCTTGTAGTGTCTTGCTATCCTTTACATTCTTTATTTTTCTATAAACTAGGCAATCGTCTGCAAATAACCTTGCCTCAGAAGATGTTGATTGTGGCAGTTCATTAATATAATCCAGAAATAAAAGGGGTCCAATGACTGTTCCCTGAGGCACACCTAAGATGACGTCTAGGGGGTCGGATTTATGATCTTCTAGCAATACGGCTTGTGTTATCTTGCTTAGGAAGTCTTGTTTCCATTGCCACTCCTTACATTCCGTAATAGTCCATTTTTCGGAGGAGTCTCTTGTGTGAAATCAAGCAGGAAGATGTCTGTCTGTTCTCCCTGGTCTAAATTCTTGCCAATTTCGTCTAGTGTTATCAGGAGTTGGGTTTCACAAGATCTTTTGGATCTGAAACCGTGTTGATGGTCACAAAGGATCTGGTGGCGGTAAAAGTGATCCATGATGGTACTGTGAACAATATGTTCCAATAGTTTGCATCAGATCGAAGTCAGATATTGTTGTTGTTTTAATATTTTCATTAAAGCAAATAACTATGTTTGCAGACTTTACCTGAGTTATGTCCGTGTCATATGTAGGATACCGTGGAAGTTTTAAATATTGACATGAAAGTAAATAACTATGTTTACGGACTATACATGAGGTATGCCCGAGCCATATGTACATGTAGGATACCTTGGAAGTTGTAAATATTTAACTCAAAGTAAAAAAATATATATTTGCGGACTAAACCTGATTTAACCTATAACTGTACAATGTAACCTATAGGAGTGCAACCCAAGTATCAATTTCAATAACCGAAAATTATACCATAGCTATCCATGGTATAATTTTTCCGTACGCAGAAACTGCTCTTACAAAGTTATGAGGAGGACAGATTAAAATTGACACTTCGTAAAATTTATGGACACCATCACGAATTGGTGGATCCATACGATGTGTCTTTAGCCAAACTAGCTAAGGACATTTTTACCACATGGTAGATTGTAGTTTGACATTATGTCGTCTAATCTTTTAATTACCAAACGTGACTTACTCCCGATTGTGACTGTTTTGCTGAGTGTGAATTTGCATTACTAGAAGACGTGTTACGGTACTTGTCTATCCCAAATTCGTGTATTTAGTTTAAATGTTTAATGTTATATTTGTAATTCTCATCGGATTTTGTCAAATGTGTTGACGTCTTTTCTATTATATTTATATGTTATGGTAAAGAAAATTAATCACCGCATTCATTTATTAGATTTGATTTTGTTCAACGTAATCAGTACGATATTTTACGTTTCAAGTTAGATTCAAAACAAACCGGACATAGCTTTATAATATAGTTAATTGTTACCTTAGTTTGCTATTAATAAGTATTAAAATGTGCATTGTTATTAAATGCAATATCAGTATTTAGTTTAAATATAATCTTAAATCAATCCTAATTCTATCTTATTCAATTTCAAATATGACGTCACTTGGCGTTGAGGTTTAAACTTATTCGGATGTGTCTTCATTTTGTGTTGCAAATGTCTGGTTATGTAATGTATTTCAGTTGTTTCCTGTAATTAGTTATACTTCATCATGTAAGTCTTTTGTATAGTAATTTTATAAATTTACTGTTTGCAAAAGTATAAATTATTCTAAATAATAGGGATGCTCTGGTAACAAACAGAAAACCCTGGCCGTTTTTGGCACAACCTTTTTTTTATCTTTGGTCCTCGATGCTGTTCGGTGCTTGTTTCGACTTTCAAACTTTTGTATCTGGGCGTCACTATTAGATCTTGTGTGGACAAAATGCACTTCTGGCGTATTAAAATTTTGAACCTGTTGCCTTTTGTTTGCTGTTGTTCGTGTCTTTCTTTGTCAATTGTGTTCTCCAATTTATTTATATTGTAGTCCTGTGGTGTTAAGTTGTCATTTTAATGTTATATTTCACATGGCTATAAACGGGGAGGTTTGGCATGCCACAAAACCAAGTTCAACCCATCATTTTTTCTTTAAAACTGTCCTGTACCAAGTCAGGAATATGGCCATTGTTATATTATAGTTCGTTTCTGTGTGTGTGTTACCATTTAACGTTGCGTCGTTTGTTTTCTCTTATTTTTGAGTGTAAATTGACAGTGCGATAAGACGTGTCACGGTACTTGTCTATCCCAAATTCATGTATTTGGTTTTGATGTTATATTTGTTAATCTCGTGGGATTTTGTCTGATGCTTGGTCCGTTTCTGTGTGTGTTACATTGTAGTGTTGTGTCGTTGATCTCCTCCTATATTTAATGCGCTTCCCTCAGTTCTAGTGTGTTACCCCGATTTTGTTTTTTGTCCATGGATTTATGAGCTTGAACAGCGGTATACTACTGTTGCCTTTATTTAATTGACAATAATTTAGTTTTGTATATAACGCTTCTTTTGATTGGCTGACGTCATTTTGTTTATCATATTGTTATGATATTGTAATTATTATGTTTATTTATGTTGGCCTAATTTGTGTTGTATGGCCTGATAGTTGTTTACCAAATAATCTTATAATTGTGCAGTTTAGGAATCACTGGAACAATCACAGAATGATTGGAACTTTCTAGAATGATCCTTATAAAAGATGCGTAATTTAAACTTCTACGTTATTCCAGAAACTTCCGTTGTAACTTTCCAGGATTTTCCACAATGTTCCATTATAGAGTGTTCTAGAATTTTCCATTGACAACACTATATATACAGACACTAAAGTTAAACTCTCATAATTAAAACTTGGACATAGACATTGATAGACATTAGTATTCACAGCATTTGGATTGACACTTTTATTCTACAAACAACATCATACTGGATTGTGACATTAGTAGTGAACGTAATATTCAAATTGGATTCCGAAAGATTTCCGGATACAGATAAAGATAACAGATTGGACTCATATTTTGACAGTTAAGTTAACAGTAATATTTGTGTAATACTTTTTGTAAACTTTTGTATATTAAATATTGTTAAATTTTACTATTGATTTGTGTCTTTTGTTGGCTACAATTTAAAGGCGATTTCTGGCCGTAACAGAAATTGGGGGCTCGTCCGGGAGACTGAAAATATATTATTCAAAATTTTTTCAATATTTTTATTATAACTAGCCAACAAAATTCTACAAAATGGCATTTGATGCCGGTAAATTTTTGAAAACGCCAGACCTGGAGAGTTTTGATAATTTAAAGAAAGACGAATTAGTGTTGCTTGCTAAACATCTGCAGTTAAATTTTAAAGTATCTATGAGAAAACAAATTATAAAAAATTTGGTTATAGACAAATTAGTTGACGCAGAAATTTTAGGTGAAGAGGCTCTTGAACTTAAGGTCGAAAATGTAGATGCCTTTAAATTAAAACAGCTTGAATTAGAACATGAATTTAAATTAAAACAAGCAGAACTGGAAATGAAGGAAAGGTTGGAAATAGAGAGAAAAGAAAAAGAAGATGAATTTAAATTAAAAGAACTGGAAATGAAGGAGAGGGAGAAAATAAAAGAAGATGAATTAAAATTAAAAGAACTTGAAATGAGAGAAAGGCTAGAGATGGAAAAACTGAAAATTGAAATGGTCAAAGAAGAAAGCAACACTAAAGTCCAGTCGAAATCAGATTATTTTGATGCAGCAAAAAATGTACGTTTGGTTCCAAAATTTTGTGAAAAAACAGTCGATAAATATTTTCCACAGTTTGAGAAAATTGCTAATAATTTGAAATGGCCAAAGCCATATTGGACTACAATGCTACAAAGTGTTTTTGAAGGAAAGGCCGCTGAAATATACTCTGCACTTCCATCAGAAAAAAGTTCCGATTATGACACCGTGAAACAGGAAATTTTGAAAGCCTATGAGCTAGTACCAGAAGCATATAGACAGAAATTTAGATCTTATAAAAAGTTTGATTCGCAAACCTATGTGGAATTTGCTCGGGAAAAAGAAGATCTATTTGATAAATGGCTTACTTCAAAGAAAACAAAAAACAATTTTGATCAACTAAGACAATTGATGTTAAAATGTATTAGAAGAGTTTAAACAATGTGTTCATTCAGAATTAAAAACACATTTAGACGACAAAACTGTTGAGTCAATACATGATGCGGCTGTAATTTCAGATAATTATACTCTTTCACATAAAAGAAGTTTCAAGAGTCAAAATGTTAATACTTCCAGTGGAAATTATAAAAATCAAAGCACTGAGCGTACTGATAGTAAGCCTGTTCCACAGAATAAGAGTCAGTCCAGTTATAATATGTCTAGTCCAAAATTTGATACTTTTGAGAAGAAGTCACTGACTTGTGCTTATTGTAAGAAGATTGGTCACCTGATGGCTGATTGTTTTAGACTCCAGAAGAAGAATGAACGAGATAATAAGCCGAAGACCAGTGCTTGTACGACACCTTATATTACCAGTACATTGGAATGTCCTGCGAGTCAGGCTTTTAAGTCCAGTTTTTGTGATTACATGGAGGAATACAAACCCTTTATGTCTGATGGGTTTGTTTCTATTGTTGATGATACCACTCTTCAGCCTATTAAGATTTTACGGGACACTGGAGCTTCTCAGTCTTTATTGTTAGAAGGTGTGTTGCCTTTGTCCGAGAAGACTTCTGTTGGTGCCTCCGTTTTGTTACAAGGTGTAGAGTTAGGTTGTATAGATGTTCCTCTCCATCGTATTTATCTGAAGTCAGATTTGATAACTGGACCAGTTGTTGTAGGTGTTCGTCCTAATCTCCCTGTTGAGGGTGTTACCTTATTGCTAGGAAATGATCTAGCTAGGAACAAAGTGGTTGCTGAACCAATTGTTACCAGTGAACCGGTGGTGGATGTTAAATCACCTGAAGATGATGCTGAATTGTATCCAGCTTGTGTTGTTACTAGGGCGATGGCTAGAAAACAACAAAATGAGAATTTGCAAGAAGACAAGTTTGATTACATGGACCTTTCTGACACTTTTATAGCTGATATTGAAGATCCTGGTTACTCAGAAAAGGCTATTATAAAACCACCTAGTGTTAACAAAAATGTTATTATGCCATGGCCAGATGTAAACAGCCATTCATTAGACCGAAATAATTTACTCGAAGAACAACATAAAGACCCTGAGGTTCTTCAGCTCAGCCAGAGGGCTCAACCACAGGAGGAAGCAGACAAAGTGGCCGAATGCTTTTACCATCAGGACGGCATTTTAATGAGGAAGTGGAGGCCTCCTGATGCTACCCCAGAGGAGGAATGGAGAGTGGTGTACCAAGTGGTGGTGCCTAAAGTTTATAGGCAAGAAATTATTGGTCTTGCCCATGACACCCCCTTGGCTGGACACTTAGGTATAAGGAAGACTTGCCTAAAAATATTGCAACATTTCTACTGGCCAAGACTTAGAAATGATGTCGCAGAATACTGCAAATCATGCCATATATGCCAGGTTGTTGGTAAGCCTAACCAGAAAATACCACCAGCACCACTTCTGCCTATTCCAGCCTTTGACGAACCTTTCAGCAGAGTTCTAATTGACTGCGTTGGACCTTTACCAAAGACCAAAACTGGAAATGCGTATTTATTGACAATCATGTGTACATCCACTCGTTTTCCTGAGGCTATTCCGCTAAGAAATATCAAGACACCTACTATCGTCGAAGCTTTGATCAAATTTTTCACATTAGTAGGACTTCCTAAGTCTATACAGTCCGACCAGGGATCAAATTTCATGTCAGGTTTATTTCAGCAAGTCGTATACCAGTTAGGGATTGCTCAGTACAGATCAAGTGCTTATCATCCAGAATCTCAAGGTGCCTTAGAACGTTTTCATCAAACATTGAAGAACATGATTAGAACTTTTTGTCTTCAATTTGACAGAGACTGGGATGATGGAGTTCACTTTCTACTTTTTGCGGTTCGAGAGGCTGTTCAAGAATCCCTTGGATTTAGTCCCTTTGAGTTGGTATTTGGTCATACTGTAAGGGGACCGTTAAAATTGATTAAGGAAAAGTGGCTTACTGAACATACTGACTTGAATCTTTTAGACTATGTATCTAGATTTAAAGAAAAATTGTATACTGCTTGTCAAATTGCTCAGAAAAACTTAAAAAATGTACAGAACAAGATGAAAATTTGGTATGATAAAGATGCCAGGGATAGAGTTTTTGAGCCTGGTGATAAGGTACTTGTATTTTTGCCAGTCCCTGGACATCCTTTACAGGCTAAATATTGTGGTCCTTATACAATAGAGAGTAAAATCAATGATTTGAATTATATTGTAAAAACTCCAGGTCGGCGCAAACAAAATAGAGTGTGTCATATTAATATGTTAAAACCATATTTTGAGCGTACTAATGTACTATGTGATAGTAAACCAGTTGCCACTTTAGGCATGGTTAAATTTGAGAACAATCATGACAAACCAGATGTAATTGAACCAACTTTTAGTTGTAAAACTATGGAAGAGACAGTTAGATTGAAAAATTCAGAAATTTTGTCAAATTTAGATTCAAAACTTGCACATCTGTCTTTTGATCGTAGAGAAGAAATAAAAACTTTGGTATTTTCTTTTAAAAATCTTTTTCCAGATGTGCCAAACAAAACCACTGCTGTTTGTCATGATGTTGATGTAGGAGATGCTTCTCCAATTAAGCAACATCCTTACCGGCTCAATCCACTCAAACTTGAAGTTATGAGAAAAGAAATTAAATATATGCTTGACAATGATATTATTGAACCGAGTCACAGTGAATGGAGCTCTCCTTGTCTCCTTGTGCCAAAACCAGATAAAACTTTTCGTTTCGTGACTGATTTCAGAAAAGTAAATTCAGTCTCAAAATCTGATTCCTATCCGATTCCAAGGATAGACGATTGTATTGACAATATTGGTCAAGCAAAATTTGTGAGCAAATTTGATTTATTGAAAGGTTATTGGCAAGTTCCATTGACACAGAGAGCTCGTGAAATATCAGCTTTTGTTACACCAGATGGCTTATTTCAATATACTGTAATGCCATTTGGCATGAAAAGTGCACCAGCTACATTTCAAAGAATGATCAATAATGTTATAAAAGATTTAGACTGTTGTTATGCTTATATTGATGATCTTATTGTATGTAGTGATAGCTGGGAACAGCATTTAACACATTTGTATGATACTTTTGATAGATTGTCATATTCAAATTTGACTGTTAATCTTGGTAAAAGTGAATTTTGTCAGGCCACTGTTGATTATTTAGGGCATACAGTTGGCCAAGGTCAAGTAAAACCTATTATGGCTAAAGTGGAAGCTATTTCCAAATTTCCACCTCCTACAAATAGAAAACAACTTATGAGATATTTAGGCATGATAGGATTTTACAGGAAATTCTGTTCAAATTTTGCTACTGTTGTTCAACCATTGACTCATCTTTTACGAAAAGATTCTAAATTTATCTGGAGTGAAAATTGTCAAAAAGCTTTTGAAAATAGCAAATCACTTTTAATTAAATTCAGAAATTATTGCGTGCATTTATTATTGCGATTTTGTCATTTTACACTTGAATGCGATTTTAATTTTTACGATTTTGAGAAAAGTCATGCTCAATTTAGTTAAAATATTACAAAATGCGAGTTTTAATTATTGCGTTTACAACTCAGTCGCAATATTCGCAATAATAAAAACCTCGCAATAATTTCTGAATTTACAGTAGTCCAGTTCTGATTACTCCAGACTTTGAAAAACAATTTAAACTTGCTGTTGATGCAAGCGATGTAGGAATAGGAGCTGTTTTATATCAAGAGACAGATGATAATGTTGAAAAACCTATATCATATTTTTCTAAGAAATTAGATAAACATCAGAAAAATTATTCAACTATTGAAAAAGAGTGTTTTGCAATGTTGTCAGCACTTCAACATTTTGATGTATATTTGAATCCCACTGTATATCCTATTCTTGTTTATACTGATCATAATCCTCTCACCTTCATGCATAAAATGAGAAACAAGAATCAGAGGTTGACTAGGTGGAGTTTATTGTTACAGGAATATGATGTAATTGTAAAACATATTAAGGGTAAAGATAATGTAATAGCTGATGCTTTATCTAGAGCTTATTAAATCACTTTGTATATATTATGAATTTTTGTTCATATTATTCATGATAAGTTTTTGTTACACTAAAACTTCTTTTAAGGGGGGAGGTGTTATGATATTGTAATTATTATGTTTATTTATGTTGGCCTAATTTGTGTTGTATGGCCTGATAGTTGTTTACCAAATAATCTTATAATTGTGCAGTTTAGGAATCACTGGAACAATCACAGAATGATTGGAACTTTCTAGAATGATCCTTATAAAAGATGCGTAATTTAAACTTCTACGTTATTCCAGAAACTTCCGTTGTAACTTTCCAGGATTTTCCACAATGTTCCATTATAGAGTGTTCTAGAATTTTCCATTGACAACACTATATATACAGACACTAAAGTTAAACTCTCATAATTAAAACTTGGACATAGACATTGATAGACATTAGTATTCACAGCATTTGGATTGACACTTTTATTCTACAAACAACATCATACTGGATTGTGACATTAGTAGTGAACGTAATATTCAAATTGGATTCCGAAAGATTTCCGGATACAGATAAAGATAACAGATTGGACTCATATTTTGACAGTTAAGTTAACAGTAATATTTGTGTAATACTTTTTGTAAACTTTTGTATATTAAATATTGTTAAATTTTACTATTGATTTGTGTCTTTTGTTGGCTACAATTTAAAGGCGATTTCTGGCCGTAACAATATCAGATACACAATTATGTTATGTGACCATGAAGTCATCAACGTTTTTTTCATGATTTTACGACGGTTTAAAATGGAATTAATAATTGAATTACAAGAAATAACTGTAATATTTTGTCAGTCTATACGGGCGTTAATCAATGCGCACCACATTTTTTATGTTATTTCTTCATAAACAGAAACAATGTTACAGTCATTCCTTTAATAGATAAAGTCTCTTTTGTTTCTTTCATTGAATTTTATCAGATGTTTAAAGGGTAAAATAACAAAAATACTGATCCCCGAGGAAAATAAAAAAGGACCGTTCCAAATCAAATTATTTAACACATCAAACGAATGGACAACAACTGTCATATTTCTGACTTGGTATAGACATTCTAAAATGAAGAAAAGGGCGAATTAAACCTGGATTTATAGCGCTAAGCCTGTCACTTCTTACAACACATTACTATGTCTACAATCTGATTACTTTGTTTATGAATAACTGATGAGACAATTTCTGCAAAATCAAAAGTCACAGATAGTATTAAGTATTATTAATTTCTTTAATTCTTCGTCAATTTATCTCTGTATGCACAAATTTAATCGGTTCGTTTGATATCATTTTTTTATTGGTTAAAATCCGAGTATGACGTCGAATTTTCTTGGATTTCTCTGAATTTTCCATTGTGACGGCATACAAAAACGCGACCATGCCTGATGATGTCACATAGAAAGATCACATTTTTGGCAGATCATTCAAAAAGAAGAAAAAATTTATCCTGTATATTGTTAGAACATCCCCTGAAAATAAGATTCCACCACCAAATTTCTTGTAGTACGAGATTTCTCCACTCTCGACAGATACATTTTATTAATTTATAATGCTTGTCGGGCCTCACTTTTAAAATTTTAAAATTTAACTGTCTCGATTTAATAAATATCGGATCACACTCGATGCAGTTGTAGAATCTATATTTACCAAATAGTTGTTAGAATAATACAACATGTCTTACATTTTTAAGATTTCTATGATAAAAATTGCTTTATCTATCTCTTGCAAAAATATGTTTTGAATGAAAGTTATTAATGAAGTTTTTGTATTTCACAAGATGGAACTAAATCAAATTACACATTTTTCATTTTTTTTTTTCTTCTGATAAATGTGTTTTGGTTAACATCTCAATTTATTTGTCAAGAAAAAGTGGCTGAAAAACAGGTTTTTTTTGTGTTTTTTTTTATAGTTTTATACTATTATTTAAAGAGATTAATTGTAGCCAGTTTTTTGCAAACAACAAGTGTTTTTTATAATGTCTTTGAATATAGATATTACTCATACGGAAAAGAATCACTTATAAATATTTTTATTTGAGCGTCACTGATGAGTCTTATGTAGACGAAACGCGCGTCTGGCGTACTAAATTATAATCCTGCTACCTTTGATAACTATTGATACACATACTTAATACATTATATTAAGAACATTCTTTATTTATTTGGCAGATCAGATATCATAATAAAACAGGTTGTTTATTTGTCTTTTTAATATATGATATAAACACAAGTGTGATGTGCCTTTAGTATTGACCACTGTGTGCTATCTGTTGTGTTTATATTAATACCACAACAGTCTCCATTTTATTTAACATGGTTTGATGTCTATTATTCGTTGATGTTACAGATAGGATCTACACCACTGTCGCTTGCTGTACAGAAGGGACACCTAGAGATTGTCAAATATCTTGTTTCTGTAGGCAGTAACAAAGAAGCTGAAACTGAGGTAAGATATAATCTGATCAAACTCTCTAACTTATGAATAAACACAGAACTTGATGTTATTGAATATGTGAGGTCTTATTTTTAAAATAAAAAGACAGTACAGGTGTTATCTATCTTTGAAAACACATATTTGTTTGCAACACACATACTTTTGGCAAACATACGTTACTCTGATCCTAATCAGCATAATTCTGGACCAGCACATAATCTTTTTGTTTAACAGACCTGTAAAATTGACAAAAAATAAAATCTGTTTTTTTTTCTCTCATCGAATTTTATCAGATGCTGAACATGTTAAAGGGTACAATAACAAAAAAAAATACTTAAATCCGAGGAAATTTCAAAACGGAAAGTTCCTAATCAAATGGCAAAATCAAATTATATAACACATCAAACAAATGGACAACAACTGTCATATTTCTGTTTTCTGACTTGGAACAGGTATTATCAAATGAAGAAAATGATGAACTTAACCAAAATTTGTTTTCTGACAAAGTATTATATTTTTACAATCTGAATACCTTGTTTATACATAATTGATGAGACAATTTCTGCAAACTCTAATTATTCACCAATTCATCCCTTTCTGCACACCACAGGCACAATGTATAAACAAATTAAATCAACGTGTGGTTTGTTTGATCTTAGTTCTACATTGGTTAAAAACCGAGTATGACGTCGAATTTTCTTGGTTTCCTCTAAATTTCTGATTATTGACCCTATCAATTCAATAAATGTATGATGAGTTTTTACTCATCTACCTATGTAAAATTCAAAACTTGTCTAAAACACATTATCCAAAATGCTTTTCAATACGAACATGGTAGCATACGCTATTATCACAGAATGATATTGTTGAATGAACATCCCTTTTTGCGTATCTCATCATACTTTATCACCCAAATATGACCTATAAAAGAAGCAATGTCATAGATCAGTACGCGGTAGTGTTAAAAAAAATAACTTGATCTGAAATGTCTTTCTACAAAATAAGTAAAATATACTGAGTAAGTATATAAATTGAATATTTTTGCAATTATTTGTGATGTCCATTTTTTGAGTGAAACTCATGTAACAGATCAAACGGCAAATGTGTATTGCAATGTATAGGAAAAGGTTATTTTGTATCACTGTAAATATGTATCACCAAAAGAAAATTACCCATATGATTATACTAACTAAAAAAAGTCTAGTACCATATAAGTTTATGAAAAATTAAAAATTAAATGGTGGTATCTCTCTAAACAATTTTCAGTAACAGAAGGTAGCCAAATGCTGAAAAAATCTTTAATATTATAAATGTTATAAGATATGAAAAAAAAACATTACATAGATTTGATTGCAAAATTTTGATGTTAGAACACAGCCTTGTAACCTTTCAACCTTCGATATTTAATAAATGGATGCAGCTCCTCAAGATAATGTGTTGAATCCTATAAAAGATAACCGTTTAATATTTACTATTCTAGTTTATCTTAAAATTTAGATATTATTGAGTTCATCTATTTTTGTGATCGTGGAAAAATGTACAAATATTCCGGTTTAATTATTGCCATTTTAGGAAATGTTCTCTATTATTAAAACAATGCAAATCTTTCTGAATTAACAGTATGTTCTTGATTCCAATGCAACTAAAAATATATAACTTCAGATCATGTCCTGATCTCTAATAAAGTAAATCTGTAAATATCTCCAAAATAATACATGTGTCCTTCATTTCACTATATACATGATATATCTTGTTTGTGTGCAGAGGTTCGTTTTTTAGAGGCTATATGTATATGTATATGTATCAACCGAGTGTTATGCGTTCTGCATTGCCTGCTATAAACAAAATATAGAATGCAGATCAGTCGAGTGGCTTAGATTTCCGGCATAAAGCAAACTTTGATAATAGGAGCTCCTGTTGTCCATTGTGGGAGGAAGGTGGTAATTAAAGACCCTTTTATCAAGGGCACCTTTAATATAGAGCACTTACACAAATGCATTCATTTGCAAACCTTTTTTCCCTAACCTGATATACATTGATACATATTATAACTGTCGTTTTGTGTTGTTATGCATAACGTCCAATAAAGACACATGTTAAAACATTGAATTTTCCGCAGACATGTTTATTGAACACCTTTTGTTTAACTCTTGACAATCTATTCTTTTTTACAACTGTCTTAAATGATATTAAAGTGTGGTATAAATCAAAATCTTCTTCTGTATCCTAACTTTTGAAGTCCTCTGTAAAAAAGAGATCTCAATGACTGATTGTGTAAAAAGTAAAAACACAAAAATACTGAACTCCGAGGAAAATTCAAAAAGGAAAATCCAAAATCAAAAGGCAAAATCAAAAGTCCAAACACATCAAACGAATGGATTACAACTGTCAAATTCCTGACTTGGTACAGGCATCCTCTAATGTAGAAAATGGTGGATAGAACCTGGTTTTATAGCTAGCTAAACCTCTCACTTGTATGACAGTCGTATCAAATTCCATTACAAGGTCAACGATGCATGAACAAAGCAAACATACTCAAAGAGTAAAAACTGTCAAAAAATAGGGGTACAGCAGTCAATATTGTGTTATCATCTTAATATCACTATAAAAACAACAAATGTAACGTAGAAGAACAAAAAGGCATACAGCAAATTTAGCATACTCATTTTGTTTTTCTTATACGACTTAATTTATCTATGTAAAGTTTACCCATAAAGGATAGAAGGTTTTCAGTACTGGTGGAAAATTGCGCGTTTGAAATTCGCACAGGTAGACATAAAATTACTCGTTCAGAGTATGACGGCATACATAAATGCAGAGTCACGTTAAGTTGATATAACAGAAAACAGATTTAACAGTAAAAGTAATAATAATTAATAAAATAATTGTGTGGTTCAAAGTATGACGGGATACATAAGTACAGTTTCACGTCAAATGTATATCATAAAAAACAGACTAAACAGAAAAAGTAGTCTTATTGAATAAAAAAGTTTTGTCATTCATAGTATGTCAAGATCCATAAGTAAAAGTAATATTAATAAATGAAATAATTTTGTCGTTCAAAGTCTGATGTTTTACATAACCACAGAGTCCATTCAAAAGAATATCTAAAAAAACTGACTTAACAGTACAAGTAATGTTAATAAAGACAAATAAAATAATACTATTACACGTTATTAAGATGATTACCAACGTCAGTACGCATAATCTATACTTCAAGACCATCTTGTATTATTTGTGAAGTTGATACGGAATATTTATCAACAAGTTCTGGGTATCTTCCGATGAACTTTTTTTAGAAAAAGGACGAGACGTTCTTGGACATACCCCTGGTTCATCAACTTTCTGCTCAGACACTGGTGACGTTTTACAAAGTCTGAATAGGAGCTGTAAGCTCTTGAATACCTAATAAGTTGGGAAATGTATATTCCATATTAAATGATATTAACATGTGGTATAAATCAAAATCTTCTTCTGTGTCTAAGTTTTATTGGTGTGCATTAGTGGGATAGTGCAAAACTGTCATACTAAAACATAAATATTTACATTTTGTATCTATTAAGGTGGCTCGTTTAATTTTTATAAAATTTTGACAAAGTATTAACTTTGACCCTTTGACAAAAATATAAAAATTTCAAAAAAATTAAACCAACCATTTTATCAGAAAAAATACACTGGTTACATAGCAGTTTGACAAACATTAGTTTTGATCATTGAGAAACTTAATATTCCCTTAACAACGCAACGTAATTAAAACGTTCAGCTGATTTTACAGAGTTATCTCCCTGTAGTGTAAGGTACCACCTTAAGTATGTGGTGATTGTATTGCTATTGCTGTCAAGAAATCAGGTTCTTCTAAACTCATGGAACTAGAAAATCTTTCATAATTTCGAACATTCCATTTATAGTTAATAAATTTCTTAACGTTATAATACATTGGAATAAAAATCATCATATATTAGCAACTTATTTCTAGTTTATTCAATATTATCTCAAGATCTTGTTGCACAGGACAAAATCATTATATATTTTTTTTAATCTTCTTACCTGTTTTACCTATAATTTGTATCAGCACTTAATTTATGAAGAGGACTAAATAATGTAATGACCCATTATCATCATTCATTTTCATAGCATTTTAAGATATCTGAATATTTATATTTGAAATGATTCTAACTTTTGAATATTCGCATTTTTTTATAGTAAGATTAAAATTGATAAAAAGAAAAGGTATGATAAGAACTTTCATCAGAGTGTATGTAGCTTCACAAAATTGCGGGTAAAAATCAAATTGAAAAATACTAAGTATTCATAGCACTTTCTTACATGTTTAACTTACTGTACATGTCTTTGTTATTCACTGTAAACATGTTATACTATCACAGAACTATTCTCTTGTAAATCTAGACAGTGCTAGAATTGATTTCGTTATCGTTATAATAAAATCATATATATGTATTGTTGATTAATGGCAAAGGAACATCAGATGCTTTTCAACTCATTTTTTTATTTTAAATTTAATGGATAAGTTAAACCGAAAAGACAGGTTTGTAACCATTTCAACACGTTTTTGTCTTTTGTCTGATATGGATATAAAAATACAGGCTGTCAAACAGAAACTACTCACAACAATCACACACATTTAAAGGCGGCAACAATTATTATAATTTGCTATTTAAACATAATTCCATTGCACACTAACTTGTATTACCATATTTTAAACTTAACCTGGTCAGGGAGGCCAAAATGCAAATGTATATTTCCTATCAAAATTAGTTAAATACTATTGTGTTAACATCTAAATTCGATAATATTAATTAAACATAAATTAAATTACTAATATGTAAATAATAACTCAGACTTATAGAACTATATAAGCTGGATTATATTTGTCCTGTGATTTTCTGAGTGCATTGATTAATTTTCTTTTTCCATTTTTTTTTACCGTTTCGAAGGAAGTTTACACTGACACTGATTTCGAATAAATTCCCAGTTCACTAAAAAATATACAGGAATCTGATGTACATTAATTGTCGTCTATTTATATAGTTCATACGTATTTTCGTTTTTCGTTTTTATATAGATTAGACCGTTGGTTTTCCCGATTTAATGGTTTTACACGAGTAGATTTTTGGGATCTTTATAACTTACTGTTCGGTGTGAGCCAAGACTCCGTGTTGAAAGCCGTACCTTGACCTATAATGATTTACTTTCATAGAATGTTATTTGGATGGAGAGTTGTCTAAGTGGCACGCATACCACATCTTCCTATATCTATACACAACTGGCAATGTTGCCGTGTGTTTAGGGACTTTCCGATTTGATTTTCCTCTGAGTTCTGTATTGTTGTGATTATATTGTTTTGATAAAATCATATAATATTCACATCACTGATAACCAATCTTCTTAAATGCACATATAAGTACTGACAATTCCTCTTTAGATACGCTTATAATGCATCCTCGTCTGTCACACTTTACTGATAATGAATCGACATACACTATCATGTGGGATGATATTTTTACATTTAGATGCAATGAATCGTCACAGATTAAAAGACTACTAACGAGGATTCTGGTAAATTCACACAATTTTAATAATGAATCGTCGACAACTAACAGACTTTTGACGAGGTTCTGATAAATTCACAGACTGTTGATAAGGATAAGAATTATTTCTCACTTTTCTGATAATGATACCCACCAATTCAAAGAAGATTGACAAGAATGTGGCTTAATTCCGACTTCTTTGAAGATCCTGTTCAATTCAGTAAAACAAAACATTTCAAACAAATTGAAACTTTGTTTCGTCCCTCTTTAGTTTACACAAAACCGATTTTAATATAGTGTCAGCATATCAATTAGCCGTTGATTTTAATATAGTGTCAGCATATCAATTAGCCGTTGATTTTAATGTAGTGTCAGCATATCAATTAGTCGTTGATTTTAATATAGTGTCAGTATATCAATTAGCTGTTGATTTTAATATAGTGTCAGCATATCAATTAGTCGTTGATTTTAATATAGTGTCAGCATATCAATTAGCCGTTGATTTTAATATAGTGTCAGCATATCAATTAGCCGTTGATTTTAATATAGTGTCAGGATATCAATTAGCCGTTGATTTTAATATAGTGTCAGCATATCAATTAGTCGTTGATTTTAATATAGTGTCAGGATATCAATTAGTCGTTGATTTTAATATAGTGTCAGGATATCAATTAGTCGTTGATTTTAATATAGTGTCAGCATATCAATTAGCCGTTGATTTTAATATAGCGTCAGCATATCAATTAGTCGTTGATTTTAATGTAGTGTCAGCATATCAATTAGCCGTTAATTTTAATATAGTGTCAGCATATCAATTAGCCGTTGATTTTAACGTAGTGTCAGCATATCAATTAGCCGTTGATTTTAATATAGTGTCAGCATATCAATTAGTCGTTGATTTTAATGTAGTGTCAGCATATCAATTAGCCGTTGATTTTAATATAGTGTCAGCATATTAATTAGCTGTTGATTTTAATGTAGTGTCAGCATATCAATTAGTCGTTGATTTTAATATAGTGTCAGCATATCAATAAGCCGTTGATTTTAATGTAGTGTCAGCATATCAATTAGCCGTTGATTTTAATTTAGTGTCAGCATATCAATTAGTTGTTGATTTTTCTAGAAGAGTAGCTGGTCATCTTGCTTAGTTTTGACCATTGATTTCAGCGATTTGTATTGTATTGATATATTTTACACAACATTGTCCAGTTGAAGATACAGTATGTGATGTTTTTTATATGTTAATAT
This sequence comes from Mytilus galloprovincialis, assembly GCA_037788925.1. Taxonomy (NCBI): domain Eukaryota; kingdom Metazoa; phylum Mollusca; class Bivalvia; order Mytilida; family Mytilidae; genus Mytilus; species Mytilus galloprovincialis. The sequence goes on from CM075338.1 coordinate 85,559,892, forward strand.
CATCAATTGGAAAGAATACTAGTTTCAATTACTGCACGTGAAAGATAAATGCATTTCTTCCGTTTCTTGCTGTTGTTAAGAAGCTTCTTTGGTCCGATCCATCTTCTTTTTATTCTGAATCACAACAAACTAATGTTGTTATTAGATAGGTTTAAAAAACAATAAATATGTGTTGGATTATAAACATGTGGGTCTTATTGTACAAATCTTTTTGAACTGAATCATTCTTTGTTTTGTTTTGTTTTCTGACAATGAAAATATTTTTAAAACATTTTATTGACTTTTTTTTAAGAAGTTGACCAGTTGTGTTAAAGTTTTAAGTAAGATAGTTTAACAAGCATACCAAATTTCGAGAAAATTTCAAACGGAAAGTCCCTAATCAAATGGCAAAATTAAAACAGGATTAGATAAAAAATAATAACAAAAATAGTCTGTCAATAACATACTTACTTTGAACTTTCAGGTTACTTTGATCTTTCAGTGTTGCTATACTTTGGGTTATTTCTTTGATAGCTCGGTAGTTAGTAAGGTACTTAAGGTAGTAAGAGAGTTGATACTAGTAGACACTGACTAAGAGACTTCACGTATTTATACTGAGTTGAGATATTATTGCTTTTATTTACTTGTCTAATTGATAGAAATCTAAAATTTTAACAAGTCATACATTCTAAAATTTATTTTAAAAAAAAAAACTATCCTATATTCGTTTGTGGTTTTTTATATTGTGATATTATGCTATTGTTTCAGAAAAAAGGAGAATGTTTGGTACCAATAAAACGTTAAATTCCGCTGCAAATGTTTGCACCTGTCATTAGTCGGGAATCTGATTGACAGTAGTTGTCGTCTGTTTATGTTATTTATACATGTTTCTCATTTCTCCTTTTTTATATTGATTAGATCGTTGGTTTTCCCGTTTGAAGGGTTTTACACTAGTAATTTTGGACCCTTTATAGCTTTTTGTTCAGTGTGAGCCAAGGCCCCGTGTTGATGGCCGTGAATTTACCTGTAATGGTTTACTTTTATAAATTGTTATTTGGATAGAGAGTGGTTTCAATGGCACTCACACCACATTTTCCTATATCTTTTTATTCGATCTATATATTTCTGTAGCACAATTGTATTTAATAGAATAGTGCTGATCATGGGTATATACAGACATGGAACGAATTAATACATATTGTACATGCTTGTTTCGTTATCATCTGTTTAAATATGCTGATAAGAACACGTTTCGTTGACATACTTAGTCATCTACTTTAATGGAAACAATATTTAATAATGAATTATAAAATTACAATATATTTATGCATATTCACAAAGGATTTTAAACAGGCTTCAAGTGTTTACATCAATCTATTTCCTAAATTACTATAATTCTTATAACAGATTTAATGCAAAAGTATGTTTTTAGACCAACAGCTTTTTGCTTTATTGTTAGATTTTGTTTGTATTTGAGTATATCTCATCTTACAAAAATCAGGTTTCACCAGTATTTCGAAATGTGTTGAATAAATATAATTCTGATATCTCAAAATAAAGTAAGTTAAATAAGTCTTCCTTCTGTTTGTATGTTGTCAACTGATTTGTATGTTATATATGTTGTTCATATTTATGCCATCTCGTCTACGACTGAAGTTATAATGTCTGTTCTATGTGTTGATATTACAGGATGGAAGTACACCATTATGTATCGCTGTCCAGGAAGGGAACTTACAGATAGTCCAATACCTGATCTCAGTGGGCTGTGAAAGAGATACAAGAAAGAATGTAATTATGATTTTTATTTGATTCTTCTCATCTTTACTGTGCATAAATACAAAAGCATTAACTTTAATATATTCCTAATATAGTTATACACATTATCTTGTTCCCTTTTCTAGAATGTGACCATCCAAGTTATACTTGTGACAGGGTTTGTACTAACATAAGCAACATGAACAATGTAACACGTGTCATTTTATTTGGCTTATCAACTTTTATCCGATAAACATAATTAGATAAAAAATAATAACAAAAATAGTCTGTCAATAACATACTTACTTTTTCTTCGGAGTTCAGTTTTTTTGTGAATTTCCTTTTTTTGTTTTCCCTTCTTGATTTTCATTTTTTTATAATTGTGGTATTATATACATTATACTAAAAAAATATCTATACTTTTTTGTTACAACTGACGTGTGTGCTATTATATACACTCTTTGTATTTATCACATGTTCTTAAAGGGTTTACTACAATCCGTTTCTTGAATGTTACTTACCGAATTATACTTGTTACCGTTTTTTACTAACATAAGAAACATGTCCGGTGTCATTTTATTTGGCTTACCAAATGTTATCCGATAAACATAATACATAACCAAGTTTGTTTTCTTAAAAAAATATTTTGTCAAAATTCGGATGTGGTATGGATGAGAATATGTTGTGTTTACTCCTTAGTCAGAAAAAAATAGTTCTTTAGAACTAAGGTAAGTCATCTTTGAATTATAAAAAATACATGTAGTAAATCTTGTAAAATGTTGTAGCGAAAGTAATTTATTGATTGCGTAATTTCATACAATTTGTTTAACTATTAATGAATCTCAGTCATATGTGGCATATTGCATTTAATTTTATGATTTTTTTTATTGTAAAATTGAGAATGGAAATGGGGAATGTGCCAAAGAGACAACAACCCGACCATAGAAAAAAAAACAACAGCGGAAGGTCACCAACAGGTCTTCAATGTAGCGAGAAATTCCCGCACCCGGAGGCGTCCTTCAGCTGGCCCCTAAACAAATATATACTAGTTCAGTGATAATGAACGCCATACTAATTTCCAAATTGTGCACAAGAAACTAAATTTAAAATAATACAAGACTAACAAAAGCCAGAGGCTCCTGACTTGAGACAGGCGCAAAAATGCGGTGGGGTTAAACATGTTTGTGAGATCTCAACCCTCCCCCTATACCTCTAGCCAATGTAGAAAAGTAAACGCATAACAATACGCACATTTAAATTCAGTCCAAGAGAAGTCCGAGTCTGATGTCAGAAGATGTAACCAAAGAAAATAAACACAATGACAATAATACATAAATAACAACAGACTTCTAGCAGTTACCTAACATTCCAGCTCCAGACTTCAATTAAACTGACTGAAAGATTATGATTTCATCATATGAACATCAGGCACAATAATACTTCCCGTTAGGGGTTTAGTATCATACCATCATAACATATATGAATAGAACATAACCCGTGTCATGCCAACAACTGGTTTTTGAATAAATGTGTTTAGTTCCGATGCAAAGACCCTATAAGTGAATCAATATTAACGCCAAAATATGCAATCTTTAATGACTTGACAACAGTATCGTAAATATATCCTTCTTAATAAGTCTTTTAAAGGTTTTGCTAGTTTTTGAGGTGAATACTGACACCTTTGTGCTTTATAAAGAATATTTCCATAAAAAATTGGATGTGAAATACCTGAACGTATAAGAAGTCTGCATGTTGAGCTATATTTACGAATGATGTCCTTATACCGATGATAAAATTTAGTAAATGTTTTGACTAGTTTGTGATATCGAAAACCTTGGTGTAATAATTTTTTAGTAATACGTAAATTTCTCTCGTTAAAATCTAAAACATTGTTACATACACAAGCGAGTCGTACAAGTTGAGTGTGTCTGTTTAGTTAACCTATCAATGTAAATATAGCAGAATTTGATGAGACTGTCATCAACGTGAGAGGGTTAGTGCTATAAAACCATGTTTTAATCCACCATTTTCTACATTTGAAAATGCCTGTACCAAGTGAGGAATATGACAGTTCTTGTCCATTCGTTTTTGATGCGTTTGGTTATTTGATTTTGCCATGTGATTATGGACTTTCCGAATTGATTTTCCTCTAAGTCTAGTATTTACTTTTTTTTTCCCATAATGATTGTTTCATGTTAAATTCACATGATTTTGTAAAATATCGTTAATCAAATCACATTTATATTTTCAAACTTCAAAATCATGAAAAATACCATTTTTTTCTGTGAAATTCATGTTAAAATTGTCATGAGAGATTCATGTGAATCTCAATTCACGAGAAAATAACATGAACATTATAATGTGAGTTTCATGTATTTGATTGTTTGATGTTATTCTCATATGAATATTGCACGTAAATTTCATGTGAGATACAGGAGAAATTAAGGTAAATAAATTTTGCCTGTGTAGAAATATACCTGTACACCAGTGGACGTTCGTGTCTATCGCGGTATAAGCCATACCGTGTCCAATTTTCAACGCGTTGGTTTTCACTTTTAACGTGTTGTTTGTTTACCTCCAATACGTTGGTTTTCACTTTCGATGTGTTGGTTATCATTTTCAACACGTTGGTTGTAAGAACTAATACGTTGATACGTTATGCATACAGTATGGAAACCCGTATTTGTTTTTTGTTCACTGCAAAATATTTCTAACAAAGCATTATCTAAATGTAGGTTACGCTAAAGACTATACCAGTGACCGAACTAAATGAAAAACACTGTATCTCATTTTTAAAATATAATAAGATTCAATCAAGTATTACATGAATAAACGGATACGAAAACTTTAACACATTTTGAAGACTTGTTTGCGAACATATGCATGTCAACTGACCAAACAATTTTTTTAAATATTTTCAAAAACAGTTATTATTTTTGCAGACTTTACCTGAGGTTGCCCAACCTTATGTATGTCATCGTGATAGTTTTAGATATTTACATAAAGGAAATAACTATTTTTTTCGGAATAAACATGCGGTATGCTCGAGTCTAAGCATAATTTCTTTTTAAATTAGGTAACTTTGAATCATTTCATAAAAATAAAATACATTTATTAGCGGACTACTTGCCCGAGACCTGTGCAGGATACCTTTCATAGCGTTTAGTTTTCCCAAAAGTCAATAAATTATTTGCTTCTTAAAATGTTTGATAATCGTTTACATGCAATACCTTAAATATATGCCAATAGGTAAAATAATTTCTATGAAATAGTTTTTATATATTTTAAACAATGACGTAGTTTTCTATTGTGATCTGTTAATCTACAGTTTGAAGTATACCTCCGAATTAGTATTGGATTATACACAACTTTGAGATTTGTATTAAACAATACTTTGACATGTTTTACTTTCCTTTATGAGTAAAAAAAAATCAATGATTGACTGTGTACCATTGTTATTTTTATTATCACCCATATTACAACACTAACTTTCGATTTCCGCTGTGAATACAAGATCTCAATGAGTGATTGCGTACCCTTGTTATTCTATTATATCCCCATTTACATTTTTTTTTTCTTGTTACTCTTCTAAGATCACCTATGAAGTTTCTTTTTTTTATTCCCCTCGATATCCATTGTTTATAACTGTTGTCTTGAAGACACTTATCTAATTACATTAAAAATATATAACTAGAATAGTCTAAAAAAGTTGAACATATTGAACACTGGTGAGGTCAAGCCTTTTTTTTTAAAGATGTTTCTTTATTTGATAATACGACTGTTTCATTCTTAATCTTTCTATGAATCTGAAGCAAATCCTATAAAATATCGATAGGTAAATATTCATGTTCCTGGTCACTGTCAATTTCGGTAAGATCAAATCTTTCTAAAATTATCTTTTAAATTAAAGACCAAAATTCAACAAATTACATTTTAAAAATAAAATAATAAGGCACTAAAAACTTCAAATTCGTTAGGTCAATGTCAATATTGGTCAGGTCATTGTCAACGTTGATTAGGTCACATTTTCACCACCTTTGAATATTTTATTCGCTTTTTTGTATTATTATTATTATGTATTTAATCATGAAATCTTATTATCATTCAAATTTGGGATAAATCCTTTTAAAAACAAAAAAAGTAAGAATCATTTTCAGGTGGTCCAGTCATTGCCGATGTTGGTAAGGTCTTGTCAAATGACGTTTTCGAATTGTTTTAAAAAAAAATGTTTTTGCTGCATTCTGTTATCCGTGTATTATTGTCGGAATTTTATCATATTTCAAATTTGAGATAAAACAGTTGAGATATAATGAAAAAAGTATACGCATTTTTCATTCTATTCTGTCTTTGTCCTATCATCGGTCCAGTCATTAGTGTAACTCATATTTAAACATTATTTTGTCAGAAAGTTTTTGAAATGCTGACAAAAATTCAAATCATACGGTATGGAATGAAAAACTAACGGCATAAACATTAGAGCCAACGGGTTGGTTTTTCATACTTATGAATTATGAATCAACGGGTTAGTATTTAGAGCCAACGCATTGAAAGTGGAAACCAACGAATTTCAAGTGAAAAACAATGTGTTGTAAACATAAAATTACGCGTGAAAGTAAAAACCAACCCGTTGAAAATTCTATACGGTATGTTTATATAAAGAATAAGCGATAAAGGATACTACAGATACAGTTAAGTCGGCCTCATATCTTGACTATCATCTAGAAATTGACAATGATGTTCGGTTGAAAATAAAACTTTACGACAAAATAGATGATTTCAGCTTTCCAATTGTGAACTTTCCATTTCTAAGTAGCAACATTCCAGCAGCAGCTGCATACGGGGTATATATCTCCCAATTGATAAGATATTCCGGTGCTTGCATTTTCTATCATGATTTTCTCGATAGAGGGTTGCTGCTCACGAGGAAGCTATTAAACCAAGAGTTCCAAATGGTGAAGTTGAAATCATCCCTTTGTAAAATTTACGGACGCCATCACGAGTTGGTCTACCGTTATGGAATAACTGTTTCTCAAATGATATCGGATATGTTCCTTACGTCGTAACTACAAGCCCTTTTCCTTTCATGAATGTGACCTACCGAATTAGACTATTTACCGGATTTGTTATCACATAAGCAACACGACGGATGCCACATGTGGTGCAGGATCTACTTACCCTTCCGGAGCACCTGAGATCGCCCCTAGTTTTTTAGTGGGGTTCGTGTTGTTTATTCTTTAGTTTTCTATGTTCTGTCATGTGTGCTGTTGTTTGTTTGTCTTTTTCATTTTTAGCCATGGCGTTGTCAGTTTGTTGTAGATTTATGAGTTTTACTGTCCCTTTGGTATCTCTCGTCCCTCTTTTATACTATTAATGACACGATTAGATTTGATTTGATTGTTGGTGTTTTAACGCCCTTTTTTAAGCACATCGTTTATGATATTTCACGTCGGGAAGTTCTTATTGGTTGACAAATGCGGAGTGCACTGAGACAACCACCGACCTTTGATAGAAAAACTAACAATAATTGTCAATTAAGATTGGAGTTAAGTGCATCCGTACGCCAATGATACGAACGGCCATTCATACACATGTTACTTTGTGTACTAATATTATCCCTTTGCAAACATCTGATGTGATTTGTTAATAAGTTGTTGATGAGAACACATTTTTGGTTGCATTTTGGAGACTCAATTAAAAAATACGTGTCAGATTATATTTGTATTATGATTTGTCTCCTCGACAGAAATCACGATACATCAATGTTATATACATTTTTCATTACACATGTCTATACTTTGTAGTGACAACTGTCGTGTGTGGTATTGTATACATTGTTTGTATTTATAAAATAAAATTGTCAGTAAATGAATACATTTTTGATGAATTATATGTATGTTGGTTTTACAGGATAGTTTTACACCGTTATTGATTGCTGTACAGTATGGATATATAGAGATTGTAAAATACTTGGTGACAGCTCAATGTGACATCGAATCAAAAACCAAGGTAATCACATATTTCATCTTATCTTACTTCTCTTTATATTGAATCAAAACAGTTGCGTTGTTAATCATACAGGTAAAGTAGATAACACATACTTCATAGTAAATATAAAATGTCATGTTTACTTTTCTCGTCAAATTTTATCAGAAACAAACATGAATGACCAAGTTTGTGTACTGGCATAAACATTATGTTATTAAAATCTAAATTAACATACTAACACAAAAGGGCTGAGAACATGTATGTATCAATTTCTTAGCCAGATAGAAGTAATCAAATGTAAATCATCTTTAAACCAATATACAATTATATAAAATTTTCTAAAAACAAGTTGTTTATGTGTAGTGTAAAGAGTAAACCACTAGTTTTAATGATATATATTGCATTTATTTTTGCTCCACAAAATTGTCAGGTTGATTTTAATATATATTGTTCAGGAAAATTTGTGGTTGTTACACACTATTATTTAAACCTCTATTTGTTATAAGTAGGTACAACACTTGCAAATTTCACCAACATCAATTTTTCCTCAATCTCATCTCAAACAAGTTGATACGTGTAATCAGTTAATGCATGTTTCATGTGAATGTCATTTAAAAACTCACGTAGATTTTATGTGTTAATCACATTGTATTTTTTTCATGTAAAATCCACATGGAGTTTAAAAAAAATTGATATGGTCAAATTTAATGAAAAATACATTTGTGAAATTCGTATAAAAAAATTTCCGTGAGATTCATAAGCATCTAAATTAACGAGAAATTCACATGAACATTTTAACGTGAGTTTCATGTATAAGGTCGTTTGAAGTGAATCTCACATGAATTTTTCACCTGAATTTCATGTGAGATTCAGGTTTAATTATGTGAACAAATTTTGTCTGATAACAAGTATATCAGTAGGCATTTTTGTCATTGGCAGTATAAGCCATACCTTATGACAGTTCCAAATCGTTGGTTATTTCTATCCACGCGTTTGTTTTCACTTTCAACGTCTTGCACTTTACTACAAATGCCTTGGTTTTCACTTTCAACGTATTGGTTATCATTTTTAATTCGTTGGTTGTAAGAACTAACCAACACCTTCACTAAAATTAAATTTGCTCGTTTAATTTTCATAAAATTCTGACAAAGTATTTACTTTGATCCTTTGACAAAAATATAAAAATTTCAAAAAATTTGAAACAACCATTTTATCAGCAAAATTACACTGGTTACATAGAAGTTTGACAAACACTAATTTCGATCATTGAGAAGCTTAATATTCCTTTAACAACGCAACGTAGTTAAAACGTTCAGCTGATTTTACAGGGTTATCTCCCTGCAGTGTTAGGTACCACCTTAAGGAGGGGTATTTGCGAAAAATACCAGTAAAGAGGATGTTAAATTTTGCGAGCCGTAAGGCGAAGAAAATTCATTCTCAAGACTGGTAGACCTGAACAGGATATCTTTCTAAATTTTTTTTTTCTTTTCCGAAATTCAATAAATGTATCGCTTGTTAAAATGTTTGATAATCATTTACATGTGTTACCTTTACTCTATTCCTATAGATAAAATAATATCTATGGGATAATTTGTTTTTATATTCTTTGTAACATCCACGCAGTTTGATATTGTGATCTTTAAACTAAAATTTGAATTATGCTAGAGAACTAGTAATAAGTGATACACAAATTTGTGATTTGTATTGAAACGTTACTTTGACATATTTAACTTTCTTATGTGAATTCAAGATCTCAATAACTGATTATGTACCCTTGTTATTTTATTACCACCCCTATTGCAACACTAATTTTCGTTGTCCTCTGTGAATACAAGATCTTAATAACTGAGTATGTACCCTTGTTATTTCAATATCACCCCTATACAACACTAACTTTCGATGTCCTCTGTGAATACAAGATCTCAATACTTGATTAAGCACCCTTGTTATTTTATTATCACCCCTGGTACAACACTTACTTTCGATGTCCTCTGTGAATACAAGATCTCAATGACTGATTATGTATCATTGTTATTTTATTATCACCCCTGTTACAACACTTACATTCGATGTCCTCTGTGAACACAAGATCTCAATAACTGATTGTATACCCTTGTTATTTTATTATCACCCCTGTTACAACACTAACTTTTGATGTCCTCTGTGAATACAAGATCTCAATGACTGATTATGTACCCTTGTTATTTTATTATCACCCCTGTTACAACACTTACTTTTGATGTCCTCTGTGAAAACAAGATCTCAATAACTGATTGTGTACCCTTGTTATTTTATTATCACTCCTGTTACATTACTAACTTTCGATTTACTATGTGAATATAAGATCTCAATGACTGATTATGTACCCTTGTTATTTTATTATCACCCCTGTTACAACACTAACTTTCGATTTCCTATGTGAATACAAGATCTCAATGACCGATTGTGTACCCTTGTTATTTTATTATCACCCCTGTCACAACACTAACTTTCGATTTACTATGTGAATACAAGATCTCAATGACCGATTGTGTACCATTGCTATTTTATTATCACCCCTGTTACAACACTACTTTCGATGTCCTCTGTGAAAACAAGATCTCAATACCTGATTGTGTACCCTTGTTATTTTATTATCACCCTAATTATACCACTAACTTTTGATGTCCTCTGTGAATAAAAGATCACAATGACTGATTGTGTACCCTCGTTATTTTATTATTACCCATATTGTAACACTAACTTTTGATGTCCTCTGTGAATAAAATATCTCAATGACTGATTGTGTACCCTCGTTTTTTTATTATTACCCATATTATAACACTAACTTTTGAAGTCCTCTAAAAAAAAAAGATCTCAATGACTGATTGTGTAAAAAGTAAAAACACAAAAATACTGAACTCCGATGAAAATTCAAAAAGGAAAATCAAAAATCAAAAGGCAAAATCAAAAGTCCAAACACATCAAACGAATGGATAACAACTGTCATATTCCTGACTTGGTACAGGCATTCTCTAATGTAGAAAATGGTGGATTGAACCTGGTTTAATAGCTAGCTAAACCTCTCACTTGTATGACAGTCATATCAAATTCCATTACAAGGTCAACGATGCATGAACAAAACAAACATACTCAAAGAGTAAAAAATGTCAAAATTGTCTATACTTTTTTGTTACAACTGACGTGTGTGCTATTCTATACACTGTTTGTATTTATCATATGTTCTTAATAGGGTTACTACAATCCTGTTCCGTTTCTTGAGTGTGGCTTACCAAATTATACGTGTTACCGTTTTTTACTAACATAAGCAACATGTCCGGTGTCATTTTATTTGGCTTATCAAATTTTATCCGATAAACATAATAGATAACCAAGTTTGTTTTCTTACAAAATTAATTTATCAAAAATCGGATGTGTTCTGGATGAGAATATGTTGTGTTTACTCCTGATTCAGATACAATTAGTTCTTTAAAACTAATGTTAATCATCTCTGTATTATAACAAATACGTGAAGTCATTTTGTTAAATGTTGTAGCGAGAGTAATTTGTTGATTGCGTAATTTATACAGTTTGTTTAACTATAAATGGATCTCAGTCATTTGTGGCATATTGCATTTAATTTTATACTTTTGTTTCTGATTTTTGAAAATATCTGACTGCCATTGTTCAGCAGAAGTTGATAAGAACAAGTGGGGTACATTATACATGTTATAAGTTACTCACTATTATATAAACCTCTATTTGGAATATTGAAGTAGGTACTAAACTGACAAATTTCACTAACATCAATTTCAAGTGAATTTAAATTCATGTGGATCTCACGTGAAATTCTCGTAAATCTCATCTAAAGTTTATACGTAAAATCAGTTAATGCGAGATGCATATGAATCTCACGTAAAACTCACGTAAATTTCAGGTGAAAATCTAATAATGATTTTTTTCATGTGAAATTCACCTGATTTTGTAAAATATCGTTATGCAAATCACAATTACTTTAAAATCATAATAAATATTTACATTTTGTATCTATTTAGTATATGGTGTTTTATTGTTATTGCTGTCAAGATATCAGGATCTTCTAAACTCATGGAACTAGAAAATCTTTTCAACTATTTGTTTTATTTTAAATTCAACGGACAATTTTTTGCTGATTAATGACAAAGGAACATCAGATGCTTTTCAACTCATTTTTTCATTTTAAATTTAATGGAAAAGTTAAATCGAAAAGACAGGTGTGTAACTATTTCAACACGTTTTTATCTTTTGTGTGGTATAGATATAAATATACGGGCTGTCAAACAGAAACAACTCACAACAATCATACATCGAACAATCTTGATGTTCATCACACACATTTAAAGGCGGCAACGTTTATTATTGTTTGCTATCTAAACATAATTTCATTGGACACTAACTTGTATTACCATATTTTAAAGTTAACCTGGTCAGGGAGGCCAAAATGCAAATGTATATTTCATATCTAAATTAATAAAATACTATTGTGTAAACATTTAAATTCGATAATATTAATTAAGCATAAATTTTATCACTAATCACTGGTTTTTCCGTTAAAGCGCCCATTTAATGACGTTATTGTGTCCCACCGTAAGAAAGCAAACCTAACGACTTCCAGTTATATACCCGTAGCTTGTTATACTTATATCTGAGAGTTTTAAATTTCTTCATTATCTATATTTTTTATTTTTATAAAGGTTAGTACATATTGCACCACGATCGTGATCGTACCGGCCGTCCATAATGTTTTCTTTGAAAAGCTGAAATTTCCGTTGATGGATAAAAGACCAACCAGGACAAAATATTTAGTACATTATATAGTGTAATATGGTTGAATTTGATCATAAGGTTACCATAAATAATTTTATTTATAACAATGGTCATTTATTCCAAGTTACATCAGTCTGAAAAACGAAGCAAAGTTGAAAACTGTAGAGATTTGTTAAGCGTGTAATCTCCGTGGAATAGCCAATTCTTAAAAGACATCAATTTTGAAAATAAATTTCACATCCAACAGATCGATATCGGTGTCAACATTAAATTTTAGTGCAACTTCAATCTTTAGATATACATATTATGGTTCATAAATGACGAAATCGTCGAAATGTAACCTCCGTGGAATGTAATCTCCGTTGACATTTTGGTAAAGAGTGCTTTCTATCACGTATGCACTTTTATCGAGTATGGCATGCCAAATAAACATATTGGATAGTTATAATGGATGGCGGTTATATCACTTACAGATCAATAATATATTGTAATTCAGACGAAATAAGAAGACACCATGTAACATTTTTTTATAAATCAATTGTTTGAGTGTAACAGAGTTGCTTCTTTCTCAAATCTAGAAGAAGAAAAAAAAAACGAACCGGACGAGAAGCTTTTAATTCCTTTCATCGAAATTAGGACGTCGGTTGAAAGGGCATGATACTTTGTCCGCTACAATTATTAACAACACCTTGTGCAACATTCTTTTCGAAAATAAAAGCAGTTAAATAGACTAAACAAAACTATCCGTCAAAATGCTATATATTACGGTCTGTATTAGGGGAGGAGATCTACATTTCTGTATTCTATAATTCTTTTAGCCATGTTTTTCTATTCAGTTAGAAATATATGCTCTTCTATGTAAAATTCTTGGGTTCAGTTCCTGCATTTGAAAACTTCCGTATATATCATTTTGACAATATATATATTGTCTTGTCTGTATCAAAAATATACGTATGACGACACTACTCCGTATAGCCCCTCTTTTTTTTATTTTGTCACTGTACTGCATAAATGATATCATGTTTAAAATAAGTATAAAACTTTGAGAAAAAAAAGTATTTCAATTTCTTTGAAATCAGTTGGATATCTGGGATAATATACAAAAGTAAATATGATATGAGGTATATTTTATCATATTTTCCTTGTGATTCGAGGTACTAGTAATGAGGAGCTGAACGTTCAGTTTTATAACAGTGACAGTATCGGTAGCTAACCGACATTAGCGTATGTTTAAAATAAGTATAAAACTTTGAGAAAAAAAAAGTATGTCAATTTCTTCGAAATCAGTTGGATATCTGGGATAATAAACAAAAGTAAAGATGACATGAGGTATATTTCATCATATTTTCTTTGTGATTCGAGGTACTAGTAATGAGGAGCTGAAAGTTCAGTTTTATAAAAGTGACAGTACCGGTAGCTAACCGACATTAAGACAAATCGGAAATCGGATAAAATAAAAATTTGATCACTAAAAAGATTTTATCATTGATTACTTATCTGTCCAACAAAATATAGAAAGAAACTTATCAATCAATTGTTTTGGTGAATAGTGAAATATTTTTAATATATGTTGGTACTAAAAAAATGTTATACCCAAAAAATTGAAGACAATGTCTGCCGTCCTCTAGCATCAGTATGAAAATTAAGACGTTCAAATTATGACAATGTTTTGATTCTGCAAATCCTTACATTATATATGACGTTGCCTGACTTGTCAACAAATACTGAATACTCAAACATTCACTTGCCACTCGACTGGGTCTGTGTACACTATATATTGCAATGTAACTTGCAAAACCCAGAATTTTGTATACCTCCTTCAGTGTCGATGTGACATGCAGTATGTTGGCGAGACAGAGCAGCCATTTAACAAACGCATGAATGGTCATCGAAGTGACTACCCCGTAAGTCGTCATTTGAGATCACCTGGACACACACAAGCTGATCTCAAAAACCTTACCATCACAATCATAGACCACAACGAGGGTTGGTCGAAGGTCGACAGAGTCGCTCGGGAAAGATTTTGGATAAGAAAGTTACGGACAGTTTCCCCAGAGGGCATAAATGAAAAAACATAGAACGAGTCCTTCATTTTCCTGTGACCACCTGTTTCAAACAACGCCGGATTTAGTACTGGCTTTACAGTTCGAAATTATTTTTAAAAATAACAGTTTAAATTACAGGATCGGTTAGGACATTTTTGATCTTTTTGATTGAGGACTGCCCTCAATGCAGTTATAACATCTCTACTGTCACAACCTTTGGAAATCTAGAGTTGTACCAGTTCACAACGAAAATAACTACTTTCATTTGGCATATCTTAGTAATCTTTGCGCCGTGTTTGGAAATTTTAAAATTGTATCAGCGTCTGTGGTGTTCGCTTAAATTGTATAAATTCAAGATTTAGAAAAAGTATCTCAGTTTGAATATATTGACATGATTCATTTGACATCGTGCTATTATTGAAGAAGGATATCTGTTATCCGAAATATCTAATATTTGTATATTTTATAGTTATTTAATGGTGATGTTGTACCCTTTTTGATTTGTTATATATTATATTTTGTAGTGTACAGAATCATATTACATGATCCATCGCCCTGTAAGATTGATCGTTGACTATTTATTCAGTCATTATATATATATATATATTATATATTTTGGAATTATAAAGATACCTAAGGTTTTAAACTCCATCAATCAATGTTACATTCGACTGATTTGACTATTTCTGTGTGTCATTTTCGTCATATAGCTCATCAACTCTTTCTATTCTTTCATATCTTTGGATTTCAAATACTTGTCGCTGAGGCGTAAATGATGAATATAAATCAAAGATAGTGCCCGCTTCGGACGCATGAAATTTAGAACTTTTTTTCGACCACTATTGTAGATCTTTTTGTTGCTTATCGGATTATCGTGGTCTGACATTAGTCACGAACTATTTTTTTTAAGGTGAATAAAATTAAATAATTGCTGACGCAATGCACGATGTAAGGTTAAATTTGCTTACATTAGGAAACGAAATGACAAGTTAACTCATGCAAGATCGTGATTTTGGCAAAAAAGACTGAACGGATGCTTATGAATGTATAAAATTTGCGTCGCTTATTTCATTTGACCAGTTGCGTTTACAACCAATTTGAAAGTTCAACGTTTCTTTCGAAATGATCTACTAGAGTATTGTCAATAATGCATTTATGTGCAGAAAATGGAAAGTTTCATTTATCTTTAAATCATTTATTTCTGTTATTTTTAATTCACCGTATTCTTATTTTTCATAATTATTTTTTAATCTATAAACCACCTCCTATATTTTTGATTAATTCAAATAACTATATGATATTCAAGCGGAATATGATGCATAGTACTATTAGTATAAGAGGATCTACAAAAAGAAGCTGTTCAATTCGTCGTTACTGGTTGTCTAAAAATCGAAGTTGCGAGATTAATAGGCTACAACTAACCAACAAAGAGGATGAATACAATATCTATGAACAAGAGGCTGTCACAACGACAGCAAACCGGATTTATTAACATTTATTTGTGTCCTGGCAATATCACAAGAACCATTACTGATGAATGGTGAAAGTGTAAATCGTCAAAATCAAATTTGACCTCCATTTTGTCATCAGTATCAACATATTAAAATTTAAAAAGCTTAGATTGAACTGTTCATGAGTAAATGCAACAACGTGAATGGAAACGCCATTTTACGATCTTTCAAGAACCATAACTCCTGAACAGTAGAAGTCAAAATCGTCATTATTGAACTTGACCTCTATTTTGTCATCAGTAACAACATATTAAAATTTCAAAAGCTTTGGTTGAATGGTTCATGAGAAAATGCACGGACACGACGGGAAACACCATTTTTCAATCTTTCAAGAACCATAACTCTTGAACGGTAAAAGTCAAAATCGTCATTATTGAACTTGACCTTCATTTTGTCATCAGTAACAGCATATTAAAATTTCGGAAGCTTTGGTAGAACAGTTCATGCATAAATGCACGGACACGACTGGAAACTCCATTTTTCAATCTTTCAAGAACCATAACTCCTGAACGGTACAAGTCAAATTCGTCATTATTGAACTTGACCTCCATTCTGTCATTAGTAACAACATATTAAAATTTGGGAAGCTTTGATAGAACAGTTCATGCGTAAATGCACGGAAACGACTGGAAACTCCATTTTTCAATCTTTCAAGAACCATAACTCCTGGACGGTAAAAGTCAAAATCGCCATTATTGAACTTGACCTTCTTATAGTTGTCAGTAATAACATATTAAAATTTTAAAAGCTTTGGTTGAACGGTTCATGAGTTAATGCACGGAAAACATTTGATTGCCGACCGCCCACCAACCCGCCCGCCCGCCCGCCTACATGACAGCCCAACCGCCCACCCGACCGCCCGCCCGGCCGCCCGGCGTACATCCCAAAATCAATAACCGACATTTTTGTCACAAAAATCCGGTTAAAAATAATTTTATATTTATATTTTGCTGGATCTTTTTTTGTCGTGTCTCTCTCATCATCGAATCTTTTTTTATATATTTATATTGAACCTTTCTAAATTCTTTATCAGCGAAAACGCATGTAACATCTTATTTATTTGTTGAATATTCTTCTCCCGGTCATAATCTGCATGAAATAGTTGCCACTGTACGTTTAGAAAACATCAATCAATAAATCATATCTCCTCTGTATATCGTATCAGTTCACTAACACACTGTGTAACGAATTTATCGTGCCGACTATCTTTATTAGTGGAATTTTAGACTCGAGTCTCATTTGCAATCATACCACATCTTCTTCATTGTTATATTCAACTGTTCAATTGTTCAATTTTAAGAAAAATACTCCCATTGATCTGCTATAGATATATATAAAATACTAATAGAATTATAATATATATATATATATATATATATATATAAAATACTAATAGACATGATCTGCTATATATATATAGCAGATCAATGGGAGTATTTTTCTTAAAATTGAACAATTGAACAGTTGAATATAACAATGAAGAAGATGTGGTATGATTGCAAATGAGACTCGAGTCTAAAATTCCACTAATAAAGATAGTCGGCACGATAAATTCGTTACACAGTGTGTTAGTGAACTGATACGATATACAGGGTCAGTAAATTCCGTATGAGGTTTTATTTTAGCTCAAACCCCTTATGATTTTACTGACCCCGAAATTATCGTATACACTAACACACTGTGTAACTGATAGTATCTGACTAAAATTTAAACAAATCACTTTTTTGATAATGTTTACAGTTAGTATATTACTTCAACTTTAGAGGAGATATGATTTATTGATTATATATATATAAAATACTAATAGACACTTCTCGTCTCTCTCCTAATAGTTTTTACAAATTTTCAATACAATGAACAAACAGGTATTAAGGAATATCAAAGGAAGTAACCCATCAAAGATCATACAAGGGTTGTGCTTCGGCTTCGAAAGATTTTTTTCAAAACAGTTCAAAGCAAGAAATTCATGCGTTATACGCTATACTTGTGCATTTTGAAATTAAAACAGTTGATTTATATATATATGTTTTCGATATTAATATGACCACATCAATGATAGTTTATGGTAACACAGATTGGTAAATAGGATGATGACGAAAAAGAGGAGGATTCAGTGGCGAATTATATGCATATTTGGGTTGAAAGCATGTTAAAACGATTTTATTATTTCTTCTGATTTGTACAAGACTGAAATGCTGAGTCGATTGTTTATCGTACTAGTTCATGCAGAAAAGGCCAACTTGAAGATTTATCACCTTAATATGTGTTAAAGACTTATAAGATATATATATATAATGCAGACATGACTGAATATCATGCTTAAATTTCAACTAACAAGAAAAAGAAATAAAAAAAGTTTACGTGAATCATTAAAAAAAAGTGTTTAGCATTTTGGCATTGAAAATCACGACGTCAAAGGAAAAAAAATTACGTTAAATGTTTTTTGTTATTGTTTTATCATCTAAACTGTCTCAATCATTACCAATTAACGGCAGCACATTACATGTTGAAATGTATAGGGTGGATAGAATACACTATGAAGATGTTCTATGTTCTTTATAAACATGTTTCGCTGTAATTTATATTTTATCATTTTTTACTCTGACGTTGGGCACTTTAACGGAGAACTAGTGTAATATGTAAATAAGATCTCAGACTTATAGAACTATATAAAGCTGGATTATATTTTCCCTGTGATTCTTCTGAGTCTATTAATTAATTTTCTTTTTCCATTTTTTTTTTTTTTGACTGACCGTTTTGAAGGAAGTTTACACTGACACTGACTACGAATAAATTCCCAGTTCACTGAAAAATATTCGAGAATCTGATGTACAGTAGTTGTCGTATGTTTATATAGTTCATACGTGATTTCGTTTTTCGTTTTTATATAGATTAGTCACTTGGTTTTCCCGATTGAGTGGTTTTACACGAGCATTTGTTGGGGCTCTTGATAACTTACTATTTGGTATGAGCCAAGACTCCGTGTTGAAAGCAATACCTAGGCCTATAATGATTTACTTTCATAGGTTGTTATTTGGATGGCGAGTTGTCTAATTGGCACGCATACCACATATATCTATACACAACTGAAAATTTTGCCATGTGTTTAGGGATTTGATTTCCTCTGAATTCTGTATTTTTGTGGTTTTATTGGTTTGCACGCTTATAATACATCCTCGTCTGTTACACTTCACTGATAATGAATCAACATACACTATCATGTGTGATGATATTTTCACATTCAGATGTAATGAATCGGCACCAATTAACAGACTTTTGACGATGTCCTGATAAATTCACAGACTGTTGATAAGGATCCGAATTAATTCTCACTTTTCTAATGATGATACCCACCAATTCAAAGAAAATTGACAAGAATCTGGCTTAATTCCGACTTCTTTGAAGATCCTGTTGAATTCAATAAAACAAAACATTTCAAACAAGTTAACCGTTGTTTCGTCCCTCTTTAGTTTACATACAACAGATTTTAATGTAGTGTCAGGAAATCAATTAGCCGTTGATTTTTCTAAAAGAGTTGCTGGTCATCTTACTTAGTGTTGGTCATTGATTTCAGCGATTTGTATTGTATTGATATATTTTACACAACATTGTCCAGTTGAAGACCCAGTATGTGATGTTTTTTTATATGTTAATATCATCAATTGGAAAGAATACTAGTTTCAATTACTGCACGTGAAAGATAACTGCATTTCTTCCGTCTCTTGCTGTGGTTTAGAAGCTTCTTTGGTCCGATCCATCTTCTTTTTATTCTGAATCACCACAAACTAATGTTGTTAGTCATATAGGTTTAATAAACAATAAATAGGTGTTGGATTATAAACATGTGGGTCTTATTGTACAGGTCTCTTGCACTGAATCATTCTTTGTTTTGTTTTGTTTTCTTACAACAAAAATATTGTTTAAACATTTTATTGTCCTTTTTTTTAAGAAGTTGACCAGTTTTGTTAAAGTTTTAGGTAAGATAGTATTACAAACATACCAAATTCCGAGGAAATTTCAAAACAGCAAGTCCCTAATCAAATGGCAAAATTAAAACATGATTAGATACAAAATAATAACAAAAATAGTCGCGTCAATAACATAAAGAGATGCTTTTTTTTACTTGTCTAATTGATAGGAATCTAAAATTTTAACAAGTTATACATTTTAAAATTCATTTAAAAAAAAAACTGTCCTATATTCTTTTGTGGTTTTCTATACTGTAAATTCAGAAATTAATGCGAGGTTTTTATTATTGCGAAAAATGCGACTGAGTTGTAAACGCAATAATTTAAACTCGCATTTTGAAATATTTTATATGAATTTGACAGGATTTTTCTCAAAATCGTAAATATTAAAATCGCATTTAAGTCTAAAATGACAAAATCGCAATAATAAATGCACGCAATAATTTCTGAATTTACAGTATTGTGATGTTATGCTATTGTTGCAGAAAAAGGAGAAGGTTTGGTACCAATAAAACCTTTAATCCCGCTGCAAATGTCAGGAATCTGATGTACAGTAGTTGTTGTTTGTTTATGTTATTTATACGTGTTTCTCGTTTCTCCTTTTTTATATAGATTAGACCGTTTGTTTTCCCGTTTGGAGGGTTTTACACTAGTAATTTTGGGACCCTTTCTAGCTTTTTGTTCAGTGTGAGCCAAGGCTCCGTGTTGAAGACCGTGCATTGACCTATAATGGTTTACTTTTATAAATTGTTATTTTGATGGAGAGTTGTCTCATTGGCACTCACACCACATCTTTCTATATCTCTTTATTCTATCTATACATTTCTGTAGCAAAATTGTATTTACTAGAATAGTGCTGATGATGGGTATATGTTGTTTATATAGAATATACAGACATGTTACGAATTAATACCTATTGTACATTCTTGTTTTGTTAACATCTGTTTGAATATGCTGATAAGAACACGTTTCGTTGACATACTTAGTCAGATGCTTTTAATCGAAACAATATTTTATTATGAATTATGAAATTACACAATATATTTATTTATATTCACAAAGGATTATGAACAGTCTACAAGTGTCTACATCAATCTGTTTCCTAACTTATTATTGTTAAAACAGATTTAATGCCAAAATATGTTTTCGACCAACAGCTATTTGTTTTATTGTTAGATTTTATAAGTATTTGAGTATATCTCATCTTTAAAAAAAATCAGTCTTTCATCAGTATTTTGAAATGTATTGAATAAATTTAATTCTGATATCTCAAAATAAAGTAAGTTAAATAAGTATTCCTTCTGTTTTCATGTTGTCAACGGATTTGTATGCAATATATGTTGTTCATATTTATGCTATCCCGTCTACGACTGAAGTTATAATGTCTGTTTTATATGTTGATATTATAGGAAGGACGTACACCATTATTTCTAGCTGCCGAGAAAGGGAACTTACAGATAGTCCAATACCTGATCACTGTGGGCTGTGACAAAGATACAAGGGACAATGTAATTATAATTGTGATTTGATCCTTCTCATCTTTACTGTGAATAAATACAAAAGCATGTTGTAAATCAGACAACTTTAATATATTCCTAATATAGTTAACACAATCTTGTTCCCTTTTCTAGAATGTGACCATCCAAATTATACTTGTAACAGAGTTTGTACTAACATAATCAACCAGACCGTTGCCACATGTGTCATTTTATAGGGTTTGTCAAATTTTATCCGATAAAACATGATTAATCACCAAGTTTGTTTTCTTACAAAAATAAATAAAATGTTTTGCATGAGAATATGTTGTGGTAACTCCTTAATCAGATAATATTAATTCATGTAATTCTTTAGAAATAATTTAAATCATTTTGAATTAAAGCAAATACATTTAATCATTTTGTAAAATGTTGTAGCGAAAGGAATTTATTGATTGGGTTAGTTCATACAATTTGTTTTCAATCAATGAATATAAGTCATATGAGGCATATTTGATTTAGTTTTATGATATTTTTGTCTGATTTTTTAAAATATCTGACTGTCATTGTTCAGAAGTTGATAAGAACAAGTTGTGGTACATTCTTAATAACTCACTATTATCTAAACTTTTACTTGTTATATTGAAGAAGGTTTTGTTCTGGCAAATTTTACATCAGTTTCACTTGAATTTAAATTCATGTGAATCTCTCGTGATTTTTTCGTAAATCTCATCTCAATCGAATTTATACGTGAAATCAGTTAAATTAAATGTGAATTTCATGTGAATCTCATGTAAAACTCACGTGAATTTCACGTGAACATCGTACTACAAATGTATGTTAAATTTAATAAAAAATCATGAAAGAGACAAAATACATATTTTAAACTGTGAAATTCGTGTCAAAGTTTTCAGGTGAGATTCAACTCAAACGACCTTATACATGAAACGAACGTTTAAATATACATGTGAATTTCTCGTGAATTGCGATTCACATATGTAGCAAATAAACCAACCCGTTGAAATTGAAAACCAAAATTGTGTAGGATATTGTTGTTGTTTTAATATTTATGAATCAATCAAATTAAGGTCATCACTCAAGAAATTTTACGGTCGTCATCATGAGCTGATTAGATATTATGACAAAAGTGTGTCAGAAATCATATATGATATTCTTCCTCAGTCCTAATAACCTTCCATCATTACCGAACTGAACAGATAAATAACACGAAGGATGCCGTATACGGTGCAGGAAATGCTTACCCTTCTGGAGCACCTGATTTCACTCCAAGTTTTTAGTTGAGTTCGTGTTGTTTCTTTATGATTATTTATAACTGTTGATGTAAATGTCCTTTGGTTTTGTGAGTCTTTATTTACTCCCTGGTTTGGATTGTTATTGTCTTACATCAAAGTAAATAAATATGTTTGCAGACTATACCTGCGGTGTGTCCGACCAATGTGTAGGATACCGTGGAATTTTTAAATATTTACATGAATGTAAATAACTATATATATGTTTGCTGACTATACATGAGGTATGTTCGAGCCATGTGTAGGATACCTTGGAAATTTTAAATATTTACATCAAAGTAAAAAAAATTATATTTGCGGACTACACCTGATGTATACTCGAGTCTAAGCAGAATTTTTTTTTAAATTAGAAAACTTTGAATACTTTCATCAACAAAAAAATATATATGAGCGGGCTACTTGAAGTATGCCCGATACCTGTGCAGGATATTTTTATTAGTTTTAAATTTTTCGCTTGTTAAAAGGTTTGATAATCGTTTACATGCATTACAGTAAAGCTATTTCCATTGATAAAATAATGTCTATGAAATAGTCTTTTTTTACTTTTTTTTTAAATTGACGTAGTTTTCTCTTGCGATCATCAAATCTAAAGATTGAATTATGCTGCAGAATTTTAAATTTGAAAATTATAAAAACGTTACTTTGACATGTTTGACTTTCCTTTTGGAGTACAAAATTGCAATGATTGATTGTGTACCCTTGTTATTTTGTTATTACCCCTTTTACAATTCTTACTATATTGTTACTCTTCTGTTAGTACAGGATCACCTTTTAATTTACTTTTTTGTATTCCCTTCCTGATGTCCATTGTTTATAACTGTTTTGGCAAAGTTAGTAATCTAATTGCATGTTTTCTTGTCTCGTCAAATTTTATCAGAAACAAACATGAATGACCAAGTTTGTGTACTGACAGAAACATTATGTTATTAAAATCTAAATTAACATATTAACACAAAGGGTTGAGAACATGTATATATTAATTTCTTAGCCAGATAGAAGTAATCAAATGTAAATCATCTTTAAACCAATATACAATATATAAAATCTTCTAAAAACATGTTGTTTATGTGTAGTGTAAAGAGTAAATGGTTATCTAAATCAGTTTTTACCACTATTTTTAATGATATGTATTTATTTTTGCTTCACAATATTGTCAAGTTGATGACACAGTATGTGATGTTTGTTACACATTGGAAGAACACTATTTGTCAGATTTATTTTCGTATCT